>JAWNLC010000234.1:11002500-11602500 GCA_035041535.1 Drosophila cognata | reverse complement strand
TAATCCACGCATGCAACAACAGCAACAAGAGGTGCAACGGGGGGAGGGAGGGGAGCTGTTCTGGATAATGTTGGGGCAGCCGCTCGTAAACATAAATCCAAGTGACGCTAATTGTTTGTTGCAATTACTGCTGCAGTTGCTGCCACTGTTCAGTTACGTGCAGCAGAACAGACAACATCAGTTGACAGTGCGGCAAGTATCAGGGCTGCATCTGAGCATGGCTTTGGGTATGGGTTCGGTTGTGGTGTGGCGGGGTGATAATAGGGGAGGGTTGGGGCAGAGTTGCTGCTGGCTCATGCATGCAAATTTTGTTGGAACTGTAGTTGTTGATGCTGCTGTTGCTACTGCTACTACTGCATTTGGTCGATGTTGCAGCAACAGCAAACAATTACTCAAACATTGTTGCAGTTGCACATTGTTGTCGTTCCTGGATGCTGTTTTTATTGTTGTTGTTGTTGTTGATGCTGCTCGTTGTGCGTGCTAAATGGCAACCATTCTGGCGGCTAATGATAATCACTCAACGCCCTCTGCACTTACCTTTTGTGTCACAGACCCTGGCACCATCTGTCTCTCTCTCTCCCTCTCTCTATCTCTCTCCTTCTATACCCTCAATCTTTCTCCTTCTGCATGTGACATCTTCAGCTCGAATGTTGGCTGCCGCCTGTCAATTTCTTAATCAAAGCTGCTACAGTTCGTTCTACTACTTTTTTTACTAACATTGGCAGGGAACGTGATTCTAGCACAAGTTGCTTTATTACAAAGCACTTTGCTTGGCGACTTCTCTGAAAGGAACAATGATAATGAGGATAAACAGAAAACTAAGATGAGTAGGATGGGTGGAAAAAACTAGAGTCGAGCTCGGTAGTATCACAAAAGAAGCAATTCATAAAGTCAGTTGAGTAAAACACACTTTAGATATGGTACAGTGAGCTCGACTGCGAGATAAATATGAAATAAATTATTACAGTTTTATTGCCAAATTCCCCGTTGCACACTCAAATGTAAGCGGGTGTGAAAGTGCTCTCATCTCTTATGACCACCACAGGAGCAGGAGGGGATACAACTTTAAGGCATTGCATATTTATGTATATTCACAAAAGAATATGCTTACGCCTGCTGATTGTAGTGTATGATGAAATTTGCACAGCTTATCGACAATATGTCAAGCTACATTTTTTAGCAAGTCAAAGGCTAGGCCTTTCAAACTGAGGGTTTTATCGATAGCAACAAATCAACCTCGATATTTGCAAAATCAAAGCTTTGAGCTAGCTTTAGTTAAATTTTTTTATATTAACGCCTCTTTTTTTATTCTTTTCTCACAATTAACATATCAGAATAAAATATCATAAAGCGACTTTATTTTTTTTGGTTTGTTTTCGCAGATATCATAAATTAAATGAACAAGTGCCATAATCCCAATATTATTTACATTCTCTGCAAATACTGGGTATATGTGATATTTTCTCTAAATCACTTTTTTATCCCATGTATGTGATTACATCTATTCATAATTCTCATTATTATAATTTATATGCTTTAATGGCTTAATTGTATGCAAATCGAATACTATTAATTTACCAGAACTTTAATTGTAACCTGCACATAGAAACTGATGCATTCTGAAATCCAAATTGTGTATCTTTATGGAATAATTTATTGACTTTAAAAATCTGTAAAAATCTATCTATAAGAAAATTCATTAATAACATAACTTGCTTGTCTTAGAATGACATACCAAATTATTATTAAAGTTAGCTTTTTATTTTTAATTATTTATCATTTGCATTCAGAAAATAAAACTGCGAATCAAGATTAAGTAATTTTTTCATTATAATGTGGAATGCAAAATAAATACGGATTTTTTTATTTATTATTATACATAAATGTGTTTTAAAAAAATTGCATTCTTAAGTGCGAGTATTATTAATTTATTTTTAAATAGAAATTCTTAAAGATCGAGTTTTTTCTTAATTCTTTATTTTAAATGTGCGAATCGAGGTGGCTTCGGGTTCTAATTTGGTTTATGATTTCTGATGCGTTTTAACACAAGGTGATTTTTTTGCCACAGTGTAGGCACTCAAGTGTAGGTAAACAAGCCTCATACACACACACATACACACACACACAGACAGGCAGCTGAGCTGAGCAGAGCTGAGCAGAGCTGAGTGGCTGTCTGTTGCAGTCGTGGTCGCAGTATATATGAACTTGCGTCAAGCATCCACTTCGTCGTGCATAATGTTGCTGTTGGTTGCTTTGTTGCCTGTCAGCTGTCAGCAGTTCCATCAAATATACCAACAAATCCCCTGACGACCAGAGCATTATACTATTTATATGCCAGCATAATTGGCACTGGGGCAATACTGCACTCTCCGCTCCTCTCCTACCCTCTAAACAAACTGCTAAACAGTCCGAGGATGGATTTCAACATTGCATGCAAAGTCAGAAATACACACACACACACACAGACACACAGACACACATACACAGACACACTCGCTCTTAAATGGGACGCTTAATGGTCAGAGAGTCCACAATTGCCACAGAGACAGGCGGCACAGCACACAGCTGAACATAAATCAGAATTAATGCATGGCCGTAAGAAATCATATTAATATTTTTGGAAGCACATTGGCAATACATAGAGCATGGACAGAGCTTAGTTAAATTATTATTTATAAGTGAATGTTGTTGAATTCGGAGCACATTTCAACCAACACAGCTATATGCAAATGAAATGGTCTGTTTGTGGGGCTTAAACGCATGCGAGCAAATGCTCTAACAAACTGAATGTTAAGTTGTACTCATTTGAGCTTATTCAAAACTGAACTGATTGAAGCTCAGCCAAATCAGCGACATATTAGCTCTGCATTTTAGAAAATCCCCATATTTTGGCGTCAAGGATAATGCCTCATTCCTTACTATTCAGAGAGCATATTTCTTAAGCGGAATCTTTTTCGTCTTTTTCTTTTGTTGTTTATATTATTAATTAAAAGTATTTTAAGATTTCAAAAATAAAAACATTTTAGTTAGTTTATAAATTCATCAAATTTAATTTAAAAAAAAACCTTACGCTATGCGGATATTCCTCTAAGACAAGCAGCAGTGCTATTCTACCTTTTAGAAATAATTTCTATTATTAAGAAATATCTTTCTGAAAAGTGAAAAAAACATGCTTTCTAATTTCCAAAATATTTATTCACAAATTTCTAAAATCTCAAAAATAATTCAAATGTTGAAGTTCTAAATCATTTACTTAATACTATATAATATAGTTTCCATAGGAATCGGGCAGTATCCGGTCTTTTAATACTAACAACTAGTTGCAAACGCCAAGCATCGATGTAACGGCTTCAAAGAGCGGTTTTTAAGCCAACTCTCGCCAATTAGTCATAGGTATTATCCATATGCAGTTCTGTCCAGCACAACTGCAAACCATCTAGTTATTCTTAACTGTGACGTGGTCCATAGGTGGCTTACTGCCTGCCAGTCAAAGCAGCCTCAACAATTAAATAAACAGTTCGCAAAGCTGCTGTTAGATCCCCATATCTCCCATGTCGCTCTCTATCTCTCCCTCTCTCTCTCTTTTATAACTGGCGGCTTTATCTTTGTGTTCTAACTGCAAAGTGATATTAATTATGAGCTTTTGTTGCAAGAAGCGACTGCACTCGACACAGTTGCCAGCCAACGCTGTTTGCAACTCGACGTTATCAGTGCTGTTGTTGTGCTTGTCCCTGTCTCATCGTCTTGTCACTGATTAAGTGAGCTTTGGTGCATGACTCAACTCTGCGGCTGTGGCTATGGCTGTGGCTGTGGCTGTGGCTGAGGCTGGGGCGCATGTACATCAACTAGACACACAAAATTTGTTGCAATTAATGTTTAGCACTGTATACAAGCGCTGAGAGAATCATTATTAAGGGTGTGGGTGTGTGTGTGTGTGTGTGTGTGTGTGTGTATGTGTGTGTGTGAATCGACTGACATCATAATTTTCATTTCTCATAGAAAATGGCGGGTGTCCTGTGAACGAATTGAATGTCAATTAGATTACAAATGTTTATTAATTTGCTGTGTTTCTATCGCTTAAATGATTGAATATTCAAATATATTTTGAATGTGTTTGATAAATCTTTTGCACGTCTTATCCTATTTGTCAGCCATTACCGAATTACTTTTCAGCTTGTCTGGTTAATGGTTGCATATCAATGAATGCTGAATTGTTGCATCACGTTTTTCCTGAGATCCACAGACAGAGCGATAAGCATGGGTTGGGTTAGGGAACCCCAATTAATATGTGGGCTTATTGGGACGAGCATGACCTGCAATCCAAAAACGTTAGCACCAACTGAAAGCCTGATTTCACTATCAACATTTCGAACATTCTCAAATGTCTATGTTGAATTTGGTTAGATAGCGATATCGTTCCATATTCATATGTAGATTTGCTTATCACACATTCCGCTCCAACATCTGACGAAATTGTTTGGAAGTCCTCACCAAACCCTAATTCCTTGCTCAATCAGGTAACAGTTTAATGACTTTTTGCGAGTCTCACCTTAATGTGTTCGGTGCTGGCAAAAGCGAATTAACTATCGCGTGAGAGTCAGTCTAGTCAGCCTAATGCCATGCGAGGCATAGATACATTTGTATCTCACGGCAAACAGGCTGGTTAGTTGGTTGGCTGGCTGGGTGGCTGGCTGGTGGCAGGTAGCACGTGTCGCTACTTATGCATTTGTGCAGGCTTGCGGGCCAAATTCAATTTATTATTCCACCATATGAGCTTTCGCACTTAACTTGCATGAATATATAATGAGCATGTATGGCTAAATGGAGAGAGAAAGCGTTACGACAGCGGGTTGAGGGTTCATTCTACGCATTGCGAGTCGTTGCGTGTTCGAGCCTGCTGTGAGATGTCCAAATTGAATTATTAATAACACGCAGCGCGACTGGAACAATCTATAAATATGACTCTGTGTGTGTGTGTGTGTGTGTGTGTTTGTGTGTGTGCGGAAGTGTGTGTGTGGTATGGTGTGGCCCCCAGACAAGAGAGAACAAAGTGAAAAGACGACAACCTTGGGACACTTGGCCAAAAAAACTAATCGTGCCACTTATGACCATAATTTGTCAATTTTCTAAACAATTCCCCAAAGTCGCATAAAATGTCTCTTTGGCTTTTGGCACCCATTACGCTCATTTCCCTCTCTCTCTCTTTTGTCTGTCCATCTCTTTTTCCCGTTTGCTCCTTTTGCTTTTGTGAACGGGACACTTTGCTGCTGTGAAAAATGAAAGTGAACCCAAACTGCCACCATTACTGTCTGCATTTTGACTCACTGACTGACAAACGGGCAAGCTGGCTGACTGACTTGACTCGAGTCCTGAATTTTATCCCTTGACGATTTTTCTTGGCCTTCGCCACTAAACGCATTTAAATGCCTTTGTATGCATAAATTACTCAGCATCCAGACGGTTTCAGCCTAAGACCGTAAATGAGTTTGTGTTTCTGCATTTCTACTCTGTTCCAAACATAATTGAAATAAATGCGAGCATGTTTTGGGCTAAGGGGAACTTGCCACCTAAAATAGTCATGTTATCGGCCTAAGTGCAAATTATGTGCACCGACTTAAGGTATTCAGCAATCTACGATTCTCAAACGAAGTTAAATTGATTTCCCATAAATCAATTTTAGTTTGCCGCATATAAATCCCATTTTGGTAACTTAAATTCTGAAAACTGCTAATTATTCTTAGACTTAAGCTTTTCGAGTAATAATGTAATATTATCTTAGTAATACTATTTCCATAAATAATAACTTATGATAATTAATTTATAATAATTTTATATGCTTTCATTTTCTCTAATATCAAATACTTTTTAGTAAATTACATATATATTTTGCATTTTCATCAACTGGTATTCGTTTCATAACATTGACTGCAACGTAAGAATATTTTATTGAATAATAAAATAAGAATATTAAAAACTATTTGAGCAAATTGCTTTTTAACTTGAAGCATATTTCGGTCAATTGCGGACCCATTCCAAGTAATAACCGAAAGGAAAGGAAGCTCATAATATCATTCCAATAAAAACTAATAATGATAATCGAATCAAATCCATTTACTCCTTACAACAAAAATTTATCGAAATCAAATCAACGATGACTAAATGTTATTGCAAATACCAAAATCACTTAGCCATGTCGAAAAGGAGCTGCAATGAAAGGAGAAGAAGGCAAAAGCGAACGTAAATGGAATTCAAGCATCTAAATTGCCAACCGGTCGGCCCTTTGTTTTAACGCCCCAAAATTACCGCCCCTTTGTGTATTTGGGCGCAGATAACTGCCAGCCAAATGATACACATTAGTCCAAGGTATACGACCATTGCAAATACATATACCTATAAACACATACATACACATATCTACAGGGATTTGTGTGGAGAGTGTGTGCAAAATCAATTCAAGCTCAATTTCCTTTGATGAAATGTGCGGCTGCTCGGGGAACCGTACCGAACGTGACAGTTGTGCTCAAAATATATCCGGATCGCTGAAAATTGCAAAAAATAAAACAAGTAAGAATTCTGCATGCGAGTGAGCTCGACTACAAGATGCCCTGTTAAATATATTGCTCATAATAAAATATTTCGCCTGCTTGCAGTAATTTGTTCGAGAAGAGATTACATTTTGGATGGGTGTTTCTCATCTCATATACGAGAAATTATATTCCACTTTGTAAGGCTCTGACAGTTGCAATCTCTGAGAGATCCGTGCTGATACAGATGGACAAACGGACAGAGCAGATGGACTCGGCTGTTGATTAAGAAGCAAATGAAGACTCCCTCTGCTTGCAACATACTTTTGCTCGAAATTATTATACCCTGCTTAACTATTTTTAATGAGTACAGGGTATGCAAAATATGGCCAATATGCTGCTCTTTCATCATACGTACACTCACATACATACCTGCATACATAGCAACGTACATATGTATTCGGGCATTAAGTTGTACTTGTTTTGTTGATATCGTTCAATTAATAACGCAAATCCTTTACGGCCCAGTTACCAGAGTTGCCATCGTTAATTAATGCGCTCCACGCCAATTTAATGCACTCGTTGCCGATGCTGTCACCGACGCTGCCTGGGTGCTATGATTAATGTTTAATTAAATTTGCAACATTTATAATAAATAAAGAAAACAAAAAAATCAAGAACAAAAAACAGAAAAACGACAAAAATTTCGAAAATGCGCCAGCAGGATTACATCATAATTAATCGCAGTCATTATTTATAACGATATCAGCAAGCGAGCTTCATATAGTTGTACATGCAGTTTAATACGACTATATTTCAGTGATATCAAAGAGCATAAGAAGTACTTATGTAATGCATTGATAGTGCAAGTAACACACAGCATATGATTTATTGCAGATGAGTCTCTCAATTCTATTTGACTTGTCCAACAATTACCAGTAGTCAATTTTTTGTTTGTTCCTGCGTCTGCTTGAAACTAAGTTAATGGAACATGTTAATGCCTGTAACAATATGGAAATGTGGCTAAAATGCTTTGCCCTGCAAACGTTGAGATATATTTTACATTATTTACACATGCTGGCAAATTGAATTAAATGATTCTCTTTTGATTTATACCAATGACATTTGTGCAGCTGCATTATTAGCAAAACGTAATAATCTGATAATTGACATTTGTAAATCGGTAACCACAACGCTGCCAGCTGCTCTATATTGAGACATTTCACAATTGAAATTGAATTATTAACATAATAAGTCATAGTAGCTGGCAAAGTTAAATAATACCTTCGAATAATCATGAGTGACAATAGTTAACACAAGAAAAAGTTCATTTTAATCGTACTCAGCATTTCTAATGCAGTTAAACTTGTTCGAAATTCTCAAAATATTTTACTCAGCATTATGGCCGACAATATGCTCGAGTGTTTGGTACTTGCAATTGTATTTCTATATCAGTTATTTGCATACAATGTGATTACAGCTCACAGTTTTTGCACTGACCAAATGGTAATTCATATATATCATCCAGCGAATCCCGTCGAGCGGGAAGCCATTTTGCATGTCATTCACAATTCGTTGAAGCAAAAATATTATAAATTGCTTAAAGCATTTGGTGCACATTGAGTTTGTTTTCGACATTTATATATATAATATATGCGCATATTGCTCGGTCTGACTTTCCAATTCCACACAGATTCCATAACCACCGAAGATCTTCACGTAGTTTTAAGGTCCACAACTTGGAAGTTTGTTGAGACCCTTTTCAGGCATTATTTGGCTCTACTGTTGCCCTTTACAATGTCTCTATCAGTGGCAGTTAGTGATCAATCTCTTATGTATTGGATAATCAGTTTAGGCAAGTTCAGTGCAGATTTCAAGTAATTTAAAAACTATCTTACAGTTATCTAATCTGCTCTGATGGAATATGTTCGGGCTCAGAATAGATTTCCCATCATATTATATAAATAAAGGTTGTAGACAGTTTGAAAAATATTTTGGAGTATTTTCAGTCAGAAATTAGGAATATTCAAGAAAAGTTGCATTGTAGAAATGTTTATCGTATATTAAATATCAGTTAAACAAAGATTGCATAATCAGTTTATAAAGCTATATGCATCCATTCTCAGTTTCAGTTTCAGTTAGATCAATTTATGTAGAAGTTTCTTAGATACAAAGAAGTTACTGCTGGAAGCTGGTTTACGTAAGGAGTCTGGTGATTCTGTCGATCTGCACAATTTGCATGTGCTAAATGTACTCCATGTGGAGATGGCTGGTCTTCAGCGATTTCCCGCTGAGAGTTGTTGCTGTTGCTGGGTCCCGTTCTGCAGTCGCTGCTCGTGGTTCAATTTGCGGGCCTCATGATGCTGGACAGGATTTGAGTATATTGAGAATCTTTGCATTTCCAACGGTAAATCAACCACTGGATTGTTGTCTGAGGCATGAAATTGATTGTTCCAAGCGAACGAAGATGCCAACGAGGGATTTGGAATAGGGGCGAGAGAAGCAATGCAAAAGTTTGGCATCAAATCAAACCAATAAACTAACAAAACTGAGCAACTTCGGGCTCTTGCACGAAACCAGAAACACTTTCACTGCACACAACTGCCAAACTGCAGGCATTTATGACAGTCGCCCTTCCTCCAAACGATTTTGGGGTGCCACAGGGCAGCATAGGGGCAGTTAGGCAG
Organism: Drosophila cognata; assembly: GCA_035041535.1. Lineage (NCBI taxonomy): Eukaryota > Metazoa > Arthropoda > Insecta > Diptera > Drosophilidae > Drosophila > Drosophila cognata. Next base: position 11,593,289 of record JAWNLC010000234.1, on the reverse strand, counting down.
GCAGGCAGGCAAATCCTACAATGAAATTGTTGCTGAAAAGTTTAACAAATATTGAGGTCAGCAGCATTTTTGTGAGGCGACCCCTGCAGTTGTTGTTGTTATCGTTGTGTAAACTGTTTTGTAGCCTTTGGCACAAACTTCAGAAATGCTCAGCATACACACACACACCAACACAGACAGACAGCCAGACAGACACACATACACTTGAGTTGACTCGACAGGCGAAAATATTCAATGAAAATCGTCGTCAGTCGTCAGTAGTCAGTAGTCAGTAGTCAGTCGCCCAGTCAACAGTTCCTCACTTCGTCAATAATAAAGAAGTTGCCCAGTTGCCTGTTATTGTCCTGACTGGTTGTTGCTCTGTAGCCAGCTTATGGCGCATTGCAGGCGTCCACTTTCTCCCCCACTTCTGTGCCGCCTCCCCCCTTCTCGGTGCTCATTGAGAAATTGACGCAAATGCCTTTCGATTTTTCGTTCTGCTTCTGTATTTTGTGTCCGTGGACAGGAGTTGGCTTTTCGCATTTCGCATAATTGATTGTCTCTCTGTGTGTGCCTGTCTGCCTGTCTGTCCATCTGCCTGTCTGTCTGTCCATCTGCTCGCCCTCATTTATGCACATTTTCAATATAGTTGATTCAGTTTTGCCAGCACGGATACCACTCAATCGGAGAAGCATAAAAGCTGCTCCATTAATAGTTTCACCTTTTGCCTGTTAATTAAATTGCAGTCTTTGCAAGTTATCAAATAACTTTAATGCATTCCTGTCAAGCTTACAAGAACTACAAATAATTAATTTATAAAATTTAGCAGATATGTCCCAAAGTTTTTAGTCGGTTCAAAAATGTTTACAAAGTTCAAATGGTACTCAATTTTGGTGTAAGCCAAACTCGAAAACATAGTTTTCATGCTAAAAGCAATGCAATTGTGAAAATGGATTTTACTCAGTGGTTGTTTATTGCTTGCTGGCCTCTTTTATGATTTCGAATATTTTTATTTTACTCTATTTACTTTATAAATAAAATATATAAAAATAAACAATAAGAATTTAATTGGAATGCAAAATGAAATAATAATTGGCTTATATCTCAATTGTGCTGCTCTCTTGACAGTTCTTTGATTTGCTTTGGCTAACAATATTGAAATTTCTCTATATATTGTTTGTGTGTGTGTGTGTGTTTGTGTGCGTGTGTGCGTGTGTACATGGATTGGACACATCAGATGTGACACTTTGTTGATTTTTCAAGTTTAAGTTTGCAACTTCATGTGCAATAAAATTCTGATATGCTCAACCCACAAGCAGCGCCGAACCACAGACCTCATTACGCCACACCCACATAACACCCACACAAACACAACAAACACACATAAACACACTCAGACACATATAGATACTAGCTGCCATGCTCTCATGTATTTATGTTTCCATTTGATAAATATACTTATACAAAAACTGTCATAGCACACGCTCAGGGAAAGATTGCAAATTGCATGTGGGAACTCCCACGAGTCTAATAACAGAGTAAAAACAAGAGCCTCAAATTGTCCAAATAAGCAAGCCGCTTCTGAGATACCCTGAACATGTTATTGGGTATGACATAACATAACTTATGATATATAATTCTACTCTTGACTGAAGTACAAAATAATATTGGCTAAGGTAATAATATTTAATATTTATTTTTAAAATTCAAAAAATTGTATTGCACATAAATAATATATTATTAAATTATTTATGATCGTAGAGAAGATCAACTCCTTATTGCTTTCCATATTACAAATACATATGTATGTGGAAAACAATCAAATATTGTTGAAAACATCATTAAAACTGAAAAAGCTTTTTCCCATTTGGTTTACGTTCATTGTTATAAGTTGCATAAGATTTCACTACTCTATGCATTTGTTTATTTATTTATTTACTTAAGATTTATTTTATTTTCCTTAATCCTTTTTGAGCTGACTAATGAGAAAGCGCATATTCCCTTTGAAGGGACGCCGGAGCACATGCGACAAATCTGAAGTCCTGATATTGCCATGCATAGTAACAAGTCACGGACTGTGCCTGACTGTATAATGATGAGCAACGATATCGTCTCCTCTTCGCATGAAATATATAATTTTTAACACACACCGCGCGTACACACACACACACACACACACACACACACACACACACACAAACACACACCTACTGTGAACCACATAATTGTGTATTCAAGTAAGAGATATGGGAGTTGAGAGCAGCTCCATTGGAGCAAATGGGTGGGGGTTGTTTCTGGCAATGGTTCTGGTTCTAGTTTTAGCTCTGGTTCTGATTCTTGGGCTGCCTTAAATTAAGATAATGACACTTGAGAGACACCACGCTTGCGGGCACTGGGGAACGTTACCTTTTGCTTTAAAAGTAACCCTCGACTCCGAGGGCAACCACTCTCTGTGTATCAGTGGTGTACAATAAGTGTGTTAGAGGAAGCGCTTGGCAAATTGCGATAAGGCCAAATTGGCCCAGCACTGGGTCACATTTACACACTTAACCCTTCAGTTAGTTGCACAGCACAGCACAGCAGAGCAGAGGACGGCACGACGCGACACGGCACGCACTTTAAAGACGCCAATCCGCCAATCCGCCAATCTGGCAATTTGATGGCAAACTGCCAAAGAGCTGACAATGATGTCGATGATGATGACGTTGGCGACCTGCATGCCAATGCGCGCCGCTTCCTTGAAAATTGAATTTTGTGCCTAGCTGGTGGGCGGCATGCCAGCCATGTCCACTGTCCAATGTCCTCGATCCTGCGTTCTGTGTGCTGTTCGCCACGTAACTAGCACAGATTACAAATCATTATTGGCTGCCATTGTCGGGGCTTAGGCCAATGGAATTGCAGCTTAGGCTATGCTGGAATTTGTAGATAGTACTGGAATTTAATTATTTGTAACAAAATGAGCAAAAAATATATACAAAAAATATATAATAAAATTTAATTTCATAGAAGCAATAAAATGATTGCAAAAATACAAAGCAAATGAAGACAGAAATAAAGAAATGTTAAGAAGTCCTCAATCCATTCATTTAACATAAAAAACTGAGCTATTCAAAGAATTCATGAATTAGTTCCTAACATATATCAAATATAAGTTTCCTAGTTAATAAATTAATTCTCTCAGGGGAGTTGCCAGTAACTGGCTTTGGCGACTCTAGCTTACAAATTGTGGAAGACATGCGCATTGCAGATTTCCAGGTGGAAAGTTTCAGGCGGAACTTTGCGTATCCTTGAAGGACGTTACCAGCAAGTTACCTTCCACGTTTGGTGAGTCTATCTCTATAATTGTGGGAGACATGCGGACTTATCGACTTACACTTCCCGAATTATCGGCTTTGGTGATTATGGACGTAGGTGTGGGCGTGGCCATAGTTCTTATCGGTTCTTAAAGTACCAACCAAATTTGACGACTCTAACTCAAAAACTGTGGAAGCTATAGCCATTTCAAAATGTGGTCTATTAAATATCGATTTTGTGATACCTTCAAAGTATAAAAATTAATTAAGATTCATAGGAAATTAAACATATTATAAACAATATGATATCCACTATTTCAAAAGTGCAGCAGTGATTAAATGAATCGGAGCTCTCACTCAGATACTCTGCCTCATGAGTAATGGTTATCATGGCAGATGGAAAATATGAATGAAGGATGATGGCATGGAAAAGTTTCAAGAGAAGAAGCATCCCTGAAGGCGCAAGTTCCATCGAAATTCGACCATCGATGCCATCAGTGCCTGTCATGTGGACATGCAATTGACTGAGCTTTGAGCATTCCAACAAGCCGATCAAAGTTCAATCTGAAACGAAACACAAACTGTGCTCCAAACATGGTCGCAATTCGTATTCCGTATTCCATTACAATGGGATGACGAGGAATTCTCCAGGAAAACGAGAGGAACGAGAAAGGAAACCCAAACGAGCACATGAAAGCAAACTTAGAGCGAAAATTTCTTTGATTGATGCGCAAATCAGCAAATCAATTGGAATGCCACAAAAATAAACTAACTTAGAAAAATTGGAGCAGCAACCGAGCAAAGCTAGATAGATAGATGCAGAGAGGGAAAGAGTGAATGAGGCAAGCTGGCAGGTTGAACTTTCAACACTAAATTTGCATTTTCAATGCCCGCAGATGAATGGGCTGGCGGGCATGGGCGTGATGGTGACATGTGATTTTGATGGAGCTGCGTGATTTGTGCAATGCCAAGAAACAAAAAAAAAAATCAAATAAGAAAATTCAACCGGAAAAAAGGGCAAACAAAAAAATGTATGCAAAAAAATGTTTGCTGCGCTGGCAAAGCAACGTTTGAAACACAAGGGGAATGCGTGGTCGACAAATTGGGATATGCGACGTCCAAGTAAATCACAACAAAGCAGCTACGGCAGAGCTGTGGAGTTGAAGGAAATGCTTGCCTGGCCCCAGGATTGCCACAGGGCTGCCATTTGTGCTGCATGTACCTGACCGAGGCATCACTGTGCCTGCTCATAAGCACATCAACATACACACACACATACATAGAAATCCTTTCCTCAGAATTTATTAAGATGCCGCACAGTGGATAAGATAATTAGTTTTCTTTTCAATATTTTAACAAATTAATTTGATAAACGAAAGATTTATTAAGAATACGACAACCATTCCGCATGAAGCAAATTTTATAATTTGAAGATGTTTAATAATAGTTTTTTTCTTTAATTTTTGAACACTTTTTAAACACTTTATTTTTTGACAGAAATACATCTGTCAGCTGTGCTCAGTATTTTTTTTTAAACATATATTTAATATATTGACAATATATAAACAAACATTTGAGTATTTTGAAAATTTGTCGTATTTTTGTGAGTGCTTTGGCCACCGTGCTTGTGGCAGGGCTTTCGTTTGTTTTTACATGTAATGGCATTTTAATTGCACGCTACAACTCAGCGAAGTGTCTCTCAATTAAAAGTGTCTGCTTGGCTCAAAAGGATGTCGTCGCCGTGGGATCTTCGGTGAGTGCGGGCACAGGGGGATAGATGTCAGGCACATGTCGTAATTTGCCGCACAGCGCATCACAACGCTCTTGGCCCAGACCAGGACCACAAGAAGGCCCAGGCTCAGGCTCAGGCCCACAGCCATGTAACTGTTAATTATGCAATGCAGATAAGAAGCTCTACCAACCGGCTAAGTAGGAGTGGTGAAAACTGTGCGAATGCCACTTAAATTTAAACGTTTTACTTAAAGCCTCACCTTTGCCACACACATCATTTTGGAGTAAATTTTTCATAGTAAGAAAATATAAAGTAATAATAAATATACATGACTGAAGCCAAGCAAGCGAAGATTGGTAAACGGGAGGAATTGCGACAGGAACCTCTTAGTTTGCAGCAGGAATTTCAACTTAGGAATCTGGGACATCAGCATCATGCGCCCCAGGACTTTTACAGATCACAAGTAAGTATATCAACTAGCTTTCAATCTAAGGCGCTTCAATTGTTCTATAACCCATTCAGTGGCAATTGGAAGTTAGGTCGTTTCGCTTTCTCATCTATCGATGGATTTTGGGCACCATCTTTGGCACTGGTTTACTCAGCTATTTTCAAATCTATTATCGCAAAGGGCATTGGTTTATCTACTTGACTAATTGGGGTTTTGTGCTGTGCGCCGTTACTAGCATTAGCGGAGCAATTTTAGTCACTGCATATCATAGAAATCCTGCGCAAGTATGTGAGTATAAATAAAAAACAAGGCAGAGTACACCAGTTATCTAGCTAAGTAATTTCGTGACTGGATTTTTAACTGTGATAATGCACACATCTTCGCCCCAGTTGGCCTAACACAGCAGTCTTAATACTTTTAGAGACACTTATTATTTCTCATAGTCAAGAATTCAAATGATATTGAGTAGTTGGCAAACAGAGGCAATTTAGAATTTCTTAGTTGATTCGGTAGATTCCATATATGCTTTCCTTAACCACAATTTTTATTTTTCATTATAAAAAATTATAGGTTTTGATTGAATTTGTTTTCTAAGTAAAATGTGTTTTTAAAGCATTTAATTTTTGTGTGTAGAACCGTAAGAATTGTGTTGTAATTCATTGTATCCAATAAGCAAAGCCGTATGTCTCCAAAAATATCACTTCCTTAAAATGAATATGTTATCGAAAAATTATAATTTATGACCAAAACGATTTTAATATGACCCCAAGAATGCATATCAGATTGAGTTGTCGTATTCAGTAGATCCACTTATCAAGACTACATTTCTCATAATTGCATATTTTTAAATATTTTAGTTTATGACTGAATAAGAAATGCTTTACTTCTATGCGATATTTGACAGTGAATCGAAACTACTTGATGAATTGTTTTTGGGCCTGTTATTGGATAAATTTGATAGTTGCGCAGAAGATTTGCATAATCTATTGGACGTGTGTGTACCCCAGGGATCAGACGCCCAATAATCCGGTCAGGATAAATGCCTTCTTCAACATATTCGTACATGTCCTGCCATCGCTGCTATTCACCATAGATCACATGGTGGTCGCACAGCCATCTCGGCTGCTGCATGTCTTCTATCCATTAGTGTTTTCCGTGGCCTATGTGGGATTTGCCTATGTCTACTATTTGCTAGGCGGTCTGGATCCGTAAGTATATACTAATATAAACCAATAATGACTCAAATATTCAGCGCTTATCCGCTTACAGTCGCGGACGCTCCTATATCTACCCCATGCTGAACTTTGCCAAGCCGTTAAGTGTGCTGAAAACCGTTGGTTGGTCAACAGGACTCCTGGTATTCTGCTCTACTCTGCAGTATGGTGTCTATCGTCTGAGGGTCCTTATAGCGCGCAAGCTGGGTCAACTGCAGTAGTTGGAGTCTACATAAGTATATCATTTTCAGTGAGGGTGAAACTTATTCTAATTGCATAAGATTAAAGCGTTCCAGTCCCCACAACCCACATTTGGTTGTCTGTGTCACTTTTTGTGTTATTTAATCCTCTGGAACGTGATTCGAATGCGCAATGAAAATGCATTTCCCCCAAAACGCCACACATATCCCACAAAACATCTACGAATTTCTGTTCTTTCCACCCTGTCTCCCATTTATTATGCAAAGCAAATTGTTATGCTCAGCTTTGCTCTCGGTTTTTTTCTGCGCATCACAATTTGTATTTATTTATGTGTTATTTCTTGTTGTTGCCTTCTATTTAAATGTGTAATTTGTTTAGATAATTTTATGACTTCTGGATATATGGCCGGGGGCTTCAGTGTGCGATAATATTTAGCTTGAGAGACACAACACAAAAATCAGTTTACAATTTCAAATTGCAAAACACCAACCATACCAAATAAGGCATTTGTAAACATGTACACAAGGCAATAAAAATGTTCTTGAATAACTCTTGGTTTTTGTGTCTGTTGGAGAGGAATTTCATAAGCTCAACATTGAAATAATTAAGACAATAAGCCTCAGATAGTTATGTGCGACGTTTCTTTCTTCTTACCCAACATCAAAGAGTCATTTGGAATATTTTTACGGCAATTTTGAGGTAATTTTTGTTTATTTCTCCCAAATTTTTCGGTTGATTAACTTATACAAAAGCAAACAAAAATAAACTTAATTTTTAGAAATAGTGAAGAAGGCAGAAAAGATTGAATGTTTAGTTTAGCTTGAATTTTTCCCTTTATTTAAGCAACCTTGGCAACACTTGACAGTCCTTGACTCTGCCAGTTTTCTGCTAAATTTGTCTCTTCTTGCACATCAGCTGTGCACTATTGCTTTACAATTAGCCCCTACGTGGAGCCAGTTTTTGCCACATGTGGGACTGCCTCGGCTAGCATGAAATTGATGTCTGTGTAAATGATATTATTGAAATATTTATGCTGATTTACAGTACACAGGCTGAGCCTGCTGCAGAGATGCCAGAGTTGTCAGGCGACATGAAGTTACTTAGGTAATTTCAATGTGTGTGCAAAAGTTGATGGATACACAAAATGGGTTGTTGCTGGAACCGGCCTTTTAGAAGTCTATTTGTGGGTGGGTGTGGCAAGGGGGGGTGTACTCTAACGGAGCGCATTTGGCAGCACTGTTAGTGCAGCCACTTAGCCTGGTTAGTTGCAGCTGGCGGCAGTCGAAACATATCGAACGTTAACGTATTTATGGCTGCACTCTTCCTGACAGCCGCCATGTCTTCCTGCCATAAGGGGGCGTGACATGTATGCGTGCGTGTGTGTGTGTGTGTGTGTGTTGGTATGAGTTAAGTATGCGCTTAAAGCAGCTGCTTAAATTGTCATCAGCAGCCGGAGCAGGGGGTGCCAGCAAGTGGAGCGTTCCGTTTCGTAGCTAACAAGGCGCAAAACATTTTAACATTTTTTAACATTTCCGCCCTTTTGGATTCAATTTAATTTAACATAAACATTTATATGTTTATTATGGCACGCATGTGCTGCAGCAGTGTTGCCGTTGACGTTGACGTTGTCGTTGTCGTTGTCGTTGACGTTGACGACGACGACGACGCTGTCGTTGACGTCGCTGCTGTTCATTGTGCATGAGAGTTTCATGCTTGAAATGCGCATACGTCGCGTATACGTAATATGCATTTTGTGGCAATACGTTGGCAACTTTAGTTGAGTGGCTCGAGGGTTGGCGACGGGGAGGGGCAGTGGGCCGGGGTTGAAAAAGTAACCACTATAAATTTGCGCACACTTACAACTCGACGCTCGTCCGACAACAGCAGCAACAACAACAACAACAATAACAACAACAACTTAAATCTTAAGTAGCTCAACTTGTTTATTTATCGAAGCAGAAGTTAATGCCACATCGCGAGAGGGGTGGCAGGGCGGTAGGGGGGTGAAATCCAACGAGCATAAAAATGGGGCAGAAGAAAAAAATAAGTTGTTGGAATGCGTCGCAATAACATTGTTACAGGTTTGCCATTGTTGGTTTAATGGCCACTGCAACTGCACCTAAAATATAAATGAAATTTAATAAAAAACTAAAAACATTCTCAATAAAATATGTGAAAATTAAATAAATAATATATGATAAGGAAAGGAAGAAAGTTTCAAAAAACAAAAAAAAAATATACAAATATTGTGGTTGCTCAGGCTAGAATAATTATATTTTTAATACATATATATTAGTTTCATATAATTTAATTTTCTATACATTAAATAATAAATTATGTTTTATATTTTTTGAACGAAAGAATAAATTATTTCTTCAAACAATTTTATGAAAACTTCAAAAGTAATAATAAACAATTTGGAATCCAAAGTTGTACAACAAATATCATCATAAAATATGAATGGAGATTATAAGTGCAGTAGGAAAAAATGGAAATAAAAGTAATGTGCGGAAAATGGGCTAAAACTATTTTGCATAATCAATCTATTGTTGTGACTTTCGCAAAATAATATTTAGCTGAAGGGCTTATGAAGCGGTATGAAATTTGATTCTTTAGAGTGCATTCAAGTGTTGAAATATGTATACGAAATTGATTGGCTGATTAAACGCACACACACACACCCACATACACGCACACAGACGCAGCCACAGATAGGGATTCACACGCTGTCATAGATATATAAATTCCATTTAAAATCTACATACATGGATATTCCTTTGGTCGCCTTTATGGGCTTTTGTAGTATTTTGTATGGGTTGTCCTTGGCATTTTGTGCTGTGTTGATTTACTACGGAAATGACGCAAATAACGCAGCAAATTTAAGCCAGTCACACACACGCACACGCACACGCACACACACACACACACACACACACATGCAGATGCGATTTACGAACTCGAATGAATCTACACCTTTTCCTGGGTTATTTATGACAAGAACAACAACAACCAGCTGGCTGCTAACCGGCAACAGGATGTTTTATATTATGCATGGAAAATAAAGGCAACACACAATCACACACACATCCGCTCACACACACACACACACTTTGCTGTTTTAATATTTTGCATACATCTATATATTTGCTGTTGTGTGTGTGTGCGTGTGTTTTTTACCTCTTTTGTGTCACTTTGGAGAATGAAATTTAATTGTGGCTCTCATTAATGGCACGTCGTCTGGCTGTAGACTCGAAAAGCAAGCGGAAATATGTGATTTCCGGCAATAAATACATCTACTATATAGAGCATATATATATATATATTGGTAAATGAGGCGATTGCTTTGCAAAATACCAATGGAAAATATGTTAGGGCACAGTTTTGAGCTACACTTAAAAAATAAAATATTCTTGCACTTTCAAGCACAATTTATGAGTTTCAATTTGAATTTATAACTTGATTATCACATTTGCATTTGATATGGGCGTTTCGTTCCTTTTGTTATGAGCATCCTTACCCTCAAAGCATGGAGCCGAGAACAAACAATCATTTAAGCATAAAACCATAAATCTATGCGCCAATAAGAGGGATTTCAGCCAAGTAATACAAAATACACGCAACCAAAATATAGAAGGGGGCCAAAATGAGAATAAAAGCAAACGTGGAGAAAAAGGGCAGAACATGAGCCAGCAGAATTTGCAAAGGGACAGTTGGCAGCTGGAGTGGTACTTCTCTCTTGCCATGACTAAGATAATACTCTATTCAAAATTAATATGTGTAAACTCCAAACTTACAATTATACATTTGTTTAATATATTTTAACTATAAGTCACGAATTAAGTAAAATTCATGTTTTTAAATATTTTATATCATCATAAAATATGCTCTGGCTTAAATTTTAATTAAATTGTCAATTCTAAAAATGGACAGCAATTTGCGAATTGTGTGTGTGGTTGGCAAACTGAAGCTGCAGATATGCCCACCTGCTAGAGAGACTTCGTGGTAAACGGAGCATTGGATATGCAAAGCCAAAGCCAAATACCAATATCGTTGGCAAGCCAAAGCCACGGCCAAAGCCCGAGCCAATGTCGGAGTCGAAGCCAATCAAAGGCAAAACAATAAACAAGCATGACAATAAAAATATAAATAAATAAATAAATAAGCAGAAAGAAGCGTGCGTCAGGCAAATGCGAAGATTGAGTTGGCCACAGCATCCTACACCATACACTGCAGGCACCGAGAGACCAGGCAGATCCTGGCACACACTGCGTCGTTTTGCTTCCGTAAAAAGGATAATGACGCGACGCGATTCGCAATGCAGGCGACACTATTAAACAGAATATCGACAGCAGCAGCTGGAAAGATGGCAAAAAAAAGGGGAAAAGAAGAAGTTGATTGAACGGCGCATTAAACAAAAACCACACACACCCACACCCACACACACCCATACACATACATATATATATAGAGGCTGCTTGTTTGAAGACTGAAGACCGCAAGTTGTGCCACGTCACGCTTCAGGCATAAGCTGAAGTTCCAGTTGTTGTTGTGTTGCTCCTGATTTTTACCCACTTCAATTTAACGGCTACTTAAATCCATCATTTGAAATTATCTCTCTGTGCTCATGCCGAGTTCCCTCATCACGCGGAAGCTAGCATAAAACACAATAAAATGAACATCAACCAACATTATTGAATCTTACACAATTGCCTCTTCCCGTCGAGACACGCAACGATAAGTATTCGAGAGCACCTAAAGTATTTATTTGTTAATTAAATGTGTTCACAATTTATTAAAAAAAAGTTTAAAAATTTAAAAAATGTATATTTAAAGCTAAGGCTAATTAAATGAAATAATGAATATAAAGTTAATAATTATTTACATCTATAATAATTTATTTGTTATTGATAATTACATGATTCTTTTCGAGTACTCTGCAACGATACCAATAGACTTTATCCTGTTATCAAATAAGAGTCATCAATTTCTACAGTTACGCACTCAATTCTTAACTTGTTATCAACATTATCTACTCCAATAATTGGTTGGCCATCTTAACTAAATTTAAACTAACAATTTTTATTATATTTCATAGTTTTTAAATTAAAATTTATTTTGAAATCTTTAAATTTATTTTGCCATTTGTATTGTTGTGTATTGCCTGACTTTAGTTGATATTAAATAAATATAGTTTACTTACATATAAACATTAAGAACTAAACGAATCACTCGAGAAGAAGACTTACTTCCATTAATAAATCTAGGATGAAGCCAACCAACAAAGAGAGCTAAGTGAGTAGGATTAATAAAACAGTTGAAGAGTTACAATCAATGTCTGTTTTCTAAAAGTTCTATAACAATGGTGCAACTCACCGTTGGGGCTACTTGGACTCTGGCGTGAAATGTGGCTTCACTTCAATATAATGGCTACTTAAATTCATCATTTTAAATTATTATCACTTGGTGTTGCAAGCTTGGCGAGTCCGAGAGGCGAGCTCACTTGGCCACGCATCAAAGGACCTTCAATAGGCATTAACTGAAGAGACGTGAAGAGTAGAGGAGGGAGAGAGAGGGGTGCAGATGCCAGGTGCAGGCTGCTGCACAAACAGTTGGTTGTTGGCTGGACGGAGGGTCGGAGGGGGGTTGGGGGGAAAGGAGGCCCATTAAAAGGCTACCGCAGAAAACTGCTGACATCACGACTGGCGATATAGCTGGCAGCGGTGCGAATTAAAAAGTTGCCTTGATAATCCTTTTGCAAAATAGACGGGATTAAGTAAAAGGCTGCGCCGCAAATTTATGCAACCGACTGTGGCCAGGTGGACGTTGGCCAGCAGGTGCCGCAACTCTCCCTCTCCCTCTCCCCTGCCCTCCCCCTTCGTCTTCTGCTGCCTCCTATCAGTGTCTCCCCTCTCGCTCTTTGGAGCACTTAAAAAGTGCCACAGTGTTGCAATAATTACCGTTAAACGGTCGCTGTTTAAAACACTTAAGAGCTGTGCCGCAAAAAGGTTCAATCTGCCGCCGTGCCCGTAGACCGTCTATTATTATCCTTCCAGGCAGAAGGAGGAAGTCGAGCAGCAGCAGCTGGAGCATCATCCTCATCAGTTCTTCTGCGTTCTGACTGCGTTTTGGGCGCATCCTTTTGGCGCTGATGTCCTGCTGATTGCGGTGATTTGTAATTTTAAGCAGCGTATGATTAACTTTTGCGCCAGAAACTGAGAACTGAGAATTGCCAACTGGAAAGCGAAAAGCGAAACGCAATTCTCTGTGCGTGTTTGTGTCCTGAGTAATGATTGTGGCGTGTCCTTGACAGTCGCACCAACAACTTATCGTTTCCTAATGCCCTTACCTATTTTTAGGTTGTTTAATGACCCCACCACACAAAGCGTTCCTAGTTCCTAGTTGTTTTCTTTTGTGGCTGGCAATTAGTGCTCGTTCACCTATATGTCTGTTTATAAATTGCTATTTACTCAATAAATTGACGAAGCTTATTATTTTTCTATTACGCTGACATGACATATTACGCTTTAATCCCCAGGTTCGACAAATTAATAACTAATTATTGTTGAAATGTTGTTTATTTTAGTAGCAGTTAATTTCAGAGTCAAAGCACCGATTAGACTACCAGTAGGGATAGTGATACTCAAACAGCAAAGTAACCGCATATTTGCCAAGTGATTTGCCAGAATGTCTTTTTGCACAAAACCAAATCCAATTAGGCTTAGATCAAGCGACTAAATCTAAGCAATATTCAATTACCTCGAAATAAGTATGCAATAATCGTCGCATAATGAGAACTAAAACATTTGCCATCGTATAAATTGTACAACTTAATTCCCAAGCTTTTCATATTAAATGCATACACTGAATACAAACGCACACTCATACACACACACACACACACACACACACGTACATTTACTTACAGTTGCACACATCTATTTACTTATGAATATTTAATGCGGGGAATGTTGGTGGATGCCATCTGACCGCAGATTGCCTTGGCCACAAGTCATAAAAGTATTAATGCCATTTTAAGTACTTCCGTAACGAAAACTAAGCACACACACATAGATACACTAAACAACCCACACATATGCATATTGTTGCAAGAGAGATCGCCTGACACTCATACACACACACACACGCACACACACACACACAAATGAGACAACGACGACCGGCGAAAAATGCAAAGCGCTCTAATTCTAACTGCAGCATAAATTAAAGCGCTCATGAATAATAATTCAAGACATTCAACCAGCTAGGCGGTGCATGCCACCAACAACAGCAACAAGCACATCAGCTGCAACAACAACAACAACAACATCAGCAGAAAAACTATAACAGGAACAGCAACAGGAAACGCAGCGTCAAAAGCCACTTGAGTAAATGCGATTACATTAGAAAAAGTTCCCAAAGCCATTTTCGCATTCATTTCTCTTTTGTATTTATTTTTATTCTGTATTAAGAAGATAGAAGATAATAAATAGTAAAAGAAATAAAAGAAAATGAAATATTATAATATAATAATAAGTTTTGAAATATTATATCATTATAATAAATAAAATGAAAATAATGCAAACCATCGATTATGATTGCTCTTGAAATATATTATTATCAATACTAAGTTGATAAACAGAATTAATTATTAAATTTCAATTTAAACAATCTATTGATAATACAACTGTTAAACATATATTAAGGAACGAAAAGAATCATTTCAACTCAACTCAACTATTATTAAAGATAATAATAATAACAATAATCTATTATAATTATATGTTTACATAACAATATTTTAAGATTATAAATTATGAATTGCATTAATTTTTAGAAATTAGTTTATTTAATCTTATTTAATAAATTACTATTTATTGGTATACAATTGAAATACATGAAATAGGTTTAAAGTGCTGGTAAAGTCAAACGAATTAACAGAAAACGCATTTTTTTTCTGTTCAGTTTACATGATGTATGGGAAAGAATTATAAAATATAAATTTGAAACTTTGTTTAATGTCTATGTATAATTTATGAACTCTTATAAAACGAATTCAGTTGAATACAATAACAGTAAAGATATATATATATATATTTTGGCGTATTTTCTCATTTTTGGAATGTCGGCTTGTTGGGTTTTCAAATAGTTTCTGTGTTTGTCGCAAAAAGCCAACTAAATTTTATAGTCGTTGTCATTATTTCATGCGGAGAGCAACGCCCACAGCTCACAACTGCGCACCTACAGCAGTCGCAATGCTGTCTGCCACGCCGTACACCCCTGCATGCCACAAGCAGAACGTTGATCATACGCAGCGTTGTGCTTAAAATTTCAAATGCATGGCACTTTAGTGCAGCGGGCCGCGGGGCACCGAGACCGTGGGGCATCTCGTGCTCCCACTCACACGACGGCAATATTTTAGTGTGTGTTGCAGCTGTTGTTGTTGTTGTTGTTGCTTGTGTGTGATTTTCATTTTCATATTTATTTATATGTTTTACGCTGGCTAAACTACAAGTACAAGTGCACACTTGTCTGCAGCAACAGCAACGGCAACAGCAACGGCAACAGCAACAGCAGCAACAGCAACAGTATTCAGAGGGGATTTAAAGTGGATGCAAGGGAGCCGTGCAACGAGGTCGAGCTCTGCGTTGGCATTTAACGCTTCGCTTGGCATCGTCATCGTAAGCATCCTCCCCCTCCATGCTCCGCTCCCCTGCCTGATCGCTTGTGCATTAATTTGAATTTAGTTTGTTGGTTTTTTGTTATTTTTTTGTTGCATTTTCTTTTTGCTTATTTTTGGGCGGCTTTTGCTAATGTTTTGGGCAAGCCGATTTAATGGCGGCACATTAGTCTAGTCTGCAGGTTCCTCTCCTCTGGTTCTGCGTCCTTCTAATGTGTCTGACTGGGCAATTCGTGGTGTGTATGTGTGTGTGTGTGTGTGTGTGTATCTGACTACATTAGAAACTGAATCTTTATTTTAATGCAATTAACAACAAAAAATCTCTTCACAAGTTTGTTGAACTGAATTATGTTCAAGCAAAGTGCAAAAGAAGAGCTCAGAAATAGTTAAGTGGTTACCAAGTAAATTTATTGGGCGAATAGTCAAAGTTGATTTTTTAAAACAATATACAACATATGGAAACTAGTATCAATTGAATTCATCTTAAATATCTTCAATATTTGCTAATAAATCTGTTTACTGCATACACATGTTTAGCAACTCAGTTTTCTTTAATTACATTTATGCAAACTTTATTCTTGAGTAAGAGTATCTTGTTTCCCAGTTTCAGAGCATCTTTTTCAACTTGAGTTTTTCAGGGTTTTCTTAGCAACAACAACATGAGGCCTCCAGGTAAGTCTACTATGAAGTGTGAGTCGCTGAAATTGATTATTTGCACAACGGGGATAGAAGAGTTGTGGAGTCAGCGTATGAAATCTAAAGTTCACATCCCAATTTATTCTCAGCCATGGGCAGATACAAATTTAGACGTACATTTCGAATTTACATTCTTCCGGGTTTAAACTAAAATGCACTCAGAAAATAATAGTAACAAATTCGTAATACAAAATTGTGGGAAAAGTAAAAATGAAATACAATTCGAACAAGTCCAAAAGTCGCAAAAGTTTATATCGCACAAATAAAACAAAAATTAATTTCAGTCGGCAAATTGTCCGCCACATCAACAAACATAAACAAATTAGTTTTGAGGGGCGATTATGCATTGAGGATACTGCAGATATTCAATATACCAGTTAAGATTGGCCCAGACTGAATGCGTCGGATAAACGATGCACTGGTCAACATCGCTTAATTAAGGCTTAGCAGTTGGCACTTTGTGGCTATGCAAAACGCAAATAAGCCGCTCAATTCCACACACACTACCACACACACTTACACACACACATACAGACACACATGCACACTCACAACATCAAGCCAATGTAATTATGTGATAAATGCTTCAGGCAGGAACCAAATCCATTCGATATTGCACAATAGCCTTAGTTGCATTTGGGTAGCATCCACCAGCGCCAGAATGTTAACCTGAGTGTGCCGGCTGCATATCAATTAACCCATTATCATTATCGATTCACCGATTCGCCGAAATTCGCAACTACCATTGGCCACTACAACGGCCAACTGCTAACTGCCAGCTACAACACGACTAGCTGCGTTTTTGGTCAAATTGGCATGTGAAATTTCAGCAATCAACAGCCAAAGCCAAATTCGTGGATCAATTCCAGGCAGCTCGATGCAAAATGTGATGAACTGCAGTTTAATGGCATTAAGTATTAAATTGTATTGTACATTTTAAAATAATAACAATCGGCTTTAAGTTGCTATTTTTGTTATTGATACTTGATTGCTTCTGCTTATAACTCTCCTCGCTCTCTGCAGAACACTCAATGTTAAACATAAGTTTTGCAGTCATTCACAAATAAATATAAAGCCGAAAACAATTTTGTTTAAATTTATCTGCTTTCTAATATTCATGCTTTACTATTTTACATTTAACCAAAAATAAAAATATTTTATAAAGCAATTTTCGTCAATTATTTATACCACATTTTAATACAATAATCGTAAAATTCTATTCAGAAATTAACTCGGTGTCAACAAACAATGTTTTTGTCACCTTTATCTCAGCAAAATTTAAAATTCGGTCCTTTTGTTGATGGCTCCATTCATTTTAATATTGTAATCCTCCATAATCCATTTAAAACTATCCAAGCGATGTTTAAAATTAGAATTTCAACAGCCAACACTTTGCTAAATCGCACAATTCTTTCAGCTCCACGGCAACTAAGGCAAGTTATTTATGTATTTGTGTACAACCTTTGTGGAGGAAAACGCGTAGGTGTCCTCCCGGGAAAACCCATGCAAAATGTCAATCAAAAAACTACATTCGCCCAGCAGTTCATCCTGTGCCCTTTTCGAACACATACAGAAGTATCTTTATTTAGCAGCTCATCGAAATTGATTTTTAAAAATAGATTAATACGTGCCACATGCAGCAGATGATAAATTTAAGGCCCGCAGGCACACACACACAGCAAAAACAAGGAACAAGCAACTTTTGCTTCAGTGCGCACTGACGCACAGCAAAAACGCAAAGAAAAAACGAAGATAGAATGATCGATAAAATGTTATGTAAATAATAGATGCGATAATGTCGCTTCTTTTTAAAAACAAGAAATGCTAAAATAAATACAATGGGAATGCCAGCGGATGAAACTCCATCTCCCCACTCCCAATCAATCCCTATTATAAATTTCTGCCAGTGCTTTTTGCCTCTTGTTTGTTGCATGCATATTTGGGATGTTTACAGGATATTCGGGGGTATATTTCATAACTTCAAGCCAAAACTTATAATAAAATAACCAAATAGGTATAGCCAATCAAAATAGACAAGATGAAATGGAAATTTGAATAGCCTCTTCAATTTTTGGTTTTACACTACTCCGATTTAATGCAGGGTATGACAAAGTCCAGCACTTGAACAGACAGCAATTCGTTTTTGTCTACTTTGTCTGCATGCCAATGTTAAAAATTTTATTTTTTCCGTTTCAATGAACTTTTAGTGCGACATTAACAAAAGCGCCGAGTATCCAAGAAAGAAAAAAAAATGAAACGATTGCGTCAAATTTGGTACCCAATTCTTTTCATTTGATTTGTGTGTTGCGCTGCAGAATCGTCTTTTTTCTTTTGCCTTCGCTGCTTGCCATTTTTTTACGTTCAACAAGAACAACAACAACAACTACAACAACAACAAGCGTAATTGTGGCCTTTTCCCTTGTCAATTTGACTTTTTATTTTAAATGCAACAAACGAAATCAAAAACAACTTGTTATCGATGTTGTCACACTGCCATATTTTCAGACCCTAGGAAGGTGGAGCGTAAAAAAGGCATCATCAGGAGTAGGGCGAGTAGTCGTGATGGTGGGTGTGAGGGCGGTGTGGGGGGGGGGGTCGTCCAATAGCCATTGTCCTGCTGATGTCGTTCGTCAACATTTCGCTTGATTGACTTTTCGGGTTAAATTAATTAAGCGTGTGCGTTTTTATCGTTGATTGAATGCTGGTGCAAATGATTGTACAGCTTCAAGCGAATTGAAAGTGTTTTGAAAGTTAAAAGGTATATACTCTCTTGACTTCAAGATCTTCAATTGAATTATAGTTATGCATATATACACATACATGTATGTATATATTAATCATTTTCATTTAGTTACACATTGAGGCCCAGCTTAACAATGCTGAGTCTTACTTCAAATCAATAATTGCTGGCTTTACAAATTCGTCAAAATAATAAAAACTATAATAAAAGTTAAGTGACTGACAGACAGACAGCAAAAAAGCACAATAGAAGCCATAAAATGGATTTGCCTGATGTAAGTTAATATTTAGATTATACTCTCATTTCCGAGTTAAGCAGAAAGTTGATCATAAAATTGACTAATAATTTAATGTGGCAGGCAGACATTTATTTCAACGCTAATTACAAACAATTAAACTTTTAATTAGTTTTGTAACAAGCAACAGTCCAACAACAACAACAACAACAACAACAGAATAATACAAAAACGATGGATGTGCGGAGGATAAGCACAGTGAATGATAAATTGAGAAATGGACTGAAGTTGCTGCTGGCTGTAGTTATTTTTGATGTTGTTGTTCGTTTCGTTGCATATGCAAATTTTATAATTTTTTTTTATCTAGCTGAAATGCAAACTCGCATTTCATTTATAGCTGCACAGGCAACAACAAACAAGTAAAAAGCAGCTGCAAAAATAAGCTTGAAAGTGACATAAACAAATCCCAGCTCTGATTGACACTCAACTCAGAAATAAGTAAGGAAAAAAAAAGACATTTCAAATGGAAATTGGCTAAAAGTGAATGGATATAAGCAGCTAACAAAATGAGATGCTTGGCAATGAAATCGGAGCTAATCAAATTTTTCTACATTTCACATCAAATGTCAAATGTTCTTGGTGTTGTTGTTATTGTTGTTGTTGTCCACATTACTCGGACGGATGCTAATTGAAAGAAAAAATAAATTTGCTGTTGCCAATGCCAGGCAACTGCGCAAATAAGTTTCGGCTAAGCTATTCAGTGCTGCAAGTGCTGATGGGTAGTAAACCGACTAAATGTAGCCAACTAAAAAGAGAGCCCGAAAACACATTTAAGGACTAGTCATAAAAAAAGTCGGAGGATAAAGAGATTGTCTTAAGGTATACTCTGGCTTAAAGACAGAAATAAAGACACAAGACATTGAAATGGTCAATCCCATAAAGATTCTGTAGATCAGAGGCTGGCACGATAGATCTGAGTAGTTAGCAGTGCTTCGATCATGTATAATAATTAAGTGTACAACATTTAGCAATATTAATACTAAGATGCTCAAAGTAGTCTTATTTGAACTATATTTAATTGTCTATTAATATGATAGATTAAATAATTTAAATATAATAATAATTAATAAATGTAAAG
Organism: Drosophila cognata; assembly: GCA_035041535.1. NCBI lineage: Eukaryota > Metazoa > Arthropoda > Insecta > Diptera > Drosophilidae > Drosophila > Drosophila cognata. Next base: position 11,572,936 of record JAWNLC010000234.1, on the reverse strand, counting down.
ATTTATAATTTAATCATTTTGAAATATTTAATATTTTATCAAACATTTCTTAATTAATGTCACGAAATGAGAAATGAGTAATTCCACACGAGCACTGCATAGAAATAATAATTTTTCCAGAACTTGATAGCTTATGTCAAATTGTAATCAATTATTTTCTACTGAGCGAGCAACCAAAAACAATTTCAAATAATAAGTGAATCATTTTTATCTGGTTGAAATAGTTTTTTTTATTTTTATTTTTATTATGTTAACAGATGAAAATGGCTAATGGCAATAAACTTGAATCAATGAATACAAATTTAATTTTTTAATTTAGCTAAATAAACAAATATCTTCAAATACTTGAGCACTTACAATATTTTCGAGTTCAATTTTTTGTTTTTATGTTGGTCAGCAGCACAGTTTAAAGTTAACACCACAACTGCCTCACAGCCAACACCTCGTCAACACCTTCACCCAAGCCATCCCCTACAGAGCGAAGTCGACATCTGTGCTGGCTCAGCAGAGGCAGCAAGCTGCGGGCGGGTTAAATGTCGCTGTGTTGACCGGAAAAACGCGGGAAATTAAGGATAATGTAATTTATTGATGCATTGTTAAAGTTAAGCTCCAGTCGCCATTGCTGCTGTCTCGTATAAATTACAATTTGACAGCCTGGCGGCGGCGACACAGCATCGACAAAGATACAGCCCAAAAGAGAGTGAAAGAAAAAAGACAGAGCGAGTGAGAGAGTGACAGAGAGAGGGAGAGAGGGAAGGCGTCAGGGCAGAGGCAACTTTTGAAAAGTCATGCGGGTAGAACAAAATGTTCATAACACTTTGTGTCCACAATTTTTCGCACAATTAGCAACTTTGTTGCTGCCACAAACCCACACACACACTCACCCACACTCACACTCACACTCGATTTACATAAAAGCATTGACAACAAAATTATATAAACTTTTTATATGCTTCTGCACGTTTCAAAATATTTACACATTCAAATCAAGCAAACTGGCCAACAGAAGCGATTGAATTGTTATCAAATTAATTGGGGAGCATTTTAAGCATGAACTGATTCCAAAGGATCTGATTAATAATTAAATGATGAAACTAGTTCGAAGTAAATAAAATAAAGTAAATTTTCCAACTGAATGCTGACGCTGTGAATCTCTCCAGGAATGGGAGAACTGAACTGGGAGAACTGAACTGAACTGATCTGGAAGTTAATTTGTTATTAAATCAATATTTAAAATGCAACATTTCTAGATTCCAAATGGAGAGACCTCGTCAGAGGATAAAGTTGATGTGGACGAGTAAGTTTTAAATTATTTACCAACTTGACTTCAAGTTCCTAGTTTGACTCTGACACGTATTTAACTTTCCATGTGTGCATAAATATAATTTGTTTTTACGCACATTTTTTCATGAAGAGTTTCTATTTTGTTGTCTTCACCCTGCCAGCCAATTATGTGTGACAATAAAAACAACACGAAAAAATGTGGACAGTTTAATTTGCGAGAAATATTTTTGCTGACCTCTAACATAGATCTCCCATCTCTCTCTCTCTCGCCCTCTCTCTCTCTGGTTCACTAGTCGGTAGTTTGCTGGCTTGAAGCGCACACAGAAAAACCTTTTAGTTAGCTACGACATTTTTGTCGGAGCTGACCAAACAATCAACACTTTGTCCAGGATATACACACACACACACACACACATACGCAGTACACACGTATGTGAGTTGAGCCAACATATTTGGCCAACTGCCTTTGGCTTTAATTTCGAAATATTCGAGGCGTTGGCTTTTATTTTGTCTATTTATAACACCCGAAACGACCCGCACCGTAAACGCCTTCGAAATGTAAGTGTTCGCATTCCAAGCATGTGGAAACTGCAAAATAGATGCTCAGCTCTGCACTGCCCCCCATTTTGGCCACCTTGCCTTACCGCCTGTCTATCAGTTGCAACTGCAACTTTGTGCGGAGCCCGCAGCTCGCATACTTTTGGCTGTTTTCTGTTGGCTGTTGGCTGTTGGCTGAGTTCACATGCCGGGACATAACTAACAAGTTCGCCGCTGCCTTGCCAGCAAGCAGCTCGTATTTCAGTAGAAATGTACACACGCACACTCATAGAGCGTGTGTGTGAGAGAGATACCCAGATACTCAGCCTTGGCTGGCTTAGCAGCGAGATTTATGTGGAAATTCCTAAAAGAAATCCAAGTCAATTACTTGCTTAATTATTTCCTTTGAAATTTATTGATTTTTACTAAAGGAATTTGCGCAACGCTTCGCTGCTATGTATTTGTTCTGTCTCGAACTCAACTCTTGACTGCAATGTGAAATGAAATCAAATGAAATGAGATGGCAGCAGCAACAACAACAACAACAACAACAACAGCAACAGCAACTATATTTGTAAGTTACACAGCAAAAATGTAGAGAATCGCCCCAGCAAATAAATCGCATTTGATGTTTAAGTTTTGCTCTCAACTCGAAACATTTATTTGCAGCTTAAAATCCTTGGAAATAATCATTAAGTTAGCAAATTTATTTAATAAATAATTAATTACTCTATGCAAAGCTGCTGCTTAAATCATTCAATTGGCACTTGAAAGCAAATTTCAAATCATTTTAATCGAGCACTTCTGTTCACTAAGTGCAGCAACAAATTTAATTATGTAAGAGAAAAGAATACAATTTAAATCGGCTTATTTAGTAGACGACAAATGAGAAATATAAAACAACTCAAAAATCCACAAAGCTTAAGTTTAATCAAATTAATCATGTGTAAAAGTGTATACCCCAGTTTAGAACTCTTTTACCTGCTTCAATCATCATTGTCAGAGGGAACCACTCAGATTTGAGCTCTACCAAAGCCAGTGAGCATTATAATTGGGATCAAATAAAATATATGCCTTCTAATTATTTGAAGCTTTAATACATTATACTTCGAATTGCTTCTCAGATGCTTAAAACAGGCGCAAAAAGAAGCGAAATGTTAAATGGGTTTTAGCTTACTTTTCGCTGGGTTCAAGTGTTTGTTCAACAATGCGTATGAGTAATATATGCATATAAAGTAACGCTTCAATGAATTTTAGTTGTTGAAAACAATTTTTATGCTGATGGCTGTTGAAGTTATGAATTATTATTCGGAAATTACACTCGCGGCTTTTTTTCAAGTATTTGACGCTGTCGAGTGGCCTTTTTACTCACTTTAGAGGCCTTTTGTGGAATAATCGAAACGTGTTGCACATAAAAAAATGGTATTTAAGCCGTCGCAACACATGTTAAATATTTTTAACACAATATATATCTCTCTCTCCCTCTCTCTCTCTCTCTCGTTCTACCACTCTTTCTGATATTCTCTGTCGGACTCTTACAATTATTTCAATGCGCTGCTGATGACATTCCCAATGCGAGCTTCATTCGACGCGATTGCAGCCTGGAGTCGCTGGAGCAGCTCATCTGATTTAGTTCAGTTTCCACGCTGGAAATAGAATGAGTTCCAAAAAACGATTTCGACATCGATTTGCTAACTTAATGTTAGAGATATTATTATATTAAACCAACAAAAAACAGTCAAAGTTAAACTCGAAAAAATACAAAGTTTATAATTAATAAACAATTTTTAATAAATATATGAATAAAGATTGCAATAATAAGGATATAAATAAAATTCGTTCAGATAAAATATTTGTTTGTTTCGATCCAATCTCAATGGGGAATCTTTTCCCATAAGCTTTCGTTATCAATTTTATTATATTTATTTATTTATTTATTTGTTTACTATCTACTTATATCAGTCACATAAGATTAAAGGAAATTAAATTAAATTACAAAAAAGTTATATTTATAGATTTTACATTCAAATTTAAGAAATGCGAACAAAAATAAAAGATGATTTGAATCAAAATGCAAAGTTTGAATGGGTCTGGGGAAAACTGAGAAAAATACCAGCAAAAAACCCAGCCAGAGCAGGAGTTAAAGAGAATTAGTTTTATAATCAAATGCAACATTTGTTGTGAATTCATATTTTCACGCTTATTTTTCTTATTTCGTAGAAAATGCTTGCAAACATCTCCAAAAATTGCGTTTACCTTGAAATAATTTGAAATGCAAATGAAATAAAAATGTAAAATAAATTTAAAAGAATCGGAGTGTTCAAGAAAAATGCAGCCTACAGTTGTAATTCAAGGCTGAAACGGAAATTCAATTAGTTTACAGCCAAGACGATTTGCTCGTTGTCAACCCGCGAAAGTATGCAACAGTCGCGAGCTGTGACGAATGCGAGGAAAACTTTGTGCGAAGAATAACTTTTGCAGTTCCATTTGAGCCACACAAAAATAATACCAAATAGCGACGAAAACATTTTGTGGAGCACCTCCAAGCAACGGGCAGAGCACATATCAGAAGCAGAACCCAAGCCAGCGCCAGCGCCAGTGCCAGATCCCGTGCAGGGCCACAATCAGCGAGTTGCGACAATTGTTTACAGATTCAGGCATCTTTTACAAAACCGTTCAGTTTGCTGTTAGTTTTTGTTGTTGTTGTTGTTGGCTCGTTGTCCCTGGGAAATTTTTAGCAGCGCTCTTGCCAACGGCCACCGTCAACGGCAGCCACAGCGCAAATCTCTTTATTGGATTATCCTGCAAAATTTACGCGGCATTAAAAGCGGCAGCCCCATCCCTGCCCTGCCCCCATCAGGCGCCAAGGGGTTAAGGCACAAGGTGAGCCCGACACACTCAAATAACAGCAGCAACAACAAGAATGTAAAAAAGAAAACAGAAAACAAAAATACGGCGAAAAAACGAAAAACATTTATTTACATTTTAAAGGTCGACGCTTCCATTAGCCCAAAATCCATTAGCGTGCCGCATATTTTCGGCGCATTGCCTACTTACAGGACATTTAAAGTTTAAGCCCCTTCCAACTGGCAAATGCAAAGCAGCTGCAAAATCTGTGTGGGCCAAGAAACAACAACAACAAAAAAAGGTAAAAAGCGCCAAAGGAATTTCCGCTAGTTGGTCGACAACAAAAAATAGAACAAAAAAACGCGAATTCAATTTGGTAACTGTAGGCAAAAAATCAAATTTGTTGAGCAGCACAGCTGCACGTGGAGTTTATTTTTTATGAAATTGCAGAAGGCTTTCTAGGGAGTTGCCGCGCCGCACACGTTAGATAAGCCTTCTTCAAGACCATAAGGGCAAATGAGTTTTTTCCTCTTCTTCTCTTTGTTCTTGGTGCCACTCACGACTCTGACTGCATTGATGTGAAGTTGGTTAGAAATGAAATACCAACTCGAAGTGTAAACAACACGCGTCCTTTTACCTGTTACAAATTGCTTACGAAGCCGACCAATGTCCGCCGTCATCGCCACTGGCAGTTCTCCATTCCAGGATTCAAGGACGACAGCTTTGTGAACAGTTATCGAGGAGAAAGCTGGAAAAGCTGGTGTTTCAGTTGGCAATCCGAACATGTGCAATGCAAAGAGTTTTTCAGCCATTTCAATGGCTGTCTCAAATTACAAATTTCACACAACGAAGCCATATCCAAATTCAAGTGCGTAATTTAAATAAAATAAATTAAAATACAAATAAATAATACTAAGAAAAAGTGGAAAGAACGGTTATCTTAGGCAAGCTGAAGGTTATATACCCTTGTAGGAGTTAATCTGCTGACAACGGAAAAAATGTCTCAATGCTTTCTTTTCCTATTTCCATTTTTTAATTTCTTACAAATACTTTTCTTAAATTAAAATTATAACTAAAAAATAACTGACAATCAAGAATATTGATGTTTAATATGATTTTCAAGCTTATTGTATTGAAAATAAACATTACTTAATTGCTAACTGGACACCAGACGCGAGGAAGAACTTCGGAAATCGAAGAAGGTTTTTGAATAAGGCTACCATAGCATGAGATATGTACTCCAATAAAACTTTAGATCAGACCTTATTTTAAATCGTAAATAAAACGCATCAATGGCTGAAAATGTGATTAATTATTATTTATTTAAATTGAATAGTCAAATGTATTTTCCTCAACTCATCTGAGTGTGACAATTGTACGTTGTTCTGTGCACACAGCTATATGATATGGCGAGCCGATCCGGTCAACTCAGATTGAAGTATTCAAGAGTACTCTTAGGCTGAGGGAGTTCTGCGCTAAATGGGTATATGGCTATGTATATTTGGCAAGTGATGCCATTCCAGAATTTACACACTTTAAACTCTGGCAACTAAATTAAAATATCATCCGCAAGTGTGGAAAAATAATAAACTACAAACGTAAACAGTTAAAATACGCTTTACATTATCAATTTAGAGTGAACAATAAAATAAGAGAAATAGAAATTTGCAACACAACTTCTGAATTATTTTCATTTATATGATAATTGGACAATTTGTGTACAAATTAATTGTATACAGTCTCGTTTAACCTAACCCCAACGTGGTATCCTGTGGCACAGCGGCAAGCATTAGTTGCCATAACTACAGTAATTGAAACTGACATAGGAATCAAATAAGTGCAAAAAGAAATCAAAAATGCCATTGAGAAGTTTGCTTCTGTAGGTGTGTGTGTGGGTGTGTGTGTGTGGAGAAGGAAATTCACATTTAAATGCTTGCTATTTATGATTTTTCTATTACAATGCGAACAGTGAAGGGAAACCCCTCAACTGAGGGAGTTGTAGATATGGGAGCATTTTGCTTCGCTTTCGGCTCTTTCAGCTCTTTCCCTCCATCCGTGCAATATCAAAATGCAAATGCATGTTTCGCATATTTAATGCGTCGTGTGTATGGACGCAAATGTGTATTGCGATATTTGTGTATATACACAATCGTATATAATGGGAGCAGTATATGAAAAATTCTTTTTGTTACCAGCAGCTGCATCAACACAATGGACCTCAGCGAACAGCATCTACAACCCTTCTGGTGGCACCACCCAATCTATCCATCCATTCGAAAGAAGCCCTAAGAAAAACCCACGCATGACAAAATACCGAGTGGCAAAAAGGGAAAATATTCCGAGTTGGGTTTTTCACGTTTTTTCATACCCTATAGTTATCAAATTGCGTAAAAGACAAATAGAGCGTATTATGAGGCAAAGCATGCAGACAGGCAAGGTATATTCTCAAAGGAGCATTTTCAATCATTTCTATTTATTTAATGTGGATTAAAAATGGCTTAAAAGACTTTAAAAAAATCTGAAATTAATATTAATGTTACAAATTACAAAAACGCGAAACGTAAAATTAACTAAAATTGGGAATTTAATAAACAAAATAATAATGGTCCAATATTTATTGCAATGATTAAGGAAGCTCAGAAAAAACCCTATTTAGATTTATTTCGAGCAACAAGCAACATGCTTTACATATCTCTTATTAATTGGCAAACTATATTAACAGCAGCTCGAAAGCAGGAAAAGTCTGAAGAGGATATCCCAGCCTCAATCACATTTTTACTTGAATTTTTTCTATGTTTTCTTCCGTTTCTTCTGGCATTTTACTCTTTCGGCCAGCAATGACTTTTTACAATTTTCATATGAAATGAACCATTAAATTGAATTGGCATTAAAATTATGTGTGTGAGCGTGTGTGTGTGTGTGTGTGCGTGTGTGTGTAGCTGCTGATGCTGCACAGAGCGGGGGAGGGGAACTCCTCTCGCTTTTGGCACTTTGCATACGCCGTCGACAACACAACCCATCCAACTTATTTGCATTTTTATTACAACAACAAAGACGCAGTTGGCAGCTTTGCCACATGCACAAAGAAGCAAAAAAAAAGAAGAAGAAATGTATATAAAAAAATAAATAAAAATAAAATAAGAAAATTCCAATAAATGTTTGTTAAGTATTTTTGAATTGAGTTTCAGCCACACACAGTTACGCTCGAACTCGTGTGTGTGTCTGTGTGTGTGTGTGTGTGTATGCGTGTGCGTGTGTGTGTGTGTGTGTGTTGCGCATTAGGCAAGTGAATAGCAAACGGACTTTCATCCTAGGAAGGATTGGCACACCTGCTGTTTCGCATAGCAGTAATAACAGTAAATTCGCATTGCCTGCGACAGCTGACATCTGGAGAAACTTAGGCATTTGCCTTATGAAGCATTTCTCTCTATGTTTTCCTTTTGATCATCAACCGTTTTATTACGGTAATTATAAGTCAACCATGTGCAGAGAAAATCCTTGAAGCTCTTTAAAATGCAAATAAAATAAGATATGAAACCAAAAAAAAAATAAGCTAAGTAGAGAAAACAATAAAAAATATATTTGAGAATTAATGATGTCAACTTGAACGAGCATCCGAAAATACCTATTGGAATATGAAATAAAATTTTAAAAGATAAAAAGCCTCTGCTGCGATTTTTTGTAATGATTTCAAAGTCTAGGATATTGAGAGTTAAGACTAAAAACATATAAAAAATGTACATTTAAATAATCATGTTGATTAAGCTAGAAGATCAACGAATAACTAATTACAAATTGAGTTGAATGAAAAGGTTGTCGCCTTAAATAAATTAGTTAAACGTGATCTAAGCCTTGCTAAAGTTTATTAAAATTATTTAACATTGATTGTTTTTTTATTTTAAAAAATTAACTTTAATTTATTTTTATAATTTAATTACACAATTAAATGAATTTATAGACTATCTAAAATGGGAAATCATAAAATACCAATTTTTAATAAACGCTTAAATATAAAAATGCAATTTTTTTATTTCCAGGTGTGTAAATATAATAACACCTTGCAAATTAGACGTATGTTTTCAATATGTTAGAAAAATATACATTTGCTGATCTCGCTCTATCTCAGTCACTCTTTTTCTCTTTCTAACAGTTTATACCCCTCTCTCTCTCTCTCTCATCAAGTGCTTAGCAAAAGTCTGCCTTATGTGCTGCACTTCTCAGGTCACTAAGTGCTGCAGCTCAGGCGACAAGAGATAGATGTATAGATATGTGGAAAGAGAGAAGGAGAGAGTCGAACACTTGAAAGCTTGTGAGCTGCACGCACCACAACTGCAACAACAATGGCAACAACAATAACAGTTGCAATCAGCACAATTCGAGGAAGCAGCATTATATTACTCCTTGAGACTAACAACCAGCGTTAACAACTAGCAGCAACATTAGCGATATCTCCGGGAGCAGTTGGGAGATTGCTGCTGGCAATGCAGCTCAGCATCCTGAAGTGGATTCTGGATTGTCCTTCTTCGTTTTGAGGCATCGTTGTCATGGTCACGTGCCGCAGTGCTCCCGTTGAGTGCTGTTGCAGTTGCCTCGCACGAATGGACTAAATGCCTGCCATGCTTTTCCGCTTTTCATGTTATCCATGTTTTCCCAGCCATGCTGCAACAATTGTCGCAAACAAGCCAGAAAAGTGGCATCAACTTTCGCAGCTACTCGGGCTTGAAATGCTGCAGGCTCCGCTGCGGTTCGCCATTGATAACTTTCAGCACTGAGTTGTACAGCTCAACTAACTGGACTGATGCAAGGTCAGAGCCAAGGGCAACTAGCCCGGTTTCCTCTGCCTCACATCATCTACAAGCTATGTCAAGGACATGGCTCAAAAGGTCGTCTTCTTATTAGGGAGTGAAAACCAAAAAAGCTGTCGAAATAGGAGTTCCCGGAGCGTGACCCAATCCGATTTTATTCCTACTCTTTAGTATAATAAAGTTGTGCAAATATTTGTACAAAGTAAGCTTGTTTATGATTTTGGAAAATGCAATGCTGAGTCGAGTTGCATATGTAATATAAATGCGAAGTGCTCAAAAATATTTATGAAAATAAGTTGCGTCACGGCTCGAACAAAAACTTGGCTTTTATCTACTACTATTTTTAAAATCAACTAACAATTAATTAAATCATAATATTTTATTGGTTGCTTCACTTATTATTTACAATGTCAAATCTTTTCTTTGATTTATTACGAATCAAATCTTCCTTAACATTTTGGTCTGATTATGTTTTATCTGGTTTTCCACAATCCTTGCAATAAATATTACTCCCTTTTTGACTTTACAAAACTAAATTTGATATTTAGGATTAAAGCTTGTTGCCAACATTGTTTTTTTTTTTAAATTTTTGGACTATTTAAATAAATAAATAGTTGTAAATCAATTATCAAAGTTATGTTAAGAAATATACTGAAGGCCTTTCACTTTATGTTTAATTTAAATGTTTATATCACAGTTTCATGGAGTAAAATAATTAAATAAATATAAATATAATAATTCTAAAAATATTATTTTCTTAAACATATTATTGCAAGAAAAGAAAGAAAATCAATTCTCTCATAAAACTCAGATGCTGCTAATCCATTAAAAGCAAGAGGCGAATGGCAATTAAAAACAAATGGAAAAGCGGAAATGGTCGAAAGCAAGGGGTAAAAAGAAACGAGAGAAAATGTTGGACCTGTGTTTTATAAAGAATCTGTTTGGCATTAGGAGATTTTCTCTTTGCTTTGACAAAACTTGAGAATGTCTCGAGTCTCATTTGGCATAGTTTGGATTATCAAGTTATCTTCAATTAGCTGAATGAAACGGCTAGATACTTTGGGGCAAGTGCCTCAATTGGGCCAATTAAGATGCTGTAGCATTTTCATTAGCCAAATGCACATTTTATGGCCCAAAGTCATTTTCAATTAGCGCATCTCTTGCCAGAGCGACGACATCCACAATATAATTTTGGGGCAAAAACTTTGTTTTATGACTTGTGGCTTCGCCGCAAAATAAACATTTACGTAATGCTCACAGTTTGTCTCTCCGCTCCTAGCATGTTATGCAAAAGTTGTAAATGCTCCGAGACAAAACCCTCGATCCACTCCCCGCCGCTTCCGCTCCTTGCTTTCTAGCCAAAAAATCTCAGACCCAAAATCCTGCTTTATGTCGCTGTGTCCCACAAAAAGTTGCCGCAGTAATAAAGGAGATTACCTACACATAACATGTGAGTAGCCTCAAAAGACAAAAATTATTTTTACTATTTTTTCGTATTTCTTTTTTTGGTTTTTTTTTTTTTTTTTTGTTATTTTTGTCTTCGTTTTCTTCAGTATTTGTACCCCCGACGACACCACAAAAGCCAAAATTACTGAATGGGACCCGCCTTTGAGGCCAAAAACTGCATTTACAGCTGCAGTCAAGAAAATTTGAATTGTAACTGGGAGTTTGGGGGTGTGGCCTGACAGAGAGCAAGAGAGAGAGATAGAGAGAGCGAGACATAAATAGATAATAAATAGAGATAGAGAGAGAGAGAATGGGCATTTGCTCAGAAATGCATTTAAGTGTGTGTTGGCAAAAATGTAAGTGAATTTTTGGGACAAGGCTCAAGGATTAAGCCAAATGGCTGTGGATAGCCGTAAAATGCTTTTGGCTCGGCTGCCATGGTAGGTAATCCCCGCATAGACTTAGCAGATGAGACCAGCTTGACATATATTCCATGCAAATGCTTGAGACAATTAAAATTTTCAAATTCAAATTCCCTCAAGCCATTTAAAATTGTGTGAAAGAATTGCAAAAGGCTTTTGCAACGAAAGGTAAATTGGGACTATAAAATTGGATAGTAGATGCATTTTTAAGTTCTCCAAGTCGTGAAGCCAGAAATAATTGCATTTAGTCGGTTCCAGAATGGACAAGCTGAAATTAAGATTGTTATCTTTTTCTTTATAATTTTCATTCCCACTTCTACAAATATATTCTTGATTTGAAAATAAAAATCAAATATTTATCGTGTAAATTAAAATCTACAATTTCAAATCAATTTCTTAATTTTCCAAGTAAAGTCAAGTTTGTATTTAAATAAATGTTTTTAAATTTTATTTTTTATTTTTTATTTACGAATTTATATTGTACTCAAAATAAAAGATTCCCTAAAGGTTCAAAATTCTTCTTTCCATCTTGAATTTTGACTGACGATTGTTATCTTTTTATTTATTTTTTATTTTTATTTATCTTCTTCTTCAATCTAATTTATACTCACGCAATCCTGATTTGTATTTGTTGTTCTTAATATACTGCGAAATTCTTAAGTCATGATATACAGATATGATATATGCCATATGTGTTTGGGATTCAGCTCAGTATTGGATTGTAGCCCCACATAATTCCATCCATCCGAGCCAAAAATGTTGAATTTGGACGCATCTTCAAATATGACTCTGTTCCAGAACTCCAGATCCTTGTCCAAGTGGGTTTTGGCGACCGTCATCCTAGTCCCTTTATTTGTATATTCTTATTCTTAGACAAATAATGGATTTACTTAAAGTTTATATTTATAAGGCTTTTAATAATTTAATTAATTACATTTATTTTGTGTATTTTGATGAACAGTTTTGTCACCAGCCACAAGTGAGATGCAGACAAAAGTATTAGTTAATTTAATGTTATATTTGTATATTTAAACTGTATTCCCATCAGTTTCGTTTTCGCTCTTGGCTCAAATGGGTTAACGGTAAGTGTTACGTAATCTTATATATATTAGAAATAAATTTCAGATTTCTGCTGGTTGGCAAAAAGTCTTTGGCTTTGCTTTTAATTGCAATTAAAAAGTTGTGACAGCCGCACACTTCTCTCCCCTCTCCGCATTCCCCTCTAACCACCACTCAATGTTGATAGTGTATCCCCAAGGTCCAGTGACAGTCATAATGGCAATGCCAAACAGCACAGCTGGCCAAAAAGTAGTTGGCTCCAAAACTGAGGATGTGGATGAAAGTCAATCCCGCCCGGAGGAACCACAAAATGGTCATGCAACAAAATTGTTGGCATAAAACAAGCAAGGCTAAAGTCAAGATTCTCGCTCTCTTCCCCTATCTCTCTCTCTCTCGGTCTCTGTCTCTATCTGGATTTCTACATTTTACATTTTTCGAGCAGAGTCTTGGAAGTGGAAACTCTTTTAGTGGCTGTCCTGTCCAGGCTGCAGACTTAATGATTTTTGGCTTAAAGTTTACCAGTTAGCAGTATTTTTGCAAGTAGTTAAAATTTTATGAGGCAGCGCCACCCCCAAAGGCATTGTTTCTGCATTCGGCCCAGTTACTTCACTATCGCCCTCTCTCCCTCTCCCTCCCTCTCTCTCTCTCTCTCTCTGTCTCTCTGTGTCGTATTTTATATGGTTTATCAACGGGGTTTAGAATACGTCGCCAGACGACGGCGAGCACACAAGCAAAAAAAAAAAACAACAAAAGCAAAAAAACCATCACAAAATATAACGAAAACTTGATAAAAAGTTTTATCATAACAATTTGTGTTTTACTGCGGTCCAGAAACAATGGACCAAGTGTGCCACATGGGCGAGAGGTTCCCTGGAATTTCTCTAAGCAAGTAAGTGCAACTTCTGCAGTAACCGAGTCAAAGTCGAAGTCGAAGTCGCAGAGCGAACAGAAACAAATACCAAGGCTCCATTTAAGTTGAGTAAACTTGTGACACAAATAGCACAAAAAATGCTAAATAATGTTTTTGGTTTTAAACACAAATTTAATTTAAGTTAAGTTCTTTGGAAAATATTGAAACAGTTCACATTAAGCAACACACAAAAAATTACGAATCTCATTTTAAGTTTTCTTACTTTTACTAAAATTATTTTAAATTAAGTGTGCCAACCTTAAGATTTTTAGAACTGATAGAAATAATTTTCGAATAATTCGAAAACAATCTCAATTTTAGAAAGTTTTCTTCATTCCTACTAATATTTTCTTGTCATTTCTTTAATTCTTTTCGAAAGTAATCTAATAATCTTTGTAAGAATTAAAGCTGGAATTAAACTATTAAATTTTTCAGCAAATTATCTTACTACTTACTTTGTGAGTTCATTTTTTTAGTTTTTAGTTACTAAAGACAGCTAAAAAAAATTCAATTTATATTTTCCTCTTTATAATTGAGTGGTTCAAGTGTTACTCTCAAACTGTGGAGTAAGATCAGTTAGCCGAGACACCTACCCAAAAGAATAACTCTTTTTTTTTAAATTTCATACCTAATTGACAATTTCTAATTTAAATCAACTTAAATGTTCACGAGGCTTATCTAATTTAAAATATAACATATAATATATATATATATATATTACAGTACCTTTATATTGAAAATAATAAAATTTGTTGTGAAATACGCAAATTACTCTCCAAATACACATTTACTCTCCAACTATCATTGTTACGATCCATTTATCAGTGACAAGCACCCAAGAAGTTATCAAACCGTGAGAAAAGCTTTCATCTACATTTTCGGTCTTTGAGCCACCCAAAACAAAAAAAAAACAGCTGTCGACTATGGGCTAAAACAGCAACGAAACTGAACATAATTAGTTGCAAATATTTTGTTAATTGATAAGGATTTATTCAGTAAAAATAAGTGATAAAAAATATATTTGACGTGTCCAGTGTACATTAGAATGAACTCTTGAATTTTTGTTTTCTAGAAATGGTTATTGGACTCAAACAACAATTCATGAATACTACGCAGTTGAATGTAATAAAAAGCCAGATGGAGTCCATTCACAGGAATTTTTCTCGAAATATAACAAATAAACATCCTTAAAACATTTTATTTTTTTTGAGTGTGATAATTCGCATGAGGCATACTGTGCGGCGCTGAAGTCAAGTTCGCCATAAAACCCTCCGAGCTGCCTTGGCTCCGATCAGTTGGCTGCTGGCACTTTGCCCAAGCGATCGTCGTCGCTCCGTTCAGTTAACGGCATTTGCCATTGTAGTCGTAACGTAAGCGCAATAGTAATAATAATAACGGGTTTTTATTTCGTTAAAGTTTGTCACAATTTTTCGGTTTCGTTTTCGTGTTAAAAGTGTTGAGCGGAAGCAGAATAAATTCATGCAGAAAGTGCTAAGTGTTTTTGTGCAATAGAGCAAAAGCTAACAATTACCCAAGTATGTCAAGTGAAAGAGAACTTTGAAAAGAGTTAAGATTGTGCGTGTTTTTTTTCTATTACATCAACAACAACGACATCAGCTGTAAATCAGCATAAGCCCAGAGCAGATTTGAAGAAGAAGCGGAAGCTTTTATCAGCTGTTGCACAAAAGCACCACCAAAACAACAGTTAACAGTTAACAGTTAATGAGCAGGTAAAAAGCCCACCATGCTGCCAACGGTCCATTGCAGCAACAGCTGCGCAAACGCATGATTGTGAGCGAGGGAGGTAGGGGTGGTGTACACGCCAGGGACAGTGCTGCAGCAGAAAAGCCCAACGAAGGTTAACAACAAATGACTGTGCACAATTTTTGCTATGTCAATAGAGACAGAGTGTTAGAGGGTCAATAGATCTCATGAAACTAAACCCCAAAAATAAAGATATATTTATATACAATATATATATATACAAATAATTAGATTTGCTTTTAATGATCAAAAATTGTTTCTAAATGAGTGACATTTTTAGCGAATAGAAAATATGAAATATTTACCAATAATTTAAATTAGCGATTTTCATTTAAAATTTTTGCTTTTTAACGCAACAATAATAGCAAAAAATAATTATAAAAACAATTTTATTAAATTTGATGTATATTAGAAATTTAAATTTATTTGTTGTCATTTTTAATTGCATTTTGTGTTTTTATATAATTTATGCGCATATTTAAGCAGCTGGAATACAAAGATATTTTATTCAAAAAGGCCAAAATGCATATTGGGTATTTCTATGCAGGCTAATAAACTTGATCAAGAACGTACACAGGGGGAGGCAGGGGAGCAGCTGCACCCTCTTAACTTGACCTTGCCAGACTTACAAATACCAAATAAATTGTTTATGGTTTATGAGTTCCATTAATTATTACTCACATATTAAAATATACTTAAGATATTTAAATTGAACAACGTATGTCATCTATGCCTTAAGCCTAATTAATATTTTGGATTTGTCTTTTTAATTTTTTTTACCTTTATGGGCTTTAAGAGTTCGAAAGTCCTAAATACAAAAATAATATTAATGAGCAGCTATTCAAAGAAGAGAAGTACTGAAAGAATAAATTGATCGAAGCAATAAATTGCATTATTGTTCAAAAAGACCATGATCAACATTCAGTTAATATACAAATACTGAATTCATTAAGATTTAAAAATCAGATATAATATGTTATCACACGCCACAAAAATATGGCTTGTTTAGGAACGATTTGTTGTGTTAGGTTTTTCCCCCTTGTTTTTATCTCGTTGAATGGTGACGTATACGCAATGTAGCCGCGGCACACATTAATATTGGGCTTCGCAGTCTCTTCGGGCGATCTGTTTTTGGCGACGTGCGTAACAAGCACGCCATGAAACACGTTTTTGCATACTAATGCGATGCTCCGGAAATTGTTTGAAACCAACAAGCAACTGCTTAACTGGTTTACCAAAAACCAAATGGGCATGGAAACAAATACATATTATCTTTGATAATATGAGTGGCATGAAAATGAAATGACGAACTTTATCAAAACATATAATAATAATTATTATTTGACATAGAGAAAAACAGGCAAACCGGAATATTGCATTATTGAGTCAATTACAAATCAAATAATATTCTAGAATTAATATTCATTTCTGTTGTACAAAATTTAATCTAATTTCCAATCCAGAAGAAGAAGATTCTTTTTAAACATATATTATTTGAAGGAAAACTTTTGTTTAATGAGAATTTTTTGGTAATTTTTTCTCTGAAGAATCGGCGGAGAGATATATTGCAAAATAAAAAAAGAGATAGAAAATAGTTTTGAACAACATTTAATATTATGATAAATTTATTCGTCATCTGCATTATGAAGCTAAGATCTATTTTCTGTATATATTCGAAATATTTCAGAAATCATAATCTGTTTTGCTGAAACCTACATTTTAAAGCAACAATTTTACAAAAAATCGACTTTTCTGATAATAATCATTCAAAAGTTGCCTGAACAACTTTCAGCTCTTGAGCTTGAAACTAGTTAGGTCCGCTCTTAACCGATTTTAGATGACACATCTGACGTCAGTTGTAAGAATCTTTTGAAGCATACTTCATTAACACTGAAAGCCCACATAACTAAATATATTATTTGTGTGGCTGACTCATCCCAGCTGAAGTTGATTAAAATTCTTTTATTCTGTTTGTTCTTCTCTCCGTTGAACAAAATAATTTTTAAATAGAATTATAAAACCTGTTTTTTCGCAGTACACAAGCACATCATCTGGTTTATTTGGGTAATATTTTTGTTTCATTGTTCTTAACGCTTTTTTTATTATTTGGGGGAATTTGTGAGATCGTTGTAAGTTGGTGGCAGAGAGTGCCTGTCTTATTAATATTTCCTTTTCTTATTGCTGGCTTGTTAAGTTATTATTTTCATATTATTTGGCAATTTTTGGGTGCATTGACTTCTCCCTAATTTACTTATAATTCACTAGAGAACTCTACATTTTACCATATCTTTCAAGTAGGGATCAATAAAAAATTGGTTATCTCGGCCCCACATGATATCAGTAGCTGACAGAACATACGCAACTACATATTTCTGATAACAGACCGGCCTATGTCGCCAAGCCTCGGCCTTGTTACAGATTGAACTTGGCACCTAACTTATAAATATTTTGAAGTAGCTTTTTTTAACGATTATCTGTGATAGACATAGTGATACGATCGGTCCTGCTTTTCAATTTTTTTATAAGGGATAAAGACTAGGTAACAAGTTTGCTTACGTCGAAAATAAATATATTGATTTAGGTGAACGAATCAGCAAGAGTGAAAATATCAGCTACATGCATGTCATAATTTAGCTATATGTCCATTTATGCAAATGTCGTCGATCGGAGCAATAACCGAATCATTATTATCGCCGATTCTTAGAAATTGAAAACCTGCTTTAATTTTGCACATGTATTAAAGTTGTTAACCTTCGACGAATTCAATTAATAAAAAGCCATTTATTGGACTGATATACAAATGGTTTACTGTTTACAATTCCCAAGTGTTAACATAACAATGCTTGTCACTAGATCAACAAAAAATCAAAGAGGTCTTATCAGCGAGTAAGCGATAGTTAGCCTCTGACAAGCACAGTAAATTCCCCCATTTAACATTTTGAAGAATTAGATTAAGCACTTGACTGCATTTTAATTGGTCAATAATTTGAGTTATTCGCTTCTTTATGGCCATTGTATATCAGTCAAAAGCATTCTGCACTCTTTTTGAGTGCCGCATTTTTCATAGAAAGAGATTATTTGTTTGTTTAACAGTCGCAAATTAAAAAAAAATTCAAATATGAAAATTCAAATTAAGCGTGTCTAATTTAACTTAAATTTGCAATGAAAAAATAAAATAAAGGTTATAATAAATCTGGATTAAAATAAAAAATATTCCAACATTTATGGAAAGACTAAAAATTATTAAACTTTAGTAATAAGTAAGGAAAATAAAACGTTGAGAAGGGGAAGGGAAGAAAGAGAATTAAATATCTATTAATATTGAGAAAGATTTTCAACAACATTTTCGTTACTTTTCAAGCATTGCTATTAAAATACTACTTCAAAAAAAATTCAATAAATTGGGGTTAATGAAATGTTTTCGACATTATATTTTGATCCAGATTAAAATTTAAATTTTCTGCGTCAATTTTAGCTTATTCTTTTTTAGAACAATTTAACAATACATTATCTCCCCTAAGCACATTCGTTGTAGTTGTTTTAATTTGTGCTTATCACAAACTAATTTCTAGTGACTTGCAAATAAAGAGCTATATTTGAGTACCCTTTATCTCATCATTATGGCGCGACAACAATCACTTTTAATAATTCAGCTCGTGACAGTGATATAATTGCAACACACCTCCTCGAAAAAGAATTGAGCTAAGACGTTTCCATTAAATTTTATTAAAATCGTGCATTTTTATATAAAAGCGAAATGCAGCAGCCGAGTTAATGAATCAATAACCGATTTATTGAGCATCAACTCGTTGCGAGCCGTAGAGTCTGAGCTGAAAATATGCCATCTTTAAATTCTTTGTTATTTGAATTTGTGAATAAAAATGTATCTTTTACGATGCGAATTGGGGCCAAGAACATTTAATATATGTTTGTGAAAGTTGGTTCAAGTACATATTAAGTTTGTTGAAGACTTTATTGACTAAAAGGGTATCCTTGATAAGGATTAACAGACGAGTCGATGTAGCCATTTCAGCCCAGATAGAACCTTCCTATTAATATTTACTTATTTAATTAAAATCAATTACAGTCAAATTAAGTGTAAAATTATATATTAATTAAATAATAAGAAATATTTGAATATATATATATATATATATATATATATATATATATATAAATATCATAAAGATCAGATTAGAAATACGCAAGTTGCTGGTTATAGAAATAAGAGCAGATCCACGCACGCTTACATTTGAGTGTGCAAAGCTTATTAAATATCAATATATTTAACAGCTGGGTGCAGGGTATCTCACACACAGCATTCTTAGTTGTTTATCTTGAAGAGCTCTGTTGCTCTTGGCTTATCTGATTGTCAGTTTTACAGCGCAACTTTGATACGATTACAATTCTGCTGAAAACCTGGCCCAATAATGTCGGCCAGTGTTAAGTGTCAGTCCGCAGCTAACAGAACTCTCCTTCGTGCTCTCTCACTCTCTCTATAACTCTGTCTCTCTCTCTCTCTAAGTCCTGACAATTGTTTGGTAGTGCACAAATATGAAAACACTGCAAGAGAATCCGGCATTTGTGGGCGACGATGGACACAGCACAGCCAGCACGTTGGCCATGTCGGTAAGTGGCCAAAATCTCTGGCCGGCAAGTCTGCGACCTTAACTAATCGCTTGCTCACGCACACACACACATACACATCACACTCACATTTAGTCGCTGGCAGGAGAGACGCAAGCAAAGGCAGATGTTGACCAGGAGCAGGACCGGGATCAGGTGGTGAGCAAATCTGCAGAAGTACACGAGGAACGTGCCACATGGGGCAAGGGCATAGAGTTTCTAATGTCCTGCATTGCAATGTCCGTGGGATTGGGCAATGTGTGGCGCTTTCCCTTCACCGCACTGGACAATGGAGGCGGCGCTTTTCTAATACCATATCTCATTGTGCTGTTCCTAATTGGCAAACCGATTTACTATCTGGAAATGGTAATTGGCCAGTTTTCCAGCCGCGGCTCCGTTAAGGTATTCGATTTGTGCCCAGCCATGAAAGGTAAGCGATACTTTCTGTTACTACCGAATCGAAGCTCTGATGCACTTGCAGTTGGATTGTATGACTAACCACAGATATATGCAATATAATGGAACCTAAATACATTTACCTTATGCTAATTCTGAATGAGAATCCTTTTCGAACTTATAAGAAATACATCAGCATTCGAGTAGTGGATGCGATTAAATAGGTTAAAATAGGTCAAACCAACTGCAAGTGTATCAAAATTATGTCCATGTGCATTTCTTTCACTTTCGCTCTTTGAAACCTTGTAAGACTTTCTATTCTCTCTTGAGTATTACGATGTTAAATATACGAAAACAAATCGTTTTTATGCAAAAATGTTCAACTACTTTTCCCATTGCGTCACAATGAAAATTTATAAAAATTCAAAATATTTATGAACAGAATGATTAAATTCGATCGATTTTGAAGAAAAGTTCAAGAGAAAGAAACTTGAGAGGTCAGAAACCCTTACAGAACTTCAAAGCTATACAATTATATTAGGTAATCATCTACACAGAGAAAAATGCACAACGTTAACAGCTTGCCAAAATTATTTTATTTAAGTGTATACACAGGGAGAGAAAAAATTGATTTACAATCCGAAACTATTCATTGACACTTAAACAAAGCAAGATATAATATAGAAGAATGCACTCTTTTTCTCGCTGTGTATCTCCATTCATGTGTATGTGTGTCCATATTGAGTCGTGTTTTAGATGGAATGTCTTAGTTGGAAATGAAAAAAAGACTAGATAAATTCTAACAGCAAGAGTTTAAGAATGCACTCATTTTCTCTCTGTGTAGTTCCATTCTCATATATCCATCTGCTCATCCACATCTGCAGGCGCCGGCATCGGACAGGTGATCGCTATATCGCTCGTCACGACATACTACGTAGGAATTATGGGTATGACATTGCGTTTTTTTTACGATTCGTTTCGCAACCCGCTGCCCTGGTCCGAGTGCCGCTCCGAGTGGGGGCCACGTTGTGTGGCCTCCAGTCTGGGCAACACCGGCACCACTAACACCACTGCCAGCTTAAATTTGGAGTCGCTGCAGCAAAAGCCCGTCGCATCCGCTGAGCTGTATTTTCTGTAAGTGGCTTTTGCAAAAAGTAGTTTTTTGATTTTTGGGCTTTTGGTGTTCATTTTTTGATTTGTTTTTCTTTTTTTTGGGTTTGTGGTTAATCTTTATACGGCGTAAGCCACTCGAATTCACTGCCGGATTCAAGTTTATGGCCGTTCAACGCTCGCCTTATTGAGTGGCGTCGTTAATTGAATGAGTCCCGCCTCCCCTTCCCCTGTGGCGTGTAAATAGACAACAATTGATCGATCAGTTTGGGATGCTGCAATAGCCAGTAGGCGATTGCAACAGCCAGCAGCCGACGAGGCCAGTCCAATTATAATTTGTCAGTCGGCTGGGAAAACACAAGGTGCGGACCTTAACCTTAACATGTGCCTTAGCAATAAGCAAATTAGAATGCGCCAGAGGAGCCCGACTTGCAGATACCCTAATCTCAGACCCGTGTTGCACACTCAAATGCAATCAGGGAAGTAAGCAATTAATTACTTGAACAGGAGTCGAAGCGTCATAAGAAATGTGAAGGTAAACTTATTCAACTTTTCATCTTAGCCTTTTAAACTTAACATTTAAAACCGGCTGATAGTAATGAGAATCAATCAAGTTTATCCATAACATGTCAAAGACTGCCTTTAAAATTGGGACTTTTACTGCTATCGTAAATCGATATTAATCGAATTGCTTAGAACGGGAGCAGTTATTGATAAGCGAGTGATATATATATTATTTATAGATAGCTATAGTCTCAGATGTACAGATGAACTGACAGACATGGCTAGGTAGACACTTTATGGAGTCGAGTTGCTCGCTTCTACCTGTTGCATACCTTTGCAAAAAAAAACAATATACCCTTTACACCGATTTTTAATTAGATTTGGGAATAATGGAAAACAATTTAAACGAAACTTCAACATTTATTTAAATTTCATTATTTGAAACCACAAGCGATTATTGCTCTCCAAACGAATATGTAAATCTTTTTACATTTAAAATTATTAAAATACTTTTTTTGCGGAATTTCATTCACACAAAGCAGTCCTTTGAAAAATGAATACAACAATTTCGTTTTAAAATGTAAAATGTTATGTAAAACAAAAAACATATTTAAAAATACTTTTTGACAGATAATATTATTGACAGACACCTCGACGCTTGTGGTGGCTTTTGTTTATTGTGCAAGCCTGGAGAAAATTGTGTTATTTCAGGATTCTCAGTGGGTAGATTGGGTAGCCCAGCCCACCTGATGGCGATATCGAACTGAACAGTTCCAAATAGTCAAAAATACAAGTGTCAAAGATCCGGTCCTGTAACTTATAATGGGTATTTAAACTGTGCTGGAGCACATCTACAAGCGATCTTTCAAAGTACTTAGAAATATATTTATATGCTTCAAAAGTACGGTTTGCGGAAGTCCCTTTTTTAGAAAACTGTCTTATTTTAGATGGGTGCCTTCAACTGAGTCTGACAGTCAATTCTTTTTTTATTTTACTTACCTTGAGTCCTTATTCATATCTGTGATTGCTAAATGGTTGCTAAACTACTCCCTTTTGTTTTTCTTCCCTTAAATCTTTGCCAGGTATATGCAATTTTCTGAATGTCGAATTTGCTGTATTTTCATATTCCTACCTATTTATTCGTATTTAGTAATGGTCTTGATATGCTGCTTTATTTGTTTCACGCTCTTTAATATACATAAAATAGAATCTATTGTAAAATTTGAATGTAGATTTGATTTGAATACTTCAAGCATAATTTCATTCAAAGCAAAGGTTAATTGCAAGTATGTTTGTTGATAAGGTAACAGGAGACACACTTTAACAAACATATTTATTTTTTGTTCATCTATATTCGACTAACCGCACATCAAACATCACATAGTCATACTTTGGTCACGGCATCAATCTAATCTGTTATTAACTTTCCCCACACTCATCAAGGTATTGGCGCTGGCCAGGCATTCCAGGTGTTCATGTTGAGCACCTACTATGCCTCCCTGGTTGCCATCTTTTGTCGCTATTTCGTTGACTCGTTTTACAGTCCGTTGCCCTGGGCAACATGCCGCCCAGAATGGGGCGAGAATTGCATCAACTCTGCGCCCGATACTAACCTGAAAGATGGCACACTTAATGAATCAGAGCGCGTTATATCCAGCTCGGAACTGTACTATATGTAAGTTAAAGACTGAGGATTCATCCCTCAAGAAGCAGAGCGAAAATCGTTTACCTAGATACACTCAAAAAAATATATAGTCCTGAAATTTAGAAATCCACCTAGCTCTGTCGCCAAGCGCAGCTCAGAACATTACCTCCCAACTATAATATTAATAATCAAGCTAAGCATTAACTGGATTTTAAGTAACTAACACTAATATGTTGGTGGGATTGACGAAGATCTTAGAGGTGTTGGCTTGGCCTTAGGCCAAAGAGAAACAAGTAGAAAATACTATTTACATTCTGTTTACACACAGCAAGGAGGTGCTGCACGAGAAGGAGCAGATTGCTGATGGCATTGGTATGCCCAACTGGGAGCTGGTCATTGGCCTGTTTGTCGCCTGGCTGTGCGTCTTTCTCATTATACGTCGCGGCGTCAAGAGCTCCGGCAAGGCATCGTATTTCCTGGCCATCTTTCCGTATATCATCATGGGCGTCTTGCTGGTGAGAGCCGTCACATTGCCGGGCTCCATTGATGGCATTTACTTTTTCATCAAACCAAACTGGAGCAAGATATGGGATCCGCAGGTGTGGTATGCGGCAGTCACACAATGCTTCTACTCGCTATCCGTGTGCTTTGGCAACATCATCATGTACTCCTCGTTCAACAAGTTCGGCCACAATGTGCATCGGGATGCGACAATTGTGACCGCCATGGACACGGCCACCTCGCTGCTGGCGGGCTGCACCATCTTTGGCATCTTGGGACACCTGGCGCACGAGATTGGCACTGATGATATTGGATCGGTGGTGAAGGGTGGCGCTGGACTTGCGTTCATCTCGTATCCAGATGCGATAGCCAAGTTTAAGCATCTGCCGCAGATCTTCTCGGTGCTGTTCTTCCTCATGCTCTTCGTGCTGGGCATTGGATCCAACATAGCGATGACCTCCTGTACGGTGACAGCCATACGAGATCGCTTCCCCAACTTTAAGCAGTGGCAATGCGCCTTGCTCATCGCAGTCGTTAGCTTCTGCATTGGCCTCATGTACATAACACCGGTAAGGACCTTAAATCTAAGCAAGCGAGAAATTTTCAGCTGTTCACAGCTGACAAAGTATATTCTTCAATAATCATCTCTAAAATTGCGGGAGATATATGCTTTGGTAAGAATGTGGTCAAGATTAGGCTCCTAGAAGTATACCAAACACATTTGATAACTAAGCTACAAAGGCTTTGCTGATTTATGTGGCCACGAAATGTAGGTGGCCATAAAATGTTGTTACCAAATTTAGCAGAAGTCTCCTAGAAAACTATCTTCCAAGTTTGGTAACTCTAGCTCTAAAGTCTCCTTTTCGTTGCCTCCTTCATGTTTGTTATACACATTTTGTATATTTCGTTCAGGGTGGTCAATATATGCTCACTTTGGTGGACTTCTTTGGCGCCTCGATGATTGCATTGGTTTTGGGTATTGCTGAGCTTTACACGATCGGCTGGATCTATGGCACAGATCGTCTGTGCAAGGACATTGAGTTCATGCTGGGTCGCAAAGTGGGTCTCTACTGGCGTCTCTGCTGGGGCATCTTCACGCCACTCATAATGACCATCATTCTGATATACTTCTATGCCAGCTATGAGCCACTCACCTACAACGATCAAAATTATCCGACCTGGGCTTATGGTTAGTATCTGAATCATACTGTCTATCCGGTTCCTAATCTTTCTTTATTTCTTCCGCAGCCTTAGGCTGGACCATCACGGCGTTTGGAATTATACAGCTGCCCTTCTGGATGCTGGTCGCCATTATTCGGGAGCCCGGCACTACGATGGGCGAGAAGATACGAGGCGCCTTCAAGCCCAAAAAGAATTGGGGACCCGCCGACCCACTGCTCCGGGAGCAGTACAATAAGCAAATTGAGAACGAGCTGATGCCGAAACGTGGCCAAGGCTTTTGGGCCAGCATTAAGCAGAATATCTTTGGATAACTGTCAGATCTCTCTCTCTCCCTCTCTCGCTTTTAAGAGTGGAGTTGTAAATAGAATGTGAAAAAGTATTTGACTTAAATATCTAATAAGCGTGCCAATAAACTGTATAGAATTTATAAATGTTTGTATTCTATGATTGCCATTATTGTGTGGAGGATATCAGTATTAATGGATATCAGTATTATTTGGAACAGAACTGGTTCTATTTTTGATTCGTTTGGGAGATGTGGAGAATGCATTTAGTCAAAGTGACCGAAGCCCATATAGCAATCCTCGCAGTCGGACTCCTCTTTCTTCTCCTCCTCACGTTTTTGCATACTAATGCGATGCTCCGGAAATTGTTTGAAGCCAACAAGCAACTGCTTAACTGGTTTACCAAAAACCCAAATAAAAAAAGAGATAGAAAATAGTTTTGAACAACACTTAATATTATGATAAATTTATTCGACATCTGCATTATGAAGCTAAGATCTATTTTCTGTATATATTCGAAATATTTCAGAAATCATAATCTGTTTTGCTGAAACCTACATTTTAAAGCAAAAATTTTACAAAAATTCTACTTTTCTGATAATAATCATTCAAAAGTTGCCTGAACAACTTTCAGCTCTTGAGCTTGAAACTAGTTAGGTCCGCTCTTAACCGATTTTAGATGACACATCTGACGTCAGTTGTAAGAATCTTTTGAAGCATACTTCATTAACACTGAAAGCCCACATAACTAAATATATTATTTGTGTGGCTGACTCATCCCAGCTGAAGTTGATTAAAATTCTTTTATTCTGTTTGTTCTTCTCTCCGTTGAACAAAATAATTTTTAAAGAGAATTATAAAACCTGTTTTTTCGCAGTACACAAGCACATCATCTGGTTTATTTGGGTAATATTTTTGTTTCATTGTTCTTAACGCTTTTTTTATTATTTGGGGGAATTTGTGAGATCGTTGTAAGTTGGTGGCAGAGAGTGCCTGTCTTATTAATATTTCCTTTTCTTATTGCTGGCTTGTTAAGTTATTATTTTCATATTATTTGGCAATTTTTGGGTGCATTGACTTCTCCCTAATTTACTTATAATTCACTAGAGAACTCTACATTTTACCATATCTTTCAAGTAGGGATCAATAAAAAATTGGTTATCTCGGCCCCACATGATATCAGTAGCTGACAGAACATACGCAACTACATATTTCTGATAACAGACCGGCCTATGTCGCCAAGCCTCGGCCTTGTTACAGATTGAACTTGGCACCTAACTTATAAATATTTTGAAGTAGCTTTTTTTAACGATTATCTATGATAGATATAGTGATACGATCGGTCCTGCTTTTCAATTTTTTTATAAGGGATAAAGACTAGGTAACAAGTTTGCTTACGTCGAAAATAAATATATTGATTTAGGTGAACGAATCAGCAAGAGTGAAAATATCAGCTACATGCATGTCATAATTTAGCTATATGTCCATTTATGCAAATGTCGTCGATCGGAGCAATAACCGAATCATTTTTATCGCCGATTCTTAGAAAATGAAAACCTGCTTTAATTTTGCACATGTATTAAAGTTGTTAACCTTCGACGAATTCAATTAATAAAAAGCCATTTATTGGACTGATATACAAATGGTTTACTGTTTACAATTCCCAAGTGTTAACATAACAATGCTTGTCACTAGATCAACAAAAAATCAAAGAGGTCTTATCAGCGAGTAAGCGATAGTTAGCCTCTGACAAGCACAGTAAATTCCCCCATTTAACATTTTGAAGAATTAGATTAAGCACTTGACTGCATTTTAATTGGCCAATAATTTGAGTTATTTGCTTCTTTATGGCCATTGTATATCAGTCAAAAGCATTCTGCCCTCTTTTTGAGTGCCGCATTTTTCATAGAAATAGATTATTTGTTTGCTTAACAGTCGAAAATTAAAAAAAAATTCAAATATGAAAATTCAAATTAAGCGTGTCTAATTTAACTTAAATTTGCAATGAAAAAAGAAAATAAAGGTTATAATAAATCTGGATTAAAAAAAAAATATTCCAACATTTATGGAAAGACTAAAAATTATTAAACTTTAGTAATAAGTAAGGAAAATAAAACCTTGAGAAGGGGAAGGGAAGAAAGAGAATTAAATATCTATTAATATTGAGAAAGATTTTCAACAACATTTTCGTTACTTTTCAAGCATTGCTATTAAAATACTACTTCACAAAAAATTCAATAAATTGGCGTGAATGAAATGTTTTCGACATTATATTTTGATCCAGATTAAAATTTAAATAAATTTTAGCTTATTCTTTTTTAGAACAATTTAACAATACATTATCTCCCCTAAGCACATTCGTTGTAGTTGTTTTAATTTGTGCTTATCACAAACTAATTTCTAGTGACTTGCAAATAAAGAGCTATATTTGAGTACCCTTTATCTCATCATTATGGCGCGACAACAATCACTTTTAATAATTCAGCTCGTGACAGTGATATAATTGCAACACACCTCCTCGAAAAAGAATTGAGCTAAGACGTTTCCATTAAATTTTATTAAAATCGTGCATTTTTATATAAAAGCGAAATGCAGCAGCCGAGTTAATGAATCAATAACCGATTTATTGAGCATCAACTCGTTGCGAGCCGTAGAGTCTGAGCTGAAAATATGCCATCTTTAAATTCTTTGTTATTTGAATTTGTGAATAAAAATGTATCTTTTACGATGCGAATTGGGGCCAAGAACATTTAATATATGTTTGTGAAAGTTGGTTCAAGTACATATTAAGTTTGTTGAAGACTTTACGCCGCATTATTGACTAAAAGGGTATCCTTGATAAGGATTAACAGACTAGTCGATATACCCATTTCAGCCCAGATAGAACCTTCCTATTAATATTTATTTATTTAATTAAAATCAATTACAGTCAAATTAAGTATAAAATTATATATTAATTAAATAATAAGAAATATTTGAATATATATATATATAAATATCATAAAGATCAGATTAGAAATACGCAAGTTGCTGGTTATAAGAAATAAGAGCAGATCCACGCACGCTTACATTTGAGTGTGCAAAGCTTATTAAATATCAATATATTTAACAGCTGGGTGCAGGGTATCTCACACACAGCATTCTTAGTTGTTTATCTTGAAGAGCTCTGTTGCTCTTGGCTTATCTGATTGTCAGTTTTACAGCGCAACTTTGATACGATTACAATTCTGCTGAAAATCTGGCCCAATAATGTCGGCCAGTGTTAAGTGTCAGTCCGCAGCTAACAGAACTCTATTTCGTGCTCTCTCACTCTCTCTATAACTCTGTCTCTTTCTCTCTCTCTCTCTCTCTCTCTCTCTCTCTCTATAAGTCCTGACAATTGTTTGGTAGTGCACAAATATGAAAACACTGCAAGAGAATCCGGCATTTGTGGGCGACGATGGACACAGCACAGCCAGCACGTTGGCCATGTCGGTAAGTGGCCAAAATCTCTGGCCGGCAAGTCTGCGACCTTAACTAATCGCTTGCTCACGCACACACACACATACACATCACACTCACATTTAGTCGCTGGCAGGAGAGACGCAAGCAAAGGCAGATGTTGACCAGGAGCAGGACCGGGATCAGGTGGTGAGCAAATCTGCAGAAGTACACGAGGAACGTGCCACATGGGGCAAGGGCATAGAGTTTCTAATGTCCTGCATTGCAATGTCCGTGGGATTGGGCAATGTGTGGCGCTTTCCCTTCACCGCACTGGACAATGGAGGCGGCGCTTTTCTAATACCATATCTCATTGTGCTGTTCCTAATTGGCAAACCGATTTACTATCTGGAAATGGTAATTGGCCAGTTTTCCAGCCGCGGCTCCGTTAAGGTATTCGATTTGTGCCCAGCCATGAAAGGTAAGCGATACTTTCTGTTACTACCGAATCGAAGCTCTGATGCACTTGCAGTTGGATTGTATGACTAACCACAGATATATGCAATATAATGGAACCTAAATACATTTACCTTATGCTAATTCTGAATGAGAATCCTTTTCGAACTTATAAGAAATACATCAGCATTCGAGTAGTGGATGCGATTAAATAGGTTAAAATAGGTCAAACCAACTGCAAGTGTATCAAAATTATGTCCATGTGCATTTCTTTCACTTTCGCTCTTTGAAACCTTGTAAGACTTTCTATTCTCTCTTGAGTATTACGATGTTAAATATACGAAAACAAATCGTTTTTATGCAAAAATGTTCAACTACTTTTCCCATTGCGTCACAATGAAAATTTATAAAAATTCAAAATATTTATGAACAGAATGATTAAATTCGATCGATTTTGAAGAAAAGTTCAAGAGAAAGAAACTTGAGAGGTCAGAAACCCTTACAGAACTTCAAAGCTATACAATTATATTAGGTAATCATCTACACAGAGAAAAATGCACAACGTTAACAGCTTGCCAAAATTATTTTATTTAAGTGTATACACAGGGAGAGAAAAAATTGATTTACAATCCGAAACTATTCATTGACACTTAAACAAAGCAAGATATAATATAGAAGAATGCACTCTTTTTCTCGCTGTGTATCTCCATTCATGTGTATGTGTGTCCATATTGAGTCGTGTTTTAGATGGAATGTCTTAGTTGGAAATGAAAAAAAGACTAGATAAATTCTAACAGCAAGAGTTTAAGAATGCACTCATTTTCTCTCTGTGTAGTTCCATTCTCATATATCCATCTGCTCATCCACATCTGCAGGCGCCGGCATCGGACAGGTGATCGCTATATCGCTCGTCACGACATACTACGTAGGAATTATGGGTATGACATTGCGTTTTTTTTACGATTCGTTTCGCAACCCGCTGCCCTGGTCCGAGTGCCGCTCCGAGTGGGGGCCACGTTGTGTGGCCTCCAGTCTGGGCAACACCGGCACCACTAACACCACTGCCAGCTTAAATTTGGAGTCGCTGCAGCAAAAGCCCGTCGCATCCGCTGAGCTGTATTTTCTGTAAGTGGCTTTTGCAAAAAGTAGTTTTTTGATTTTTGGGCTTTTGGTGTTCATTTTTTGATTTGTTTTTCTTTTTTTTGGGTTTGTGGTTAATCTTTATACGGCGTAAGCCACTCGAATTCACTGCCGGATTCAAGTTTATGGCCGTTCAACGCTCGCCTTATTGAGTGGCGTCGTTAATTGAATGAGTCCCGCCTCCCCTTCCCCTGTGGCGTGTAAATAGACAACAATTGATCGATCAGTTTGGGATGCTGCAATAGCCAGTAGGCGATTGCAACAGCCAGCAGCCGACGAGGCCAGTCCAATTATAATTTGTCAGTCGGCTGGGAAAACACAAGGTGCGGACCTTAACCTTAACATGTGCCTTAGCAATAAGCAAATTAGAATGCGCCAGAGGAGCCCGACTTGCAGATACCCTAATCTCAGACCCGTGTTGCACACTCAAATGCAATCAGGGAAGTAAGCAATTAATTACTTGAACAGGAGTCGAAGCGTCATAAGAAATGTGAAGGTAAACTTATTCAACTTTTCATCTTAGCCTTTTAAACTTAACATTTAAAACCGGCTGATAGTAATGAGAATCAATCAAGTTTATCCATAACATGTCAAAGACTGCCTTTAAAATTGGGACTTTTACTGCTATCGTAAATCGATATTAATCGAATTGCTTAGAACGGGAGCAGTTATTGATAAGCGAGTGATATATATATTATTTATAGATAGCTATAGTCTCAGATGTACAGATGAACTGACAGACATGGCTAGGTAGACACTTTATGGAGTCGAGTTGCTCGCTTCTACCTGTTGCATACCTTTGCAAAAAAAAACAATATACCCTTTACACCGATTTTTAATTAGATTTGGGAATAATGGAAAACAATTTAAACGAAACTTCAACATTTATTTAAATTTCATTATTTGAAACCACAAGCGATTATTGCTCTCCAAACGAATATGTAAATCTTTTTACATTTAAAATTATTAAAATACTTTTTTTGCGGAATTTCATTCACACAAAGCAGTCCTTTGAAAAATGAATACAACAATTTCGTTTTAAAATGTAAAATGTTATGTAAAACAAAAAACATATTTAAAAATACTTTTTGACAGATAATATTATTGACAGACACCTCGACGCTTGTGGTGGCTTTTGTTTATTGTGCAAGCCTGGAGAAAATTGTGTTATTTCAGGATTCTCAGTGGGTAGATTGGGTAGCCCAGCCCACCTGATGGCGATATCGAACTGAACAGTTCCAAATAGTCAAAAATACAAGTGTCAAAGATCCGGTCCTGTAACTTATAATGGGTATTTAAACTGTGCTGGAGCACATTCACAAGCCATGCGATCTTTCAAAGAAAGTACTTAGAAATATATTTATATGCTTCAAAAGTACGGGTTGCGGAAGTCCCTTTTTTAGAAAACTGTCTTATTTTAGATGGGTGCCTTCAACTGAGTCTGACAGTCAATTCTTTTTTTATTTTACTTACCTTGAGTCTTCATTCATATCTGTGATTGCTAAATGGTTGCTAAACTACTCCCTTTTGATTTTCTTCCCTTAAATCTTTGCCAGGTATACGAAATTTTCTGAATGTCGAATTTGCTGTATTTTCATATTCCTACCTATTTATTCGTATTTAGTAATGGTCTTGATATGCTGCTTTATTTGTTTCACGCTCTTTAATATACATAAAATAGAATCTATTGTAAAATTTGAATGTAGATTTGATTTGAATACTTCAAGCATAATTTCATTCAAAGCAAAGGTTAATTGCAAGCATGTTTGTAGATGAGGTAACAGGAGACACACTTTAACAAACATATCTCTTTTATGTTCATCTATATTCGACTAACCGCACATCAAACATCACATAGTCATACTTTGGTCACGGCATCAATCTAATCTGTTATTAACTTTCCCCACACTCATCAAGGTATTGGCGCTGGCCAGGCATTCCAGGTGTTCATGTTGAGCACCTACTATGCCTCCCTGGTTGCCATCTTTTGTCGCTATTTCGTTGACTCGTTTTACAGTCCGTTGCCCTGGGCAACATGCCGCCCAGAATGGGGCGAGAATTGCATCAACTCTACGCCCGATACTAACCTGAAAGATGGCACACTTAATGAATCAGAGCGCGTTATATCCAGCTCGGAACTGTACTATATGTAAGTTAAAGACTGAGGATTCATCCTAGATACACTCAAAAAAATATATAGTCCTGAAATTTAGAAATCCACCTAGCTCTGTCGCCAAGCGCAGCTCAGAACATTACCTCCCAACCATAATATTAATAATCAAGCTAAGCATTAACTGGATTTTAAGTAACTAACACTAATATGTTGGTGGGATTGACGAAGATCTTAGAGGTGTTGGCTTGGCCTTAGGCCAAAGAGAAACAAGTAGAAAATACTATTTACATTCTGTTTACACACAGCAAGGAGGTGCTGCACGAGAAGGAGCAGATTGCTGATGGCATTGGTATGCCCAACTGGGAGCTGGTCATTGGCCTGTTTGTCGCCTGGCTGTGCGTCTTTCTCATTATACGTCGCGGCGTCAAGAGCTCCGGCAAGGCATCGTATTTCCTGGCCATCTTTCCGTATATCATCATGGGCGTCTTGCTGGTGAGAGCCGTCACATTGCCGGGCTCCATTGATGGCATTTACTTTTTCATCAAGCCAAACTGGAGCAAGATATGGGATCCGCAGGTGTGGTATGCGGCAGTCACACAATGCTTCTACTCGCTATCCGTGTGCTCTGGCAACGTCGTCATGTACTCCTCGTTCAACAAGTTCGGCCATAATGTGCATCGCGATGCGACAATTGTGGCCGCCATGGACACAGCCACCTCGCTGCTGGCGGGCTGCACCATCTTTGGCATCTTGGGGCACCTGGCGCACGAGATTGGCACTGATGATATTGGATCGGTGGTGAAGGGTGGCGCTGGACTTGCGTTCATCTCGTATCCAGATGCGATAGCCAAGTTTAAGCATCTGCCGCAGATCTTCTCGGTGCTGTTCTTCCTCATGCTCTTCGTGCTGGGCATTGGATCCAACATAGCGATGACCTCCTGTACGGTGACAGCCATACGAGATCGCTTCCCCAACTTTAAGCAGTGGCAATGCGCCTTGCTCATCGCAGTCGTTAGCTTCTGCATTGGCCTCATGTACATAACACCGGTAAGGACCTTAAATCTAAGCAAGCGAGAAATTTGCAGCTGTTCACAGCTGACAAAGTATTTTCTTCAATAATTATCTCTAAAATTGCGGGAGATATATGCTTTGGTAAGAACGTGGCCAAGATTAAGATTCTAGAAGTATATCAAACACATTTGATAACTAAGCTACAAAGGCTTTGCTGATTTAGGTAGCCACGAAATGTAGGTGGCCATAAAATGTTGTTACCAAATTTAGCAGAAGTCTTCTAGAAAACTATCTTCCAAGTTTGGTAACTCTAGCTCTAAAGTCTCTTTTTCGTTGCCTTCGATTCCCGTGTGGCTAGAAAATCAGATCAAATCTATTTTAGATTTAGGGATTAGTAATAAGGCTGCTTTTCAGTAGGGTGTGAAAGAAATGCTTGTTGTGGTTTGTAAGGGATGCTATTGTATGAGAGGAAGTTGAAGCAGCTTGCGAATTCTCCAGATTTTTTATGGGTTCATTTATAGCAATGAACTCGCTGGAGAGTACTGAGGATATTTTGGTATTTCGTTCCGTGTTAATGTCAAGTTTAATAAAGCTTGTTTTAAAACTAAGACACTCCAGTTCGCATAGAAGAAGACAGACTGTTACATTGAATCGGCTTTCATATTTTGTATATTTCGTTCAGGGTGGTCAATATATGCTCACCTTGGTGGACTTCTTTGGCGCCTCGATGATTGCATTGGTTGTGGGCATTGCTGAGCTTTACACGATCGGCTGGATCTATGGCACAGATCGTCTGTGCAAGGACATTGAGTTCATGCTGGGTCGCAAAGTGGGTCTCTACTGGCGTCTCTGCTGGGGCATCTTCACGCCACTCATAATGACCATCATTCTGATATACTTCTATGCCAGCTATGAGCCACTCACCTACAACGATCAAAATTATCCGACCTGGGCTTATGGTTAGTATCTGAATCATACTGTCTATCCGGTTCCTAATCTTTCTTTATTTCTTCCGCAGCCTTAGGCTGGACCATCACGGCGTTTGGAATTATACAGCTGCCCTTCTGGATGCTGGTCGCCATTATTCGGGAGCCCGGCACAACGATGGGCGAGAAGATACGAGGCGCCTTCAAGCCCAAAAAGAATTGGGGACCCGCCGACCCGCTGCTCCGGGAGCAGTACAATAAGCAAATTGAGAACGAGCTGATGCCGAAACGTGGCCAAGGCTTTTGGGCCAGCATTAAGCAGAATATCTTTGGATAACTGTCAGATCTCTCTCTCTCCCTCTCTCGCTTTTAAGAGTGGAGTTGTAAATAGAATGTGAAAAAGTATTTGACTTAAATATCTAATAAGCGTGAAAATAAATTGTTCTGAATTTATAAATGTTTGTATTCTATGATTGCCATTATTGTGTGGAGGATATCAGTATTAATGGATATCAGTATTATTTGGAACAGAACTGGTTCTATTTTTGATTCGTTTGGGAGATGGGGAGAATGCATTTAGTCAAAGAGACCGAAGCCCATATAGCAATCCTCGCAGTCGGACTGCTTTTTCTTCTCCTCCTTCTTAGCTTCCATGTCGCCGAAACCTGGTGCAGCGGACGTAGCAGCGGGAGAGTATCTCACGTCCCTCCTTGATGAGGTCATCGATGTTCTTCCCCTTCAGCTCCTTGATCACGCGGCTCACACGCTCCGCGTCCACCTCGATGTCAACCGAGCTGAGGATCTTTTCCAAATCAGCATTGGTGGGACTCTCCCGTCCGTCGAGGACAGCCAACCAATATGCAGCCACGTAACGCATGTTTAAGTCCTTGTTTCTTGACACAACTTTCGCCTTGTAGCTGTAACAGATTGGTTACTTTAAGTAAATTTCATTTTGATGGGAGTTGTTTACAGTTCTTAACCCATGTAGCTTTAATTCGAAACAACTTTTTTCGAAAAGTAATTATGATATCTGAGCTACATCCAAAAGTCTCTATCCCTCAATTTACCATCATTAAACATTAAGTTTTAGCAACTAAGATGAAAATTTCATCAACACAAACTCAACAATGAAGTCACATTTGATATTGCTCAGTTATTTAGTTCTCTTCCTTTATGTTTATCACATCCACCCATTTACGTCCAAAATGTACCATCTAATCAGCTGGCTTCAGTCTGCACCACTTTCATTTGCTCCCTCCTCCCTCCTCCCCTGTCTCCCTCTCTTGCTATGCATTTGTTCACCCCTGGCCACAAATTGACCATCACATTGACAATTTGGGTTTCGACAAAAATGCCCAAGTCGAAGAAAATCAAGAGAAATGTTGTGTGCTTTGTCTCCGTTACGTTTGCCAACTCAAACAAAGACTGCGGACAGCCGAAATACTTTGCAGTATTTTTTCTCATTTTTTTTTTTCCTCTGCCATCTTATAGATAATTGCTTTGATAAGGGCACAACGGACCCGGACCCGGTCAAAGCTGCGCTACGGTAAGCATTTTACTTTATTTTTTATCTTTTTTTTTATAAATGTTGCCAAATATTTACATGTCGCGGCATTGTGGACCAACCCAACCTCCGTTTTCCCCCCTGAATTTGTATACTCTTGCAGAGATCATTACAACTTAGGTGTGCAGCTTGTAACAAATTCATAAATTACGCGGAATTTAAATAAATCTCTATAATTCAGAAAGTATATTTCCAAAACTGTTCTTGCATTTCTTAATTCCAGGCTACAAATCGTAATTTAAAAAATAAAACATTTCCAATTCCCAAGGGAGTTTTTAACATGGAACTGTAACATTTGCATTGTTGTAACTTATATTATTAAACAACGGTGTTTGTAGAATTCACACATACAATCATCTCGGATTGTCCATCTGTCGAACATAGCTGTTGATTTCAGACAGGTTTTCTTTTTTATATTTAGGAATTCTTGTTAATGCACTTGACATTTTAGCACAAAGATTACCAACATCTGACCGTGTCCCTTAGGAACAACCGATCAGTTTTGCAGCTGAAGAAATAAATTTAAATATCCGTAAGGGTATTTTAAATTCGACTTGCATAAGGATACTTTTCATTTTTGTTTGCTGATTATTTTTTTTTTGTTCTATGCCCGCATTTGGCTTGACTTTTTGCGACTGTCTGCCTTCCTGGCCGCCAACTGAGCCGTGTCCGGGTGTGCGGTACTCCGGATGACTGTCGCGTTGCTGCAAAACCGCATAAAAGTCAT
Organism: Drosophila cognata; assembly: GCA_035041535.1. Lineage (NCBI taxonomy): Eukaryota > Metazoa > Arthropoda > Insecta > Diptera > Drosophilidae > Drosophila > Drosophila cognata. Next base: position 11,536,257 of record JAWNLC010000234.1, on the reverse strand, counting down.
TGTCACAGCAAATGGATTAATTTTCGCGGCACGATGTCATATGCGCCCTCTCTTTCTCTCTCTCACTCTCTCTTTCGCACCCAACGAGGATATTTTTATGAAGAAATTAAAAAGCACGATCTGTGTTGAGGGGATGGGGGTGTAGGGGCGTAGCTGGCGTTTACCGCAACAATAATTACGTTTTGGCCGGTTTTTGGGAAGCTGCACGGAAGTGTATAATGTTGCTAAGTAGTTGCGGTTATTTGTTGCCGCTGCCGCTGTTGTTGTTGCTATTGTTGTGGCACCATTTTGTGTTTCATTTTTTTGCCTTTGTGTTGTGTTTTCTTGTGTAATTAATATGAAAGGCAACAGGAGGTTTATTTCATGTTATAAATGCAACATAATTACGTTTGCCTCAGCTGAAAGTCAAACAAAAAGAAAAATCTCTCTCTCTCTCTCTCTCTGCCCCTTTCTCTTTCTCTGTCTTTTCTTTCCCCATGTTTCTTTTCTGATAAGGTGAATTTTTGCATTTTCTGCCCATTAAATTAGCGCATGCAAATCGAATTCAAATTTTTATTGCAGTAATATTAATTAATTAGTTAATTACCCAACTTTTTTGAAAAGTTAGGTGATCCCAAATTAAACTTACTTTAAAACCCAACCAATTAGCTAAGTTATTTCTTTCGGCGCGGCTGGGGTGGGAGGGGAGCTCAGGTTTCGTTCAGTTTTCAATTCCGACGATTGTCGAAGACGTTTCGGTTTTGTTTCATCTTGTTTTTTGCATCATTCGAATAACACCTTGCCAATCAGCAGAGCGTTCGGTAAACACAGACACACATACACACGCATGTAATGTATATGTGAGTGCCCAGTCAGGCAAAGCAAATCGGAATGAATTTCTATTTAACTAAAAGCTAAAAAGCTCGCCCGCATAAGGGAAGCTCAATGCTCTCTGTCTCTCCTTGTCACTCTTACAGTCTCTTCCTTTCGCTTTTTGTCTCACGCACGCATTTGTGTCTATCAAAAAAACCGCAGAAACAGAGGAGAATGTGCACAAGGCAAGAAAGATGCAAGAACACGGGAAAAAACGATCAAGTTTTGCAATAAAATTCATAATATTTAGTTTACAAAAAATAAATTTGTGGAAAACTTTTAAATAAATACTCTTATTAACAAGGCTAATAAATAATGCACTTGAATGCAGCTAAGGGCAAAACCAGCCTGAAATGAGAGGCTCCTCATATTTTTCTTTTGTGTGTGTGTGTTTGCAAGAAAAGTTTCGCAAATGTATACGAAGTGCAGATGGAGTCTACACACACACACACACACACACATGTGCTTTTTATACCGCTAGTTTCTTCAATGTCTGTGCTTTTTAGCTAACTGGGTTTTAGTGTGTGTCAGGCACTCGCACATCTTTTACACGCCAATGTGAGAATTTCTATGTAATTTTAGGAATAGGTGTGGTGGGTGGGAGGGTGGGAAGTGGTACGAATATGTTTGCCAAATGCCTGGTGCTTAGTAGAGCTGACATATGACGTCACTATGCACTATGCACGTGCATTTCTGTGCATCTTTCTCTGTATCTCACCGTTTTCAACACATGCTCAAAGCGAGTTTGTTTGTTTTGTAGCTGGTAGATGGCGCTATTACAGGAGCATACCAATGATGCATGTGTATGCGTGTCGAAATGCAGGGGAAAAAATAAAGTAATTGAATTTTTACAGTGCTAGCGAAAGAAACTTGACAACGATTGTTGCCTTTGAGCAAAAAGCATTTACTTTTTTCTCCTTGTTACGCTATTCGCAATAAGAGCGGCTTTTTGTGCGGCGACACAAATAAAGGCTTTATTCTTTCAACAACATTTGTGAACTGAGAATTGAGAGAATCTCTTAACTGCACAAATGCCTTAAATTAATATATTCTCAATTTTCCAATTAGCAAGCAATTTGTAACAGCTTGCCACTAATTAGCCGCCCATCAAAAGGCGACGCGTTGCTCGTCATCGATGCGTAACTTTTGCCACGTCCTTAACCTAACCTTTGCCCTTCTTGCCGCTTCCACTTTGCACTTTGCGTGGCACAAGACACGCGTCAATTTGCACACTCAACTCGCCCAAAAACGATTATAAAAACCTTGACTGCCTCAGCGAATCCTTTCAAGAAGCATCTCATCCCAAAATTTAAGAAAAGTTTCCACGTGGTTTAGCAGCCGAGACAGGGGCGGGAACATATTGCACTTGTATCTGATTTGTTGCACAACTGTACTTAAATACTTACATTTTACACACTGATTACACTCATTTAAAAAATGATTTCTTTTAAATTCAGAAAATAAATTTTATACCAGTCCAAAAATTACCTTTCTTTCGTAAAAAACACGTCCGTTCTTTTTCTTACTTTTTGCACAGTCACGGACTCTTCTTCTTCTTCAAGTTAGTGATCACACAATATATATCGATCAACATCGATATCAATGTTAAATTCATAGTTTCATATTAGATTACAGATGTTATGTTGCAGTCTTAAGACTACGGCACTAGTAGCCTGTTACCTGTTATATTATAAGAGTCCTTTATTTAATTTTAGCATTTATATTTTAAACATTAACCTACTGAAAAGTTATAACAATAATTTGTTAAGAAACCAACAATGACAGCAGGAGCATACAAATATGAATGGTTTTCACAGATAATACATAACATTAAAAGTTGCACTTTCATTTTAGCGTCCAAGTGTCCAGAGGTCGCTGGTGTGGAGACGCTTTAATCTTCGGCGTGTGGTTTTTGAGCCAAGTGTGCAAGCCAAAGGGTTGAAGTGGTTATGCAACCGATCATTGTAACGACTCGTATTATATTCGATTTATTTGTTGGTATTGAAATATGTTTAAATGAAACATCGATATACTTATGTATCGCTATATCGATTAATATCGAAGCTCTGGTCACACATGTTTCTCTTTCGCATTGAGTTCAATTCTTCAATGAGAAAGCAGCTTATTTGCAACAGTTGCACATTATTACAAGAGGCCTGCTACAATATCTAGAAAAAATATGTATAAATTCTATATATAATTTGTATTTTTTAACCTTTGCAAACTTTGCAAACTTTTTTATGGTGTTTAAAACTCATATAAATTATTTTGGAAAAACTGCATTTTAGAAACGATTCTGTCTAAAAGTTATGGATTGCATTTCTACATTTTAGAAAATTATTTCTTAATAATAAAAAATATTAGATTTAGGGCAAGCCCTTCTAAATTTTAAAATTTAAGTTATTTCTAAAAAATATAAAACTTTATATTATTATTTAATTGACGAATAAAAACCACGAAAATGAAATAAACTACAATTCTTATCAGCAACAACGACAACGACTGGTTCAAGTTCGCTGTCCGCGATGAATAGCAAAATCAGAAAAACTTTGATTATGCTGCAGAGAGAGATAGCGGTATTTGTTAACTAACATATTTCAATTTCAAACAATTCAAGTTGAAATATTTTAGTATTATTTATTGTTAACAATACACTATCCTTATAGCAATACGTATAGTAACAATAAAATTGAAACAACTTGATCAATTGTTGGCTGGCAGAGCAAAAAGCCAAATAAGCGAAAAATGTCTGATGATATTCAAGGGGTAATGAGGATTGCGGGGGTGTGGGCAGAGACGTTGTTGCCGCAGCGTTTGTGGTGCACCACAGGCGGATATGCAGCTCATGTATCCACTCACCCACTCAAACAACATTTCAATATTTTGCAAATTCTGAATTGGCTGTGGCTTTTGCTTAAATTGACCAACGAAGGGTTCACAAATATTTTATACTAAACAGCCCGAAACCACTGAAAATTTTGGCAGTTGTTCACATTGATGGTTTCGGTTAATGGTTAGCGGGAAAATATTTAAATTCACACAAGCTTTAATTTCAATATTTAAATTTCAATGTTGCGGAATTTATGCTGCTGCAATATTGTGCAATGTTGCAACTCCAAGCTACAATTTATATTTAAACAAAGTTGCATGCTTCTCTATATTAGTTAACGGAGTAGATTTCGAAAGCGCAGCGCAATTTTTTGTTGAGGTTTTTGTGGTTTAATACACAACATGAAATTTACATTTACATTTACCAAAATTGTATAAAATTTAGCTCGACTGTTGCTAGTAGCAACAAGAGCAACAACAAGAAAGTTGCAACAAACATTTTACAATTACTTATTTAGCAGAAAGGCAGAAGGTATTTTTGACTATAACGCCCCGGCAATTGTGCCCACCTTCTGTGGCAGTTGGAGTGGAGTGGAATGGAGTGGAGAGGTGCCCTTCACAAAAACTAAGCCACACCAATAGCGACCACAGTGAAACAAATAACAGAAATGGCAGCAGCAAAAACAAATAACTGCAACATCTGTTTGAACAAATAACCAAAACAAGGATGCGATGCGGATGGGGGATGGTGGATGGGGGGTGGGGGGATGGTCGGGTTCGCGAAGACCACAGCGAACCAATTTCCGTTGGCCCATTCAGGCCAAGTTATGTCTCCATTGGCGTCTGTCTGATTTGGCCAAAATGTTTTGCTGCCTTTGTTCTGCGGGCGTGGATTTAATTCAGCAGCTGTACGCAGCACTCACAGAATTAGGGTTGAGTTTAATTACGCGGCTCCAAATAATGCGCAATTTAAATAATATAACTATTCCTGTAAGTCCCTTTGTTTCCACTGACGGAGAGGTATTCGAGAAAATTGCAATTGCCAATTAAACAAATCCATTGCAGTTATTTAAGGATCGTATTATGATTTAGTCATAATAACTGCAGAAAAAGTGTTATGATTATGTGATTATAATTATGCGAGAATATGTAAATAAATATATGCTCAGCAAAAAGTTGCTCCGAAAGTTCGAAAATAGCCGAAAAATGAAAACTGAAAACTTTAATTGTCTGGTTTTAGAACTAATTTCTAAATTTACAATGATAATTCCCTAAAATTACCCAATTATTAGTTAACAGGATATAAATATTTCTTTCAGCAATATTTTGTTATATAAAATTCATTTTGATGCCTTTATTTTGTATTATTTAGGTTCACCTTTGTTGGGCTTTGTTGCACAGTGTAATTAATGTGGCACAACTTTGTAATGCGGTTGTTTCTCTGGCCAAGCTTTGACCCTCTTTGGAAGTTTCCACAAAGTTGACTTTTTGCCTTTGCCTGCTGTTGTGATATGAAATGGAATTTTGCAATTGCTTAATTTAGCCCGACTGCATTTTAGAAGTGTTATTTTTGACTCTCTAACTGCCCGGTTGGAATTCGACACACAATTGTCAGTCCGGGTGAAATCTCATTTACGTTGTAATAACAAATGCCACACAAAATCAATTAAAATAATTTCCTGCTCAAAAAAAAAAAAATAGAAATAAAAATAAAAATAACGAAAATTGTCAATGACAGTTGCGCAGTGGCGCCATCTAGCGACAGCTAACCGCATTGTATAAATTGAGAACATCTGTTGCCACCGTTGTAATTTCGCCCGCATGCCCGTGTCCCGTGTTCTCTCTCTCTCTCGCTACCTCTCGCTCTCACACTCTTCGTTTGCGCCACCTGCAGCCCCTGCAACCACCTGCTTCCCGCAGAGACCATCATCGCTGTTGTTCTACATTTCCGGTAATAAATATACATTTGAAAAATAATAGAGGACTTCGCTTCGGTTTGACTGTGTGGCCATTATTGGATGAGTGGGGGGTGGGGTATTGGGGAGTATTTGGGTGAGGGCGGGTTGCTGTCGTTTTGTGCGAGTCCCGAATGGGGCGTGGGAAAATTGGAAATTTTCAAATTATGCGCTAGGTGAGAAACTTTGCGGCATTTCATTTCCTATGATTAATTAATTACAACACTGAGTGTGATGATAGCCATAAAGTTACAATACAATTTCGCCGAGCTGTCATTTTAAATGCGATTTCTGATTCGCTGGTGCGTGTTGTAATCAGCTTATTGTGTTTGGCTTTTCAAGATGAGTTAATTTAATTGCACTTAAGCTGTCAGTTGGATTCAGCTTAGCTTAATGTATTAAAATTACCAAATACTCAACTTTATTCACATGAAAAAAAAAAAAACGGAAACAGCTTAATTTAAAACCAAAAAGAATTTGTACTGGTTTTGGGGAGCCGCGATTGCAACTTCCAATATGGAAATAACCTAAACTCATCAATAAGAAATATTGCAAATATTGTAAGCAGCAGTAAAAGAATATGTATATTCAACTTAATTGTTGTCAAGATTTTACTGAACATTTTGAACTTAATTATATTCTTTATTACAGTTTGAATTAATTATGAGTCGCTAGAAACTTAACATAAAAATGTGTTAAGCAAAGAATGATATTATAACTAAATAAGTTTGTATATTAATCAAAGCTGAAGCTGTGAAAAATGTGCAATGTGAAGAAATTAGAAAGTAATTCTAGAAGAAATTCTTTTACCTATTGTTAACCAATCGAATTCAAAAGGGCTATTATTGCCCATCGTCAGTTGAGTTGAGTTTACTTACAGGGGAATGTTTAGAGTGTCTAATAGTCAAAGCACTTGGACCTCATAGGGAGTTATGCATAGAAATGTATTCACACTTTATTTTAATATGTTGTGGCGAGTTAGACGATCTGTGGAGCTACGTGTTGTGAAGTCAACAAATTATTATTGTCACATATCCTGTTGACATTTAACTGACAGCGCAACTGCACAAGGGACATGGGCCGGACACGAACCCAAGCACGGACCCGGTGTTGGAATGTAGACAACCAGTAAGGCATAGTCGAGAGGCATACACCTGAGTCATAACCATGACCAAAGTCACACGACAACGGCGCACACAGTTCCACATCCGGTGACATCCGGTATTTCCTGCCTCACCTCTGTGTGATGTCCTCTGATGTTGCCATTGCCAAAGCCAGAGCCAGAGCCAGAGCCATAAATGTGCCCAGGGCCATTGCTGGTGCCGGCAGCATTTCTGTGGCCTTGTCACACGTTTGCCGTGCTACTAACAACGACCAACAACAACTTCAACAATGGCCACATCATAGTTTATGCGCTAAGGCAACACTATCACGCAATAGACACACAAGCAGCTAGAGCGAGAGCTCCGAGATGCCAAGTTCAGTATGCCACATACCCTTCGCAGTGCAGTCGCCTAAGCTGCACAATGAATTTGGCAACGCCAACGAGAATGTCTCGTGGAATTGCAGCCTGACAGCAAAAATGAAACGCTTCCAGGCTTAATTAAAAGCGCTCCTCGCTCCTCGCTCCTCGCTTTTAGCTGCTTAGCTGCTCGGCTGCTTAACTGCCAGAAGAGAGCATAGTGTATAAGAGCAGCCACTTAGCTTAGCTATTAATCTGTATAGCTTATCATAATCTACAACACAATCTACAGCACCTATTTCACTGTCTGTATAAAACCTGGAATTATCATATATGATTTTAATGGTATTTAAATTAAACATCAATAAATACTTGGATTGTAAGTGTAGTCATTCCTAGACATAAACAAGAGTTTAATGTACAATTTAATTGTGTTATTTAGTTTAATGATTTTTGCTCTCATTCAATACAATTAATCTTGCTTAAGGCTCTTGTGTGCTATGGCTTTTCAATTATACCTTGTCGAATAAAATATAGTTTTGTTTTCAACATTTTGGTTTGTTCACGTAATTGCTTACCTTTTATTTACTCTCTCTCTCTCTCTCTCTCTCTATATCTCTTTCTCTCTCTCTCTCTCTCTCTCTTTAATAGTTTTTGGTTTAGCTGTGTAGTTTCTGGGTTTCTCTCATATTTTATATTTTACATTTTAAATACTAATTTCATTTATACTTCTCAAATGCCTTTTACTTAACTGTGGACTACTTGTAGTTCCCATAAAACTTGCGATATTATATCATATACATACATATATGATAATTTATATCATTGTCATATTATATTACTACTAAATATCTTAAAAAGTTAAAGTTATTTGTTTTTTGTTCATAACTTTAACTGTTGTTTTCATCGTTTTTAGCTGTGTTGTATTCCGTTCAGTTAACTTGATCAACTCACTCACCTGCTCGCAGAATTTGGCCAGCTCTAATTTGGGCATAATTTGCATATTTTTCGAAACGAAAGGGTATTCAAGCTTTGCTTGATTGCAATTTAATTGTGCTTTCTTGCTTGCTGTTGTTGTTGCTGTTGCTGCCGCTGTTGCTGTTGCTGTTGCCGTTGTGTGGTGGTCGCCTCTGTCATACATCCGTTTGCAGGATGCACGAAATAATTCCGTTTGTTAGCTGTGCACACTATGTCCTTTCATCAGGCGAGAGTTGCATTGCCATCTCCGATCTTTCGAGCCCTCACCTTTCCCTCTCTGCATAAGTCTGCTCCAGCTCTGCCTGCCTGCCTGCCTGCCTGCCTGCCTGCCTGCCTGCCTGACTGAGTGACTGACTTATTTCACTAGCTGCTGTTGCTGTGGGAGAGTTTCTGTTATATTTTTTGTTAAGGGGCACCACCTACAACCATGCCCCGCAACCCCGCCCGCATTCACACAGTGCTGATCCAGAGCCCTGGACTCACGCTTCATGTAGTTGGTGGTTTACTACTAATTTGCAACCACATCGTTTGTTTTGTGTGGCATCGTCCGTCCCGACCTCCCTCCATTCGACCCCTCAGTGAGTGTCCTTTGTGTCTGACAGCGTGGCAACAATCTCTTCGGTTTCCCCGCACCCCCACCAACACCATGCCAACCTCATCGCGCTTTTGCAGCAATGTGCATTAATTTCTGCATTGGTGCAACAGCGGCAACAGCGGCAGAGGCAGCGGCAGCACGAGAAGATGCCATCACAATGCTGTGTGTCAGTTCCTGTTATAAATGGTGCTCGTACTCGTTCTTGGCCAGGACCGCCGTCTCATCTGTGGAATTTGCATCTTATCAGACAGGCATAATAAACGCGTTGCATACTTTGTGGCGCCACAGCTAGTGGCTTCAAGTTGCTTAGTTAGCATGAATACAGAAATATTTCAATGCCCAGCGAGACCAGACCACACATTAAATCTAGTTACTCGTAATTGCATTTTATTTGAAGTACATTACGATTTTTCAGCCAATATAAAATATTTATGCAATTTACAAAATATATTAACAAATGTACAATGGGAGGCATAATTTGATAATGGTTTATAAATATCTGATTATTTCAAAAAGCGGTTGCCATTTGCATAATTGCAATTTCATATACAATTACTTACTTTCAAGTCCCGAACAACTCTTAAATACTGATGCAAATAAATTGATGAAAAGTCAATTTTCTTCATGTGTAATTTGCTGTGGAATTTTCCCTAAATGGAATATTTTTCAGCTCTGCTTTTGCAATCAGTATTATAGTAAAATGTAAATATGTTATTTATACTCATAACTCTGCGCTCGATGTTACAGTATATATGTGTGTATACCCTGTAACCGTTAGAAACTGCAGTGGGTATGTAAGTTTTGTACCTGCATTTTTGCCACCTTTTTGTTTAGATGAGATTAGTCTCACAAATACAAGAAATACACATGAATGAAACATATGCTCTTTACAGATAACTTAGAGCTGACTACAGGATATCTACAAGTCTGCCACTCAAAGCATAAATATGCACTTCCTATTGTTGTCACGTTTTTCCTTAAGTATATATCCCCAATATTCATTTCATAAATACAAAATATGCACAAGAGAAATGACGATTAATTATGCGCTGGCTACAGGGTATCGACAAGTCGAGTATTCTCAGAGCACATATTTTTGATCGTTGTTATTACGTTTTTCGCTTATATAAGGCTCAAATTAAGCTTGTTTGTGTGCCTGTTGTTCCCATATCAAAACGTAAGCCGATTAAAAAGCCAATTTCTATAGGATTCTCGTATCGTATAGATATTTAAATATTTATATATATATATATGTATACATGTATAAATATATGTGTATTTATATACATGTATGTACTGTGTGTTTTGCTGAGCATCTGCATTTGAACTTTGTCTCATCTCAATTTATGCTTTTATTATTTTGATTTTTCCTTTTCAGCCCCTAACCAATGCTGGCCCCACAGAGTTGACTTGTTAACATGCAAAATACTTTTTAATGCCAATTTAAGAGAGCTGGAGCTGTGCTGGAGCACCTGGCTGCTGGTTGATATTCAAAACGTCCTTTTTAATGGGACTATTAGATTGAGTAGGAGAATTTTGTCGTTGTCAAAGAAACATTTAATTGGTTAAATGACATGTCTTTATTTGGTTTCTTGTGTGAATCTAATTTAGCTTGCACAAACTCTCCATCAGAGATAACCTAAAAGCCGCTTGTAATATTACACCCACTGAATACTGCAGTAACTTAGAAAATACTCTGTTCGAAAGCCAAGTAGTCCGAGTTTGTTACAGCTGCATTCCATTATTGCTCTGTCAGAACTATTAACCGATAACCTACACTCAGAAAATCGCCATACACAAACCTTTTAGATGGTTCATAAATGTATATAATATAATTTTAAAATATTTGTGAAGCGATTTTCCCTTTCAAGAAGTAAGCACAGTTCTTTGCTGAGTGTATGAATATTAATTAGTTACATGTGCTTTGTTGAACAGTATTATTGCGTGAACCTTAAAAAGGGTCAAAAGCGAATCGCAACAGTTGAACAGCTAAGCTCTATGGGATAAATGTATTTACAAATTATAAACACAAGTCGCTGCTTTATCGACGCTCCGGATGTCAATTCACATAAATCTCATTCACACAGCCACACATACACACACATACATTATACACACTATACTCAAAACCGGTTGCTCAATTCATCTTCCGCTTCGACGCGCAAAAATAAAAGCCAAATTGCAGATGGCCGAAATACCGAAATACCGAAAATTCACAGCACGGTGATTCACTATTCGAAATGGCAAGTGCTAAATGGTAAATGGTAAATGGTAAATACTAAATACTAAACGCCCTGTTTACGCTTCACTTAATTGATAATCAAAAATTTATTGATAACATTTCTTCTGTGCCATTTGTTGCACGCGATGCGAATTTAATTTCACGTTGCCAAACTGCAATTAATTTCGCTCAGCACTTTTCCATTATTGCAATAACTACAAGGCTTTAAGGCCCGTTTGCAGTTGAAGTTGAAGTTTTCAGCTTAGACTGAATTGAAACTGAATATATACTGACTTAAGCCACTATCGAATTCCACTTTTATTTTGCTCTGTTCTGTTGTTTACCTAATTAAACGATTTTTCCCTTTTTCCCAGTTTCTGCTCCAGTCTGCTCCAGTCTGCTCCAATCTGCTTCTTATTTCGTATAGCAATTACTGCTTTCAGTCTCATTTTCGCTCTCATTGTCGTTGTCATTTGCTTTGTCTGTTGCATCAGAAAGTCATTTCACTCGCTCATTGTTTGCATTGTGTTTTTAGTGGCTCAACTTACACGGATCAACACATTAAGTTCAGGGTTGCTAGGCGCTGGCCGGACAACTTGCAACAAACCTGCAACACAGTTTAATGAACTTTTCATCCGCTACAAAGTCAGGTTGATTGATTTCCATAGCAAAGCAGCACTAAATGTATTCATGCAAAGTCATTTGGTCCCAGCTCAAAGTAAAACTGGTTGACTTTTGTCTGCATATATCTAGGGTAAATATTACTTAAGAAATCTAAAATAGGTTTTTAAGTTTTTTTCTTATTTAATTTTACATGTTTTAATGGAATAATATTGTTAAGAGTTACAGCTCTAGCTAGCTCTAATTTGGATTTAAGATGAGAATAGTTTTTGGTGGAATGCCAATTTATCATTTACCAAGACAGATTTATCCTCTTTAAGACTGATTGAGCAGAAAAGTAAAATCTGCGCTCATCTGCTTAAATTAAATAAATGTGTTTCGCAAAGTAATTTTTATAAGGGTTTGTGTGCGAGGGAAACTCGTTCTAAAGTGAACAGAGCAAAATTAATAAAAATAAAGTTTCAAACATTGTGTTGATAATATGGACAACATTAGTGGTATTCAAATAAAATAACTTTCATGAATTGATATTATATGTTACATAAATAATATTCAAAGAAACGAAGAATTGATAACATAGATTGTAGATTCTACAGTCTAGTCACATGGTCTTCCCTCTCAGCACTCATTCATATATTTTTTTAATCTATTTTCAAGTATTTCTCGTTTACTTTAATTCTCTGAGTGCTCATTATTTCTGTGACTAAATGCGTGACCTTATTTTTTTCTAATTTCCAGAGACAGTACTTTTTAATTGGATGGTTTATCTTTTGAGTAATCTACTTGACTGAATTTAGCTATTTTCGTAGGTATATAAATTTCGCTGCAGCAGTTAAGTAGCGCTCTGTGGCATCCACATCAGCTGGCTTAGTGCAATTTAATGCGCAATTGCTCGGCTTTAGTTGAGCAACATTCAAGCGTCCGTTACGCAACAGCAGCAACAACAACAACAACAGCAGAGTTGCCACACACTCACTGCACCAACAGACCCTGCACATGTTTTGTGCTTGCAACTGCTGTTGTCGTTGTTGTTGCTGTTGTCGTCTAGTCACGTCTGCTGTTGACAAGCGTCTGTTGAGCAGCGCCCGACTGGCACCCATATTGAATACTCCTGCTCCCTTTCATACTTGCCACTCGCCATGTCCCGCTCCCCCTCGCCCTCCACCTCTCCCTCGCTTTTGTCTATCAAGTCCATCTCCTTTGCTGCGCTGCTCGCCGCATGGCGCATTTTCAACGCCATTGTCCTGTCGTAGGTACTATTTTTGTGTCGCACAATTTACTGCACTTCCTGGCTACTAAAAAACACACAGAAATACGGACAGAGACCGAGCCAGATAGATAGAGACAGAAAAAATGAGAATGAGAGAGAGAGAGAGAGAGAGAGAGATATAGAGGGGGCAAGAGAGTGAATAAGTGGACCGGGCATTCGTGGCTTGCCTTTGGCAAACTTGGTTGCCCCAAAGCGCATTGTCTCAATAATTACCCATGTCCCAGGGTGCAGCAATGACGATGGCTGCAACCATGGGGCATGCCCCAACAACACCCTCCTCCGCCAATCAACCACATTCTGTCTCAGACTCTTTGTCTTCTGCCTCCTTTTTTTGTTCGTCTATCAACAACCTTTCGACAAGAGTCGCACACGTTTTGTGGTCAGCTTCCAGCTCTACTTTCCGCAGAGTGCAGTTATCATTCGGATGCTGAGCTATAGGCAAACTGAACAAACCAGATCCAGCATCTTAGATTCATATATAATTATTCTTATGAAGAGCTAATGGATTAGTTGCGATGTTGATAACAGCTTGTCAAACTGAAATGAATTTGGGTTAAGTAAGAAAATTAATAATTAATTAATGCGTTACGTATCTTAATTTTCCCCAGAGAATTTATTAAATCAACGAATTTACTAATTCATTTATGACAGTCGAGCATAACTGAATACTCTGCCATCATTATAATTCCAATACCATAATAATGACCAACATCGTACAAATATGTCATATACTTGAGTCGATTTTTAAAGTTATAATGAAATGGAATAGTGAGCAGGTGAGCTCAGTTATGTAAGGGTATGGCAACTTCGGTGTGACTAAAATTGTATTCTGTTATATGCTGGACTTATATCCTGTTGACAGAAAACAATTTTTAACATAAACTCAAAATCCCCTGAAAACTTTAATTGCCTCAACATACGTTCAATTATTTGAGACTAATTTGATTTGTTAACTTTTTGTTCATTTGCCATTTATGTATTTTATTCTTAAATTTAAAACTGACATTTTTATTTTCGCTATACTAAAAGTTTCACATATAAAATTTGTTTAATCGGTTTATCTGCAAAGCTATATTTCTCTGAGCACAGAAATTGTGTTATATATTTTGTATATTTTGTATTCAGTGGATGTTTCATACAATGTTTATAATGTGTATTTTGTTTATATTGCTACATTGCCTATTCCTTGTAACAGCGATTTTCTAAGAATTTCTTTGATACACACTCTAATTTTGTATTTAATTTCCTTTAAAGTGCAGCTATAAAAAATACACGGAATCTATTTAAAAAGACATGGACATCAAATTCGGAACGCAGGAACGTATAGGCGCACACACTCACATCCACACACACACACACACACACACATGCTACAACCATCAACATAAATCTCGGCCATTTAGCTGCCAAAATAAAATTTAGGCAACAGCCTCAAACCATCCTCAGACACGGAACAGGCCAAAAGCGAGCAGCGGCTGATGAAACACGGCACAAAATTCAATTGTTTGCAGCACAACAATTTAATTTGACACGTACTTTTAATGTGGGGCTCGTCAGCTAATGCCAGGCCTGAGGACCAGTGCAATACAGTACGCAGGATGACACACAGATGGAGAGTGAGAGAGTCAGAGGAGGGAGGGGGGCGGGTGAGGGGGACATAGGAACACAGACACACATGTGACTGCGCACTTTAGGGGCAGGTTTCAGGCGCATAAATTGAATTTAGATACAATTTCCTGTGGCTGCGTGACTGACTCACTCACAGCCCCTGCTGCAACCACTCCCCACTCCCCTCTCCAATCGCACATCCCCAACGTATTCGAGTATTTTGCTGTGCTCTGATTCCCCATTTTTGCATTTAAAGCTCAATGGCAACAAGTAGAAGTGGAAATGTAAGATTTAAACAATTGCCTAATAATTTACGGCATAAAAGTTAAACAAAATGAAATGAAGTGAATAAAAAATGTGTGCTCAAGGCTATAACTCAAACAGATTTGAAAAAAGTAAAGAAAAACACTGACATTGAAAGTTTGCCACCGTAAAACTTGTAATAAATAACCAATTAATATGCGCAACTGCATTTAACAAACATTGCAACATTTTTCGTTAAAAAAATAAATGCTGCATGCAACATTGTAGCCATTAATTACACATATATATTTATTTAAAGAAACGATACAAATATAAAAATTAAAAAACAAATCAAAATAAAAATTCATATTTATGCCTTCAAACGTTAAATAAGAATAAAAATTAAACAATTTCTTTGCGTTTTTGGGCGCAAAATTGGTTCCACATTTCATGCATGGAATAGGAAAAAATTAAAATCCCCAAAAATTACGAAACAATTTATGCAAATTCTGGAAGTACTTAAATTCAAAATCTTAATAATAATAATAATTATGATAAACATTTTAAGGAATATGATTACAATTTATGCTTTGCTTATGTTTGTATTTTGTTTCAAGTGATCCCCTCTGAGGTTTCTATATAGGCTAAACACTAAAATGTGATTTATTTAAGTATTGTTTCTTTTTATTCTTATTTAAATAAAACATTTTAAAGTCAATTTTAACTCTTATATTTATTTGAATTGTATTTTGACAGCTCATAAGCTTACTGATTTAGTTTTTGCTATCCATAATATATTTATAATTTTTACATTTATTTTTAAACTTTAAGCTTGTGCATTTTGACATTTTGTAGGACTTTTGATTAAAGTTGAGGCGCTGACTCTTCAGACATGGGCTTATAACCCATATTTTCCATTCTCACTCGGGAGTTTTAAAAGCTTCAATGCAAATTGTTAAGCATGCCTCCAAACTGGACCCACTGGCTATTGAATATATTTTTTTCAACATGCCATTTAAGTTTTTTATTCATTTATTATATTTTTGTTTTTTCTTTATTTTTTTGGCACAACAATTCAATATTCGAGCAAAAAACGTTCGAGCCAATGCCACGGATGGGAAGGGTGGGTAGAACAACATTTGCGCGGGTTGCATGCAAATGCGGCACATTGCGTTAATAATTCCTATGCTGAGTAGCCGTTGAGTCGCCAATGCCACAGTGCCAGCATGCAACGTCCCTCGTACTTTTGTAACAGGACCTTTGGCCGGCATCGCGTGCGCCATGAAAATTTCATCGGCGATTTTCGACGCCAAAAAATGAGCATACAAAAAAAAATATGTCAGCAGTTGGCTACAAATTGGATTCGAGTGGGGCTAAAATAAAAAAATCACATATTTTAATATATATGTATGTACATATAATCGCAATGAGATTTGTCCGATGGCCAAATGCACTTCACAAACCAACCGGATAGGCTGCAGTGGGCATCTGCCAAATCGCTGTGCAATTTGAAACACTTGGCATACGTTGCGGGACTGATTGATTAAACGTGTTCATTACCCGAAGACAACTCCCAATCTCCTGCTTCCAGTATGCAGTGCAATCAAATAGTCACTTGTGATTATCACCTGCCTGCAGTGTGAGGCTTACGTGTCAATTACCCAGGCTTGCCGGCCGTGGAAGTGGAAAAACTGATTAAATTCATATAGGCAATTATGCTGAATGCTGATTGAAGTCGACCTCGTTATAAACTTATGCAAAATGCCGTTTATTTAATATGTTGTTATTGCTGTAAAGTGGGAAAACCACTTAAATTAGCTGCACATTATTTTACAGCAGTTCAAGGCCTACGCCAGCAATTATATTTATTTATATTTTATAAATGCCTGCACGCTTTGAGCCTAAAATGATACAAAACAATAAAATAATAATTAATACGCAAATTATATATTAAATAAATAGTTTAATTATATAAATACAATTTTAAAATATTCATAAACTAATCTCAATTAGTGTTTATATATTCAGAATCATTAATTATGACTATTCCCTGATTTAAAATTGATTCAGATTTGAAGAACGCTTTATGCAGATATTAGCATAAATTAAATAATAAATTGGAAAATGGAGCCTTATTTAAAAATTGTATAAAAATATTTAGATAGGAGATCTGTGGGATTGATGTTGGTGAAGAATTGAATGCCTTAATCAGCGGCTGGTAATCTTAATTGGGTCTGCAGATAGTTGGGTGTGGCATGTCAGATTTGAGGAAGGCTTTAGAATGTCTGCTTAAATTAAATATAGCTTTTATAGTGTATTACAAATGAGATACTCCATATTCTTTAAGCCGGGAGCAAGGACGAAAGTTGACACAATTGCCAACAACCCATAAATAAAAATGAATATTACAAATTTATATATTTTGCTATGTTTGTTTTTAGCTTTGGCCTGTTGACATATTTTGGTTCCGAGTTTGTTTTTGGATTTTTGTTGGCGTAACTGTAAGCGTATTTGTGCTCTGCAATTTTGAAAGCTGCCCAAGACAAATATTAGTTTTTGACGAGCAAGGGGCGGCAGTGGTAGGGGGAGGGGGTGGGGCAACGACCTCAGCTGCTTGCGCGTTGCAAAATTAATCATAGCCACGTTTTGTCAGAAATTTTTGGGACTTTGTATTGCAATTTGTATTGGGAGAAACGGTGCCGCCAGATGGCGCCACGCATGTCATGCAAATTATGAAACTTTTGGACACACTAACTCACGAGCAAACACACACACACACACACACACACGCGCACATGTGCACACATACATGTGTGTGTGTGTATTCAGAAATAAAATAGGCATCGCACTAATAAGGCCAAACAAGATGTTAGCCAAGTAGCAGTTTCATTTCTCCAACTTGTCAAAATAAGTTTTATTGTTTACGATAAACAAACAATGAGCGACTCGCTTGTGTGGTGGGCAGGGAAGGGACAGGGGGACGAGGGACGGGGGACGGGGACGAATGGTATCCTGTTTGCATGAAGCTATTGCCGGACACTCGCACGCGCCAATAAATTTGCAACGTGAAACGAGATGGCAAAGAAGTTGGTCCACTTTCGTTTTCCATTGCCATTTCAGCCATTTTAGCCATTTCAGGCGCCGAGGAAACTTTTAATTTTCCGAACACGTTTCGAACAAATGAAAATAGCAGCCAGGAGGCAGCACTCGTTCAACTTTGCTCGCAGCCCTCGTATCCCCATCTCTGTATGTATGAGTGTGGTATTAAATTCCTTCTAACACACCCACCCACGCACCCACACCCACACACACACACACACACACTCATGTGTGTGAGGAATGACGATATCTTCTGCATCCTCTTCCATTACTCCTGGTCGCTTTTATTGTTTGTTGTGTGCTCCAGGCACGAGTTTCGGGTGTCCGAAACAATTTACACGCCTCGCATTGCGCCAACTGTGAGCAAAGTGAGTTTTTCTGTTTAGATCAATGCTACGCGACCTTTACAATTACTTTCTCGTCACAATCCCATATCGATTTCGTTCGAAAGAAATGAGTTTTACAAAATTATCAATAATTTAAGGAACTGCATTGTTCTTTTCTTTCGTTTAAAGTTAAGGTCAAAATATTTGGTATAAAATATATATTACATATATGATATATATGATATATGATACAAATTGTATGTACAATTAATTGACAGATTAAACGTCTTCTTCTGACTATCATTGTGATAGTAAGTACTTAGAATGATAAAGCTAAGCAAATTCAGATTAAATTCAGCTCAATTAGTTGGGAACACAATTGCACATAGAGAACTTATCATTCTATCGCTTACTTAGCTGAACACTTATTGATGCATCATAATTAAGTAAAACAAAAACGAAACCAACAAAATTCAATTTCAATTTCCAGCAGACTTTAACAAAACTCCAACTCAAATGCTCGAAACATTGCGCATAACAAACTTCAAAGGCTTCACTCAGACTGCCGCACTGTAATTATAATATTTTCCTACTCTGCTCCAAAGCAAAGTAATTTAAATATTTGCGACACCCATCAAATTCAAAAACATTTATCAATTACATAAGCACTTTGTTCACTCCACTCACGGAGTACATTTCGTGGCATGAGAGCTTAAAGTATGCCAGAAAATTTGCCTCTGAGCAGCTGTCAGAGCTACTTGCAAAGCAAATACGGTCTTGAACAAACAGTTGCAGTACGTTGGCCTAAGCCACGCCCACATTTTGTGTGTGTGCGCTCACAGCGCAATATGCTCAACACGTTGGTAAACTTGTGCAACCGTTTAAGCAAATACTGCAGGCAACAAACCGATGCTTAAAATAACAAAACCCTCCGCGAAATGGATGACAGAAATGTGGCCCAAATCCGGACGTGGGCTGGTCAATAGGTTGTGCTAAAAAATAAAAAATAAAATAAATAGTTTGACTATGCAAAATTCAGTTGACGTTATAGTTAGAGTTGTAAATATTCAGGAATGTTAGATAAAATTGATAAATTCCGACGAAGCCAACATTGTATAAGAATTAAAATTTGAACTTCGAAGGAAAAGTTAGGTAAATATTCTTTAATTAAGTACAAATAGCATACAATTTAAAAATCTTATACCAATAACAGATTTTTAGCTGGAATAAACAAGCTAGAATCAAGTTTGTTGGCTGCATGCCAGAAAAGTTTGACTTTTCAAAAATCACTTCTTAGTCCCGTGCTCAAAATAGATCGGATGACGGATGATTCAATTTATTATTCATATTGTATTTGCTACAAGTCGGAGTTGGAATAACTCTGCTTTAATAATTAAATTCGAACTTAGAAAGAAAACAACATTAAATCAAGAATATATATTTCTTACTTAACAACAAATAGAATAAGATGTAAAAGTCTTAAGCCAAGGAATTAAATTTGTTGTCTTCATTCAGATGCGTAATTTTCATGTTGAAATGATTTTCCTCTGCATCTCTCTCAACTCTCAACAATTACCCCCATTAGCAAACCAGCCGCTGGAAAGAGTTTTGGTAGTGAAAATAAAGTGGAAGTTTCAGGGTCTGTCGCACAATTTAGTCACTGACATTTGTGCTAATCACGTGTATTGGTCGACATTGGGAATGTTTCGAGCCATTTTCGGCTACAGCCTTCAGTGTTTTGCAATATCAATTCCAGGGCACATTCAAATTCAAATGTGTTGCCATTTGCCATCGAATGGAAGAGGGCTAGGCGGAGGCTAGGGGCCAATATAGCAAATATCACGAACATCAGCTTCGATGGCAATTTGAGCCATTTTCTTTCTCGCCCTGCTGTGCAAAGTGGATGTGAACGAACGCCGGAGAGGGGCTGCAAGCAGGGGGCAAGTATGTGTGGAGCAGTGGTTGCATATTAGTAAGAAGCGCTTGGAAAAAAAATCGGTGTGGAGAAAAATTCAAATGCTTTTTAGGCAACAACACAACATGCAGTAAGAGCAGGTGGAAGCAGCGGGGTTTGTTGTTCGCCTGTGTTTTCTGGTTTAGTCATTTCAGTTCTCTCTCAATAGCCAACCCACACCCAACACAATTGAGATTTGATGCATTTACATTTGCACCTGTGCCACTAAACACAGACACACACACACACACGCACACACTCAGAGAGAGAGGTTGTCTGAAAGATTGTGTGTTGTAAGCTTAAGTGCCATTGCATGCAATCGAGTTTTGAGTCGAGTTGAGTTGAGTTCAGTTTTGTACCTTCGGTTGGACCGTTCAGCTAACCATTGCTCCCCATAAGCGCATAATGCATATTTAAGCATATTTTGTAGTCCACTTTTATGGGATAGAAGCAGCAGCAGCAGAAGCAGAAGCAGGAGCAGCAGCAGCAGCAGCGACAGCAGCAGCAACGGCAGCAAAGTGAACTCATCCATACAATTTCTCTGCATATGTGTATCTGTCTGTATCTGTGTGTGTGCGTGCGTGTGTGTGTGTGTGTCTGTACCTGTATGTATGTGAGTCCATGTGTGGGCTAAAAGCATTAAAATTGAACCTTTTTAGTTAATCATCTGCTTAAAAGGGCAATCACATTTAAATGTCAATTTACGGCAAGTAAAATTCAGCTGATATGTAAACCTTACAAATAGAATCGTAATACTTAAGTAGAAACTCGGGGACTTAATGTTTATTTTTACCTCTTTCTTAATTATCTACCACAAATGGTAAACCAATTTAAATGTCAACCTCCTTGTGCCTGGAACTTGAATGGAAGTTGAGTGTTTTTATTAAATTAACTTTCGACTTTACTATTCTGATTTGATGTCAAGAGTAGAGTTTGCAATGATTCATTTTCAATTTTATAAGGGCAGCGAAATATTTACATTATAATAAAACTTTTAATTATGCAGCTTTTGAGTTCAGCTTGCAATGAGTTCATATTTCAAATAAATTGTTATATTTTCAAGAGAAGAAAAGCATTTTGCCATATTAACTTTTAACTGTGATTTTCTGACTGTAACTTTCAAATCTAGTTCAAAATATATATATACATATATATATAAATACCAAATAAGGATATCAAAATTTAATTTTTCTTTAGTCCAGTTTACTTAAAATAAAATAATAAGAAAAAGAAAATATTAAAATTAAATAAATATAATATTTGTGCATTTCAAATTGAAATTAAAACCATAGAAATATTAAACTTAAACGAAAATATAATTTTTGATTATCCATGATTAATTTGGGGTCGGCACACCAAACAACTCACTTAAGAAAACAACTGAAGAATGCTTTCGCTTTCGCGATTAGTTGTTCGATTTTGTTGGTTGAGTTTACCCTGTAAGCAAGTTGTATTTGTGTTGCAACTACTATAGGAATCAGATTAAGCAATACGTCAATCGACACTCCAACTACATACAAATGCCAAGAGTAAGCTTCTAGCCCATTCTCAGCCAACTTGAGGCCACCTGGCTTAAGTGCTACACGGCGCTCGCAACATATTAGATCAGCTTTTACTTGCTGGGAACACAACTTAACTGATGTAACACATATTCTATCAACAGGCAATCGTTTGGTTGGGATGGCTCTGGGCTACGTATATTGAGGTATATCTATATATATATATATATATTTATACTATTGGTAGAGTAGAACTTAAGCCAGCCAAACCAACCTGAAGCATGTCTGAATAAACACAATTTGACTTTGTTTTGCTGCTTCGTTTGTTCATTCGTTTGCTATTTGGCTCGTTCTTTCGTTCATTTCGCTTGTCAACAATTCAATTCATCAAGCGAAAGTTGCGTTTTACCGTCGAATTTTGTTACTTTCAGTTCTATTTATCTTAACTAAAACACCCTTAAGAGTTCCTCCTTCTCTTTTTATCCTCTGTTCGCTCTTCTATTGCTACTACTACTATTTTGTATTATTTTTTTTTTCTGTTTATTTGATCATCTTAGCTGCCACTTGCAGAACGCACGAACACACACACACACACGAGGCAGACAAACAGTGTTTTTGGCCAGAACGCAGGTCGACCTTCTGACTGACATTCTTGACTTGGTGCCGCATAGACTTTTACTTTTGGCTTCCGCAAATATGGCAAATGCTCTATCCACTATTACAGACTGAGTGTTTGTGTATGTTTGTATGTGTGCTGTGGGGGTGTCCGTGTGCGTGTGTGTGCTAGCAGAGCAAAAACTTTACAAACTTATATTGAAAAATGTTGTTAACACGCAAAAGTTTTTTTGCAACGTTTACACAGCAGCTACAACAAGAACAACAACAACAACATCATCCACAAAATCAAGCTAAACAAGTGAAATTCAATAACTGGACACACGGCGCAAGCAAATAACTGAAGCGGAGGTCATGTTAAAGTGTTTGGAAGAAGTTTCTGGTTTATTTATATTCAACCTGGAATTGGGTCCAAGCTCTGGGATTCAACTTTTCTTCTTTGCTTTCGTTGTTGTTGTTGTTGTTGTTGTTGTTGAACAGGCCTCACTTTGAATAACATGCGTCTGTATTTCTTTATTCTGTGCTTTTTTTTGAGACGTGCTTACCTTTTGGTGTGCCTGTGTAAATATTTATTTGAGGTTAAGCGCAACAGACGTTTGTAGGCAAAAATCGCCATTCCAATGACCTGTAAGAATTTGTCGGTGTGTTAATTCAATTTGAAGCAACTTTTCTTGTGCGTTGACGGACTGCCGAAGCATCGGCAATTTGATTTGGTTACCAAGTCGAAGAATGTACTCAATGGCACCAGTCCCCAAGCATTTGCCAATCAAAGACACATTTTTCAACCTGAATGAACTTTCCTGACGCGAGTGAATAAAATGAATGGTGAAGTAACGAATTAATGTGAGAATCTGCTCAAATAAAACTTGAAATTGTAAGGAGACGTAAATAATATTTAGCAAAGGCTTCCTTTACACACATTTAAATTTATATTCACTATTGATTTGATTGAGTGTATACCGTTTAATAATTCCGAATGTCGCTTAATTGTTACAAAACGACATTTTATAAAATCTCTATGATATACAAGTAATTTTTAAATATTCGAAAATATACTCAAAGTAAAGTATAATGACGTACACATAAGGTGGCAAGAGGACGAAGAAGAATCTCAAGAATAATTCTTCTGTTCATGCGTGGCTCTCTCCAACACCTGCGAAGCACCTTTCTAGCCAACTTATCTATGTTAACAAATTCAGGACCAACAAAATTTGCGAAATTTATTGACGCATCCTATTGGACCCCTTATGAGTAAGAGCAATATCCGAAAACGGTAGCACAATGGGTCAAATTTAGCATAAGTCACTTGACTTTGTTGGGCATCAACCGTCTAACTTGACTTAACCTATAAATTTATAAACTATCTAAAATGTACAACTGTGTACACATAACTCAAAATAACTCCCAGATATTTCGTCTTCTAATGTTATAGTCTTAATTTTTCAGAATAAGATTCGGTGTGTTTAATGTGGGAAACAGAAGACGTGTTTGCCTATGGATACTCCGATGTTGATATACGTTAATGTTTACGCACTCAAGATTGCTTGAGCCACAAACCACTAAAGCAAACCACAATTTGTACTCAATTGTTATTTAGTGGCAGCCACAACACATTTGGTGTAGCCTGCTGTCTGTTCCGCCTCATTCGATACATTCATTGATGCTAAATAATTCACACATAATTTAACAAAGAGTTGACATCGAATGTGACTGCGACATCGACTTTGTTTTTGCTATTTCTTTCATTCTTATTTAAATTATGTACCACATTATCAAACGTGTCACACGCAACACACACATGCCACACAGGATGAGAATGCGTGCACGTAGCACCCGGAATAAGTGCGAGGGTGTCGGGGTGAGTGTACACGATTTGCGGGGGTTTGTAAATGATGTGCCGGAATGGGAATGGGAAGGGGAAGGGGATTGGGCGGAAGGAGGAGCGGAGCACGCGTTGTTTTCATATGGATTTCCAGTTATTGCACTGCAGTCTTGCATAGAAATTGGAAATCATAAATACGGCTTTAAGAAAACAAGAAGTGTTAAGTGAACGGCAATTCTAATGGACTCTGATTGCCTCAAATATGATATGAATATAAATATATATACATTTCTCATACAGTTGATTTATTTCTTTAATATGGACTAAACAAAGTCAATTGACTATAAGTTAAAATAAATTTAAAATAAGTTAAATTAACATTATAAATTATAAAATAAATTAATATTTAATGCGAAAAAACAACCAATTAAGGGATATCATCAAACTGAAGAAACTGATATGTGTATTTTTTAAATGACCCTAAGTTTCATTCTATTTATTCATATTTAAAACATATTTAGAATCTTTCGTCTATCATTGATGGGAACATAAATAAATTATAATTATAATCGCAAAATTAATATTCCCTTTTGTATCGCAAATATAGAAAGTAGGCAATTTAAGACTTAAAAACCAAACAATTTTTGTTGACAAAATAATAGCAAGAAAATCTTTTTTTCCTCGAAATATAATATATATTAATAATAGGATCCATTTAGAAATCGTATATATGCAAATCCATATTTTAAAAAAATCCACTAAAAAATTCAAAAGATAATTAAAAACATCTTCTAACGATTGCTATGCTGGAGCTTCGCTGCTGTCTGCCTCTGAGCAATCTGCATGAAATCGTTAGTTATTTCAAATTAATTTATATGAATTCATAACCAATCTTAAACATTTAATCTAAATAATCTCGGGTTGCATTTAAAAATAACTCAATAAATTAGTCAGATGTTTTTTTTCTATACATTTTTCCCTTTTATTGATAAGCTTTCCCAATAATAAGGTGAGCTTTGGTTTTCTAAAATGCAGGGCAATTTTTCTGAGTGTACGACTTGGAATACCGTTAAAATGGCATTCAGCATCGCTGTCTGTTTAAAATTTAAAGCAAGGCCAAATAAATGCCGACAAATTCTTGACATCATATTGGAATATATGATTATATTGAAGTACTCGCGCCCCCACAGCTCTTCATATGCCGCACATTTTTTGTATTTGTTGTTGCTGTTGTTTTATCGAGTTTCATAGGGCTGGAAAGGGGCGGAGGGGGGGGAAGAGACAGGGTGTTCGGTTGTTGAGAGGATATGGGGATTGAGATGGGGTGCTGTGAGCTGTGAGGCAGCTAATCATGATTTGCAATTTAATTTGTTTGCTTTCGCGTGCGTGGCGCAAATAAATTGATGGCAACAGCCACGCCCACATTGGGGCGGCACAGCTATCTGCTGCTGGCTTGCCACACTGTTGCCGATGCTTCTGCTTAAATCCAGCAGCCAACAAGCAAAACAACAGCAACAAAAACAATGCAAAAATTGCGTGTGTTTCAAATACTTTTTGCGTAGCGCTTGGTTTGACTTTGCACACACATTTTCATTTTGCAATTATTTGCATATTTGATCACGTAGACACGCC
This sequence comes from Drosophila cognata, assembly GCA_035041535.1. Taxonomy (NCBI): domain Eukaryota; kingdom Metazoa; phylum Arthropoda; class Insecta; order Diptera; family Drosophilidae; genus Drosophila; species Drosophila cognata. Next base: position 11,510,676 of record JAWNLC010000234.1, on the reverse strand, counting down.
CATTTCGAAACGCCCACAACTTTGGCATTGTTTCCGCTCTGTGTGGGAGTGAGTGGGTGTCGGTGTGTGTGTGTATGTGTGTGTGTGTGTGTGTGTGTGCTGCAAATAATTAAATTTCTTTGCCTTTTACACGAGGCGCGTGTTAATTTGGCAATTGCATTTTAACGCCATTTGTCATTTGACGCCATTGCTGAATTTATATTGCCTCTTTTAAATTGTTTGTTTTTATTGAATTTGATTTTACCTGGAGTTGTTCTAAAACGCACGTCAGACAAGCTGTGCAGTCTTCGACAATGTCACGATTATAATTCTGTCACATTCTAAAACCATTTTTGCCATTTAAAATGGGTATTTAAATTTGTGTGTATATTTCCCTTATAAGTCACTCTTTATTCTACTCATCAATTTATTTTGCTGCCTAAACTAATTTTTAGCTATGAGACAACAATTCTCTACGTATTCAATGTGTATTGGAGTTTGGTTATTATTATTATCTGGATAGCTGCACTGCGACCTACTCGACCTATTCTGTCCCCTTCTAAGCCTATAGCTAATCCGCCCCAGCTCGCGCATGAATGCGACAATCTTTGCTGGGTTGAGGTCTTCTATGTCTTTGAAACGCTATAGATACATAGTTTAGTTAGGTGAGTTAGTCTACTTAGTCTACAATGTCCTGTCAGTAGACCGGTGCGTAACCTAAGCCTGTTCTTCCCCACGGTTACTATTTGCTTAAATCGTTTTTGATTATAGCCACCTATAAGATTTCTGTCGGAGTCCTGGTGCCTCTGGCCAGTTCCTTTGTCGTCTCTGTCTTTCTTCACTTCTAAGCTGCAGTCGTATTGTGTGTCTTCCAAGGCCATAAAACGGTTCTGGCCCTATTAGGGACCTGCCCCAATTCTCGCTTGCTCATCAGCCGCTTTGTTGCCTGCTATGTCACTGTGGCCCGGGATCCATCTGTGGGTAAGCCTATTGCCTCGAGATGGTCAAGCTTTTATCGTACTTCATGGACTACTTTTGATGTTATCTTCGTTTCCCCAGGGATTCAAGGTAGGATATCCGAGGGCCCACCACTCCACGGCCTGTGCCCTGCTTGGTGGACTTCTCATAAAGTCGTCCATTCCCTATTGCTGCTCATATGATCTGGAAGTTTCGCTCGAATTAGTTTTCGGCTAATATGATCGGACGATGACTGTTCTTGTAGGGCTTAGATTGAGTCCAAATCCCGCACAGCCGTCACTCTTCAGTCTTTTTGTGATTTTAAAGTAAAACTGCTTTTTGTTACTTTTTATGGAACTTAAACACTTGTTGATATGAATTTTTCAGGACATCTTTACTTCAACTTTCCTGAAATGCAAACACACTTTTCCATTTTTTTGTTTTGCTTTACCGCAGTTATGCCAAGAAGCTATGTAAACTATAAATATCATAAAGCCATTTGCACATTGCCATTTTCATAAGTTGAACATATTTTTAGACATTTAGTTTGCGGTTTCTTTTCCCTTCTTGCATCAACTGTTCAGCTATCAAATTAAATTTTCTCTGCGAACATTTGCCGACAACTTTTATTGCTTCTGGTGGGTAATCCTCGAGTAAATTTATCTCATCCGACATCTCAGATGGTTGCTTAAAACAATAAAAAGATGCTTAAATGCCACACTGCATTAAGAAGTTGGCAGCAGTGTCAAATAGTTAAACACTAACTTAAAGCGGAGTTCTCCGGTACATATCTGATAAATGTGTGAATCAGTGTCCGGTTTCACATTGCTATCCAGTAGGAAATTATATTCCACTAAAAAACAGAATGGAATCAAATATATATATATTATAAATAAATTATCATATATTTAAATATCAGCTGGCAGTTAAGGCTCGCTTCACCTCATTTTAGCTATTAGCCATTTCTACTTGCCAAAGGGTGTTTGATTACAAATTCTTCATATGTCATACAAATTTATGTCGCATTGCTCATACGCCTCGGCGCCCGGCTGCACCGGTTGACAGAGGTAAATCTGCCAGGTATCGCTGCTGGCGACAGAAAACAAAAGCCAACTGCGAGACAAATGGTCAGATGAATATCGAATGCTCCGAATATCGAATGCCTGGCCATTTAGGAATGCTCAAAAAGCAATTGAGAATGATTTACGTTGCGCTGTGTGGACCATAGAGGGCGCCACACAATATCTAGTTGGCAGTTAATTACAATTGGTACTCGGCTCTCGGCGCTCTAATCGTGAATTAATAAAGTGAGAGATTTATGACGTTGCGGTTTGTAGGGAGTGAGCTAATGTGCGAATGTGTATATATATGTGTGTGTGTGTGTGCGTGTGTTTGTGTGTGTGTGTGCGGGTGCAAGTGGCTTTGATAGAGTGTTCCTCTGTGCTAATTCTTTAAGCAACGTCGTGAGACAAGCGAACAACAATGGAAATTGCCACTCGAAGCATTTGAGCACAAAAAAGGCTTCATGGCAATATGTACGAAGAAAAATGGCAAGGCAATGCACTCGAGTGCCGCTTCTAAGTGACAAAGTGCAATGAAAAGTGGTGCCCCCATTGTTGTTGGTGCCGCTGGAGCCATACAATTTCACTTCCTTATCGCAAGCTCTCAAGTCTAGTAGCTCCAGGCCCAACCCGGCCTCCAGCTAACTAACACATACAACGTACAACATACAGCAGCCAGGCAGCAGCCAGCAGCTCAGCTCGATGAGAACTTCAATTTGCAGCCCCACAATGAGTTGTGCTTGAGTTTTGGCCAAAGCCAAAGCCAAAGCTACGGCTATAGCTACGGCTATAGCTGGTGCTCCAGACTACAGCTTCAACTTCAATTGCGACGGCGACAAAGGCGACGTCATTTGATTTATCAAAAGCGCAGCGAGAATAAAGAACCAGATAACGGCTAAAAGTGGCAGCAGCAAAAGCGCAAATCACTTCCGTTAAAAGCGCCAAACGTCAGATCGGAGACGGTGCTTCAGCCAGTTTATGACTTGCCATTTATTGCCTTAGATACGAGTATCTGTTACTACAGTGAAGCTACTCCAATGAATGATCCTAAATATTTATTTTATACTGCTTTATACTTATAATTTAATTAATTACTTATATTGGTTGACCCACTCCCACTAATTGTTCCATGATAGATTGTGAATGAAATTTAATGAAAAAATTAGTTTTCGTTGCATTTATTTAAATTTTAATCTTTATTCTAATTTATTTGTTAATGTTAATTATTGAACTGCAGTCAGCGAAAGACTAATTTTGAGTATAAAAATATCACAAAGAGCATGAGTTTAAAATTAAAAAGTTTATTTTCTAACATATTTTATAAACAATAAGCAATTAAAACTTCTAGTTCATAACATATTCTTCTCCTAAATTCTTTTCATTTTCATATATTATATACATATATGTATATATTTTTTTTTTTAATTTTAGCTTTCCCCATTTTAGTTTGAAGTAGTTCGGTTGCTTAGCATTTGCTTGACATCTTTTGGATTTAGCCTCAAAAGAAATTCGGGTGGAAAATTCAAAAAATGGCACCACAAGAAATTTGCTCAATACTCACGTATTTGCTAGTCTGGTTGGTCTTCTTGTTGTGGATATTTTTGATGTTGTTGCTGCTCTTGTTGTTGTCTGCCTCTGGCAGCAATGCAAAAGAGGAAAAAATAACAACATCCATAAATCTTAATAAGCAAGTTGGGGGCAGCCACAGCCACAGCCACAGACACAGACACAGCCTCTTGGTTCTTGGTGCTTGGTTCTCGTTTCTCGGTAACTTATTTTTGGTTTACCTGTGCAGCCATTTGGTTTGAATTTCCTTCCATTTCCTAACCGGTTTTCCCTTTTTCCGCTTCGTCGCTAACCAGCGTTGCTTACTGCTAATTTTTTGCACGCCTTCGCCTGTAAATAAGCCACGTTGCAAATGGCACGCCCCAAAAGCAAATACCAACACTCAAGAAACACACACACAGACACACACGCATGCAGTTTCACAATAGCCGCCATAATTCAGCATAATATATAGCAGATACCTGGCCAAAAAAGCAGCCAGTGCAGCACTGCTTAGCAAATGTCTTCCAAGTTGGCCAGCACCCCGAATCGAAAGTTTGCCCAAGTGCTCTGCGGAGTAGTTTCGAATTGGTTAAGACCCCAAAATGCTATAAGATTACCAGTGCCGTTTCAATATCTAATGGCAAGCAGGGAATCTTATTTAAACTTGAAGCACTCATTTATGGGAAAGATAGAATCAATTTTGGGTGCGAATTGGTTATGCATGTGGCAGAAGAAAAGCTGTCTAAATCAGCTGTAATCTACAGGATTAGTCCTTTCAATAACATGTCAAATTGGATGGCAATAAATATAAAACTGTGAAATTAATTGCCATAAAAATCGATTTATATTCATAAAACTTAGTTTTATTGCGCGTGATATTCGAAAATGTACATTCCTTAGTTATCATAGATCCCATTGTTCATTTAGAAGGACTGACAGGTGGACAGGTTGCCGGACACGACTAGATCGACTTGACTTTGATGTTGATCAAGAATCTATATCCGTTCTATATTGGGTATTGCCTTCATCTGTCTGTTACATACTTTTGCACAAAACCATTAAAGCCTTTGTGCAAATTTTACTTTCTATTTTGGAAAATCCCAACTTAAGAACTTAAGAAAACATTATCTAATGTAGTTCATTTCAGATTAAGATGTTGAGTGTACCTGGTTCGAAAACATATTATTGTGTTTCTATTGTCTTTTATCTCTGCATCGAGCTGTATATCTTGCTGGCTTATAAACTATTCCATGGCATATAATGGGATACAAATGAAATGTCGCAGGAAATTTAATGCTCAACGACACGATTTTGCGAAAAGACAATTAACGTATATCTACAACTGATTTACAGGCGTCTGCAGTGAAACGCCCAAAAACTACAAAACACGCAAATATATACAAAAATAAAAAAAAGAAAAAAAAATAGAAAGAAGGCCGAAACTTTTCTTATTTCGCATGAAAAATGCAAAACTTTTTTAATATGCACAAAGTTAAATTTCATTTAAATCAAGATTGCTGTGGATGCTGCTGCTGCTGCTGCTGCTTCTGTTTCTGCTGCTGCTGCTGCTGTTGTGGCAGTTGCTGATGTTGCTGCGGGCTTCTCGCCTGCTTGCTTGGCGTCATGCCGAGGCTTTAACTCTTTTTAAATATGTATGTATATGCCAAAATCGGAGTGCTCAATTGAACTTTAAGCGCAATGCCAGAATTAAATAACAATAATAATAGAATAGTCAAAATGCAGAAAATGCAAAATATTTCGGCAATTTGCGTTTGTTGTGTGTGCAGCCAAGCAAATGACTCCGAAAGTCAGGTGGGCGTGGACAAAAGGGGTCGTCGGCTGGCTGTTTATGCATTGATTGTGCATTCGTGCGCATGCTGCTTATTGTTGACAATGCAATAACAACAACAATAACTGCAACAACAACAACAACAACAAGAACAACAATAATGCGGCTGCTGCAACTGAAAGTTGTGTGTGTACTTTGGGAATGCTTTAATTAAATTTGCAGGCAATGAGATTCTTGAAATCAATAACGCTCCAATGTCGAACAACTTTTTACCACAGAAAATATTTATAAAACATATCAATTTGAGTTGCTGCTAAAAAAATTTGACATTAAGCAAACATTATAGATTTATATTTTATATTTATTTAAATCAAATTATTCATTTTATTTATTTCTTTTCTTATTGTTTTATGATGAACAGTTTTCTTTGTCTATTTTATAGAATTCTTATTGGCAAGTTGCAAATTTCACTTTAGGCTACTGTTCTCTGAACTTTGTGTATTGAAATCTAGGAGAAATCAATATTTTTCAATCGAGATTCAGATGCTGAGTTTCAGCAAATTTGTTTACTTTCAAAATATGCAATTAAGTTTATATTGTGTCTTAATTCTGTATCGAAAGTTATACATTGCAACTTGAACACGTGCGTTACTCTCTGAACTGCATTCCTCAGCACTTTCCTTGGCGAAATCGAGGAGAAATGGATTGGAAATGTGAAATGTGAAAATGTGTTGAGCACAAAATTTGCGTGGCTTTTAATGTCATGCAACTGTGCAGTAAATTTGGTCTGCCTGTACAAACACACGCTCAGGACAGAGAGCACAGATCGGGTAAAAGGCAGAGAGAGAGAGTGTGTGAGAGAGAGATAGATAGATATGAAGTGCATGTATGCATGCACGCAACCACAAATGCCAAAATTCTCTCAACGCTCAAAACTGCCTCTTCCTTCCATTTGCCTCTGCTCGCCAGCTCTTCTCTCCCCTCTGCTCTGGCCATGCTGTTTGGCAGTTCGTTGCAAGTCCATGAAACTCAGTGATTGCAACTGGCTGCAATGCAAATACAAACATTCCGCTTCCACTCATTGGACAATAATTGGCGCACAGAATAATGCCATAAAAATTTGGTTGATACACTGTTATTCCAAATTAGTGGCTAGCAAATTTTCAATTACCATGAGATTAAGATAATACTTTCAAAATGGGTCTGCTTTGTGTTTCTTTAATAAGTTAAACTCTAATATATTGAGAGGTTGCAAATGAATATAAGATATAGCAGAATAAAGACACCGAAGTTAAAAATATACAACAAAATAATAATAATATTATTTCAAGACTATAACAAGTTATTTTAAAATAAAATATTGTATTTAAAGTATATTCGAAAATTCGAAAAATATTCTAATTATGGTAAGCCTTACTCCTGAAAGTGCTTGATTTTTTAAGCAACATAGCAAACAAAAAAAATATCTTCATGACTGCTTCCTGCTTTCCTGTTGTAAGTGTTAAGCAGGGTTAAAGTAAATGCCGCTGGCGCTGCCAACTCGCTGTAAACTGCGCGTCCGTATCGGATTCAATTGAAACATCAAAGTGTGCTGCCCACTTGAGCTAGGTGCAAAGCAATTACGCGCAGCGACTTTGTAATTAAAATCGATTTCCATCAACTTTTAACGCAACACACACACATACACACACACACACACTTATATACAGGCACACACACACACACACACACACTCTTGCTGTCTGCGAAATGAGGGACAACAATCAGTTTTTGTGCGGCGCTGCTGTTTTGTGGCAGCTTTGATTAGAAATTTTGCACGTTGCCTCAGTCGTCTGCCCGGTTGCCTGTTTAACAGTCTCAGGTCTCGTAAATTAATCTCCAGGTAGCTGCAGCTGCAACTCAGTCATTGCCGTTAATCAGCATCGGCACTTTTGGGCACACCAAACACTTGTTGAGCTTTATATTAAAGTCAAGTGCTCTGGGGCTGATTTTACAGCCATTAAGCTCATGAATAATCCTTATCATTCAATGGTGTTTATCGAATTTCAAGTAATTACAATTGTTTAATACATTACATACATAAATAATTACAGCTTTTATTCATTTACAAGCAACTCATAATAAATATTATGGACTAAGTTCAATTATTGAACAAAGGTTGCCATGAACATTAGCTGAGATCGCTTATAATATATTAATATGCTCTCTATTTCATTATATAAACATTAATCTGTGAGTAACAGCGGAGACTATATTTATTTATAGACTCTATATGGGTTGCCCATAGTTAGTTACATCCATCCTTCAAAATCGAAGTATTTCGCTTAACATCGCTTAACATTCATTTCACTAAAATTTGTTTCTTAAGTTATTTGATTCAGCTATGCAAGAAAATAAAACAAGTATTGGAAACATTTTCTGGATTTCAGAAATACATTCTAAAATAATTTCATAGCATTTGTTAGTTATGAGAGTATACAGAGAGAGGCAGCAAATTGTCTGCAAGAAATGTAGAATATTCCGCTTGATTTCAATTTCGCAGTGACCGTAAATGAACTCCAACTCCGGCTTCATTAGGGACACTGCAGTCAACAGACATCGTCGTGTGTTTAATTATTGCCATTCTGTGACTGAAACTGAGCGAATACAATGCATATTGTAAATGAAAAATAACGTATGTATGTATGCCGGCAATTGTATTTTACTTCGTTGATTTCTTTTATTTGATTATTTTTAATAGAGGCAAAAAATAAGAAAAATATTAAATGCTTCAGTGTCTGGTGGCTGACAGGCGCATGTCTTATCGTCCTGCGTGCTCTTGATGCATTGTGCCAACAACAATTCAATTCAATTGAATTAAATTTAACGCCATTACTCGAATGCTTGTACTCGTCCTCTGGTTGGTCCTGCTCTGCGTCCTTACACACACAAATGTACATGTATGTATGTTGTACCACAAGTCATGGCTGCTCTGCGAATTGCCATTGCCCATATGTGTAATCTGTTTGCCAATATTAAAATATTCATTCACCTTAATTGTCAACGGCCGGACCCAAACCAGAGTCTGAGTCATAGCCAAAACCAGCACAGAGATCGCCACAAACGCGACAAAAGCTCTGCAAGCACACACACACACACGCATACACACATACCCATAAGCATATAAAAACTCAGTGTTCTCTGCACTCCAACACACACACACACACACACACAGCCAAACATAATAACTTGATCTCTGTTGAGTTGTCAGCAGAACATCACGAAAATTGTAACGAGCAACATAAAAATTGTTGTCCTTTTGTATGGTATCAGTGCTGAAAACAAAAGAGTTGCTTGAATTTTCAACTGAACCCAAATCTGAATTTGTCTAATGTACGTTTGAACATTTTATGAATAATATACAAATATTTGTAAATTGTTGCAATTATTATCAGGATAGGGTACCACATTTTTGAAGACATTTTTTCCAGTTTGTTCAAATTAAATATTCATATTAATTGTATAAGTTAAAGTATTAATTGTAAAGAAGATTTTCAATTTTGTTATATGTACGTCATTCTATCATTCCACATACACCGTGAAGCCTACTAGGTATGTTTAGGATTAACATCTAACAATTCAGTTAACGAGTCGCGTTAGATTCAAAACTTGGGGGAAGTAAACAAAGTCAATTTCTTATTAGATAGTTTCAAATATTAATAATTTTAATTATTTAGTGTATGGGAACTCTACACCTAAGAAAATATATATTTGTTTTGAATATGAAATATTTTCGAATTCTTTTTTTGCAGAGTATTTTGAAGGTGTTTATTCCTTTACTTTCCTTTTATATGCAATTTTTGTTTGCCTCTTTTCACATTTCGTTTTTGTGTGCAAAATTTTTGCGACGGCTGTCTGTTGTTGCTGTTGTTCTTTTTATTTATCTGCTTTCGTTGTGCTTTTTACGGCATCAGGGCAAGTGGTGGCTGTGGGCTGAGGTGGGTGTGGCGGGTATTGTCCTCGTTCTGCTGCTGGCCCTGGCTGCCCACAGCAGCAGCAGCAGCAGCAGCAGAACAATTGTAATCACTGGGAATCAGCATGTTTCACATACCAACACGAAAATCTGTCGAACATAAAAGGCAAAAATGTTGCCACCCTCATAAAATGTAACTGTGTTGGTGCACTTCACGTATGTACGGGTGTGTGTGTGCTTGTGTGTGTGCGTATGTGGGTGTTTATGCCCAGCCCAAACTGGCACAAAGTGCTGTGCTTGCTGTTAAAAAAGTGAACGTTCCCCGGTCCCCCATCCCCCCATGTCCTTTTCATTCCTTTACGGCCGTATTTTTTTTGTCGCTAAATGTACAAAGTTGCGCCGTGCCACAATGCGAGGCACCACCGCCCACCGCCCACCACACAAACGTACCATCAAACTTCGCAATTCACCTTTGCGTCGCATATGAAAATTCAATTTGCTTTTCAATATTTGTCTCACTTATTTTGTATTTTGTTGTGGCAGTCGGGCGGTGGCGATCGCCATTTAAATTTCATGACGAGTTGTTGTAATTAATGATTTTTATGCGCACGTAATAAAAGCGCCAAATGCCAACACTGCTGACATTAAATGATGCATGTGACAAAAGACAATCTCCTGAGCAGTTGTAAAAACGCAGTTATTCGTCATTTTCAATTAGCACAGACTCAGCACGGCACAAGAAACTCGAATTACTGTCTGAGCTGATGAGCCAGACATCGACTGCGAATTGTTAAACATATTTAATATATAAGTAATTAATTTAACAATAAAATGTAATGTACTTGGGAGAAGTTATATATTAATCTCGGCTTGGATTTGTTGAAGAATTCAATAGTATAGTACGATAAAAATCCCGAACGCTAAACTATATCCAAAAAAAATAAATTTGTCCTAAACTGAAAATTTCCCTGAATACTAGATAGTTTTTTTTTTCTTTTTTAGAAATAATATGTAAGCATACGAAAAAGAATTTTAAAATTTGAATTAGTCCGTTTACTATTTCTAAGAAATATATTTTTTAAGGATAGAAAATAATTCTAAAAAGTAGTTGTTCTAATTTCAAATTCTTTCTGAAGTTCAGAAAATACTAATAGATTTGAAATCTCCACCGATATACTCGAATTTTGCTGATTCCCGTCTGTCTAAAATGGTTCAATACTCAAATACATATTGTTAAACAAAAATAACTAACAAAACAGCTAATTTCAGATTTCTATGTAAACATATTAAAATATTCGGGAAACTAAACATATTTTTTCTAAATTTTAGAACCGGGATACATGGTAATAAGAAAAGAAAAAAAGACGCAATCCATGCCTGAGGCTATGAAAATATTATTAGCCACAAACTGTGAAGTAGTCGATTAACTGCACAGTGTCGAACATGTGTTGAAACAAGTACAATCCTGAAAAATAATGCAAAATATAAAAAAACCTAGATATGAGAATACTTCACTGATGAATTGCAATACTTTAATTCTTAATTACAATGATTATAATTATGAAATTAATTGAGCGAACAAAAGGCAAATGAATAACTCGTTAAACTAATGACTTTATCTGTTGCAACATTTTGTCCGGTGATTTATCCGCTTCGCAAAGTCTTAATTGCCAATTCGAATATGTACTCGATGAGCTTAATTTCCGATAAAGATTATTTAGTTACACACCCAGCGCTAATTTTCGATGTCCATCTATTTCTGGTACGATATTTATGCCCGATTCTGTTTGCTTTCCACGGGACTTGGCCACCGTTAGTGAACTCTTCTTCCCACACACACCCTGGTGGCATGTCAATAAGCCATTTCGTGGCTCTCTCGCTTAGTTTCGGAAATATCGCCTGAATGATTTTCGTGTTAAATTAATTAAATTCGATGCGTGCTCGGCAAACATTTGACCATAGCCAATAGAGCCAAATGAAGCAGCTGCTGACCACTTGCCAAATCAAATCGTGCCATAAACTCGCAGTCCCTGTAATTGGCTATATATGTATATACAAGGCTGTGGAAGTTTAGTTTTAGTTAAGGTTCCCACAAAAGCAACAATGTAAAAGGTTTATCACGCAACACAAAAAGTGCTGTTCGATTTTCATAATAATTATAATCCGGGATTAAAATGTGCTAAGTTGGTTGAAGGTTGAAGGTTGAAGATTTTATTCGAATTAGAAGAGTAAAAAGATATTTAATTTAATATATTTATTCTACTAGAATTGTTAATGCAATTTTAATTAAAGATCGAGATATTTAAATTGCCTGGTTGCATAAGCTTTAAATGTTATTTTTATATTAAGTTTATTTAGTTTCCTTAACAATTCTGCACAGAGTAATAAAAAAGCGACTTTTAAGCTAATACAAATGTTCGATAAAAATTGTATTAGATCCCTACTTCAATACAGGAGCAGGGGTTGATGGAGGAGCTATAGGCTCAGCAGGAGCACAATAGTGATGGTATTCCAATTTATAATAATAATACTTCAATACAAAAAACGTATACATATATGTATATTGTTATAGACATATCACGCACTTTTGTTCATTTATTTAAAAATAATATTTTAATTTAATGCTTGAAATATATTTAACAGCTGGGTTCAGGGTTTATCGTAGTCGAGCTCACTCGACTACAGCATTCGTACTTGATTATTTTTAATTTATAATGAAACTGGGGAGTCAGCAGGTGGACCTATGTCTGCAAGGTCTATCCTTCTTATCAATGTCATCTTCGCCGTGCCAAAAATAGCCGCTCTGCCTTGTTAATCCCAAAGCCCATTCAAAATGGGTAAATATAAATAGGTAAATAAGGTAATTTTACTCTTGATAAGGATATAGATATAATAGCCGTGTTGATTTAGCCATGTCCACCTGTGTGAACTTATGGACTATCATATAGCAGCAAATATATAAATGTCTGCTGATTAGATTGGGTCAATGAGGGTTACTTAATCCTTGGCATGGCCACATTAACCAATAATACTTGTTGTGTATTATACAATATTCATTTGGGCATTAATTCGAACACTGAACAATAATATTTTTAAATATATTTGTTTGATGATTTTTCACAGGCCATTCTCGTGCGGTCAGCACTCCTTTGCCACTGTTTGCATGCAGCAGCTGTGCAAATATCTCTTATGGGTCTCCCCCGAACTACTCCTATTGTGAACAATATTTTTTCATATGGGTCGCCGCCCATTGCTGAGTAATTAAATTTAACGCTTAAAACAACAGGAGAGCAGACAAAAAAATGAAATTGACCACGCAAACAGAACAGAAACTGGACAGAAACTGAACAGAAACAGAAACTGAACTGAACTGAACTGAAATGCAATTGTTAACGGCCTGCAGTTGGTTTTGCAAATCGTTTGACAGCTTTGCAAAAAAAGGGAATTAAAAAATAGAATAAATATTTCTGTGGTCAGGCGAGGCTAATGGAACCGCGGGCAATGTGAGATGATGGCGATGTTTATGTTTTGGTGTCTGAATTTAAATTGGCTGTGAATTATGTGCAAAAAGCATCGATTTTGATCCATTTCAAAATTCAACTTGCTGCGATATTTTTCATTAGTAACATTTTTAACCAATTAGCAGCTCATATATATACATATATATATAGTTAAATTTGTCACAGCTGTTTTCTTTGGATTATGCGGATTTAAATTTGGCATTAATGAAGCCGATTTGTACAAGTGGAATTTGTGGCAGTAGCGGCAACTTTTTAATTGCACTTAATTTCGATTTAATGTATATGCTTGTTTATCTAAAACACTTTTTTCTTAATTAAATGGATTTTAATTCAGTTTGATTTAAATTCTCTAAGCAATATGTTTTGCATATATATTTTATGTATATTTTGAAGTCAATCTGAATTTCATCGATTTAAATTTGGCTCACTTTTATAATTGCTAAATACTTGACTGAAAAATCAACTTGCCAAAAGGAAGAAGAATGAATTCAATGAAAAACAAATAGAGCTCAATTGATTACCATAAAGTATAAATAGAAAATGTTATGATTATATTTAGGTGACAAAGGCAAAGGCTTCATTAGTTTCAATCAAACAAAGCAAGATGAACTAGATTTTTCACAGACCACTCATTATGAGTCGACTTCGATCGACACCCAATAAAGTGAAATAAACTGGTGGCTAAATATATATAAATTGCTGGGCATTAAGCAAGTGGATTGTGGGAGGAAAGAACAACACAATGGAAGTTGCCGCAAAATAAACATCGAGTTGACTAATTATGTGGCATTTGTCAAAGTGCCTTCAGCTGCAAATTGAATGTTAACCGAACAGATAAGAGTCGGCGTAAATGCAGCAAATGTAATCAATTCGAGACCCTGTCTCTATGTGGCTGTGTGGTTATGAATGATGAGCAAACATTCACAATTACGTCAATTGCTCTGTAATTTTAGGGCTTTATGATTGTGCAGCGTTTGTGGTGGGGGTAGGGGTGCGAGTAGGGGAGACGGCATATTCAATTATAGCCAAATACCGAGCGAGGCAAGTTTGTCAACGTGCCCCGTTATTTGTGGCAAACGCAGCGAAGCGTTGCTAATCCGAATGAAGATGGCACTGAAACTGGTTTTAACCAGAGCAGTCGTTGGCCTGGTCAATAAATGGGCACGGACAAAGAGAGAGTGAGATAGGGATGAGACGAGAGAGAAGGGGGAGGTGCCGCCACGTTGCATGTAATCAAACAGTTTGCTTAGCAATTTTCGATTATCGTTTGACTGATTTCGTGTTAAATCAATTAAGACATTGCCCAAGTTGGCAGCCAACGCAATGGGACGTGCGGTCGGCCCACGTATTCGTGCCTGGCGCCTATTTATCTAAAATCCCTGGCCAACACACACACACACTAGCACACACACTTTCAGTTAGTTAGAGAGAGAGAGAAAGAGAGAGAGGGAGAACTTAAGACAATAAGACAAGTCTTGTGCTTTATTGATTGAGACCGCGTTCTTGGATCCGCCTCAATGTTTTGTGTTGTGCATTGTCTGATTAAAGCTGTGTGAAGATGCCTTTCACACTGGTGCATCTCGCAATTTATGTAGAGCATATTCCTCCCCTTCGGCCACCTACCTCTTTGCGAGTCAACTTCCCAGCTGACAAGTGCAGAAGCTGCTGCCGCTATGGCCAAAAGTTTGTCAAAAAACTTTGCACTTTGCTTAATTTGTAGCCGCATAAACACTTTGAAATCACCAGATTTGAAACGTAGACGAGGCGAGTGGAAAACTTTGTTCACCCCTTGTCTCCCCACCCTTTTGTAGGCCCTTTGCCAAGCAGTTCGCATAAATGTTTGCTAACAGCCCGAAAAGATTGCAACAAAATTCAAATTGAAATTTGCTATTTTCCAAAGAAAATTTGTTTTCAACTGTCACACACTTTTGGAAAAGCGGGGCCAACGGCTTTAAAAATAATTCAGAGAATAAAATCAGGTCACTGTCCCATGATATCTACTGAATGTTGCAAGGAAAGAAAAGTCTTTGTTTAAGGAAGAAAATATTTAGAAATTCGAATTACTTCAAATTCGTTTATATTACAATTTAAAATTATTTATGACAGCTTAGTTATATAATTATTTATTAATAAATTATTTTCACTTATATTATTAGAGTACTTATATTAGCAATTTATTTATATCAAATTGTTTAGCATGCCTTTCGGTGCAATTGGTTAACTAATCACACGAATGGCTGATTAAGTAATTGTGGCTGGTTGTAAACAACAATTATGCATACATTATCGAAACATGGGACTCGCAATGAGTGTGCAATTCGGCACTTAGCCATTTATGGCCGGTTGGCTCAATGTCAGCACCAGGTTGAGATCCTGTTCCAAAGAGACACAGAGAACCGGCATGAATAGCCAATGAAGCAAAGTGGCGTCATATGAATTAATGAGCAGACTCCAACATGACGGGAAGAAGCTGCAAGAGATTGTGAGAGAGAATGCCCAACTATAAGATTCCCTGTACCAATCCATCATCAATTTAAGAATAGAAGAATAGAAGTAAAGTTTCACTCTTATTTCTAATTAAAATGCCAATAATAAAGTGAAGTGTTTAAAGTATTTAAAGTTAACTTAATTACTGTGAAGAGAAACATTAATATCCTGCACAATTTATCTGTGAAATTAGATTGATCTGCGCTCAGTTAGCAGAGCTAATTTCGCAGTCGAGTCAGACTGCCTGCTGTTGCTGGCAGGGTATAACCAGAGAAACAATTACAACAATAACAACAACGGTAACTAGCTCCAAGCAGACTACTGGCGCAGACATGAATACATGCAGACGCACATATCGAATGGTTCCATTGAGTGTTATAATCCGCAGGCCTTTTGCATTTGCCTTCGCCTTTGTGCTGCGTGTGAAATATTCATGTGCTGCTTGCGTGCTGCTTGTGTTCTGAGTGTGTGTGCGAGTGTGTGTGTGTGTGTGTTTTGGATTGCTTAAGTGAGTGTTGCGTGTGTGGTTGTGTGTGTGTGTGTGTGCGTGTGTGTGTTTGATCCAATATGCAGCTATCTTTCTCAGACGAAACATTTCAGGGCCTTTGCGTATGCAACTGAAGATGAGAAAAATATGTTAAGATGAAAACTAATCAAGGTGAGAGATCAAGAAAAAGAGATGAATAAAGAAATGAGTTCAGAATGGGAGTGGAGGGGGAAGGGGGAAGGGAAGGTAAAGCACACTAAATTATATCACAAGAAAATTAACTTGGCAGCTCACCTTTAGGCTTTGGAAGACATCGTCTTTAGCAGAAGATGCCAAAGAATCTTTGTGGCGGAATATCATTATTTCCATAATATCTATATTTGTATAACGAGTTAATGCTGGCTAGATTAGAACAAGTTAATAAGACAAGCTTAGACTAATTGCTAAGACATTATTCTGCAAGTAAATAAGTAAATGTTATTCAATGGGAGCTTACATATGTATATATGTTTACAACATATTTATTTTTATAATTATTCTAATTGGTTGGTTTCATTGGTTTTCATCAAAAGGCATTCCAAGAACGTCGACTTTGACTAATGATGCGACAGAAGATTTGTAGGGAAATATTATAATTAATACGACCCAAGCCTCTATTAAGTCGTTGAGAGGGTTCTACTGATGCTTGGATTTATGTCTAGATAAGGACTTTCCATACAAGCTTACACTTTTTGGAAAGGAAATTTAATCAACTGTAACAATTGTGGTGTCTGTTTATATAATAATTATTAGAAAATTTACATTTCATATTCTTAGCAGTTCTTGAAAAAGATTAAGATTATAAAGTAATAACTAAGTTACTTTTGTGTTTTAAGTACTAAGCTCATTCGAATTGGCTTCTTTCACATTCTTTAAGGGCAGTTGCCTACTTTTCGCATTTGAAGTCGATTGAATTTGCAATGCATTTCACGATATGAAATGTGGGTCAGAGTGATGGACTGACTGACATGGATTCAGTAGAACTGCAACACTGGTTGGGGCTAGGAGGAGAGCGGGTGCTGATGGGGTAAACAAGCGTTCATTTGGCAATGTCAAAAGGTTGGCCACTGAGCTCATTTTACCTAGAGCTACGCCCACCACTTTGCACAGATTCATGCATAAAATTATAATAAATCATGGCACGCAATAAATATGGCACCCACATCCAGTCAGATACAGTCTGACACTGCCCCCACCCAATCGCCCCATTTCCACATGCCACAATCCCTTGCACCCTTCTCTGCTGCCCCCAAAGCAGACAGCATGTGCGTGGGCGTCGATAAGCTGTCCACCCCCGCCCCGCAAAGGAGGAGGAGGAGCATCTAAACATAATCGAAAACGCGTTCGCATCTTTTGCGCAGCTTTTCTTGTATTTAAATATAAATGAAAATGTTTTGCAGCCTGATTGCGGCATATTTTGACGCAGCCGCTGGGCGCTCAGCTGAGACAGTCAACGGAGTGAGGGGAGGGCTGCCGGGCGAGAGGGTGTTTGGGTGACTAGGAGTATATTTCACAGTTTTGCTTTTCTTTGATAAAATCACGTTCTGGCTTCTGGCCAGAACTCACCAAATGGCGCTTCAGTTCTTGAGTTTAATGCGCCACAAAGAACGCTGAGCCTTTTTTTCTGCTGGATAGCCTCGAGTGCTATTGTTGTTGTTGTTGTTGTTGTTGTTGGTGGGAAGGATTCACTTCCTCATTGTCGCACTTGTGCTGGTTGAGAAGTCAGATTCAACCACACACTCATACGACAACTGCGTGACTCAGTTGGCCATTTTAATGTGTCTTAGCCCTTTTCCGCTTGTAGAAATTCAATTTCAATTTCATGCTTGATTCCAGAACTTACCAAGACGAGCAATGTTTTAAAGAGTTGAGTCAACGATTGCTTGCTAAGGACCAGAACTATAATTGTTAAAAATTCCACACATTACTTTCGTTTTTAAGTAGATTTGTTCTACACTCTACCCTCATATGGATTTTGCAATTTTGAAGTATCATTTTTAGCACACCTGCCAAGATTGGACAACTAAGCCTACTGTCGTCGAGTGAGCTCTACTACGAGGTATCCTTAGTCTGATGAATATTATGTTAAGGCGTAATGCGTACTATCGAATATCGATTTGTATTTGTATCGAAAAATTGAAATGAAATTGATCTGGGCTGGGTATACGAGAACTTACAGTCTCCAGTTCTAGTTGTAAGCCCGGTGGTTGATACTGATCAAGAATATGTACTCCTTATGGGATTGGACATGTTTCCTTCTGCTGCTTAATTTCAAGTAAATATTCATAATTTACACAATTTACACAGGTAAACCTGGAAAACCCTAGCAATCGGAACTGTTGTGGCAACCCTCCATAAATTGGCTTATGACACGCAATGAGTGCAATGAGTGCAATGAGTGCACGGTATACAGATAGTCTTCGTATCTCATGGAGCCAATCTGCTAAACGCATTCGCAAACAAAACGTCGCTTGTCCTTGTTGCGAGTGCGGCGGAGAGCAAAAGTTAAACAGAGTCGTGAATCGTGACTTGTTAGCCTGCAGTGGCTTTGTTCGCATAATGAGTCGCAAGGCTGAGCGCGCAGCCAGCACCACATGCCAGCATCAGCATCAGAGCACCACCAGGCATCACCTGGCACCACCAACGGCAAATGCAAGTCAAACAAATTTAAGTACTTTCATGCGCCATAAGAGCCACCTGATAGAAATCTTTTATTTGCACAGGTCGCTCAACAAAACCACCCCACTGCCCTCCGCTCACCAACCCCTGACCTAACCACTTTCCATCCCCATGCTAAACTCCCCATGCCCACCACTGTTGCACATGTGTTTTTTCCACTCGCTGCAGGCGCACTTTTATCTTAGAGACTAAATGCATTTTGCATATGGCCTTTTTTAAGGGTAGCGCTGCTATCATCTGCGTCTTTCGTATCTCTGAGCTTTGTGCGATTTATGAATTAACTTTTTTGAATGAAGTCAACTTGCAGCACACAGACACACATGCACACATACACAGACAAACCCAATCTTTACAAATGCTGCCAGACATACGTAAATGCTGCACTGCAATTGCACAAAGTGGAAACCCACCAATCCCAAGTGCAGCAGTCTCTCAATAAGATTTTGTAAATGACGTACGAATAAAAAAAGTATTAAACAAGTAAGAAATCTGTAGTCGACTGAGCTCGACTACGAGATACCTTGTATCTGACAGTAATACTCACTGAATTGAGCGTGTTCATACAAATTGGTAGACGGACATGGCTAAATCGACTCGGCTGTTGAATCCTATTAAGAATATATCGCTTATGATGTTGCTGACGCTGGCCTCTGTCTGTTACATACTTTTAGACAAAATCAATATACCCTCTTTGCCCATTTTGAATGGTTGCGGGGTACAAAAAGAAAGCGTGCAGCGTAGAATTGTGCAGATTGCTTGGGCACTGATAAATGGTGGCTTTCGTGTCTTTTACGCGATATCTCAACAATTCTGCATTCCCCCTCACACAACCAACCCCTTTTCCTTCACATTAGCTAGGGTTTTGTGCTTGCCTATTATTGAAATGAGTGAAGGACTGACTGACTGACTGACTGACTGAAGTGTACTGAATGGCATGACTTGAGTTAAGTTGAGTTGAGTTGAGTTGAGTTGCTTTTGTTTTGACATAATTTCCACTTGGCGGCAAAAAGTGTCTGCATTATGAATGGCATCCGACCATATTTGCTGATTGCATATAGATAGAATTTGTCTTATGTGTTTACCCAGAGATGTTTCGGCTTCAACTGACACTTTGTGTAATGCGGGCGATTGTCTGGTTTCACATTGGTAAAACCATTTTAAGCAGATTTCCATTTGATATGAATGGCATTTGCAGCAATGCACAGCCAGAGTTCCAATATGAAACTAGTTTCTGTTCAAATGCATTTCATATTCAGCTCAAGGCTATTATTTCAAAATGCATCACACTACACTGAAAAGGGCGGTTAAGCATATGCGTATCCGATTGAAAAGAAGAACTTGTCAGATTTTGTTGACTTGCTCCTGATATTCAGCTCAATTGAAAACAACGCAAGTTAAGAATTCGCTGGTGGTTCTCTTTAGAAAACTGAAGAATGTAAAACATTACAAATACAACGATGAATTTGCTAGGCTATTACTGGTAGCCGCATTTAAACATTTATAAACCACGCCCACACCTGCGCCCATAATCACCAAAGCCGATATTTCGTTAGGGGTAAATCGGTAAATCTCCCACAATTTTAAAGATAGGGTCTCCAAACGTGGAAGGTAGCTTGATGGTTACCTCCTTCAATGATCGGCATATACATTTTCAGAACACGCCCATGTCTACCACAATTTGTAAGTTAGAGTCAGCAAATTTAGAAAGTATGTTACTCGTAGCTCCCCTAAGATATCGATATTGGAGACCGAATTGGTTGGCCACGCCCACTCGGACTCCCCACATTGATACACCAGCTTGTGTAAATCGATAAAACCATCTCTCACAATTTAAAAGCTAGAGTCAAAATATTTTAAATGTATTTAATAATCCGGGAAAACAATTTGGACATCACCTACTTTCGCCATCGTCGTCCAACTATTTTTTTGACCACCCCCACTACTGCTCCCAAAATTCTTAAGCCTATATCTGCTGCAATTTGAAAGGCAAACCTGGGTACATCCGTCCTGTTCCTTGTTTTAATATGCCTAAAGCAGACAGCAGCTAGAAGTTTTTTTTTCCGAGTGTAAAGATTATTAGACATTGCATATGAAGAGTGAAATATGTCGAGTGAGCTATTCAATCGTCAGCTATTTATATCCAGGCATAGATACCGAGTCACGCAGGGCACTTAGTTGGCCAACTTGAACAGCTGCACTGATAAGAATGTGATGAGATTGCAATTTACTAAAAGTGTATGCGCCGCTTGCTAATATTAATTTATTCAACTTGGCCAAAGTGCAAAAGTCATGCCAGAAAGAAGAAAGTAAAGTGAAGAGAGGGAAAACAGAAAAACGCTCAACAGTCATAACCATTGTGGCAAGGAGCGAGGAAAACTCACGCGAATGTCAAAGTTAATGCGCTTCAATGTCAAATTGAGAAAAAAAGAGAAAAGACAAGATAAAACAAACCAAATAAATCTATATGCTTGTGGAAGTGCTTGATTTGGCCAGGCCTAAAGCCAGCTAAGAAAAGAAGTAAAAAAAATATAAAAAAATATATACAGAAAAACAGCGACCAGACATTTTATAGCTGTCATTGTCGGGCATTCGATTTGAACTGAGGGTTTGGGGTTCAGAGTTCAGATACTGGTTAGCAGAGTGAAGTGCAAAGGGCGGGGGAACTTGTCTTTGTGTCTAGCGGTTAAGTGCTTTGACGCCTATGTCCTTTCCAATGTTGTGCACAATACAAACAAAAGCGCTCTTCGACGCGCTCAACGCTTATCCTTTGTCATTTTATTTCCACGTTTTCTTCATCATGTTTTTTTTTGTTTAAGGGGCAGCATAAAAATTATGTTGCAGTGATTTTTATTTATGGTGCGAGTATGAATTGCTTTTCTCGCTGCTAAGCTCAAATTTATGTCTCTCTATTGTTTTAAGCGCAGTGCACATCAGGACTCCATGCCACACAGTATATACATACATACATACATGTACGTACATATTTATATCTGCATGCGTATTCAATAAGCCGCCTATTCAATAAAGCAGTATCTCAGCTAACTATAACTCATTAAGTGTTGCCTCATGTCGATAATAAATTGCATTAGATATAGTTTATTGCTTTCATGCCGCAAGCATCAGCATTATTATTATTACTATTGATGCGATCCATAACAGTTAATTACCCTTAAGGCGGGGGCTTATTGAAATGTCTTATCCAATATGTCGCCCAGCTTGGGGCATATCAACTTATATCCCAATTCCGTAACGCTAAGATATTTTCGTACATTTCAAATTATTATTTTACAATATTTATCATATTTATGTTTATCGATAACATGAATAACATAACAATTAAACTATATATTTGTAAATTATTAATTAATATTAGCTACATAAATAAAATTACAATTTATAATACAAGTTATGCGTATTTATTTTATTTATTCAATTCTGAAACAGTGTGATTTTCGAATCTTACTATGATTAAAATTTTCGTTAAATCCAAAATTGTAATTTATGTTCTTGGATTATATTTGGTTCTAGGAAAAACGTAAAGTAAAAAAAAAAACGACTCAGCTTAGTTCGAGTTTAAATTTCCAGTTTTCATTTAACGGTGCATTAAATATTTTATTAGACATAATAAAAAAAATAAATTTTCAAATTTATGTTCATTTCCTGAAAAAATAAAAGAACGCAAACGTATTTTTGACTGATATCTGTTTTAGATTAGTTTTAGAAATGTTTTTATTAGAAAATTTGCCTCAGTTTTTTTTTTTTGCTGAAACTTTTGTTGTAAAATCATTGGCAGATTTGCCAAACTGAAAAGGAAGCACAAACAAATCAGCTTAAACATACTTTTACATTACCCACAAATAATCTTTTGTTGAGAGGACTTCAAATTGGGGCTAGCTTATCAACAAATATTTTGTACCTTTATTTTGAATTTCCATGTTTTTTCATTTGCATATTTCCTGTGGTTTTTTTTGGCACAAAGAGGAAGGAAGCCGATGCTAAGTGTTGCTTGCGAGTTGGTTGGCTCTGTTTAATGAACTGTATATGAGGAAATTACATATTGCGAAAGCAAGCACAAGATACAGAAATGAGATTGAAAGAGAAAGCGATAGAACGAGAGAACGAGAGAAAGAGAGACGCACACACACACATAAACTAAGCCATGCTTTACAAATGCACAGTTTAATTTTTGCTTGTCAAGCTTAATTTGCGCTTGAATGCATTGCATGTCTAGTTTGAGTGTGTGTGTGTGTGTGTGTGTTTGTGGGTGAATTGCATGCACGAATGACAGGGCACGGCATGAGATGCCACAAGAATAAGAAGAAGAAGAAGAAGAAGTGGCAGCAGCAGTGGAGACGGAAGCAATTTCATTACCAAGCTGGACGAGAAGTTGTCCGCCTCGTCAGCATTTGTTCAGAGCATGTTGTCATTTTGGATTGGAATATTGGATGACAGCAACATAAATACAGTGATCACTCCAGCTGACGCACATGAATTCATAAATATTTTCACTGTATTTTAATTTATGTTTATTGCCCAAAAATCACTGACATTTTTAATTAACAATCTAAAATTACATTTTGAATTCAATTTAAGTTTAATGTATTCAAAATTCAACTGTTTTCCATAATGAAAACAAGTATTTGAATTTAATTTACATTACATAAAATTGTATCTCTTATGCAGTATCTGCATTTAATGCATTTCTCAGCAAACTTTTAATTTAATTTTGGCTCACACATTTTAAATAAATATTTGTCTTGTTTGCATTCATTATTTACTGGCTTTTGTTTCTTTGACTTTGATTTCCTGATTTCCTGATTTTGGCATAGGCAATAAGTTCGGTAGCTCGTTGGTAGGATAATTGAATGGGATTTCACTGTAGTTCGGCATTATTATTGAAATTGATGAGCCCTGCGGTTGAGCTGTGCGCTTTGGAGGAACTCTGAGGTTTTTACTACCTTTGGCTAACGCTAAATGAGTCCGTAGTATAAGGGTTACGGGGGAGGAAGTGCAGAGGAAAACAGCCCCTACTTGATATGCTATTAGCGATGCGGCTTGCCGTCTCGAGCGGAGAATAAGATGAAATAACACCAGCCACTAATACGCATTGATTTTCACATTTCCACTGGCATCATTTTCCATTGTTGCCAATTTTGTTGCTGTTGCTGTTGCTATTGTTGCTATTGTTGGTATTGTTGCTTGCTGTGGCTCGATGCTCGTCGTTCATCTAATGGCAGCGGATGTGGTTAAAAGCATTTGCCCGGCTACCTTTTGCATAGACCATTAAATTTGCATTTGACGCTGACTGGCTCGATTGGCAGCTGAATTTTCAGCTATCCCTAAGGTAAATCAGCTAAAAGGTAAAAAACATCCTTTACAAAAATAACAACAAAAAATGTACATCTATATCTAAATATAAATATAATATACGTGTAGACTATTTTTGTCATTTAATGACAGTCGACTCGTTAACAATCTTTTTCTATTTTGGCTTACGTCCAATCAAATTAAAATCCCCTCTCGACTAGAATATTAAATCAAAAACCAAAAAAAAGGAGTGCGATTTTCTGTTAATTGTATATATATTTTACACTCTTACTGAAGAGATACATTGACATCTGATTAAGTTTGGTTGTACTGTCTAGGCAAGGCATTTATTTTATCAGAGAAATAATATATTTATTTAGAACCCCAACCACAACTAACTGATATTCAAGTAGCTTTTACTATTTATTAAGATTATGTAAGGGTATCATTCTGAGAATTGTACTATCAGAAATTGTGCGTGTTAATTGTGATTCGGGTTCTATATATGTATATATTCAGCATAGCAGTTTCTCAAAAGCCTTGTTAACAAATGAGTTCCCTTTTCAAGCAGGGGTTTATTGGAATGTTGCTTTATCGATAAGCACTGCACATTTCGTGTTGTCCTTGTAAAAGGTAGTCAAATTTATTAGTAATTCTATTCTTGATTGTGTTTATCAGTTTCCTGCTGTACATATGCTGTAACAACGCACTTAGTTAGTTTATAACAGCTTAATGCCCTCAAGATCAGCCCATTTTATTTGATATTTCCCTATGCAAGCGGAGGCTGATTGAAACATTTTTCAACTTTGGTTCTTGATAATCCACAATTAATAGAATTCTAGTTATTTCTCTTGGCACTTGCTGCAGATATTAAGCATTGCATAACTTCAAAATCCCAGCGCGAAGAATTGTTTCAATACTCCCAAAAGAAATCTAAAAGTTTCGAGTAGAAAATTCATTTTGAACTGAGTATTCATGGCCAGCTGAGAGCTCATCCAATTCATTCAAAAATTGGATCGTTTTTCTTTTAACTGTGTATTGTACTCATATATTTTGATTTGCTCATGTATGTAAATATTTAACAGGAGTTATGTGTGACATATTTTCAGTGTCGACTCTTTGTGGCGTTGTCGCCATAGAAATCGAAGCATTGTTAGCATCTGTTCGGGTAATACTCATGAATCATTCATGAAACGTTTGCACAAATGCAAATCGAGTCAAATCTTTACAACAAACAAAAGCCGCTCGCAACACACACACAAACGCGACTAAACAATGTAAAATGTTAAATAATTATATAAAACAGCTGGGCCAGCAGCAACAAAAGCAATAAACATTTATTTACTGTTTACTTTTTGGTTATAAATTTATGGCCTAATTCAGCTATGCCTAGCACATATCGTCCAACTACCCCGTTTCATAAAAAGAGTTTGTTTTTCACATAAAAAATCATTCGCTTAACAGATACTTTTTTCTTCTATGCTGATGTCGTCTATATATTTGACTTTACAAATGATTCAAATATTATTTGCTAGTTAATATTTTGTGACCCAGTCTGTTGAGCTAATAGTTAGCAGTTTGAGATCTAATTAATTATAAATAATTTAATTATTTAAAAGTAAAATTAATAAGAATCAAATTACTGTAAGGATTTTGAAAAGCTTATTCATATTTGGCATCTTATCAAAATTTATGAATTACATAAAAGTATTTTTCGATCAAACTAACAAATGAATGTAAATAAAATCGATTTGTTATCAGTGAATAAAATGGTTTTGTTCGTCAGTCATGTGTGAAACAATGTAGGAGAATAGCGACCACAATAATCGTGGCAGTAAATACAATGCAAACTGACAAATCGAGGCATTGAATTAAATAACACCTTTGGCACACACTCACACCCTCACACACAGAGGCACAGCACAAACAAAGGAACGCTTTGCTAGTTGCGCTTATGGGTTTCTGGCTAATGGTCTCGAGGGGAGCAGAGGGGGCGTGTCTTTAAAATTTGAAGCAAGCCAAACACTGGTGTTGCCCCAACTGGCAATTATATTTATGAATGTACCGAGGGGCATTCTCAGTGTTTACTTCAAAGCAATTAAAAGCAAACCAGTTGCAAAAGCAGCAGCCACAGCAGCAGTGATACGAGTACTTTATCATATTTTGTGTAGCGAGTATTTGCTAAGGTTTTCTGACCGGCGGCATGGAAGCGCCGGGGAGGGGGCTAAGAATGCAGACGGGTGGCAGGAGGCGAACATATGAAAAGCCTTGCATTAAAATGGCCACTCAGGAAACGAAGTTCGTTTATATTGTGTCAGGACACACTAGTAGCTTCTGTTTGTGAATGCGAATGCGAAATGGAGATGGGCAGGGGAGGGGAACTCACTCTAGGCACTGTGTGCTACACAACTGAGTGCTGTACAATTTAGAACGCAGCCTCGTCTGCAGTGCACAAATAACCTCGGGCCATAAAAGAAATACGTTTACTATGTACTAAAAATTGAGTAAATGCTGCCATTACAGGCTGCAGTCAAGCTGCCAAGCTCAGCCCAGTCCCAGTCCCAGTCCAGGCCAGCCCAGCCACCTCACCCAGAATCCTCAACCTATGCTACAGCCTTGCCTACTTGTCTTGTGCTATGTGCTATGCTATTATTTTGAGTGCACACACACACACACACACACACACATACAGAACACTTGTCTAGCTCAGCAGTAAAAAGACAACAATAGAATGGCACCGGACTTCAATTGCTTGATAATAAATGTATGTATGAATGTATGTATGTATGTATGAGTGAGTCTGATTTGAGGTCGTCAATTGCAACTGGACTATCAAGCCTCTGGCGGAAGAATCGTAGTTCAATTAATCGTTTGCAGCGTTTGCTAAAATCAATTATCGCCTTCTACTGCTATTGATATCGATAATCGAATTAACCGCATTCAACATACACAAGCCCCAAAGCACTGCCCTCCACTCCCTCTGTTCCGCCCTGTGGAAGAGGTACTGAGTCGGAACAACTGCAGTTCTGGGTGGTTCGATACATTGATAAGTAGGTTTTATGCATTCGATTTCAGATTTAAGGCAGACAAACTACCAACAGTTCCTACAAGCAACTAAAATTTCTATATTTAAAATTTAAGTTTTTGACTCAACTTTAAGTTAAATTGCTTTCAATTTGTTTTGCTATCTTTTGAAGCTACCCTCGCTGCTGCATGGACAACACAGAGCTGATGCATTTTGCCGAGCCATCTAAATTGCTGTTGATTTCTTTTCCCATTTTGCCATAACACAGCCAATTATTTCTGCCGGCAAGCCAGAGCCAGTGCGAAATAGGCTCAGCATATTTCATTGGATTGGAATATGCGAATGTGATTGCGATTAGCAGTGTGCATCACAGTCCGGAACGTTTTTGCAAGCCTTAAAAATGCTCAACTCGAATTGAATGAATCGCTTCAAGCCCGAAGAGCGCCAGAAGTGGCTAATGGCATGGAAGAGCCCAAAAATTCAAGAGGAAACCAACTGAGTAGCCACTTTGGCAACGTTTCGTATGCAAATTGACGAACACACACACACACACACACACACATATATATATATATATATACACACTTAAGAGACAGTTGTTGAGCTACAGACACATTTCAGGTAAAAATCACAGCATTTTACAGTCAAGTATTTTTTTGTTGTTTTATTTGAATTTTTTCAAGTGGTTTACCACAGCAATTTGCACTTTTGTATTGTGCGCACAGCTCTCGAGAAACTGAGGCACCATCTCCGCCGCCCTACCTTTCTCCATCTCCCTCTCCCTCTCTCTAGCTCTCTTTCCAAATTCAAAGTGGCGTGCATTAGTCAATTGTTGTCTTCTTTGCCGCTCTTTTCGATATTTAATAATCTTTCGGCTTCTGAATAGAATTTCTTGTTACGATTGAGCTTAAGCGAGAACTCTGATTTTTTGGCCACTACCATATTGGCCAGAAAGGCGTTTCTCTCGGCTCTCTTCGTCTCACTATGCGAGAGCACTTTGCAGTCTCCATCACTCTCCAGCTCAGCATCTGGCATTTGGTTGGCAGTGGTCAGCGAATTGGTTGCTTCAATGTCATTCACTATGTAGTGCCTGGTAGACCTGAGAAATTCCTGAGCTGCACGCACACGCGTGGTAAATGTTGTGTCGCATTGCTGTTGCATGTGCTGCTTATCCAACTTGTCCAGCTTCGAGTAGATATTGTGTAGATCCAGGAAGATTTCAGCAATATCCTCGGCCAGCACCTTGGTGTGATGCACATAGCAGTCGAATGACTGCTTCATGGATTTCACCTCCTCAGTTAACCTCTCCAAGCTGTGCATGTTGGAGAGCACTTTCGGCACCAATATGTCTGCCAGTGTTTCCAAATCCTCAAATTGACAGGCTCCTTGAAGCTGTTGCAGCGTCTTCTTTACAATGCGTTCCACTTCAGTCACTTCCGAATTGTTTTGGCCTAGTGAGGTGCTAGTTGATTGCTTCGAAGAGCTACTTATTTCGACAAGCGATTCGACTTGTTTGGACTCCTCATTATTATCCCTCTGCCCAATAGCATTCTCCTCAAACATTTTTCTACAAAAGAACAGAGAATTTTCAACAAATTATTCTAAGAGCTTTACTTAAAGTAATAGTCACTATTACAGAGAAATTTTGAAAATGAAATTTTATTAAAAGCCAACTTTATCAGTATCTGTAGAATTACAACTCAGCTTCATCTGAAAAGGTGCAGTTCTATAAAATATTGCAACAAATATTGACAGACTAACAGAGTGGATCGCACTTGATTGTTGTTGGTTTGTTTAAAATTAATTTCTATTTATATTTTCATTTATTTCATTTTATATAATACATTATATTTATTATTATTATTATTATTATTTATTTTTCTCATTTATTTTCTATTTTATTTACAATTATTAACTACACGCAAATTGCATCCCATTCGATCTGGATTAACTTTAAGTCTATTACGGCACCAGAGTCTAAATACTAAAAGAACATTTATTAAAATGAAAAAATTGTCTATATATGGCTGTTTCAATTTATTTATTTATTTTTTCGGCTTTTGCAAAGAATGTCTAAAGGAATTTGTATTTGCTTTGGCCACGAGCGCTAAATCAATTCGCAAAATGGAGAACAGCGCCACTATTTCCTGCCTGCCATGGCCAAAAACTCATGCAACCCCGAACATATTTCGCAGCATTTTTATGAGGCATGCAAAAAATGCCTATGCCGAGTGCTGCCGCTGCTACTGCTGCTGCACGGGGGGTGGGGACGTGTGGAATGGTCGAATGGTCAGGGCTGATGTTCATGGCATTCCATGCGACGCTGTGCGTTGTCAACAATCACGAACCAATTGTCTATAAATACCAGGCAACGTTAACTCACACACAGCGAGTAGTCGTTGGAGGACCAATTTCAATCCCAATCCCAATCCCAAGCCACCCTTCACCTCTCCTCCAATAACCCGAAGGATATGCACAAAACTGCCCATGGCCATGTCATGTGCTCGGAGCACTGTGCTCTGGGTAGCTGGTTGCTGGTTGGTGCCCCACTGCTACTTCCGCTCTGTCGTTTTTCATTACATTTCGCATGTAACTTCCGGTTTGTTAAAGCGACACGCACTGCGCGTCCCATTTCGAAACCTCCTCCCGCCCACCTCCCTGCTCGTTGTTATGGCTGC
This sequence comes from Drosophila cognata, assembly GCA_035041535.1. Lineage (NCBI taxonomy): Eukaryota > Metazoa > Arthropoda > Insecta > Diptera > Drosophilidae > Drosophila > Drosophila cognata. Next base: position 11,481,167 of record JAWNLC010000234.1, on the reverse strand, counting down.
TGACATCCGTGCAAACAAACGAGCCATCGAACGAATGCCACTAGTCACACCAGACTCCAGTTCCACCCTGCCCCACTCCACCCACCACCAGCACCAACAGCGCCACCCACTCGTGTAGCTCTGTTTGTCCACACGTTTAGACTGGAAATGACAAATTCACTGTAGGTGGGCTACCTCTCTCTCCCTCTCTCCCTCCACCACCATTGCCTCTCGTTCTTTTTGGTCTCTTGGCCGCTTTCGGTTAACTCCTCCAACACGTTTGCGACTCAGCAAACACCATCATCAATTTCCGTGGGGAAATCACACAAAATTTTTGCACAAACAAAATGTTTGCTTGGTTCCGTAGACGACAACCGATTTTTGCATGCCACCAACTCCGTAGGATATCCCGGTTTATTTGACCGAATCCTCGTAACGGTTCGGTTATATTCTAACTATGTGGGTACGCCAAAGGTCGACAAATTAGTCAACACTCGCATTTTGCATATCGCATATTGCCATTTATTCGCTATTCGATTTTACTGCTCGTCAGTCACGACGGTTCCTAACTCTATATAGCGTTAACTAAACTAGAAGTTGATTTTGAGACTCAACTTGAAAGTTTCACAGTAAAAAGTTAGTTTTTATAAAAGGAAAAAATTATATATTGAGCTTGGAGTTGTGCAAAAGTATGTAGCAGGTGTAAGGAAGCATCTCAGACTTCATTTGATTCGATCTTGCCATTTCCGTCTGTGTGAACTCGCGGATCTCAAAGAGGTTTAGTGACTTCCATGAAAGATAGGTTCTCGTGTTCGCATGCAAAAATAAAGTTTATTTAATTTAATCGATAACTTCACCCGTATCGCAAATATCGATACATCTCGATTTCAAATTCCAATAAAAACATTCCTACAATGGAAGTTTGATATAGGTTTGATAGGTGTTAAGTAGAATTTGACTAAACTTATTCAATAATCTATATTCTCAAACTTAAGTTGCTGCGTGGGTGACAACTTAATAGAACTGTCCTTTTTGATGAAATTTGATTCAATCCCAAATGCATGAAATTGTCTTTATTTTTGAGTAGACTTTTTTCAACAACGATAGAGTTCTACCCCAAAATAGATGCACTTTGCCAAAACCAGACATTGAAAGGATCAGAAAAGGGTATAGGCAGATGCGATATCAGGATGATCAATCTCTTACTGGCAAGGAGCAGAAGATTTGATCTAGTTAATACTTGGCAAATACTTTAAAGAATTATTGAAGTTGTATACCTTTTTTTAGAGCACATGTTAATGTATTCTTCTTAATGATTCCACTTTGATTACTATTGATGATGATTTAGATGAAACAAGTCAGGTGCACGCAGCGTATCGCATTTGTTATCCTTAAGGAGACGGAAAGAGAAAAAGCGAATCACAATTTGGTGATTTGATTAATTGAATGAAAAGAGTGCGGATGAGAAAATATAACTTCAAAAACTTGATTTCTTGATAAACAACAAAAAATTCTTATTTTTAGAATTTATATAAATATTTCGTTGCATGCAACACAAAGCGCGAACCTTCTATAATTAGCTCAATTCCAAATAATTGCGCCACGCACTCCGTAAACTCAACTGTATACTTTGTACAGCTTTTGTCAGCTAATCTCTCAAATTTCTTTTAGAGCTAAGAAAACTAACACATTCCACCTGCCCCGTTTGTCCCTCTCTGTCTCTCTTTTCACTGTGGGGCAACAAATTAACGTAAAGGCGACACGAGAGCCCCGTGAATACTTGAAGGAACAACTTGCCTCTCGGGAAGCAGCAGCAGCAGCAGCAGCAGTGGAAGTGGCAGCGGCAGCTTTGTTGGGGCAGTGAATGTAATTACTTTAATGTGACCATTTGCCGGCATTGCTGAGCTGGCCATGGCCCAGATAAAGATAAACTTTTGCAATTACAACGCGGCGCAAACGAAGCAGAAATACAAAGCGCAGCTGACCAGTGGGGCTGAGTAGGTAAGAAGGGTGTTAGGGGTTAAGGGCTGGGTGGGTTGTAGGGTTGTAGGGTTGTCGGGTTATAAAGCGCAGCTCGATAGCATCGAATCAGTTTATTTTTAAGTGCATTTTCCTTTTGGCGCCGGCTAATTAGTCCGCACTATAAAGGCACACAGTTAAGAGCGTTGAACTTTAAAGTCGCTTCTCATAAAATTATGCTCGCTTAAATGAACTCGTGCAGACTTTAAAACGAAAAACTTTCGCCAATTGCAAGCACGTTAAAATCTCGACCAAAAACAAAAATATCCAAAAAAAAAAAATGTGAAAGAAGAAAAACATATGCAAGAAGGCAGCGTAAAGGCCGGAAGGAATCATGTCTCGACTTAGGTGGTCCTGGGCAACACATAAACTTTTGATGACTTTTTGAAAGTTTTACGTTCTGAAGTGGAGCACAAATTACGCGAGGCGAGGAAGGTGTGGCTGCCGTGGCTTTCTATAGTGGCAATAAGAACAACAATAACAACAGCAACAACAATGACGGCGGTGGCATTAAACCGTCAACAAAATGCCGAAGTGGTGCGTCCAAAAGAATTACCCATGCACATAACTTAAAGATTCAATCAGAATTTAAGAGTTTCCGAACAAAAAACAGCGAAGAGGTTTTCGCTCTTTGGGTGTGCGGAGAAAATGAATTAGTATAGCTTCCCAAGAATCTCAAGGAGCACTTTACGTCCTTCAGGTATACATAATACATGACATTCCTTTACATCTGCTCTCGTTAAAAGTATTCCAGGAAATGTTCACCTTGACCAAAGTTCAATCTGATATGAGCAAATAAACAACATCGAACACAATATATGCAAAAGTTCTGAAAAGCCCTAAATAATGTGTGTGATTGGGTTACGTTTCTGGCAAATATTTTTGGGACTCTAATCTTAATTTCTTAACATTATATTTAATCCTTCAAAATAAGTTAAGTTACACATTAGCCAATTCATTTTTTGAGAGGAACTCCAGACTTCTTGACTTAATACTTTTGGCCCTCTGTTTAATCTCGTTACCTTTTCTATTTGAGTCAATAAAGTGCCTGTGATCAAACTTCATGCTTAAACTCAAAATCAAACGATATATTTATTATTATTATTGTTACCAAAATGATTTCCCCAATAGTCAATAAGAAAATGAAAATAAATCAGCGTCGGCCTGCCCCACAGACACATCCAAGTTGTAGAATGGAGAATTATGGGCTGGCCAGAAAGAACTCGCTCTTGGCCATAACTGAACGCATCATAAACTGTGAGTATCAGAATTTGGGGAAGACGCAATCCATATTCCCCCGCAGAAAAATTAGAGACGAACAATGGACATTTGCAGCCGATCTCGATTCGAGCTTGATGCATTTCCGTGAATCAAGCCGTGAAAGAGTACAATCAGAATGTTTGGTGGAGCAGGAAGCGGAATCTCTCTGTAAAAGAGCCATCAGTGACGAGAATAATAAATTTAATGGGAGCTACGCAGCAAAGAAAAATGGTCAATTGAAAAACTTGCTTAGTAATGAGCAAGTTGAGCTGATTGGCATTTGGGAGCTGAAAGACAAGATGGAATCGCACCGTAATACCCCAACACGTCGAGCAAACAAAGTCACTAAGATCAATGAGAGAGCCAGGACATCAATGAATAGAGAAAATAAGGCTTCACAACAGGCTCTGCATGCTAGCAATAGGCCAAAAAAGGAGATCAATAATAATAAGAAACTTTTTTCACCAGCCATGAAACAGTCTATTTCACAATCTCAAGTTAATGAGAATAAAATGGAGATTCATCACAAAAAAGAGACTGAAGCCGGCGATAAGATAAAAATAACAAATACAAATCCAATGGCTTCAAAGCAGCCCAATAAATTACCAGGAGCTAAGGACAATGAAGAGCTAAATAAAAATATGAATGAAATAACGCATCTCAGGATGGAAGAAGACACGAAGTGTTTGACTGTGGCCCAAAAAGAGGGCACACAATCTGTGAAGTCTTTGGACCCTAAAGAGAAAACCACAGCGATTAACCAAACCCTTTTAATGGCTGAAATTAGGTTGGCGCAGGTGAATCAGATCAGGCAATATAAGAGATTGAAACAATTCGTTCGGCTATATGTAAATAACATAACTAACAATCCGTTTGAAAAAGGTAGTTTCTATTTATGTTGTAATGTCTTCTATTGTTGCATGAATAATCTCTGCTTCCACAGAATATCGGTCTCGTAAAACTGGCCCGGCTTTGTCCAAGCCCAAATTGTGTCGGCCTATAGATGCACCCAATAAAGTCCAGCAAAAAGACATATTATATTTTCTACTGATTCTCATTTGTACTGTATTGTGCAGCATTTGCCAATCAGATCCCTATTTTTGGCGATGGGTCTTTCGGAGATTGAAGAATTTTTGCAATAAGTATTTGTTCCTGTAATTTAAACTATTTTTGAGAGTATTCATTATTTTCTTTTATTTAAGATATTTGCCAAAAAATATTTGATTTATTAAATAAGAAAAAAAAAATTGGAATTCGAAGTACACTCAATAAACATTTTTTCAGTTAGGTGTCCAATTTCGTCGTACTTTAAATTACAACGATAGCTGTATCAATTCCCAATAACATTTGGATTATGCCAAATATTTTTGCCTTGTTCAAAAGCATTCAGCATGCAAATTCATTAAGTATTCCCTGACAGGGATCCTAGTAAGAAAAACAAAAACAAGGTATGACAAACTTTTCAATTCTTGACCATAAACTCGATGCAGCTTGGTGGTGCAGCTTGGAAGACGCAGGGCGAGCTGAATGGAGCTAAACCTTCGCCGCACTTAAGAAGATTAAAGACCCATTTCCATTTTGCTGGGTGCTCGCGGTTAGCCTATGCATAGGTTTGTGTTTGGATGTGTGTGTGTGTGTGTGTATCAGTTCACTTTACACTGACTAAAAAGAGTATTTCCTTTTTTTGGCTGTCAAAAAAGACAGAAAATCAAGTTTTTTGTAGAAAAAAGTACCATAAACGACTTCAAAATTGTTGCCGAAAAGCGATAGCATCATAAAAGTTATCTACAAGAAACTTTACATAAATATAATTTAATTCAATTTAAAAGTAAAAAAATTCAATTTTTAATATGAAAACTGTTAAGTTGGAAATTATTAATAAATAAGTTAATAAGCATTTACCATACTATTCTCCTTATTCGAATTTTCGCTTTCAGTTGAATATTGCCATCTATTTGGATCACTTGTGCAGATAGATTTGCATTGCATTTTTTGTGCATTCGTGTTTCGTTTGTCCGCCCAAATGCAAATATCGCTCTAAACATAAATCGAAACATTTTCAATAAATACGCAAAGCGACCACCCTGACGACAAATCACCCCTTACCTACCCCTCGGACTGTCATTCTAAGCGAAGTGAAAATCTAAAAAATTGTCAACCAAACTGTGAGACAAGAGAACTATGTGTTTCACTATTTGCAATTGAATTTGATGCTCTTTATTTGACACATCTCCTATTGAAACCCTTCCGCTCTCCTGATGTCATTGCTTTTAACCCCTCTGGTATTTTATTGGATATTTGTGCGAGTTACAATAGACATTGCACAAGTGCGGAGCACTTGTAACAGTGGCTGACAAATAACTGCATTCATTTAACGTCATTGCTGAGTAAAAATTGATGTTATTGAAATTCGCACTAAAATCGTTCTTTCCTTATACAAAGGTCTTCAATTTATTAACCTGCTTAATATACATTTCACATTAATAATATATAATAAATATCAACAATAGATAATTGTAAAAATAATAATCGCATTTGCGTATTTTTACTTAGCAGAGACACGAACCACGCACTGATTGTATGCAAATAACATTTTAACATGTCACTTCAGAAGCTGCTCACGGTCTTATTTAAATACTCTTTCAGAAATAGATTCTCAGCAATATCTGATTATAATTTAAGAAACGATATATCTAAACACCCGAAATTATTTGCATAATATTGTTTAATTGGGAGTTTTGTTAATTTAATTCTTATTTGTACTATTTTTGTATTTTTGTAATAGTTAATTCAATTCCCTTAAGCTTAACAAATACGATTTATTTTATTTTATTTATTTAAATAATATTATTAGCTTTAGTTCATTTATACACACATATTATTTCAATTATTAACTTTTTAAATTTGTATTCTACGCACACAGTTTTCAAACCGTAACGTATTAAGTTTATGCCTTTATGCCAATCCACTCAGTTACTTTAACTCTCTCTCTCGCTTTCTGTACTGCTAACTCTTATACAAAAGCATTTGCCGGCATTTGCTGCTGTTGCCGTCGCTCCAGTTCTGCTTTTGGTTCGTTTGCACTTCGGCAAATCCTGTCCTACCGCAAGTAAAAACTTGGTCAACATGTCGCTCGCTCTCGCTCTCTTTCGGGTTGCCTGTTGGCGTATTCAGCGCTTAAGCTGCTGTTCTCTTGTACACACACTCTCTCTCTATAATTGTTACACGTCTCTCTCTCTCTCTCTCTCTGTTTCGGTGTTTCGTTTTTTTGCTGTGTCAGAACTTTAATGGGCCTCGTTTGTAGTTTCGTTTTGGGGCCAGTCGAGTTTATGTCTTCATCGCTGGGTCGCATTTGAAATTTATTTGCATGCCGGTCAGGCCGGCAGTCAGCTCTATAAATTAAACATAAATCAGTTGCACGGCAAATCATTTGATTTCATTTCGGGGACCCCTTAACTAAGCCCCCTCCCCGCCACCCAACACATACTAGTCCTTTTCTCAGAGTTCTCGCAATTACACAAAAGACGCGGCTGTCACGTATTTCCCATGCATGAGCAGCTCGCCCAAATTATTCCCAGCAATAAACCAGAACAATGCGACAATTGCTTTCGAATGGGTTGGGAAAATCCTTGGGCTTAGTTATCCAGCCAAAATTAAAAAATCAATGTACACAAAATAAGCACAAGATAACTGGCACAGAAATTGATAAGCAAATTGCCATTTAATGGACTTCAACGAAATAGTAAAACACTTTTAATGATTAGCTGCAAATGAGACCCATTCTCCTTGCCATCCACACACACCCGCACACACACCTGCACACACATGCATATGCATATGTGGGCAGGCAGAGGTACGGAAATCGATAAGAAATTGAGCATTTTTAGTCCCCTGGCACGCAGCTCAATAAGCGCGTACTTGCCCCACAGCTCCACTCGCATTCTGACTGAGAATTCACATCAATTTATATATATATATATATATGTACATATATTTTACGACACATTTTCCACTAAATTTACGAGTTGCCGTGCGAAACTTTAAAAGAATTTCGCGAATAGCTGCTAAGAGCGGGGAGCAGTGGATGGGGGCGTGGTTGGGGTTGCGGGGCAACAAAACGCACGTGTGGTCGTAAAAAATGGTAAAGGGTTGTCTTGTTTGGCGGCCAGGTGCGGGGAGGGGGTGGCGAGGGGCTACGGTAAGTTAATTCAAGTTGAAGCATGTTAACGTTCACATAGCTTTTGTTAGGAAAAATATATTATGATTTTCTCAAGGAAGGATTCAGGCATAAAAATAAATGTTGCTTTGAGATTAGAAGAGTTTTTCTTCCATTTTATTTAACTGATGCATTTTAAATTTGCACATGGTAGATTCAAGAAATATTTGAAATTTCTTTTTAACTACGGTAATTTATTTTTAATATCGACACATTTTAAACCATTTCTTTCATTCTAATCTTATATTATGTATTTAATACATACCTGAGTAAGTTGTATGAGCTCGCCTGGATTTGAACAACATCGGTTCTCTTAACCATTTTTTATTAGATATAAAAAGAATTTACAAGCTAAAAATATGCTCTATTTACACAATGTCTCAAATATCGATACATAATAAATATATCATACCACTCAACCAAATCACTTAAGATCCCTTACACAGTGCACATCAAATAAGGTCCATTTGAATTAAATTATACAAATTTTAAAAGGCATAAATTGCTATTTTCTCAATTCCTTTAATAAATTTGATATTGAAACCAAAAAAGAAGTCAAAAATAAAAATAAATGAATCATCTACCCTAAGCTACTTAAATTATGCTGATAAAATGGAAAAATCACTTAACTCGTATATCATAGAAAAAATCCCAATAACCAATGATTTACAAGTGTGTGTTGTAAGCATCCTTTTTTGTTGGTGTATCTGCTCAATAAGTTAACCTTTTGCTGCCGATGTTGTTGTCCACTTAGTTTTTGTTTTAGTGTTGTTGTTGTTGTTGTTGTTATAGCTTCTGTTGGCGACAGACTAAAATACGCAATAAAATCAAATCATGCTCAAAATTTAATGAATATTCATGACATTAAAAGCTCTTGAATTATTAACGAAAGATTTTCGACTAGCAAATGCGCACTGAAAAGCACTTGACTAGTACACACACAAGGACACACACATACACACACGCGCAGAGAGAGAGGGAAACACAACAATCATAAATACACACACACATGCATTTACACACACACACACACACACACACACCTCGTTCCCTTTTGAGCAAAACTGTTCAATTATGAATTTTGACAATGTCTGCCTGAAAAAGGTGCAAAATAGGCGAAAACCCAAAGAGGGGAAGCATGTTGAATGTTAACAAACCTTAAGTGGGCTGTGATAAGAGGCCAGAGTTATCTCTATTGTATGCATATATGTGTATGTGTGTGAGTGTGCGTGTGTGTGTGTGTGTGTGTTAAAGTGTCATTGAAAAGTGCAGCATGCAAAGGGGCTCAAGTGAAAGTGCAAACAAAGGCGCTGATTAAACGATGGAGATAAGCAAAAGGCAAAGGCAAAAGTGAATGAAAGGGGCTGCAAGAGGGCTGCTGAGGGTTGCATTGAATGCATGTTAATTGAGGAGCCAGGTTAGGCTCACACTCCCATCAACTCCCTCTCAAAAAGAGAACAACAAAAACCGAAAAAAAGCTGATGTGTCTGGCCAAAAACCTGTGGGCTGGAAAACAACTTCCGGGCCCGGGCCCGGGCTCTTGTCTGCATTTGAAATGCAAAAGCAGAAATTGGTCGAGATGTCGGGGCAAGCATTGTATTGTTTAAAAACAATGGCCATGCAAAATATAGTTTTCACAAGACCATCTCAAAATGGGCACAAGTGCCTGCGGCGAGGCTAACTGCTCAACCACAATCTGCCCTTTTTCATCTTGTTCTTCTTGCAAAGTAGCTGAAAATACGAAGAGCAAACAAAGTGCCTCAAGTTCAGAACTGAAATGGGACTTGGTGGGCCATAAAAATAAAGAAATCGTCTAGACACACACCTTTTCCTCAGATTTTGTTATTTCTTTTAAATCGGGCTTAATGACTTTTATGCACAAATTTGCACAGCTCTCAAAGTGTCGGAGAATGAATAAATGATAGAAAGTAAATCGTTTCGGAAATATTTTATAATTAATTTAGGTTACGAGTTGACAAGGCAATAAAACCAAAGGTAAACCAGTAAATGGGAAATTGCAGCAAATTCACCTTTCTTTGCTTAAATATTTATTTATTTATTATTAGTTGTTGCTGCTCGAAACAAAGTCACAGTGTATTAGTTGAATTTGACAAAAACCAAAGGTAAACAAGAATAATTTGTGTGGAGCATTAATAAATATTTCTGTGTCAAAATATTTTTTCGCTTCGACACATTCTTGACTAGGTTCAACAGCCGAGTAGATTTAGCCATTCCGTCTGCCAGTTTGTCTGAATGAGGAGGACTATAAGAGATGGGCAAATGGAGACTTTGGAATATTGGTTTTCGTAGGCCAAAAGTTGAGTAGGCTTTGTTTGTTCTATCTAGAACTTATTTCGCTTAATATATATCGATTGTAATAACAAATAATCGAACAAAGTTTATATTAAATGTAAATTAATGCGTAAATTATGTTTAATTAATCCTTCAACATTAAGTCCTAAATTTTGTTAAATTTTTTACACTTATTAAATACTCTTTTACAAATGTAAAATTCAATTGAAAAATATTCGAATGTAGTTCAACTCTTCAAAAAAAAAAAAAAAAAAGAGAGAACATTGCAGTCGGGCGTAACCGACTGCGAAATACTTTGATACCATAAGTAATACAAGCTGATAACAGTTAGCCGAAAATTACCATCCAATTTTGCCTCTACAATTGCGGTAAGCTAGTTGCCTTCGTTCGTAGTTTGGTAACTGTAGCTCTCAAATTACGAGCGATGTTGGCTCTTGAAATTTTGGCAGTGGGAGTGAAAAAAAAAATTATAGAGAAAGTTCCTTATAGTCTTCCACTCAAGTTTGGTAACTACAGCTCTTCAATTGCGTGGGTTATAGGCTTTTATCGTTTTTGGGGGCGGAATGCGTTGGTCCAAAATATTATGTTTTTCAGATTTCTTATGCGTGTTACTAGCAATATACATTTCAGATTTGGTTAGTGGCCTTCCAATTGTGTCAGATAATTGATTTTATCGATTTACGCTAACAGGCTTATTGGTTTGGGGAGGCGGAGTGGGCGTGGCCATCCAATTTTAATCGATCTCTTAATAGAGTTACCAGTAACAAAAATAATACCTTCGGTATGAAAGTATAAAAATGAAAATTGTAAATTGCGAAAACAATATTTATTCATGCAAAGTTGCGATAATAAAAAATAAAATAAAAACATTTCAATATTTTGAAATGCATTGAAAATCAATAATAAATGGCTATATTAAATTATACTGAAGAAAAAAATTGAATAAGGTCATCAGCTGCCGCCTTGGCAACGGCTCCAGAACATTTAAACTTCGATAGCCTCCTTTTGTGCTCCTTCGTGCTGGCTGTGTGTGTGTTGCCTGTTTACAGTTGGCAGTTGGCAGTTGGCAGTTGGCACTTGGCTGGTAGCAAAAAATTAACACTGATGACTTACAGATTAACGAGAATGTTGCCAGCCAAGTGAGACCAAGTGTGAAAATGATTAAGACTCGCCATTTTCTGATGTTAATTGTAACTGCAACTGTTACTGCAATTGTAAACTTTTGCAGCTATGTGAAACTTTTAACTTTAGGAGAACTTGGCATTTCGAAAAACTTCTTGTTATCGAGCCTGACTTAGATAATCAATAGAAAAGCGCTCGTTACATTTTTGAACATGTGTATTTTTCTGATTGGGGTTCGGGTCATGTTGCCAATAAGGCAAGAGGCAGTGGAGAATAAAGCGAAAGGATTCATCAGAGGTTGAATCATGTGCGGTTCAATGCTCAGCCCGGGGCGAAACAACGACTACAACAACAGCAATTAAAGTAGCAATAAACAACAATAACAGCAACTTAAATCAGCTGGCCAAAAATATCTGCAGACGAATATTTGAATCTGCTGTGGAGATGGGCTCAATTTTTTTGAGTCTTTTGTAGCTTAGGTCAAAAATTTATTTTGAAACTGAGGAAAATCATAAGTGAGATAAGAGAATTACCCAAATCTGTTTTGCAAAAATGTTGAAGTACTAAAATTAAATATTCAGAGTATACAACAAAAATGGAAATATATCCAAAATTAAAACTTAAAAGAATTTGTGTCGGTGAAAAAATTCCTTTTTCTTTTGCAGCAACTGTTCTTACTGCTCTTGCGTCAAATTTTGCAGCACATATGAAATCGTTAAGCTCATCCTCGTCCTGGCAATTATCCTGATACTTTCGGCTCTGAATGCTCTCTCCATGCTCATCTTCCTATTCTGCTAGTTCCATACGTATTCCGAGCTGTTATTTTTCGCAGTGTCCTGCGACTTGTACTTCTTGTTGTGATTGTGATTGTCATGGCAACTGCGCTGGTAACACTCATATCCCTTGGCTAAATCACAAACAAGCGACCATTGTCGTCGTCATTGTTGTTGTTGTTAATATTGTTGCTGTTGCTGCCACTTGTGCTGCTGCGGCTGCTGCTGCTGCTGCTGCTGCTGGTGTTGCTACTCTTATTTTTTCTGTCCAGCTTCCTACGTGATGATGTTAGAATTTCACTTTTGTTTTACTCGCTGCCAGACAATTGCAACATATTGTTGCGCTTGTTTCCCCATATCTATCCAGCCCCAATGCCCACCCCACCAAGCCCCTCTTCCATCAAGATGCCCATTTCCATTTTCGATTGCTTTTTGCTGCTGGTGTTTCTGCCGTTGTTTTTGATGTCCTTGTTGACAGCGACCAAATGGAATTCAATTGCTTGAAACTTGTAAAAACTGCTGCCATAATTTTGCCAACACATGATGTACAAATGTACGTGCATACATACATACATACGCATTTCTATGTATGTCAGCTGTCGCTTATAACTAGTTCCTCAAATGCTAATAGGTTTCGATTGGTAATGACAGGTTACAGAATATCTACATTTGCTTCAATAAATACTTTGAATGTTTTTCTGCACAATTATTACAGCAAAATATTATTGCAATTGTTTTATCAATGATAAAAACATGAAAAACTGTTAATAAAAGTTGTCTAATGTTCCGTATTAAATTTTATTGAAATATATATATTTATATATATATTATATTTTTAACATATAATAGAATAAACAATCTGAAGAAAGAGAAATTTGGACTTATATGTACTTGAGTTATATGCGAATCTGCCTAAGCTCAAGAGCTGAAAACATCTTGCAAAATCTTCATTATTTGTATTATTTTGATTAATTTATTATTATTTATTCCTTTGATGCTAGCACTCAACACATTTATTGCGCATTCCATTTGGCAAAGCTTTAATTTTACGGATGTCTTTGAGTTTCATTTGAAATTTATTAAAAAAGCAAAGCACATCACATCTTTCTCTCTCTCTCTCTCTCTCTCTCACAGTTTCTCTTCCTTTCCTTATTTGCCATCTCTGTCGGATACTCTATCACTCTGTTTTGTGTTTTGCTATAATCTGTCACGTAAATTTGTAACATTTCTTGCTGAAAATGATGAACAGGCATTAGATTTATTTATTCCACAATATAAATGCACATTGTGTATGCCGTTTCCATTATGTCCCATTCCTTCCGCAATGCCCCCACCTTAAGCCAGTGGCAGGATGAAAAATAAAAGCCGCAAGGAACAGCTACACAATAATAACAACAACAACAACAACAACAATCAGTAAACAAACTGTAGGAAGAATGCGAAGAGAAATTGAGAGAGAATCAATTTAATTTTACAATATCCGCTTTATACCTGGGCACAGGAGCAGCGACGTGACCAATTTAGCCAAGTTACAAATATTTTGTTATTTATTTTGTAATGAAATCGACGTGCGGGCATCGGCCACAATACAGGACGACTGGGACAGCAATAGAAGCGACAGCTGTGTCCTTGTGGTAATCGACGTTTAAGCATAATTAAGTAATAATTTGATTTGTTTTTCATGTCTGTTTGTGGTCTTTTGTTTCGCCTCGTTCTAAACAGCTCTTTAAGGGACCCGTTTTGGGTCAACTTGAGCAAAGAATTTTGCACCACTGAATTGTCCCTCTCGTCGTGACTCAACTTCGGCGCTCAGCATTCAGATATATGTTGCTACAGCAACAGCTACAGGCAGAGAAACAGGCTGTCGCCTGTCAAACGGATGGCTTGAGGTAAACCTCAATTCGGGTCAAAGCTTTCGGTTTTTCGGGGCAACGTGTTGACAGGCGACGGCAACGGCGACGGCGACACGTGACATCTGCAACTGACAAAGTGATTTGAAAAGTGTAGCACACTTTTCAGCGCTTTACTCTAGCATTCAATCCCAGCTCGCTAACTAACTGAAGTTTGCCATTCAGCCTGGAATTCCACACAGTTCATATATTTATATATTAATTGAAGCACACAAGCTGAACATATCGAGAAACTTACGTAACGAGTTTCAAAAATGACAAATTGTTTTGATATAATATTTTTAGAAAGTTTCCATCGCAATTTCTTTATTTCATGTTTGCAATTATCAATAAAATTTAATAATTTTATTTAAATTGAATTCAATTAAACTAAATTCCACTATTTGATGAAATTCTCATTCAATTAGTAGCTGCCCTCATCTACCTAAATAAGTATAACGGCTATCACTGCTCAACTCGGACACACTTATCGCGAAAATCAAGCAGGCTTTACTTCATCTACATCACAACCTAATTGAAAGCCAAGCAACGCCTTTCGCTTTTCACTTTGCCATTGTTTAGTTTCTACTTGCGCAGTTTCCTGCCTCACCGAGTAGCTGCCACGCCCGTGTTGCGTACAATTTCCCCAATTGAGAATGGCGTCGCCAACGCACTTGAGCAGCAAAAAAATGTTCGCTGCAACGAGCATAACAACTGCAGATTCTGCTACAAGTGGCACAATGCTGCAAGAACAGCAATGGATGGACACGCCCACAAATGGCGAGGCTAATGGCAGGCCAATATTGAAGACATTTACATGAATTTAAAATTATATTACAAGCTGTACTTATATTATTTTGCATGTTTTGAGCGAGAGCGGAAGTTGCTGGCAAATAGTTCAACAAACCCTTTTTAGGCGTTTGGACTGTGCATACAAATAATGTGCGAAATGAGTGTTGTGCACCTAAAAGCATCTTTTATACAGATAACTACACAAACAGACAGACAGATACACACACTCGCACACTCGCACACACCCAACAGCTCTAGTTAAAATTGTGCATCGCAGAACACATCAAAAACCGCATTTATCATGCGGAGCTAAAAACTTTGCAAACATAAAACACAGGCAACGAGGAAAAGTCTTTCAGGTTTGCTGTTTTTCTATTTCAAGTTCTAGTTTCTTTTGTTGTTGTTTTCTTTGTACTTGTACTCACTTGCAGCACGACAAGTGCTTTGTTGTGCTGTTGATTTTCCCTACTATTTTCCATGGCACAACATTAAAATCAGGCATTGCTTTCCTTGTTAGCTTTCCATATCTAACATATCTAACATTTTCCATTCGGCAAAGAGTTGCTAAACATTTGTAATTATTATTCTTTGATTGCATTTGAATGCGAAATTAATTGAAATGACTGTCAATTGATGTATAGCTAAGAACTAATTTTATAAATTAATTTGCACAGGCAATCTACAAAATGAGTGGTAATGACAATAACATTACATTTTTGTAATTTAATTGATAAAAATCCACTTCATAGGACTAATAAAAATAAATGTATAAAAATAATTTTGTATTACACAAGTAAGCCTTCACAATGAGTGCTTGATTGAACGCTACCCTGCAAAAGGACTTTATGAATTTGTCATGATTATTATAGTTGAAATATACTTGTAACTTACTTGCTCAGATTCTTGTTGGCTTCCATAGCATATTTAAGATATTTTTGCTACCTGCTACTATCCTTAATCATATGCTGATAAGTGGATCTATGTATTAATACTTTCACTCATTAATATACCATTTGCCAGCGTTTGTAATGGACAATGGACGGTATACAGGAAAAAACAAAATGGAATTAATTGTGCCTTATTATGGTAACTTACGTCGTTATTTCTTCAAAATAGTTTGTGCAATGGCATACAAATAATTAATAATTACTGCACGTTTTTAATTGCAAATTCGCGATAAGAGCAAATTATTGAAAATAAATGTTAAACATTCGCAGAGCGATGGGCATCGGCGACACACGGACCCAAAATGATTCAATTAAAGAAACAATTTGCAATCGTATATTTTTTTGCAGGTACAACAAGAAATACAGCACCAACAACAGCAAAAACAACGACAAGAACAGCAGCAATTACAACTGCAAATAAATTACATTAAAGTAGGTAGAAAAACGCACTCGTACAAAAACAAAATGGAATTAAAACAAAACGAAGCGAGTGTCAATTTAAGTTCATCAGCCGACAGCAGGCAGGACCAACCCAAAGAATGGAAATTATTTTCAATAAAAATACAAGTGAAAAGCTGCAGAGCAGGCAAATGCCAACTGAGTTCGCTGCCAACGAAAAACGCATGCCAATAATAATAAAAGCACGTGTTTGTTAAGCCCCACCAAAAGGCTAGCTGAGAGTCCTTACAACTTCGTGCTAAAGTGGGTAACACTTGTCCCACAAGACATTAGCTCCAAGCAGCACTTGCGGCAAATTTGAACATGACTTAAGAATAAAGATAGATAAGTATTTAAGTGAATCTACGAAAACTCATTGATAACAACTCAATTATCAGCAAAGTCAACAAATTGTTGTTTGTATTATATTACTTTCATTAAAGATCATTTGAAACAAAGAGAATTGATTAAATAATATAATAAACCCATTTTCATAAAGCCCAAAGCAAAATATAGAATTTTTCAATTTAAATGTAAACTATTTCATTTGGCTAAATAATATTTAATGTGCAACTCACTTTATTTTACGCATTCTACTTAATCCTCGAAATTTTATCATCTCGCTCTCCCTCTCTCTTTTTCTTAGACTCGCTCACTCTGTCTCTCCTCTCCGCTTCCCTCTTTCTCTTGCTCTAAATACAATATGAAATTCTATTCAAATATAAAGATTTAAAACGAACATTTTCCTTCCCTTCCGTATTAGTAAATCAATTTAGTTTTCAATTATGCTCATATGGCGAATATGATTCAGATTCAAACTAGAAAATCAAAGGTATAAAAAAGTAGTAAAATACACTGGAAATATAATATTTGTGTATCTCTTTTTTCAAAGGTAAGGGCATCAAATAATTGACCAAGACGGAAAGTAAGTTTCCCAACTCGATGTTGTTGTTTTTGTTGTTGTTGTTGTTGTTGTTGCAGTTGCACAATTTGCATGTCAATGGGCAGCAATTCGTCTCTGGCAGCCAACACGAACCGTTTTCATGTGTGGGTGCTGGGTGGGTGGCAGATGATCGGTGCCGTTTCGGTTTCTCCATCCCTGACCATCATTCATCGGGGTATTTGCATATGTCAGCGTCCCTTCGGCCCCTTTGGAAGACAGGAAGGAAGAAGGGCGGCAATTTGTTGTTGTCACTTTGCACCTGGCACGCGCGAAGCGCGTTTTAAATTCATTTAACCACAAAAATGTTAACCACAAAGCGTTAATGCCACACCCCCTTTGTGTGATGCATGCAGCACGTCGCACGTCGCAATACGTTGCGATGCATTGCTGAATTTAATTACTCAAGTGGCAGGCAAAAAGGCGAACTGCTGAAGTGGCTGCTGCTGCTACTGCTGCTGCTATCAAATTTATAGCCAACATTCGAACATATGCATTTTATTGTGGTTCGCTCGCTGGCCACGCACACACTCGAACACGTGGAAAATTTGCATAACCAGAGAAACAAATGATAGCAAGTTATTTAAGCACAATGCATTTAAGAGTGTTCACACACACACACACACACACACACACACACATACACTCATAGCATACCCACACCAACACACCAAAATGTATGAAAGAGGCATTTATTTATATTCCATTTGTTGGATGTCAATCTTTGACTTTCAACCAATTAATTAATGAACATTTAATTTAATGGCTTTTCATTTGGGAATTTAAAGATGTTTATGTAATTTTTAATGAATACATTTATATTTAAATCTCTGAATGCAGGTTGCATTCATCTTAAATCACAAAATTGTAACTCAAGGCAAAAATATTTCAAAAATTAATGGCAGTTGACTCAATTTGACTTTGCTCATTAGTTAGCTGGTATGGCGCTCCCGCTCTCTTTTCTAATATTTTCCTGTGAACCACAAAAAAGTAGAAAATCTATCGATTGCGCCCAACTCAAACTTGAATTGACTCTGCTGCCTATGCACTTAAGCAGTTTACTCCTCGGCTGTGGCCAACGGTGCCTCCCAGAGGTAAGTTGGAGACCTTCGGTTTTGCCTGCTGTGTGCAAGGACCGAGCAGACTTTGACTAAAATATTCGATTTTTCGCACTTGCCAGCTAACTCTTTAAATATGCATTATGCTCCTTTTGAAACATGCTCTGGCAAATACACACACACACACACACACATGCACACATGCACACTGTGTAGTCTTCAGTTTCAGTTCCTAATGGCACTTAAGCTTAGGCATCTTCTGCAGAGACACATGTATCAAAAAGTATGCAGTCTGCTTGTGTCTGATGCAAGTACACTTGTACAAAAGTAAATATATATGTTACATATACACGTATGTATATATATATATAAATACATATATAGAGGTATACATTGCAAAGCTGCGAACGTGATTCGTGGCACATTTCGCATTTTTGCAGGTGCAAATGCAAATTCATGCAATCTGATTTCGTCTATGGAAGCTTCTTGCATAATTTATACGCACCGTGTGCAACAACAGTTGAGGCAAGAACACACCAAACAGACCACGCAGAATGAATGATAAATGTATGTATGCATGGCATTGGTATTGGGCTTCTTTTTGCCGCTCCAAGCTTTATTGACGTAATCAGGTAATGGAATGGGCTTCGAAGTGCTTGATGACAACTTGCTCAATACATTCAATCTAGTGCCTTCGTCGGCAAAAGCCACTAAATTGGGGTAAGCCAATGTTAGTCTTTCTAATCAACTTCTATATGCACATCCACCGAATTTATTTCAACTATAATCAGAAACTTTTAACATAAATTCTATTTATTTGTTGTAGACCAAGAACAGTCTCAAATTTTAAAAAATATGTTTAAAATACAAACTTCAAATGCACATTTAAGTTAAAAGTTCAATTATATAATATCAAAAGTGATTAATTGAATTTATATTTAAAATTAAAGAAATGAATTAGTAGAATTAGACCAAGAGAAAAATACACTCAAACCAAAAAATGTTAATAATCAATAATCTTATCGGCTTTCTACTTCATTTGAAATACTTAAATGTCCATTTCCAGTATTTGCTCACATTAAGCGTACGTCTGAAATATTATTTGTGAAATCAGTTGATGCCTTTGTGCTGGTGAGGCAAAGAGCACTTTGCATCAATAAAATGTGCAAAGTAAAATACAACAGATATGGCAAAAGCATAAGCATAAATAAATGCCATGAGAAAAGATCGTGCTGCATAGCCGGGAGCTGCATTAACACAATCCTTGTAAATAAGCTTTTATCCGCTCTGGCACACGGACTCCGGCACCGACTCCAACTCTGAATCAAACTCAGACGCATTGTCCAAATCCAGGCAGCGTTTTTTTCGGCTTTGTTTTTAACATTGTGTGCAGCGGCTTTTGTTTGAGAAGCAACAAGAACTCTGCAGGCACTGGCGTACATGGCGTATGCGTAATGTATTTCCCTCTCTCTGCAGATGCTTGTGCATGTGTATGTGTATGTAAGGAAGCCTTTTGTGTATGTTAACGGTTGTAATTATTGCGCCAGCTCTCCTCATATGTCTGCGGCCTGAGTTGCCTCCGTTTTCCGAACTCTTTGTCTCCGCTAATTAGCACTGTTTGTGGCCTCCGACTTTCTGAAGACAGCGGCGAACTTGTAACTTGTATTGTTGCGGATATGTTGCAGCTGCTTGTCTCAACAACTACATTGTGCTGCACAAATAAGAACATCAAAACATAATTGCATACAAACACACACAATGCATACAGTGCATTAGCCTCGGAAATCATTCCAATTGCTCACCTGAAGTGATAATTATCAGCATCTTATATTTATCATCTCATCTTTAAACTTTCAGGATAGTTCTGAAAACCTTCGTCTTATATAGCCAATAATGACTCTTATTTTCCATCTGCTGTAGCAGTACAGAAGGGGATCTATGCTTACTCGACAAACCACAATTTGTATTTATTGATTTATTTAATGTGGACTAAAAACAGTTCAAAAATAATAATTTAAAATTAAAGTAATGAAGCTTAAATGGGATAAATTAAAATATAAATTCAAAATGAATGAAGAGAAAAATAAATTAAATTAAATTAACATAAGTGGAATGCTAATTTTATAATTTATTTAATTAACTTTTGATTATTTGATTACTTCTTTATTTCATTTCAAATGAATCAAAGAAAAATATCACATATTTAAAGGGAATGCTCATTTTCATTATTTATTTACTTTACTAAAAAGTTTTTATTTTCATATTTTGTTATTTGTTACTCAACTCAATGAGTCATTGCAATAGATCGATAACTACCATTGATAAGTGAACATTGTTTTGATAATTTCAAGAAAAAAAGCATGTTTTATACAAACACATTGTGAAATACGTTAGCTTAAAACTAACTACTTTAATTTACAGTAAAGTTTTATTTTGATGTCAATTCCAAACGTATTTCGAAGTATGTATGTATTGAAACCCTTCTGTAGGTTTTCTTATTATTTATTTGTATTGACTGCCTAACCAAATATCAAGTAGTTGCTGTGCATTTATTTACCTTTTTCTTTTTGTATATCGATGCTGGTATTCGTATTCGTATTTGTATTCGCATTCGCATTCGTATTCGTATTCGTATTCGCATTTGTATTCAGTAATGAACATAATATAATTTAGTGCCGCAATCAAGTGGTTGCGCAGCAAATGTTGTCGACTAAATGCTCCAAAGTTGAAATGAGCCCCAGCCAGGACAAACTGATGAAGAGTAACAAACCAACAACTGACAGCACTCAATTTGGTGATTCGAAACTGGGACTCAAATCGGGGCGGGGCGACGGATTTTGCAGCTGAGTCGTAAAGCCAACGTATGCAAATTTCGTATTCACTTTGGCCACCAACACAAAGATACTTGAACGGTTGGGATTGAGAGATGTCCCACAAACAAACACACAATCATCCACAAGCACACACACACGCGCGCGCACGCACACAGACACACACACACACACACACACACATACATTCATCATCAGCCACATCATCATTTATACATTGTATTTGTCTGTGTTGTTTGTAGCTTTGCTTGTTGTTGATTTCATAGTACATAAAACTGCTGACATTTGTTGTTTTCAATTTGGGACACTGGCAAAACATCAAGTGCCTGTCTCTATCTTTAGCATGCAACTTTTGTTTTGGTTTAGCTTTACATTAATTGAGTTACCATTTGTCAAAATTAAGTTGTGTTCAATTGACAGCTTGGTCGACAAGGAATTTGTTCAATTTCAATATTTGTACTCATGTAGAGGCTATGATAATTTTGTTGTGAAGTTTGTGATGCTTTGAAGGAGATGTCTGCGAGCCTATAAGGTGTGTTACTGTTACATTACTGATCAGCTTCATTAGCCAAGTTAATACAACAATTTGTGCCTGTCCTCATTTTGTCCACCCATTTGTTAAATAATCAATTGAACGCTCTCAGTTTTAAAGCCAAGTTGTTGAATCTCAAGGCAGCAAATAGCACGAAGATGACGGGAGGAGTGACAGAGTCGTAGAAATACTGTTCATAAGCAGTCGTGAAACAGAAAATGAACATAAATATTTATTTTACTGGTCAACTTTACTTATTCATTCTCTTTGCTCTAAATATCCCTGTTTATTATGGAAATAAATTTTTCATTATCCAACCGTTCCCAGACATACTGTATATCTTGCAGCACTTCAAACAATTTATAAATATTTAACTTATTTTGAAGTTAAAACAAAACGTTCTCAAGTTCGAAGCGCAATACCTAATTTGAAATCATTTGATTGAGTAGCAGCTGAAATTCTGTGCTCCCCATCAAAGCCCACTTTCTCGCATTTCTCTCTTCAGGTGATTCGTTGGCTTCCATTTTCACCTCAATTTCCCACTGTCACTCTCAACAAGCAAGCGCAGCTCATTATGCAGTCTATTTACAATATGCTTAAGCGACTGGTTGCTCCGAATGCCTAGCCACCACTCCCCTCCATGCTGCTGCTGCGCTGCTAAGTGCATTGTAGTGCCACTTGGTGCTGCCCCACCGCCTCCAGCCTTTCCGTGGCTCCTTTCAGAGCATTGCGCACTGAAAATTAAAATTACTCAAATAATGTTGCCTGTGGGCGCCAGCCAGGCAACGTTGATGGCACAGCGGAGACGATACCACAAAAAAAAAAAAAAAAACCCAAACACCCAAAAACCCCACCAGCTGTCGGAAGGAGCCGCAGTAACAGCAGCCAACAATTTATAGTGGCTGGTGAATGAAGTGCAGGTAGTTATAAATATGACATGGCCAAAGGAGTAGACGACGGCAGCAACAACATCCGCAGGAGCAGCACCACGAGCACAAAGGCGAGGAGCAGGTGGGGGGTTTGGCCAAGATGGCTGTGGTAATATTTTTAATTATGCCAATGCTGAAAGTTTGTTTCAAGGTGGTTAAGCGCCTCGCCTGTCAATCGCCATGGAAGCAGACACTTTACTTACCACTGCAATAAATAATAATAATAACAATTAACATTTCTGAGCATTTCAAAGCATTCAGTTTGGATCACGAACATTGTTTCAGTTCATTGTAAATAATAATTCGTTTCAATCAGCTCATCTTCCTTATTTTAATTAGACTTGCACATTTTTGTGCCTCAAATTTATTATTACATATCAATATACTAGTTTAAGGTATTCATTCTATTAAACACTTTGACGCTTTGTTCAAAACTATATTTGTGTGAATTATTTCGGGTTCCAATCATCTGATATGCTATCAGGCAAGCCTTAGAAGTTGCGTCTATATTTATTTAACTCTCTTTTAACACATTTTAATGAAGTTCTTCAATATCCTTTTCTTATGCTTTAAAAAACACTTTAATTATAAACACATGGTTCAAAATCGTAAGTATCCTGAACTCCCGCTCATATCAAACTTCAGGTTCTTAACAGCAGAAACAAGTAGTTTAGGCAAGAAGTCGACTAATTAATTTGCATTTTAGATTGTATTTGCAGCACCTCTTACAAATTTAACTAATATTTATGTATTTTACATAAAAGCTGAAAATTGAGTCGGCTTAAAGAGTTGTGAAATATTTGATTATGTGATTGTTATTGAGCCTGTGGCGAACTTCCTTCAACCACATCCCTTGCTGCACTTATTCTGCCTTGCACTCTCGTCGATCGCTTGAATCGTTTGAAAACTGGAAATAAAAATGAAATCATAACGAGCAAAAAATACTTGCGTGCAATATTTTATGGTAATTTTATGCAATAAACGTTGAAATGTTTGTCATCAATTTCCTTAACTCATATTTCATGTGCACCATTGGCAAAGTGCGCCCGCTGCCCCCTGCCCCCCTGCCCCCTTTTCGACCATGCCCCGTCGCCACACTATACAAATGACTGCCGCGGAGAGTTGAGGGATGCTGCTCCTATTATCTCAGACACTTCGTTCTTCTCACTTTGCCTTTGTTGCCGCAATCACAATCTCCATGATTATTTTATTCTACAGAAAATGAAGTTGGCAAAGGGTGTTCAGAGGCATGGGATCAAAGCTGAAGATAAACGATAAATGCAAAACCAATTCAAATGTTGATCAAATTATAATTGTTTATCTTTTGTCAATTGAAACTGAACATCAAATTAATATATCAAGAAAATGGAATGCAGTGATAAGTGTGCATTTATCAAATCCTTTTGCATTTTCAGGATTCTTATTCTTAAAAAGACACCCATTATAGCAAGTTACAGCCTGTTTAAGTGTTACTGCGTCAGATCCATGCATTTTTCTCTTCAAAAATGTTAGCGTGCTTCTTTGGTTTTATGCGCGGCTAATGTGATTTCCAGCGCATAAAAGCGATAAATCTATGATGGAGAGGAGGCGTGGGTGGGGGGTGGAGTAGATGAAGGCCTTGGCATTTTCGATTTCAGTCGGAGAGCGTAAAATTTTTATGTTCCTTCGATGGCCGGGCTAACGACGCAGTTAAAAGAAAGCAGCGCCAATTTCTAGCGCCAGTGCAATCGCCTTCCATTAAATGCACATTTTTGTGTGCATCGACAGACATTCGGATTTTTGAATCATTTTTGTGGCTGTACTTTTCTGTTGTCCATTTTTGCAAAACCCGCTAAAAATTGTTTTGCTAACAAATGTTTTGCATTTGTTTTCGGAAACCAGATATTCACTCAAAAAAAATCGGCAAATAAAAGAGTTCTCCAAACACACGACCTCGTCCGCAATCCGTTAGACTCTTAATTGATTTCAATGATGGCCATTCTATTTCAATAAAATTGAATATTCAGATACTAAGTGCTTGTGGGCATGTCCAAACTGATTTTGATCGCTGTGACTTCCAACTATAATTTGAATAGTTGAATCGTAACAATTATTTAAAATATGATACAATTGGTTGCTCGAAACGAATTATAGAAAAGAAAAAACAACAGAAAAGCCAATCAACACACATAATTAATAAATATTTGTACATTTTTCAATACTCTCCAATCTAACTCATAACAAATTCAATTATAATATCAGTTTCATTTGAATGACCTGCCTTAAATTTCAAACCCCCTCCCAAATTCCAATTCAATAAACAAATTTAAAAGCGCAGAGAAATTTATTTTCAAATTTTCACTCAATGTGCAATTTATATTTGCAATCCCAATTCCAAAACAAAAATATCATTCAAAACAGTTGTTGTTGCTTGCAAAAATATTTATTTTAAGGCATGTGAAAATGTCAGAAACAAAAATAGAGTTTTCAAAATACTTCTATTGGTACGGTACATCAACACACACGTGCGTGATGCAGATGAGTGCCTATGATGGACAAAATAATAATATCACTTTCGCAGATAGAGTCAATAAAAATAACCAAAAATACTTATAGCTCTGGTTTTCAAATGTAACCTCTTGTGTCTTCTGCATTCTTGCCTGTACCTCCAAGTAAAGGTTTCCAGTTAAGCAAGTATATTATGAAACTATATTACATATCTTCAATATATTCATCATATTATATTAATACACCACAAGAATATTCAAATAAATGTGTTTATTGTTTGGTGAGATCTTCATTGATTTGTAACATGTTATTAGCTGCCTCGAAATCAATTTTCGTTTTCATTCTTTTATTTGTTGCTGTCCTGTCTGCTGGGAATTATGGAGTCAGTTTCACACCCCACAACTATTTCAATTATAATATTTGTTTGAATGATATTTACTTAGTTTAAACAATTCCTCTTTCGTTTTATTTTATAACTATTCAAGAGATTTTAAAGATGGTTTCAAGTTAGTTTCTAACTCTTAATCTGCAGAATTCACCATCATCATCTTTCAACCATGTAGAGTTCACGCTTACTTGCTATCTTGAAAAGCCCCCATAGAGTGGTCAAAACATTTCTTTGCATCCATTTTTTATGAAGTTTTAAGACTGCCAGCAACACTATAATAATATTTATTTCTGACGGAGACCAATATTGATTTTTTTATGAATTTGAATTCACATTTTTGCATAATTTTTAATTGATTCGAATGTTGATAGTTAGATAAAGAAAAATTCAACGAAATTCAAAATTTGAATCTGGTAAGCGAGAAATACACAAAGTCTGTTTAGCATTGGAGGGTTAATTAGTTGCATTACTGCAGTTTCTTGTAAGTCTGGTCTTCTTTTGTCGAACATTTGTTGCTTTTCTCAAGGTTTCCTACGCTTTGGTCCTGTTTCGGTTCGGTTCCTTTTTTATTTTTGTTCTGCTCTTCAAGGAACTGAGACAGCGCCATAAAATATGCATACGAGTGGCAAATACGATGTGATTCTCGAGCCGAGTTGAGACGGGGCTGATGTCTGGCAGTTAGTTAGCTCGGCTCACGTAACTTAGGAGTGGTTGTGTATGACACGACAAGGGCAACAAAAACAACATCAACAACAACAACAAGAACGTAAACAACAGCAACTAAATACAAACATTTATTATTTTTGTTGGCATAGGCCTGGGCAAAAGCAAAGCAAGAGCGTAGCGACTAATTAAACTGATGAGAGACAATGCCTCATGTAAAACACACAAACAACCAACAACACCAACAACAACAACAACAACAACAACAAGAACTGTGTAACACTAACTCCTGCCCTGAAACTGGGACATTGTTGTATACAAAACAAGAACAATTCTGAGTTTTGTCTTGTTTAGTTGTGTTTTTTTTCTGTTTTTGCTGTAAAAGCACATTTAAACAATTGAACACACAAACACACTCACACATGCTCAAATGGACGCGACTGCTGGTGTTGGTGTTGGTAGTGGGGGTGGGGATGGGGGTTGGGTTAGGGTTGAGTTTGTGGGCGTAACATCTGCCGCCTGTGCGAAATGTTGTCATGGCATTTGCACAATTTCCCACAATGAAAAATAAATAGGTGCAGGATTCATTAGGATTACAACATGGCACAACACAGCAATACACACACACACACACAAACACACGCACACACACCACATCCAATACCTTTCTCTGGACAGACGCCATTTTGAGCGATGTTTCGGGCAAAGGGTCGGCAGGCGGTTGCTAAGGGCTACAGAGTTAGGTAATCATCAAGTATACATCGAGCAGTTGTTGCTGCTGCACTTGCACAACAACGTTTTCAAATACTCCCCCAAAACGCTGGCATTTGTACATGTAAATTAGATGCAGGTTGCAGGCGGCAGGCGGCAGGCGGCAGGTTGCTGGTTGCTGGTTGCTGGTTGCAGATGCACTCTATCGCATCTCTGGATATATATTATGCATTCCTCAGCAGCTTTGTCATGCCAATGCCGGGGATTATAAAGTCGGGCCATAGAGTTGCATCCATAATATAATTAGATGTAAGCCAAACGTAACTGATATCCAGCCAAGTATATGAATAGACAATTGCAATATGCGTAATATACATATAATAATTATGATAATAATACACAGCTAAATTAATAAAGTAATAAATTAAATATACTAATATTCAAAATTGGTTAACTTTTTGACTTACTGCCTATTTCAGTAAGCTGGAAAAATGATGCTTATTGAAATTATCAGAGTATCGAAAGGTTTGTAAAACATGTGGTCAACATGGAAATGCAATTTGTAAATGTTATTGCCAATGTTATGAGTTGCTGTTAGTTTTTGTGTTTGTTTTCGCATTTCTATTTGCCACTGATAAATTTCTGTGCTCTATAAATAGTTGCAAATTTGCATTTAGTTGCATTTGACATTCGGCCAATCAGTTTGCACTGGCAACAGTGGAATTGTACCTGCTTGTGCACTGAAAGTCAGTTTATTAGGTTCGAACATGGGCCGAGTTTGGGACCAGTACGATAATCAATTCAATGGGTTCGTTTTAATGATTATTCGAATACTTATTTGTGAATATTGTGTATGTGTGTGTGTGTGTATGTGTGTGTTTGTGTGTGTGTGTGTTGGTGTGTGTTGGTGTGAGCGGGGCTAAAATCCACCTGCTAAATGTGGTTCAATTTGGAGCAGCAATTAAATTGCAAATGGAAATGCGTTGTTAAACGGAAATTGAAGGAACTAATTTTTGAATAATACGCAACAATTTTAATATTGAATAATTGCAAACATTTCCAGTTCGTTAGCTTGTTAATATTACCTTATTATCCATTTGCATTGCATTGTTGTCTGTTAATTTAACTAATTGCAGCTCTGCTTGTGTGTCCAGAATTTTGAGCCTTTGTCTGATGTTTGCCTCAAAATTTTGGCATATTTTACGCTGCAACGCCTTCTAATTATGACACAGCATATGTTATATGTTTGCACATCAAAAACAACAGCAACTCGCACTCACAATTTTGAGCAAATAGTCGAGTTGAATTATGTCCGCAGAGCGCAGTGCCAGATAAGGAGAGAGGGAGGGAGAGTGAGAGAGGGAGACCGATATAGACATAGCCTGTTGGCAAAATATTTTGCTAATTTATAAAATGCACTTGCAACAGAACGTGGCCAGGTTGACATTCACTCACACACACACACTCGCATATTTGTAGTCTTTGGCACATGACAAAAGTGAAATGCAAACAACATCAAAGTGCGGCCTGACGAACTTTGTCCTCGGCTCTAGTATAAAATTAAAAACAGCAACGTGCAACTGCAGCTCGGAGTCGGAGTCCCAGTAAAAGTAGACTAACATTTTCTTAAGTTCTCAAATTAGTGAATTCCACATTACAAAGAGGTATTAAAACAATTTACTTTTATTTAAATATGTTATGTGTGATAAAAGAATAAGAATAGTTGTCTAGTTTCCAGACTCTTTTCAAATATTTAAAAGTATCGAGTATTTGACTCAGATGTGAGGTATCGATATCAGTAGATTATCGATATCAGTATAATTAAATCTACACAATAATAATAATAATAATACATTTTTAAAAACACTATATAATATAATGAAAAACTTATAAATGCATAAGCATTAAACTCCATTTGGGATTCGAATTCGGGGATGACTGCATATCGCAAGACTTCATATATGCAGTCTATCCATAATGAGTTTCAGAATATCAGCTTCCAACCTCAAATTACACATAAGCTTTCCACTGAGCAGCATTACTTAATATTATTTAATATAATAATACATGAGGAGCTGGTCTGATTCCCTTGTATATACTTTATAATATGTACATTATATCGTGTATATGCGATAACGGCAAACATAACTCATTTTGGAAAATCGATTTACTCTTGATGTCCTGTTTACCACTGCTGGCGACGCTGCAGTTTATGAGTTTATTGTTTACGCTGCTTTCAGCCATAAATATTTGCAAAGTGCTTGTAAAAAACAAAAGATGGTATTGCAAGGTATGAGTAGTCGGGGGATGAATTAAAGACAGAGTGCAAGCTGGTGTTGATGATGGTCAGCAGCAGCTTCAGAGTACGGAAGGGGACTGAGGGGATCGAGGGGATTCAGGCGAGCATCGTGCTTGGCTCATTGTTTCGTGTGGTTGTTGCTGGCTGGCTGGTTGGCCTGCAACTTAACTTTTAGTTTGCATGTTGTGCCATTAATGGAGCTGAAGTAAATTGAAGTGTGCTTGGCTCTTGGCGCAGCACAACCTAAAAGGCGCACAGCCCTCAAGCCCCTTCATTTCGCGCCACAATCAGCCCAAAATCAACAACCGCTGAACAACAGCAGCAACAAATACAAAGCGCAGCCAAACAAGCGACCAAATCCATAATTGCCAACAAACGGCAATCAAAATTGTATTGACGATTCGGAACGATCGCACCCGCCAACTCCCCCACCAGTCCGCCCATCCCCTTGTTCGGCATGTTAGCGGCGGCAAAACGCATTAAGTAGTCATAAAATATTGGCTTACCCAGGCCAGTATCGTGGCTCGCTGGCGCCCTCTATCGTCAGCACCTTCAGTGCGCGGTGCTATAAAATTTAATTTATTTGTCCCTAATAATTTCCCATGGCAACTGTTTATTCAGTGGCCGACTCCTTGCTCCAAGATACGGCAATCAATATCGGCACACAAATGGGCGTATTAGCCAGTTCGAAGACTCCACTTCAATATTGGGTTAGCTGATATTTTATTTGTGAGAGTGCTATATAAACATTAGATAGAAATCATTTTCGCCAATCAAATGTTCGCTTCTTAATTATTGATCTAGTCGAATTTTTGATGACACATTCTTATTCAAATAATGTTAATTCCTTCATTTTACAGATTTGCTTAATGTTTGGAATCATTTCATATATAAAAATAAATAAAGTGATAAGTAAGGCACGCAAACTAGCTTTTTTCTTAAGATTCTTTATAATTATTTTCTCATTATAATACATATATTATTTATTACTATTACTATTATAATTATGTACATATATTTATTATTATTTGAATAGTATAAACGAGGCCTGCCGAGAACTTTATACCTTTATACCTATAATATAACTTCATAATATAAATATATTTAAAATTGTTTATTAAATTTACTGAGTAGCCTTTAGTCTATCATGTTTGTGGAGCTCACTTCTTGTCGCATTGAGCTACTGTTTGCATGTGAACATCAAAGTGGCAACAAGAAGACGTTCCACACACCCAAAACACCCACCCACTTAGACACAACATAACTTGATTTGGCTTGCGTGCTATTTTGAATTGTTCTATAACATCCAGTGGGCCAAGTGGAGCAAGTGGGGCAAGTGTGGCAAGTGGGCCAAGTGGCACAGAGGACCAAGCCTAGATTCCATTCCCAGTACCAGTCCGAATCATAATCAATGGCAGTGTCTGCCAGCGTTTTCTGTGCAAGCAGCGAGGCAGCGAGGCAGCGTGGGAGAGGGGAGCTCGTAAAGTTGGGTCCACTTAAGCGCAATTGTTGGCCATAAAACTCAACTGGGTTCTCCTCTAACTGTGAGCTATGTGAATGTGTGTCTGCGAGTGTGTGTGCGTGTGTGTGTGTGTGTGTGGCTGTGGGTGTGTGTCTGTGTCTGTGTCTGTGCTATGCTGTGCAAACATTCAACGCAACTGAGACGTCATGAACAATTACATCGTCGCTACAAATTGAAACTAAATGCAGTTAATTATTGAGAACCTCAAGGGCTCAACTCCGTTGCAGTCTTCCTTCTCACTCTGTTGATATTGTTTTTTTCGTGTTTCGAATTTCCTGTCGTTATTTTCTGCTATTGCATGCCAATTGTTTGCTTTCGTGGAAACTGGGCGATGTTCATTATTTGGCAATGGTCGCACAACAAGTGAGGATTCCAGACAACAATTGACTTATCATTTGACTTTGTGCGGTTGGGTTTACGCGTAATTCCCCGTTGAATTGTGCCAAAAACGCTAGCTGGACAACAACAAACCCGGACAATGGCAAATTCCACGCAATCGGCTTATGCTGACACTGCTGCCTCCCGATGCCACAAAGTGCGACAAGCCTGACGACTGTCAACCAGACAAAAACAACAACAATGGCCATCGAAATCTGACCACAAGCAAAAGCATAACAATGATGCGCATAGAATAAAAAAAGTAAAAAAAAAAACTCAACAACAATTGTTACTATGCCAACAACAACAAAGGCGACGGTTGTGAGCGTGGCCCTGCCACAAAGTCCCCGCCCTGTAAATAATAGCAATTAAAAGTGTTTTCCCCATTGTTGACTCTCAATAAAAATGCCAATTTATGATTTCAGTCCTTGCTCTTCCCGAGTTGACAATGCCAGCAATTATTCCAAGCCCTAAAGAAGTCCGTGCGACTTTATTTAAGCAAGTCTAAGGGCCTTATCTTTCTCATATCCGTTTAATATTTTGTTCTTTACTTTTCAGATAAGACATTTGTGAGCTTGAAAAGAGAACTTCTTAAGATCTGCATATTCCCAACATATCGTTTATATAATTAAATCAGACTACGAAATTATTTTTCACTTGAAAATACGCCGAGTTGTGTAATTTTCAGTGGGCTTAAAATACGTACAATTTCTGCAACTCTATTATGAAGTCTTTTTGTTAACTCTGATGAAAGAGCCCGCGAAATTTACATGAGTTTACACAGCCATTGAAAGTCTGGCACTGGCATTGACTGTTAGTTGTCTCGCTTGGTTTCGACTGGATTCGAGTTCTAATTGAAGCCTTTCGCGGGTGGAGCGCTTAGAACAAGCTGAGATAAAAATTCAATTAAGACCCCGAACAACACCTTTGTCAACTAATTACATGTCCCGGCAACGGTCGACGGTCGACGGTCGACGAAAGGCCAAAGCAATTCCTAAGGTGGCATTTCAGCTTTTAATTGAAAAAAGCGAGGCGCATTGAGTGACAAAGGTGTGATTTATTATTTGGATTGCTTTTTGGGTTTTCCATTACTTACGCTCTCCTCTCTCTCTCCCCCTCTCTCTCTCTCTCTCACACACTCTTGTTGTTCGACTCCCCAACATTTTTGTATTTGCACTTCATTTCGGGCCGTTACTTTTTCAATTGTCTACAAAGTTTAAACTCTAGTTTTTTTTTTGTTCTGTTGCTCAAGCAATTGGCATTTAAATTAAGCCGAAATTTGCTTGAATGCTTAAAGCAAATTTCAATTTCAGCATCGTTAAGCAAATGGCAAAAGGGTTCGAGGTGGGCCAAGTGAGCCACCAATTAATTGTACTGCACAGGCTTTAAGGTCAATTGATTTTAGCTCTTTGACAGTTCCAGGTAACAAATATATCTCCTTTTCATCTTCATATTTTCACAGTCTATAAATAATAAACAATTCATTTCGTAAAAGGAATGTTATAGAAAATAGCTATATCAATTGCACATCTCTAATGAAAATGCAATAACAATTGTGGGTCAAGCCACAATTGATTAGTAGACAAAATTCAATTATTGAGCAGCTGTCGAGCTGTTGAGATCATATTTCAATACGAATGACAGCAGTTAACAATTTAATTAAAAATTGTGTCTGCGACAAGGACAAGTCGAAGCCAATTTAACGCCAGCACATCGGACATCCTTTGGCTGGCTGCAAGTTTGATCAAAGTGTTGCCCATCGATAGCGATTTCAATTTAGATTTATGCCGAATATGCTCGTCAACTTTAAAAATCATTTCCCTTTGTATTGAAAACTTGTTCCGTTCGTTTTCCGCACTCGTTAATTAGATTTTTGCAATTTATGCCGACCGGAATTGCTTTAATTTATTTTAGATGCAAACTGAACTGAAATTCGCGGCACAGGAAATTTAATTGCAAAAGCTACAAAAAATTATTGAACACATTTGAATAATGTGTTTTTTTTTTTTGTTCATAAATAATTAGTGAAATATCTATTTATAATAATATTTATTAATATTGTTTTCATGTCATTTTTGTTATATTTACATATGATGTCCTCTAAGTTACTTTTAATTAACATATTTTGTTTGATGAAAAGTTAAAAACTGAATTCAGCCAACTCGACATAAAAAATGTATAACACAAAAATACAATTTTCAAATGCTCATTTACTGAATGCCTAGAAATGTTACAAATTGAAATTTCCTATTAAATGACTGGCGATCATTTTGCTCAGTTTCCTTTGCTTTTCCGGAATAAAGTTAAGAATTAATTTTGCATAAATTCATTGCATTCATTTGAGCATTTGAGTAGAATTTATGCCACAATTTGCTTGTCAACAAGCTGCTTAGAAACGTGCCGATAAACGTGGCGACTCAGTGGCAAACTCAAACACTCAAACACTCGCACACTCGCACATCCACATTTAGATATTCGTAATGTATATATTCACCCCAATTGCCAGCTACCTGCTCGTAAATTATAACATACTTGGCTTGCCTTTTGGCAAACCTTAATTGCTTTTGAGTTTCTAATAGTCTTATAAAACAAACACGGTAAATTATCATGCGAGATTTCCTGTGTGGCAAAAGGTAACCCAAGTGTATTCATACATACATATATATATATATATATGCGTGGGTGTGAGTGTGTGTTTCCAAGGCAATATTCTTATCAAACATTTGCCTTGCCAATTTGCCAAGCATCTTTATCTGTGCGTTGCCCTAACAGCACACGGTATAAATTAGCTACTGTCAACAATTGAGCACTGAATATTTATATGGCAATCTTAAAACAAAAAAAAATTAATACGATTACAAAAATATTGTTATATTATATTATATTAATACGTCAATTATTTTATGTAATGCATTTGAATGACTTCAATTAATGAATTGAGAGAAGCTGCAGAAAATGTGCGCTGCCATAAAACTATTCGAATGTCTGTGGAATACTTTGTTATTATTATTATATTATTTCGTAGAACATTTAAGTTTATTGGCTGGCTGCGGTTCTCTGCTGCCTTGATTATTACAAGTTCTGTTCTGAACTCACTCAACCCATTCCAAATCGATTGCTGTACGTGTATAGATTATTGCTATTGGAAACTTTTGTTGCCTTACACATAATTAGCTAACAAGTTGCATGAGCTCTTGGAAATTAAGCAGTTTAAGTAGCCTGCCTAGCTATACTTGTACAGCAAACTGACCAGGAGAAAGCAGGAACTGTGTAGTAAAAGCCAAGTCAAGTGCATAGAACGGGAGCAACTCTCTGATTCTCTTACCGTATTCTTATTCTCTGTTGGCTTTGGCCACTTGTGTTCCTTGTTGTCTCTAGCGTGTGTATGCGTGTGTGTGTGAGTGTTAGTGTGTATTTGTATCGTACATAAGGACATTTCATGCAGCTAATGATGTATTCATTTGGCATGTGAGCACACTCGACAGTCCTCAGTCTGTTCAGCCTTTTCAATTGCGAGCAAATGAACCTTCAACCTCGACGACTGTCGGAGCGTGCGACGGTTAAGTGCACTGCAAGTGCCCCCAACAGGATTCTACTTATGAGCAAATAATGCGATTTGTTTAATGAGCTCAACAACATGCACACACACACACACACACACACACACACACGCACACCGACACACAGCCACAGGCAAGCATTTAAACGGTCACTGTTTGCTGTCTAGTAAAAAAGTGTGCAATGTGGTCCGGTCCGCTGACCACGCTGTCTGGGTCGATAGAGTTAACCTTGAACTGTGAGCGGGGATTTTAATTCAGTTAATATTAACAAGTCTCTCTGGATGAAAATTACACAAGTGGCAGCCACGAGGCTGGCTTGCGCTGCTCTGTGCCGCAGCTCACTCCCAGGAGCACTATAAATAACCCTTTCGATAACAAACATTGCGATGTGTTGATAATAAAGGCTTGATTTATTTCTATGCTATGTTGTGATTTATGGACTTTAATGGCATCGTCTCTCAGCCAAACGACAAAGGACTAAAGACGGGCGGCGACAGCAGGGGGTGTGGGATGCAAGGAGGCAGCAACTGAGTAGCAAACGAGAAGCACGAAATGTCGGCTGCAATTTAAGATTTTACGTCAAGCCGAGTTAATAATAAAAACTTTTTGAAATTAAGAAGATGAGCAGCGAGTTTGAACTGAAATCCAAATTATATACAGATTTAAGGAAAGCAACCTTTAAATAAACCAATTTTATTTAAGCCCCAATTGAAGATGTAACTGTCAGATTCACACTTCAGTTGAGTGAGCTTGAGACAAAAGAATGGAATTGTTGAAGTATAATTCATGGCAGTCTTGGAATTTATGCTTTATACTCCATAAATTAAGTCCGACATTTTGATGGTCATTTTCGTGAACTATTAACTGCTCCACAGAGCAGCTCTCAAGCTGCTCCAGGCTTCCTGTTTTGAGCAATTAAAACGCCTGTGTGCAGTGCCAGAATAGGAGTGGTGATTTGGGGACGAGAGACTCCTGACTGCCCTGCCCACATTTCTGGGCAACACACATTAACTACAAATTACATTCACATTAGTGTTTCGGCATTTCCTGCTCCTTGTTTCTCGCCACACTTTCTTTTATTTTTTTCGAGTTTCTCTTTAAAAAAAAAAGAAGAGAGAAACCCAAAAAAAAAAGAATAAAAAAAAACAGGAACCACACACCTAATAAATCAAAGCGGCCTCCCTGGCGCCTCCCTGGAGTATGCTTGTTAAATGCTCGTAATAAATTAGCTGCCGCTCGGCAGACCGCTCTGCCTAGCCACTCCCCTCCCTCCTCTACACAGTAGCCCATGATTATTGGCTTAGCTGATGGCTCTGGCTTGGCCAGCATTGAACCCAATCGAAGGCACCTTCTCCCACTCCCACTCCCACTCCCACTGCCCACCAGCACAATTTCCGCCAGACTCATTCATTTTGCCAAGTCGTGAATTTGCTTGCAATTTTTCGATTCCTTTATTTTTAATGAAGTCAGCGCTAAAAATTTTCGCTGTGTGAGCGCGATTTATAAGGGGGGAAATATGCAGAGGCGTAGAATGGGAGGTAGGGGGTTGGGGTTGGCTGGCTGAAACTTTCGCGTATTTGGCTTACGATTTTTCGCAATTCATTTTTAATTTCGCTTTGTGGCAACTTTCCACTGCTAATTCGAATGCTGTTCCATATTTTACCGGCAACTAAATGAGCTGTTGGATGTGTTTTTTTCTCTCTCTTTTTGTGTATATATTATTTCCACAACTTGGCACACTTTTGTTTCAGCATATTTGATTAGCAGCTCATGCCATCAAATATTAAAATAATAGAATTTAAGTAATCGCAGAAATACGCTCCAGTTAATATTTGGCTAAAACAGTTTGTTAAATTCATATTCAAATTGTCATTTATTTGCCTTTATTTTGGCTTATTAACTTTTGCTAACACAAATGAAATAAATTATTTATTTGGCGGTAAATAACATTTTCAATTCATTATGCAGTACAAAGCAAGCTGGCCACACTGCAACTAAATTTAAATACTTACCTTGAGCATTTTACTTTGTATTTCTTAACGGATACTTTGAGCCAAGGCCCAATCAAGTTTTAAATCGAGTTGTGAACAGGAAATTAGATTCGTTTCGTTGCACAAAGTGAAGACAATTTTTTGTGCGATGCATTCACATGCAGTACTCGAAACTGAAGCTGCCAGAGATGGCTGCGCTTAAATGTTGCATAATTGTTGCATGTCACATGCACAGCTAACGAGGCATCCACTGTGAGAAGCAAAAGCCCAAACAGAAGCCAATGCAACTTGCACCAAGTCAATGCTAATTAGAACGCCGGAACGGAGAGGAAGAAGGCTCATCATACGCAGGGCCAGACAAATTTGTAGCCTTAAAGCGCACCTGATGACAGGCTGCCCCAAAATGGCTGCAATGGGGCACCTTGCAACTTCCAAAACGGCAAAAGGCAAATGGCAACTACGACCGCTGTAAATGAGAATCAAGCGTCAGTAACTTTTGCCTCGGCAGCACCGAGGCAGTGAAAAATTCAACGTCAACACCTTAAATTTAGCTGTAAATTACATTGTGTTTGTGTGTATGAGTGTGTGTGTGTGTGTGTGTATGTTTGTGCATGTATTTGCTTAAGTGTCACGCTAATTTCAACGGCAAGCAAAAAGTCACACGCAGCGCCATCCTACTTTGCAACGCGTGCCAACAAAAATTTAAATGCTTCCACACTAAAAGGTATGTATGTATATGTAAAGGTATATATATATATATATATATGCAGTATATGTATTTATTTATAGCATGTAGGTAAGAGTGCTCTGTGCTCTGTGAGGAGCATAGGAGACTAGGAGATACCTGTGCACCGCCCTAAGTTACTTCCTTAGTCTTTACCCTCAGAATTTACAGAAGAAACGGCAATCGGAAATCGAAAAAAAGACATTTCATTCAAAATCTTTTTTCTCTCTCTTCTTAAAATATAAGTATATGGGAATCTCATTTCTTGTCTTACTCTCTCTCTCTCTCTCTAAAATTAGCTGGTCTAGTTCAGTTTTTTCTGGGCTTAATCCGGAACCAACCTGTTGAATACATATATCATCATTTTTATTTCAATACATACATTTTTTATATTAATTTTAATAGTTTACATTTGTAATATTAATTTAATTATTCGAATTTTAAAGTTGTTTAAATTCAATTTAAATTTTACAAATTTGTTTTTCAAAACTTTGTGAGACAGTCTAAATAGTATATATAAAAACGTATTTTCCAGAGACGAAAACGATTCTAAGAAATCGACTATTTTAACTAAATTAATGGCATTAACAGTCAAGCTAATAAAATATGCTTACAAATTGAATAAGCTAATTAGTGGGAATGTATTTAAGTAACATACATACATACATTATATTCAAAGTAGTTAATAATATGGATTCATGGGATACATCATGTTGAAAGTGATAAATAGTTTTGAATATGTAACTAAATGTTAATGCATGAATAATTCTTAAATCTAGACTAAATTAAACTGTAAAACTTATAGACTTTCGGGCTGTTAAATGTGAATTTAATTTTAATAAAAATATATTCTTGCATTTGAGAGTATTTCAAAGTGCCTGGCTTCATTTCTCACATCCATTTTGTAAGTGAGTTTTCTATGGGGTAAAAAATGGTCAAGCTGTGAAACGTACTTATTATTCATATGCCAACCAAAAAAAAAAAAAGAAAGAAAAGAAAAATGAAATAAAAAGTGTTGCATGTGGCTAAAAAGCTAAACAAAATTTTTAATAAATGCAGCGAAGCATCGTCTGCTGGCCAACTTCGTGCAACTTGCTACTTGGCCACTGCCTCATCTCTGCACCGTGCCCCACACTCCTCTTCTGCCAACTACTTTTGGTCTTTTGGTCACTTTTGCAGTTGCATGTGGCACGCGTAGCCTTTTTGGCTCCTGCGCCTTGGTAGCCGTTGACACAACTGTTGCCCCGGACGGAGTCGACAGCTGGAGGTGGACATGGACATGGTCATGGACGGAGTCGGGAACGGGCAGACGGACATGCCGACGGATACGGAGTTGGAATACGGAGGTGGTTTCGGCCCGGTGGCAAAATGAAAAATCACAGCGCCGTGCCAGAAACTGCTCAGCTTGCCCATGACTATACGAAGGGAATATTTTTATTGTGCGGCTGCTGCTGCTTCTTCTG
The DNA here is from genome assembly GCA_035041535.1 of Drosophila cognata. Classification (NCBI taxonomy): domain Eukaryota; kingdom Metazoa; phylum Arthropoda; class Insecta; order Diptera; family Drosophilidae; genus Drosophila; species Drosophila cognata. The sequence goes on along the minus strand of JAWNLC010000234.1, from coordinate 11,442,943 downwards.
CTTGGTGTCTCGGCTTCTGTGTGTGTGTGTTTGCGGCAAACTCATATTCATTCATTCAGTTCAGAGTTGCAACACATTTTTATGTGTCCTTTATATGCGCAAAGTGTGAATGCGAATATTCTTTATATCTGTCTATTTTTTATATTTTTTTTCGCCATTTTCATTTCCTATTTGCACATTTTTCACTTCTGTCCGTTGGCTTTTGATGCGTCCCGTTTGTGTTTTGTGCAGTTAAAAGATTTATAAATATGAATATTATACATTGTGGCATGAAATATGCAAATTTCAGAAATGGCCAAAGGAAATAGAAATGGTCAAAGCGGAACTAGCACCTCCTCTGCTGTTACTATTCCTATTCCCCATCGCTCTGTCCCCTGGCCCAACCACGCTGGCCACTAACTGGTCTCAGTATCTTCCAAACGATTTTTCTAGTTTTTGTTATTTTTATTTTGAATGCTCTTGATGCACGCAGATGCATTTAATGACTGGCAACAGCAAAGGACATGGCGCCTGCAAACTGGCTGCAACAAATGCAGTAAATGGTCCTTTGGAAACATTAAATCGGGAATTTCGAACACCCTAAAATTCTATGCTTATTTGTAGAGTTCAGTGTGCTTTTGCTCAATTTAAAATATATTAAATATTATTTTGACATACAACATTTGTCTTTTATCTAAGATAATATAAAAGATAAGGCTCTGCTATCTTCTCAATTGCATTTTCCACCCATCGCATTTTAATAGGTTATCCTGTAAAATTTTTAATTAATTTAATTAATTTTTTAAGATACACCTTTGATACATATTTGTGCAAACTAAACAAAAATGAAGTTAATTTGTTTTGTTTTGTTTGGTGAAACTTTCGTACTTATTGCTCAAGCAATGGTAGAGTACACAAAATGCAGCTAAGCAACAGCTTCAAAAGTTAACTGCTAAATAATTAATTGATGTTTATATTTTTTTCTGTGTGCCTGTCGTTATTTTTTCCATTTACATTTTTTCCACTTTTGAATATGAACTGGTTGTAGTCGTCGGCGCTTTTGGTTGCTATAAATCAGGACATTTTAATGCAAATGTTGTTGCAATTTTATGGCTTAAATTAGCAATTGTGCGAGCGGCCATTGGCAATTAATATTTATTAACAGGCGGCGCATGATTAATGTGCCATAAAAAAATTAGTTATAGAAAAACACAGCCAAACGTGTAAAAAAGGGATACAAAAAGGAAACGAATGACATTCACAATTAAATTATTTAAAGTTGACAATGCAAAGTTTAATTAATCCCACAATGTCAGCAATTATTCTAAGCCAATTGATCAGTTGCAGGATGGCGAGGGGAGCGGAACGTGGCATAGCCGCAACATTAAAATCAATTAAATTATGAAAATAATTAAAATAATTTAATGGCAGTACTCTTTCGGCCAGCCGATGACAACTGTAGTATTCAATTTGTTGACACAATCGGAGTTAATTAATAATTCAATAAATGCACAAAAGCCACTTAAAATTAGTTGCATGCAATTGTCCGCGTCACTGTATTTACAAGGAAATGGCAATCACATAAATTATAAAGTGTGTCAACATCAAACCAAGTGCAAGGTATTACCACCAAACATAATTGACAAATAACCAATGAATAATAAAACATGCCGCATATATTTAGTAGAAGCTTGTGCTGCACAGCTGTGCTTGTTCTTGGGCTGTGTTCCAATGAAAATGGGTGTTTTTCTTTTCTGATGTATTGGATAGAATTTCATTTGTAAATATCTATGGCAATATAAATAAAAATTTGTCAAATAAATGATGTAAACTTTGAGAAATATTCTGCCAAAGACAAATTGTCAAATTCAAACACATCAAAACGGTTTCCCAGCCAATTGAAAGGCTATAAACAGGGAATACATAACAGTTTACACACACCTTACAAATTTAGCCGGATATGTGATGAACAATCGGAAACTTGCTGACTTCTAGTAGAAGTGTTCTGTGCATTCGAAAGCATAGCTGAAAAGTTCCAGCTAAATCATCATTTGCCCCAAATGAATCCTCAAATGCGGTCATAAATTTTGTGCCAGTAGTCGTCTCCGAACTTCTCAACAAGATTCGTGGCGCGTTTTACGATTCTCAGTTTTATTTGCCACACGTTGCCATTCTCCAACGCGTTCCCATTCGCATTCGCATTCGTATTCGTATTCGCTATGTCAATCATCTCATCAGCATCATCAGCTGGCTGCCAAATGGAGATACTCAAAAACTTTGATGGATTTATATGCCTCTCTGCTTGGGGAGGATTATGTTAATAGCCAAGTTGGAATTAGCCTGCAAAGGATTTCTCTGCGTGTGCTGCATTAAAATTTATCGACTGACAGTCTATATGACTGTCGCGTATGTAAATTGATTGTGGCTCATGAACAAAGCCGCCGGCTCGAGTCGCGCGCACATCTCTCGTAAAGTTTGTCTTTGCGCAATTATGACTTTTAGCAGGCAACTGAGTGGCCTCATCTGGCCATCAGGTTTTTACGGGGTTTACGACTGCGACATAAACCCAAAGTGGCCACACTGCAACCGTAAAATTTGCGACTTCATATCAAATTAGTGCAGCTCTCTGGATTTCAGCCGCCTGAATGCATCGCTTGACTTAAGCACATTTTGGCTACAATTAGAATGAGTGCAATAATAGAAATAAATTAAATAAATTAAATAACTTCATTTTCAAAGCAAAGCGGCTTACTTTTGAAGTTTTCAAATTATTTTAAATTTTTTGGCATCTTTTCGTGTCATTAATCTTTACATTTTCCTTTGCAGCTATTCAATTGTTCAAACTCTTATTTTAATGCTGTAAATAAGGTAATCCCATTCACTGCTCAGAAGAGCTGCTCATTCATCCTCTCTCTCTACCTCTCTCTCTATTCCTCTTTCTATCTCTTTCTATTCTCTCTATGCGATTTTAATGCAATTAGCTACCTGTGAATTTGACCGCTTACAGCTGATTGTAGCATACTTTTCAGCGCAACGAATGCCGAATACTTTGAGTTTTGCATATTTCAATGACAGACTGAAAACTTAACTTGGTATGCATTGTGCCCTCTATAAAGTGGATGCACTTTTTGTGGCTGTTGCTGCTGTTGTTGTTGTTGTTGTTGCTGTTGTTGTTGTTGTTGTTGTTGTTGTTGTTGGAGTGCTGCTGCTGTTGGCTGCTGCCTGCATAGAATTGTGAGAGATGCGTGCTGGCCAGGCCATGACGCCAGCGGCAGTCAATTTGCTTGTTTACAATGCCACATACTCACACACGTGCAGCACATGCACACATATTCACACACACACACACAGACAAACACACACACACGCAAACACATACACTATGACAAATCGCAAACAATTACAACAGCGCTGCGTTGTCTTTCAGTTGTTGCTTTTTCGCCGCAATAAATACAATTTGCATGACAAAATAGCAAACAACTGCAAGTTTTGAGTGCATGTGTGTGTGTATGTTTGTGTGCGTGTGAGTGTGTGTGTTTGTGTGCTGGTGTGCTTGTGAGCGTCTGCTGGTTTACTCAACCAAACAAAACTACACACAAAAACAATCAACTGCCAGTGCAGTCCAAACAGCAACAACAGCAACAACAGCAACAACAACAACAGCAACAACAACAACATTAGTTAGGCTTTATCCTGAGCTGCCGCTTTTGCTCTGCTTCTTCTTCATCCTACTGCTGCTTCTGCTCCGGCTTTTCTGTGGAACAACTTATGAATATTCAATTTAACATAAAAGATTTTGTTGTTATTTTGATTTCTTTTTGTCTCGTCTCTTGCTCTCTCTTTCTCTCTCTCTTTATATATCTCTCTCTCTATCTCTCTCTCTTGTCGTCTGTCGCCCTCTTTTTCACTCAGTAAACTTCATGGGCGAAACGAACTCATGCATGCTATGGAATGTGAAAAATATTGGATAGCCTAGCAGGCGAACTGGTCAGCGAAGCATCGACGTAACAACAGCAGCAGCATACACTGGAAACATTTTAAGACACTTTTTATAAGTGCATATACAGCACAACCAGTAGCAGACAGAAGGAACGAAAGCAACGGATCGATACGATATTTATAATATAGCATAAAAATCCGTCAACTAAATTTTGAAAATAAATTTAATCAACTTCTGCATATAATGAAAATCGGCGACAAGCGATGCGCAAACAGAAATATCTCCAAAAATGTTTCACAAACTAGTCAAGATCGATATTCTTAGCCAGATAGGTGTTGTCTGTGTGCAGCTTAGACATATTCATGATGGCCAACGACTTCAATAGATCAGCATTGCTAATGACCAGCTGGGTATCGTCCACTAAGTGCTCTTCGAGCGCGTTGCCCTCCATGACGAGAAGGTTGCGCATAAATTGACGCATGCGATAGATGCTGGCATGACGGCACAGCTCTCTTAGATCTGAGCCTGAATAGCCAGGTGTGAGATTGGCCAGCCGCTTGAGATTGACAGCCGGATGCACTTGCTCCTTTTGCAGGATCACCTGAAGTATGGCCAGTCTCTGGCTCTCCTGCGGCAGTCCGACGTGAAACTGAGCTGGCATTCTTCGCAGTATGGCCTTATCCAGATCCTGAGGCCGATTTGTGGCGCCAAGCACCACCACCGAGCCGTTGCTGCTAATCAGCCCATCCCACTGCATCATGAACTGGGTCTTCACCATAGACGTCGCCTCGTGATCTACAGTTGTGCGCACGCGCAAGAACGACTCGATCTCATCGATGAAAATAATGCAGGGCTGCAGCTTACGGGCCAGGGTGAAGACAGCAGTGGAGAGCTTCTGTGACTCGCCGTACCACTTGTCCGCCAACAATGCCACATCCAGATTGATGAAACGCATGCTCGCCTCCTTGGCAATCGCCTTGGCAATCAGAGTCTTGCCACATCCAGGCGGTCCATGGAGCAGCACGCCTTTCGGTGGCCGCCACAGCTGCGAGCCCTGAAAGAGATCGCTGTGACGCACGGGCAGCACCACAGATTCCCTCAGCTCCTGTATGACCCCATCCAATCCGGCAATATCTGACCAGCTGACATCAATGTCCATTGGCGCAACCAGTTGCGAGGCTATCATCAGCTCATAGCAGTTGAAGTCGCTCAGTTTCAATTTGGGCGCCTTGTCCGTCATCGCATTGAGCTTCTTCATCTGCAGCTTTGCCACATCCTTGGCTTTCTTTTTGGCCTTGGACGTCGGATCCATGGAGCTGATCAACCATTTGGCGCAGCAGTAAGTCACGATCGCAGCTATGCCAAACCGCACCAGCTGCATCACAATTTGGCTGCTAGACTTTTGAGGCCCTTCCATAGTCAATCTATATTATTAAAAAACACGTTCAACAATTTTCCCAAAATCCTTACAACCTGTCAGCTAAGTAAATACAAATAATCTGCTGCTCTGGAAAATATGCCATATGAAAATGGAAAGAAAAGGGGTTTGATCTGATGTATCGGAGATCTTAAAGAAACTTTCTAGTTGCAGATTCAATTATTTAAAAAAAATTTATTCAAATTCAAATCGTTAATTATTGAAAAAAAAAATCAGTAAAATGATCAATTTCCTTTTTTAAACTCTTTTTTTATTGGTTTTAATAATAAACTGAAGATTGCACGGTTGAGAAAGAGAAATATCAATAAGTATCAATAAAGGCTGTAATGCATTTCTCTCAGTGCAGTTTTTTTGGTCCAGCTTTGCCCAGGCTGCGTTTAATTTCTGTTTAACTTTTCCTGTTTGCTCTAGCCCAGAAAAAGCAAAAAATGTTCTTCTAGTTTACCATCTTTTAGCGGAAGTCAATGTTACAAAAGATAAACTTGTTCAGCCATCTGCTGCTGCTGCTGCTGCTGCTGCTGTCTTCTGTCCTCTGCCTTCTAGTTGCTGCGCGCGTGCTGAATGCGTGCTGGACGCAAGAAGGATGAGGGGCAATCCGTTCAGGAGCACAAGTATTAACTAAACACTGCAGCAATTTATCTTACTCTCACCCCAGCGACCCCCCACCTCTGAGCCAAACTCCGCTTTTGTCCAGCTAAGCGCGCGTAGGTCAGTTTTGTTTTAAAGTTTCTTAAGTCGCATCTTACATTCCCCCAGACACCCCCCCTTCCCCCGGTCCCACAAGCTCCCATTTGCCCCATCCACGATGCACCCCTGCTTGAGCGGAAGTATCTGTGCACTGTTGTTTTGCGCTTCCTTCCGCATTACAAAAGAATTACTCAACACAAAATGTCTGGCCAAAGTTGGCCAAGATGAGATGCTAAATATTCGCTGGGTCAGCGGCGACTTGCCCAGGTGCCAGACAGCCTTTATTAGCATGTCAAAAATACACAACAAAAAAAAACAAATCAAAATGAAACAATACAGAGTCTTAGTGAGACTGTCCGTTTATTAAAAAATTTCCTCAGTTTAATTTTTTCATTTCATGTTAAATCCGACTTTTGCGCTGGGCTTGAAAACATTAAATTATTGCGTAGCTGATTAGAGTAAGCCAGGTAATAAAATGGTTTTCCCAAACAAAATAGCGAGTCACGCTTGAAGAATTTTTAAATCCTAAGAAAAATATCATTAGCAAAGATTTATAATTTCGAGCTGAGATCCATCCTCTAAGTCATTTACCAAATAATCGAAGTAATACATAATTCATTATGGATTATTATCATTCATTAAGAGATCCAAACATAGACAGAAAGCAACCGTTACACTGATAAAAATGGTACATTGGTTTATTCTATTATTATCTCTTTACATTTATTTTTCATTTCAATTCTGGAGTTTAATTATTTCAGGAAAACATTGAAAAACATACATATATCTAAGCAAATGCTCCCTGTATAAAAACAACTGATTGAAATCTATTTATAATCAGAAAATGTACAAATAATTATTACAATTCAAAATACGAATACAAATTAATTAATACTTTTAAATTCTGATTAGTCTACTGATATTCCTAGTTCACAAATCCAGCACCGCTTCCACTTGCCATTTTTACAAAATAAAATTCCAAAGTCTTGAATTTCTGTGAGGATATTTTAGTTCAGATTGGTCTACTGCTGATCCTTGTTCATAAAATCCATCTCTGCCAAGATTTTCGCTAACGACCATATTTCCTTAACTGCCGCCAGCTGAGCACTCAGTGCTTGTTGTGGGCTTGTTCTTTGTTTGACGAACTCGGTACTCTTTCTATGCAAATTTCTCGGGTGCCTTATTTAAGCTCGTTAACGTCTGCCTTCTATGCGTCGCCAGCTACTATTCAAGAGTTCATAAAAATCACTTCAACTGTGCAATATTTCATGATTTTGCGTCAATCTTTTGAGAGCCGCTCAACGTCATGCAGAATGTGTTGTTGCCTGGACTCCTTGTTCCTCTCCCCACACCCCATCACACCAGCCCAGCAAGGACTCACTCTTTGTGAGCGTCAAGTTCGCTCGTTCGTTCTACTGAGCACACGAAAATCTAATTATATTTCTTGTTGTTGCTGTAGTTGTTTCTGTTGCTGAAGTCGCTTTCACTCACCGACTTTTGTCACAGTTACAAAATGACAAAACAACAAAAATATAGTAGAAAAACAACAGATAGAAATGACGAGTTGCTATACACTTCAATATTTATAAAGAGACAAAAGCAAAAGAAATTATTTGGGCGCCATTGACGTAAGTAGTTGCAGATTAAATTCGAACAAATATTCAACAAAAAAAAGATGAATAACTACTAAATAGAAAAGGGCTGTGATACAAAATGTAAAGAAGGCATGGCATTTATTTGTAAGGTAAGCCAACATCAAATCAAAATTTGTCATCTATTAAATTTAAGTCACAAATTTATGTGGCGCATTTTTAAAATTGAATAAATTTTGTATTTGTAATAAATAAAGCAACAATTCTTGAGTAATTCAAAAGCTTTCATTTATTATACAAGGCTGTTCAGATACTTTTCAAATTGATTGTAAAAATGAAGACTTTTTCGTATTGTTAGAATTTTGAATTTCCAATAAATAATTGCTGCAAGAAAAAGTCATCACCTTTTGTCGAATTCAGCAGATTTACATTGTTATAAAAACTTTTAATATTGATTAAATTTCGTATTATCAATAAATAATTACTTCTCAACTAATTCAACAGTTTTAACTAATCATACAAGTCCCTTCAGATAGTTTTCAGCCTTGTATTTATTCTAAAGTTGGATTTCTGAAATTTTCAGAATCGCGAGAAGCTCACTTTGTAAAAGCAAACCGTGCATATATTTCGACCTTTTGTTGGATTTTTAAGCTTGATTCTCAAAGACCTCCATTACTCTTAACAAAACTAATTAGAAATCATGATGAGCTTTTTCTAAGAGCATTCCGCAAAAGTCTGTTGACAGTTGTTGGAGTCGCGCATAAGAGAGCAGCATGAAAATCACACGCTTTTCATAAAAATATTTATGCTGCTTATACACCCACCCCCCCCCCCCTCCCCTGCTCCCGCCCTCATCACGTTCCCTTCCCAGTTGTTCCGTTTCGCTTTCGTGTTCATAGTTATTGCCCGGCTTACTTTCAACTTTCTGTCAGCGGCAGCACAAAATATGCGAATATCTGTGTAAAATTTACCACCCCCCTGAAAAACGGCGAACAATTTTCGTTGGCAAGAAAAGTGGCAAAACCTGTGAAAAGGTGCGCAGCAAAAAACGCACAGAGAGCTGCAAAAACTTTGCATCATTGAAGTTACACACTAAAACATCCCCGCTCTCCACACACCCCACAGTCCCACAGTCGCACAGTCCCATCCCATTTATTTACCACTTGCCGCGACTGCTGCGGTGTTTGTTTATTGTTGCCAAAAAGTTAGGAATGTAATATTTTGGGCCACAACTGAAGATGCAATATTTTGTATAATTTGGATTTTCATTCACACAGTAGTATAATTGGAAATGAGTTCTAATAACATACCGAAGTGATACCCAGCTCAACTCTCAGACATAGTTTTCTCCATTAAGACCGATCAACTCAGAGTAGACAAACAGTAACTGTTGGGTAAACATAAAATTCAAAAATATTATAAAATATATACTCAAACTCAGTTGCGTTGATTAAATGATGTCAAAGGAGCGACCAAACCACTGCCGACGGTCTGATTGTGTTTTCCCCAATCTATGCAACAAATGTTGAACCTATTTAGCAAATAAATACCCACAGAAATTTGAAACCTATTTTCATGTTTTTGGTTTAAAGTGAAAAAGAATAATTAGTGCAAAATCATTTTTAAATTAGTTTAATTCATTTAATTTATAAAATGCTGAGAATGGTCGCCTCCCCACGGAAGTTCTCATTTTTCTGATGTTTTCGCACACATCCCTCAAAAGGATGCGTTTCATGCAGATATTAAGTTAATTAAAAAATCAAACATTTGCAATGGAAACTTAATAATATTTAGCTTATAAAAGGCAAATACAAAAACATTATTTCTAGTATTTTTTAATGTGAACAGCTGAACGCTTTAATTAATTTTCTTTTTTATAATTTCAAGCACACTCTTAAGTTACGAATCTGTGCTTGGAAAATATACACTTGCTCGTCCAATGTTTAGTTTCAATTCCTGAGATATTGCTGATGAGCTGTCATTTGATTACCATCGGTGTGTCTGCTATCCTGAATTCTAGACATGATCATTTTGTAGAGTGCATCTACATGAGGCGCCAGATATACATCCAGGCGGATATGATTCTCTATGCCGTGAAGCAGCTGCACGCAGGCATCAGATTTGTTGCCGATGAACTTGACCAAAATGCCACACATGTCGGGCGATAGATCAAAGAAAGGCCTAAGCGTCACTGAATTAAGGCAGCCAAGCTGCAGCACCTCCAGATCCAGAGTGGCCAAGCCACACAGGCCTGCATAGTATGCGACATCCTGCGGCGCCACAATCTTATCGTATTCATAACCCCCAAAAGGTGTCAAGAGAAAACACTGCGCTGCCGTCTTGTAAACCTTGAGACCCATATTGGCCAGACCTGCTGCACAGCTGAGCTGGGCGGGCACCGCCCCCATGAGATTCGGGAAGCCCAACGCATACTGCTTGGCCTCCTCGATGTAGCTGAGCACATGCCACCAATTGGCCATGTAGATGGAAACACGTATCAAGTTGCGAAACATGTGAATCACATTATCGCTGCTGGTGCAATAGGGTCGGGCACGGGCATAGAACTTGACGGCCAACTGGAAATTGCCACTCTTCACGTGGTAGTCGCCAATCTCTTCGAGGATGCGTCGCACATAGGCGCTGCCCGAATTGGATTTCTTGAAATTGAGCTCGGCATCGAGCTCCTGCAGCAACAGTGTCGCCTCCATTGTGTTATCCTCCACCCAGTAGGCATCGTAGAGATGCGCTTCCGATTTTGGCTTCGCTCTCGATGTTGATGGACTCGCCGCCTCACTCGACTCCGGTTTGGCCACGCTGCGTTTTCGCTCCGTGCAGAGTTTACGGTACAGTTCCTCATACATCTGCACATTGTATGTCTTCTTTACATGATTGATAGCCAGCTCCAGAGCCTCCACACGCAGTTTGGGACACACCTGAGCGATGAACCTGAGTCGCATCAGGCGCGCAATATCCGTATAGCGTTTAGCATAGCTGATAAGAACGATTTGCGGCCATTTCACAATGGGACATTGTCCGGCACTCAATGCACCACTGCTACTCGCCGCCGCCTCCGCCGCCGACTCTTCCTTCCCCTCCTCCTCCTCCTCCTCCTCCTCCTCCGCCTCAGAGACCACCTGACAAACGGAACCAGAAATCATCTATTATGTTCTATAACTCATTCGTTTGGCTTGCCTATATTGATAACATTGAGATTTTAACAGAGATCCAAAAAAAATATGCAAATCAAACAATGAGTTTTATGCCAAACACTACTTAGTTTAGTAGATCGACAAATAAATGTAAGTAAATTTTCTGATTAAAAACATGTTTATACGTCAATAGATCTCATAGGTCAAGAGAGGAAGAATCAGTAAGAAAGACTTCGTATTATTTCCCTGATATCATTATGAAACTGAACTCAGCTTGCACTGAAATTCTCATTAGCTGTGCCTCGAATTTAGAACATATATCAGAAAAGGAATCAATATCTTAAACACATTCGAATTTTGGTCATTAGGGGTACTTAATGCCCTGGCAAAATGTTTCTTATACAATAAAAAACCTCCTACCTTTTACAAATGCGTATTTTCAGCCCAGTATATTTACTTGTCTTCCGACCTAAAATCACGTTTTCAACTTTAAATGTACGATTGATTTAGGTGCAAAACTATGATCAAAAAGCCCCCGCTTTTTACAATAAGTTCAGTTTTGACGAAGTTATGGCATTTTTAAGTTTCGACTTGTGACCAAATGCGTATTTTCAGCCCAGTATTTTTACTTGTCTTCCGACCTAAAATCACGTTTTCAACTTTAAATGTACGATTGATTTACGTGCAAAACTATGATCAAAAAGCCCTCGCTTTTTAAAATAAGTTCAGTTTTGACGAAGTTATGGCATTTTTAAGTTTCGACCTATGACCAAATGCGTATTTTTAGACCAGAATTTTTACTTGTCTTCCGACCTAAAATCACGTTTTCAACTTTAAATGTACGATTGATTTAGATGCAAAACTATGATCAAAAAGCCCTCGCTTTTTAAAATAAGTTCAGTTTTGACGAAGTTATGGCATTTTTAAGTTTCGACCTATGACCAAATGCGTATTTTTAGACCAGTATTTTTACTTGTCATCCGACCTAAAATCACGTTTTCAACTTTAAATGTACGATTGATTTAGGTGCAAAACTATGATCAAAAAGCCCCCGCTTTTTAAAATAAGTTCAGTTTTGACGAAGTTATGGCATTTTTAAGTTTCGACTTGTGACCAAATGCGTATTTTCAGCCCAGTATTTTTACTTGTCTTCCGACCTAAAATCACGTTTTCAACTTTAAATGTACGATTGATTTACGTGCAAAACTATGATCAAAAAGCCCTCGCTTTTTAAAATAAGTTCAGTTTTGACGAAGTTATGGCATTTTTAAGTTTCGACCTATGACCAAATGCGTATTTTTAGACCAGAATTTTTACTTGTCTTCCGACCTAAAATCACGTTTTCAACTTTAAATGTACGATTGATTTAGATGCAAAACTATGATCAAAAAGCCCTCGCTTTTTAAAATAAGTTCAGTTTTGACGAAGTTATGGCATTTTTAAGTTTCGACCTATGACCAAATGCGTATTTTTAGACCAGTATTTTTACTTGTCTTCCGACCTAAAATCACGTTTTCAACTTTAAATGTACGATTGATTTAGGTGCAAAACTATGATCAAAAAGCCCCCGCTTTTTAAAATAAGTTCAGTTTTGACGAAGTTATGGCATTTTTAAGTTTCGACTTGCGACCAAATGCGTATTTTCAGCTCAGTATTTTTACTTGTCTTCCGACCTAAAATCACGTTTTCAACTTTAAATGTACGATTGATTTAGGTGCAAAACTATGATCAAAAAGCCCTCGCTTTTTAAAATAAGTTCAGTTTTGACGAAGTTATGGCATTTTTAAGTTTCGACCTATGACCAAATGCGTATTTTTAGACCAGAATTTTTACTTGTCTTCCGACCTAAAATCACGTTTTAAACTTTAAATGTACGATTGATTTAGATGCAAAACTATGATCAAAAAGCCCTCGCTTTTTAAAATAAGTTCAGTTTTGACGAAGTTATGGCATTTTTAAGTTTCAACCTATGACCAAATGCGTATTTTTTGACAAGTATTTTTACTTGTCTTCCGACCTAAAATCACGTTTTCAACATTATATGTACGATTGATTTAGGTGCAAAACTATGATCAAAAAGCCCTCGCTTTTTAAAATAAGTTCAGTTTTGACGAAGTTATGGCATTTTTAAGTTTCGACTTGTGACCAAATGCGTATTTTCAGCCCAGTATTTTTACTTGTCTTCCGACCTAAAATCACGTTTTCAACTTTAAATGTACGATTGATTTACGTGCAAAACTATGATCAAAAAGCCCTCGCTTTTTAAAATAAGTTCAGTTTTGACGAAGTTATGGCATTTTTAAGTTTCAACCTATGACCAAATGCGTATTTTTTGACAAGTATTTTTACTTGTCTTCCGACCTAAAATCACGTTTTCAACATTATATGTACGATTGATTTAGGTGCAAAACTATGATCAAAAAGCCCTCGCTTTTTAAAATAAGTTCAGTTTTGACGAAGTTATGGCATTTTTAAGTTTCGACCTATGACCAAATGCGTATTTTTAGACCAGTATTTTTACTTGTCTTCCGACCTAAAATCACGTTCTCAACTTTAAATGTACGATTGATTTAGGTGCAAAACTATGATCAAAAAGCCCTCGCTTTTTAAAATAAGTTCAGTTTTGACGAAGTTATGGCATTTTTAAGTTTCGACTTGTGACCAAATGCGTATTTTCAGCCCAGTATTTTTACTTGTCTTCCGACCTAAAATCACGTTTTCAACTTTAAATGTACGATTGATTTAGGTGCAAAACTATGATCAAAAAGCCCTCGCTTTTTAAAATAAGTTCAGTTTTGACGAAGTTATGGCATTTTTAAGTTTCGACTTGTGACCAAATGCGTATTTTCAGCCCAGTATTTTTACTTGTCTTCCGACCTAAAATCACGTTTTCAACTTTAAATGTACGATTGATTTAGGTGCAAAACTATGATCAAAAAGCCCTCGCTTTTTAAAATAAGTTCAGTTTTGACGAAGTTATGGCATTTTTAAGTTTCGATCTATGACCCAATGCGTATTTTCAGGCCAGAATTTTTACTTGTCTTCCGACCTAAAATCACGTTTTCAACTTTAAATGTACGATTGATTTAGGTGCAAAACTATGATCAAAAAGCCCTCGCTTTTTAAAATAAGTTCAGTTTTGACAAAGTTATGGCATTTTTAAGTTTCGACCTATGACCAAATGCGTATTTTTAGACCAGTATTTTTACTTGTCTTCCGACCTAAAATCACGTTTTCAACTTTAAATGTACGATTGATTTAGGTGCAAAACTATGATCAAAAAGCCCTCGCTTTTTAAAATAAGTTCAGTTTTGACGAAGTTATGGCATTTTTAAGTTTCGACCTATGACCAAATGCGTATTTTTAGACCAGAATTTTTACTTGTCTTCCGACCTAAAATCACGTTTTCAACTTTAAATGTACGATTGATTTAGATGCAAAACTATGATCAAAAAGCCCTCGCTTTTTAAAATAAGTTCAGTTTTGACGAAGTTATGGCATTTTTAAGTTTCGACCTATGACCAAATGCGTATTTTTAGACCAGTATTTTTACTTGTCTTCCGACCTAAAATCACGTTTTCAACTTGAAATGTACGATTGATTTAGGTGCAAAACTATGATCAAAAAGCCCCCGCTTTTTAAAATAAGTTCAGTTTTGACGAAGTTATGGCATTTTTAAGTTTCGACTTGTGACCAAATGCGTATTTTCAGCCCAGTATTTTTACTTGTCTTCCGACCTAAAATCACGTTTTCAACTTTAAATGTACGATTGATTTACGTGCAAAACTATGATCAAAAAGCCCTCGCTTTTTAAAATAAGTTCAGTTTTGACGAAGTTATGGCATTTTTAAGTTTCGACCTATGACCAAATGCGTATTTTTAGACCAGAATTTTTACTTGTCTTCCGACCTAAAATCACGTTTTCAACTTTAAATGTACGATTGATTTAGATGCAAAACTATGATCAAAAAGCCCTCGCTTTTTAAAATAAGTTCAGTTTTGACGAAGTTATGGCATTTTTAAGTTTCGACCTATGACCAAATGCGTATTTTTAGACCAGTATTTTTACTTGTCTTCCGACCTAAAATCACGTTTTCAACTTTAAATGTACGATTGATTTAGGTGCAAAACTATGATCAAAAAGCCCCCGCTTTTTAAAATAAGTTCAGTTTTGACGAAGTTATGGCATTTTTAAGTTTCGACTTGTGACCAAATGCGTATTTTCAGCCCAGTATTTTTACTTGTCTTCCGACCTAAAATCACGTTTTCAACTTTAAATGTATGATTGATTTACGTGCAAAACTATGATCAAAAAGCCCCCGCTTTTTAAAATAAGTTCAGTTTTGACGAAGTTATGGCATTTTTAAGTTTCAACCTATGACCAAATGCGTATTTTTTGACAAGTATTTTTACTTGTCTTCCGACCTAAAATGACGTTTTCAACATTATATGTACGATTGATTTAGGTGCAAAACTATGATCAAAAAGCCCTCGCTTTTTAAAATAAGTTCAGTTTTGACGAAGTTATGGCATTTTTAAGTTTCGACCTATGACCAAATGCGTATTTTTTGACAAGTATTTTTACTTGTCTTCCGACCTAAAATCACGTTTTCAACTTTAAATGTACGATTGATTTAGGTGCAAAACTATGATCAAAAAGCCCCCGCTTTTTAAAATAAGTTCAGTTTTGACGAAGTTATGGCATTTTTAAGTTTCGACTTGTGACCAAATGCGTATTTTCAGCCCAGTATTTTTACTTGTCTTCCGACCTAAAATCACGTTTTCAACTTTAAATGTACGATTGATTTAGATGCAAAACTATGATCAAAAAGCCCTCGGTTTTTAAAATAAGTTCAGTTTTGACGAAGTTATGGCATTTTTAAGTTTCGATCTATGACCCAATGCGTATTTTCAGGCCAGAATTTTTACTTGTCTTCCGACCTAAAATCACGTTTTCAACTTTAAATGTACGATTGATTTAGGTGCAAAACTATGATCAAAAAGCCCTCGCTTTTTAAAATAAGTTCAGTTTTGACGAAGTTATGGCATTTTTAAGTTTCGACTTGTGACCAAATGCGTATTTTCAGCCCAGTATTTTTACTTGTCTTCCGACCTAAAATCACGTTTTCAACTTTAAATGTACGATTGATTTAGGTGCAAAACTATGATCAAAAAGCCCTCGCTTTTTAAAATAAGTTCAGTTTTGACGAAGTTATGGCATTTTTAAGTTTCGATCTATGACCCAATGCGTATTTTCAGGCCAGAATTTTTACTTGTCTTCCGACCTAAAATCACGTTTTCAACTTTAAATGTACGATTGATTTAGGTGCAAAACTATGATCAAAAAGCCCTCGCTTTTTAAAATAAGTTCAGTTTTGACAAAGTTATGGCATTTTTAAGTTTCGACCTATGACCAAATGCGTATTTTTAGACCAGAATTTTTACTTGTCTTCCGACCTAAAATCACGTTTTCAACTTTAAATGTACGATTGATTTAGGTGCAAAACTATGATCAAAAAGCCCTCGCTTTTTAAAATAAGTTCAGTTTTGACGAAGTTATGGCATTTTTAAGTTTCAACCTATGACCAAATGCGTATTTTTAGACCAGTATTTTTACTTGTCTTCCGACCTAAAATCACGTTCTCAACTTTAAATGTACGATTGATTTAGGTGCAAAACTATGATCAAAAAGCCGCTGCTTTTTGAAATAAGTTCAGTTGTGACGAAGTTATGGCATTTTTAAATTTCGACTTATGACCAAATGCGTATTTTCAGGCCAGTATTTTTACTTGTCTTTCGGCCTAAAATCACGTTTTCAACTTTAAATGTACGATTGATTTAGGTGCAAAACTATGATCAAAAAGCCCTCGCTTTTTAAAATAAGTTCAGTTTTGACGAAGTTATGGCATTTTTAAGTTTCAACCTATGACCAAATGCGTATTTTTAGACCAGTATTTTTACTTGTCTTCCGACCTAAAATCACGTTTTCAACATTATATGTACGATTGATTTAGGTGCAAAACTATGATCAAAAAGCCCTCGCTTTTTAAAATAAGTTCAGTTTTGACGAAGTTATGGCATTTTTAAGTTTCGACCTATGACCAAATGCGTATTTTTAGACCAGTATTTTTACTTGTCTTAAGACCTAAAATCACGTTCTCAACTTTAAATGTACGATTGATTTAGGTGCAAAACTATGATCAAAAAGCCCTCGCTTTTTAAAATAAGTTCAGTTTTGACGAAGTTATGGCATTTTTAAGTTTCGACTTGTGACCAAATGCGTATTTTCAGCCCAGTATTTTTACTTGTCTTCCGACCTAAAATCACGTTTTCAACTTTAAATGTACGATTGATTTAGGTGCAAAACTATGATCAAAAAGCCCTCGCTTTTTAAAATAAGTTCAGTTTTGACGAAGTTATGGCATTTTTAAGTTTCGACTTGTGACCAAATGCGTATTTTCAGCCCAGTATTTTTACTTGTCTTCCGACCTAAAATCACGTTTTCAACTTTAAATGTACGATTGATTTAGGTGCAAAACTATGATCAAAAAGCCCTCGCTTTTTAAAATAAGTTCAGTTTTGACGAAGTTATGGCATTTTTAAGTTTTGACCTATGACCAAATGCGTATTTTTTGACAAGTATTTTTACTTGTCTTCCGACCTAAAATCACGTTTTCAACATTATATGTACGATTGATTTAGGTGCAAAACTATGATCAAAAAGCCCCCGCTTTTTAAAATAAGTTCAGTTTTGACGAAGTTATGGCATTTTTAAGTTTCGACTTGTGACCAAATGCGTATTTTCAGCCCAGTATTTTTACTTGTCTTTCGACCTAAATCACGTTTTCAACTTTAAATGTGCGATTGATTTAGGTGCAAAACTATGATCAAAAAGCCCCCGCTTTTTAAAATAAGTTCAGTTTTGACGAAGTTATGGCATTTTTAAGTTTCGACCTATGACCAAATGCGTATTTTTAGACCAGTATTTTTACTTGACTTCCGACCTAAAATCACGTTTTCAACTTTAAATGTACGATTGATTTAGGTGCAAAACTATGATCAAAAAGCCCTCGCTTTTTAAAATAAGTTCAGTTTTGACGAAGTTATGGCATTTTTAAGTTTCGACTTATGACCAAATGCGTATTTTCAGGCCAGAATTTTTACTTGTCTTCCGACCTAAAATCACGTTTTCAACTTTAAATGTACGATTGATTTAGGTGCAAAACTATGATCAAAAAGCCCTCGCTTTTTAAAATAAGTTCAGTTTTGACGAAGTTATGGCATTTTTAAGTTTCGATCTATGACCCAATGCGTATTTTCAGGCCAGAATTTTTACTTGTCTTCCGACCTAAAATCACGTTTTCAACTTTAAATGTACGATTGATTTAGGTGCAAAACTATGATCAAAAAGCCCTCGCTTTTTAAAATAAGTTCAGTTTTGACAAAGTTATGGCATTTTTAAGTTTCGACCTATGACCAAATGCGTATTTTTAGCCCAGTATTTTTACTTGTCTTCCGACCTAAAATCACGTTTTCAACTTTAAATGTACGATTGATTTAGGTGCAAAACTATGATCAAAAAGCCCTCGCTTTTTAAAATAAGTTCAGTTTTGACGAAGTTATGGCATTTTTAAGTTTCAACCTATGACCAAATGCGTATTTTTAGACCAGTATTTTTACTTGTCTTCCGACCTAAAATCACGTTTTCAACTTTAAATGTACGATTGATTTAGGTGCAAAACTATGATCAAAAAGCCGCTGCTTTTTGAAATAAGTTCAGTTGTGACGAAGTTATGGCATTTTTAAATTTCGACTTATGACCAAATGCGTATTTTCAGGCCAGTATTTTTACTTGTCTTTCGGCCTAAAATCACGTTTACAACTTTAAATGTACGATTGATTTAGGTGCAAAACTATGATCAAAAAGCCCTCGCTTTTTAAAATAAATTCAGTTTTGACGAAGTTATGGCATTTTTAAGTTTCGACCTATGACCAAATGCCTATTTTTAGACCAGTATTTTTACTTGTCTTCCGACCTAAAATCACGTTTTCAACTTTAAATGTACGATTGATTTACGTGCAAAACTATGATCAAAAAGCCCTCGCTTTTTAAAATAAGTTCAGTTTTGACGAAGTTATGGCATTTTTAAGTTTCGACCTATGACCAAATGCGTATTTTTAGCCCAGTATTTTTACTTGTCTTTCGACCTAAATCACGTTTTCAACTTTAAATGTGCGATTGATTTAGGTGCAAAACTATGATCAAAAAGCCCTCGCTTTTTAAAATAAGTTCAGTTTTGACGAAGTTATGGCATTTTTAAGTTTCGACCTATGACCAAATGCGTATTTTTAGCCCAGTATTTTTACTTGTCTTTCGACCTAAATCACGTTTTCAACTTTAAATGTGCGATTGATTTAGGTGCAAAACTATGATCAAAAAGCCCTCGCTTTTTAAAATAAGTTCAGTTTTGACGAAGTTATGGCATTTTTAAGTTTCGACTTGTGACCAAATGCGTATTTTCAGGCCAGTATTTTTACTTGTCTTCCGACCTAAAATCACGTTTTCAACTTTAAATGTACGATTGATTTAGGTGCAAAATACAGACACTGCACAAGCCCCATAGACTAACTTTCGCTTTTGAAGTGGAGCATAAAAAAAAGCCGGAAACTCAAACGATTCAATAAGCTGCCATTTAATGCATGTCAAGCATGTGAGTTGGGCAATCTGACCGACAGGTGGCGTGACAAGCTGCAACTGCAGGTGTATCTCAGACTTGAGATGATCTGAGCTCCAGTTGAACAAAATTCTCATGTATCTGCAGATGCGCAGCACAACCAAATTCCATTACACAGATACAAATCAAATTGCCAAATGGCATTTGCAGGAAAATGGCATAGAATGGTTGGAGAATGGAAGTTTGGTTTCGTTTTCCAGTTGGCTAGATGTATGCAAAAATCAAATTACCCGAGCTTGAAAAATCGCAGACATCAGAGACACATAAATCAGGGGCGGTAACTTCAAAAGGCCAAAACGAAACCAATGGAATTGTTACCGCTATTTAACGGTTTATTGATGCGTCGCTTTAGCTGAATTTATTGGCCTGGTCGTTGGCCATTTTTATGCCAGCCAACACCTGCCCACAACCCAAACCACCCAGCCCAGACAGCAACTTTGAAATGGAAATGGAAACGTGCAAAATGCTTGAAATTGATTTGACTTCTGAGGCTGCCCAGGTAGCCCATTTCTCAAGCAGAAAACTGCCCGACGAGGTGTTGATAACGCTGCTAGCCAGCAAAAACCCGACAAAACCAAAAGGAAAGAAAATAAAAAATTCTCAAAAGATAAAAGGAAAAATCAACAAAAGCCAATAATTGCAATCAATTCACTTTTAATGATGAATGATGCTATCGATATTATTAACAAGATATTAAATTTTATAATTCTCATTGGGAGGTGATCTTGAGAATTGGCAACGCTTAAGCCTGAAAATTATTCAACGATTATATTTTACTTGTTGCTAATATTAATTAAATAGAACAAGATTTTCAGAAATTTTAGAAAAATGTAAGAAGAGAATTTCCCTGGGTTTTCTAAAAACACAACTTTCAGTTTCAGAATTAAACTTATTGAATCTTAAGCAACCTATGATTTATTTTGATCTAGGAACGTACATTTTGAAATATCCCAATCTATATTGAACTCTCTTTTAGCATTTAATAAAGAAAACGGCGCATTCGATGTCATTTCGGATTAGCAACCTTTTAAATTAGTATTAATCACCAGAGCAGTTGCTAATAACATTGCTGAAAACTTGATCAACAAATACATTTGTAGTCAAACTTTAGCGAGACAGAATTCGAAGGGAATGAGAAGTGGCATGGCAACAATGAAAATACAGAGATGCCGCCAACGGCAATCAAAGTCACAAAATGTTTGCAATTGGCATGTAATAGTCCAGTAGCTGAGGGGTGTTTAGCAAGTTATTGGGGGAATTTAGGGGTCGAGCACTCGCGCGTTTGACTCTCTGGCATCGCATTCAGTTTGGCGTTTTCTACGCGTGTTTTTCTAATTTCATTAAATAGTGCATTGTAGTAGATTGGTGGGGCTGAGAGTGGATTGTATGTAATGTTGCCTAGACGTTGACAGACAAAAATCGACAATAGACGTCAACACACGGCCGCTGGTAGGCGTAAGGGGGGCGTGGTCCACGCCGCGGCCAACGGCTTTGGCAATCAAAATGCGCCGATCAAAGTAGAAAATCGATTTTAATTGCAATCCAACGTCGCTTAACGCTCGATTGTCGGCCGAATTGCCAAAGGGGGGTGGGGAGGGTGTGGGCGTGGCATGGTCTGTCCTGTCCTTAGAGCAGTGTGCGTGGCAATTGCTTTTGGCAACGTCATCGCAAAACACGCGTCACAGACAAAAAAAAGCACACATCGAGAGATTGAATCAAAATTTTGGATGCCACAGCGCAGATTCGCAATGGTCGATGTCGCGAGCAGACATTGTCGATATTTTGACTAATGTGTCGCCATTTGTAGCATCACTTGCCACTTGTCACTCCCCACACACACACATACACACACACACACACACATACACACTCGCACAATATATTTAAAAGCATCTCTGTCAAATTTACAAGAGACCAATTACGATACGCCTACCCACATAAAAATTGACAGCCAAAAAAGCAGAACGTCAGACTGGACATTAATTATCGCATATATGACAGCAAAAAATGAGACTATCCTCATATACTAAGAGCATAAATATCGATTTGTGCAAATTGCTCATATCAGTACTTTTTGCTGGACATGCCAAAAAGGTAAATTAAAGAAATTCAGGACAAGAAAACATATCATCGAATCAAATAATCATAGATCGAAATAGAAGCGCATCCAGAAA
Source organism: Drosophila cognata (assembly GCA_035041535.1). Lineage (NCBI taxonomy): Eukaryota > Metazoa > Arthropoda > Insecta > Diptera > Drosophilidae > Drosophila > Drosophila cognata. The sequence goes on along the minus strand of JAWNLC010000234.1, from coordinate 11,421,249 downwards.
GTAACATCATTTAAATTTCGAGACTTCAGTATTTAATATATATTAAATTGATTTATTATTATATTCATTTTATTTCATTGTATTTATAATCAAAGCCTTCCTTTCCTTTCATTTAATTTGTTCTATTTTTGCTGTCTAACTTGAAATCATATTTTAAGTTTAAATATACATTTTCAGCATATATGTATATTCATTTCTTAACTCAAAATATATTTCGGGACGGCCTTTATTTATGTTCATAGTGATGGCATAGCTGTAACACTTATCTACCTCTGTCCCATTCCCACATCTCACTCCGGGCCGGACGAAGCTGTTGCTCGAACCCCGCCGAGAGTCAACTTGGCTGGGGACCCCGATAACAATCTAGCTCAGTCCCGAACGGTGGGCTCAGACAAATTAGCTTTACCTGGATGACCCGAACAGACGGAATCTCTGCGGTTCGAGGGTCAAATGGAAGAAACTCCCCTTGCTGGAGGCTAAAGAGTCAAGAGGGACAGCTGCGGCACCAGCCCCCAAAAGGCAGCAGCACTCTGATACCAGCTGAGGACCCTCCCAGAAGGAAGTGCTTGGCGGCTAAAAGTGTTGCAGGCGGTCCAATGGTGGTGACTGTGCCAGCGGAGAAGGGATCGGATGGCCTGGATTTGCGCCCGAGCATATCACGTGCAGCGGCCATGAAGAAGGTGAAGGTAGCCGCGTTCCATGCGGAATTCCCCCAGATAATGCTCGGCCACGGAGACCTGTTAGTGTTTTAAGAGGCCTTGGGGAAGAATTGGCTCAGAATACCCCTTGTAGACTAAGAAGTCAGCTATCTAAACTGGGTATTTACAGCAGATTGTTGCGCCTTAACTAGGAAAAGATTTAGTATCCCAGGGAAGCATGTTTTGAGCTCTAATGGCATAGCAGGAGCTGGGGTTGATGGAAGAGCTATGGGCTCAGAAGGGGCACAATAGATCTGGCAGGTCGCAATGCATATATCAAAACAATAATAATAATTATTTATTCAGTCATTTTCGCTTGATAGAAGTCTGTTGCAGAGTAATTGCAATTAATTATTTATGTTTCATGCACTTTTGCCCTTTTTGTGGACCTTTGTTGTCCTTGCACTTGACTCGACGCACCAAAAGGACTACGTCCGTTTGTTTGTGCGGCACTTGAAAATGGCCTGCTACCAACTGTCTGACTGTGCCACCATGCTTCTGTCCGGCCGGCTGGCTTTCGTTCTACTCATAGTTGTGATCGACAAAATGCGCAACAGTTCTCGCCACAATGTGTGCCATTTAATTATATTTCAATTTAATTTCCCGCTGTGGCCCATTCACTCTGGCCGCAGGAAATTAACAGCAATAGACGAGGAGAAGGCAGAAAGCAGACGCTGCCTTTTCACGCTGTCATCGAGCAGGACAATGCTGATGGTGCTGCTGCTGCTGCTGCTGCTGTTGCTGCTGCCTATGCTGCAATGCGTCAACGTGCCACGCCCCCTTTCACAAGCTGCACTGCCCTTCGTTGTTGTTCTAATTAAGTTTGGTTTTTGCGTTTAATGTCAGTTGCGTCCAGTTGTGGCTCTGGGGTTAGATGTATTTTTCATCGGCTTGCTCGCCCGTTTCCCCATTTTCCCCATTTTCTTTGCATTTCTTTTCCGCCTTAACAAGTTCTTTATGATGCCAGCAGAAGAAATTAATTTTTTCGCCAGATATTGTCCTCCTCAAGGCTGCGCACAAGTTTTTCCTTTGTGAGTGCTGCAAACTCTTTTGCATATTTCCAACTTATCGCCATCATTTTCCCAGTTGTCTTTTCATTTTCACGCACTGTCGATCTAAGTAAATTTAATTGCACTTTCTGCAATGGCAGAATTTAGCAAAGTTAAAATCAATCCCTTAAATGTTCACTCAATATGTTGTTTATCTTCGCTTCAGTTTTTTATTTGTATCGATATTTGCAGTTGATTTAACTTTGTATTAATTAATTGCATATTTGAAAACTGTGCAGCTACTAAACTGGAGCAAACTCAAACATGAAAATACTATTTGAATATCCAAAAAATATCATTGGCAATTTCTATTAATTATCTCCCAAGTTGCCCCCTATTTGTGACCTTGCTGCGAAGCTTAATTGAATGCTAAACAAATACGAAATAAATATCAATAATAATAAAAGTGTGGAAATGCCCGAAACAAGTCATTCAACTGTCTAGTTGCTTATGGATTGTTGTTTGTTTTCAACACAATTTGTTGTTGACTGCACCTGAGGCATTTCGACACACCCAGACGCAGGCCTAGACTAACCAAACTCAGTTCCAGACGCACTGCAAAGATACACATATAGAAATTTGACTACCTCCGGCGTAGATTGGATCAAATTGCATGCGCATTTTATGCCTTTTGAAAATGTTGTTGCCTTTGGTCTCCACAATATGCCAACTGCTGTTGTTGTTGTTTGGCATGTGCGAGTGTAAATTCTGTATAATTTGTATGGCAAATAGAAGAAGAGTGGGGGGGGGGCGGGCATTTCAGTTTGGTTCTGGGCCCAGTTTGGTTTGTTTGGCAATGCTGTTGACCATTTGGCTCATATAAATAAAACATGTAAACCGATTGGCAAATATTTGACATCAGCGCTTTAAGCGCCCACGCCCAGACTATATACATATATATGTTCAAACTTTAAGCTATTGGGGCGGAGAGCGGAGGTGGGGTGGGCTGGTCTGGTCGAGCTAACTGTCGTAAACCAATGCAGGCAAAACCCAGCCCGGCCAACAACAAGAACTATCGCCAACGTTGAGCGGCAAAGTTCAAATTCAATTACCTTTCAAATATTTGCATTTTGCGACACAAAGTTCCGTCATAATGTGCACAATGGCTGCCACTCGAATGCCACTTGAAAAGCCAACGGATGGACGGGTGACAGGGGCATGGTAGTCGACTATAAAGAACGAACCGACAACGGATGGAGCACTCAAAACAGTTGCCGCTAATGTCGTTCTGCACGTCCAGGACGTCGTCCTTCTGCTGCTGCTACAGTTTCTGTTGCTGCTGCTGCTGCTGCTGCTACAGTTTCTGTTGCTGCTGCTCCTGCTACAGTTGCTGCTGCTACAGTTGCAACAACAAGAGGAGCAACAATGACGTTAACTTTTGCCGCCTACTGCCGTCCCCTTTCAAAACAATTACAAAACAAAGGCCAGCGACAGTGCGGGTAACGAGGTGATCGGGGCAATCTGTGTGAGTGTGTCGAGCGCATAAAAATACCAAATAAGCCAATTTCAAAACAGCCACCAAACACTAACCACCCACAACCCACCACCCACCTCCCACCACCCGCCAAGTAAGCCAAACAAAGCAGCCAAAGGTTCACAAATTTTTTCAATGCCAGCCCGTAGAGAGTATTTTAGAGCATTTCCACTTTGTGTTCTAGGTGCAACCCAAACTCAGCCAAATACTGCAAATAATTTACGATAGACTTGCTACGATAGGAACAGACTGAAGTGTGAGGAAGTGATGAAGATATCCAGCTTAGAAATCGTGACTAATATCGTGGAGAAAGCGAAAGAGATATAGTGAGAGTGAAAGTGATGACCGAAGCGACTGAAGAGAGAGTGGCAGCGAGAGAGAAATGAACAGAGTACAGAGAAGATAGAGAACTGCACTGAAAGTAAATCAGACAGAGAGAGAGAGAGAGCGACTGCTGGCAAAAGAAAGGAAAGAGTCCACTGATATAGACTGAAGCAGAATGAAAGAGGATAATAAAGGAATCAGAGTAATGACAAGAGTAAGAGAGAGGGAGAGAGAGAGAGACACTTTGATAGAGAGCTGTCTATATTAACAATATGTATAAGAAATACACTGCAATAAATTATGATTATTCTATGCGATTGTCTTTAACTCAAGCAATTAATCAATGAAATTAAACACATTCAGAAAAGTTCGAGTCAAATGCCAATTAAAAAGTTACTTATAAATAAAAAGTCAACTTACAACAACAAATAATACTTTTTGTTGTAATCCTAGAAAAGTCAGAGGGAAAGCGAACTAGAGCGATGTACACAGCGACTGGGCGCAAGAAAAGCAATTTTCTAACGCAATTGATACTGAGGGAAATCGATTGAGGGCAAGGAAAGCTTGAGGACAATTGACAGACAACTTGACAGAGAACCACTTTTACAAAATACACAATACAAAAATATAGTAAACAGGCCAGTTGCATATATTACAAGTATACATCGATAAATTAAGTAAGTAATAGTGCAAATAGAATTAAACTTAAATAGAAAATCAAAGTCAAATCAGGCATCTTTTTCATTCATCTTAAAGCAGATGAGATATTTGTAGTGCATGTTATAAGTCGGCTTGCTTGCGTGTGCCAATATAGTTTCTATTGTTGTAGTCCTTTTATTTATATATATATATAGATATATATACTATTATTTTTTTTGCATTTGTCGTGTTGGTTTGACTGCCACTGAAAGTTTTACATGGTCTGGTTGGCTGTCGCACGTAACTTTGTGATTCTGTGAAACTATGTGCAACGTTGTTGGAGGACCAGTTTAATATTGTTTTCTCTAGCTGCTGAGCTACTTCTACTGCTCCTGCTCCTGCTCCTGCTCCTGCTCTGTCTTCATCTCGTTCTCTCTTTATATCGCCCACTCTCTCTCGCTCCTTCTGTCTGTCTCTTTGTAGTAGTCAAAAATGTGGGCGCATGTGTCCCGTTTGGCTTGTTGTAGTTGCAACAAAGTGCATTGAAAATGATTTCTTTTGTCTATTAAAATTGTGTAGTGAGCTTTATTGAAAATGAGACACAAATGGCCAAACACTGCTTGACTGCTCGAATCTTGCGTCCTTGGCCAGTGCACGCGCCGTGCCCCACACGCACACGTCTCGCAAATTGCGCAACTCTGTGTGGGGCATGTGGCATGTGGCATGTTTTATGCATGCGGACACAGCAGCAACCACGCCGGTAAATCCAGTTCGAATCCCTAGTTGCCAGCTTATTTGCATGCTGAACTCTTCTGTTCCATATACCCTACTGTATACTGAATACTATTAGAGCCTTACAGCTGGCCTGCTGCTTCTTTGACTGCATTCGCAATTTTGCTCCACTTAGTATATGTGCATCCCCAGAATCGGGTTAATATATCTTAGAGCTGCCATAGCAACTATCGCTTGAAAGATGAGAATATTTGAACAACTACTTTTCTTTTACTTAAATATTCCAACTCACATTTTCACTAAAAGCGATCAACATTCAAATGCCAAAACAAATACACTCAGAAAAAAGGTATTACAAATTCCTATTAATCAATTTAATATATCCATTAATAACACACAACTTTCAGTTCAGTATGAAGATATCCAGGATGGGTTAACTAGATGAAAATTCAGTTCAACTTATATTTTGCAATAACCAACATCGGTCTATCATATCAAATAAATAATAATAATATAATCAATATAATAATAATAATAAATAATAATAATTGTAGATGTGAGCAGTTAGACAATTGTCTGCCAGGGTATTTGAAGTTAGCAATGTTAGCTTCAGCTGATTCCCGGTTTATTTTTTTGGAAACACATTAAATGAGCGCGTGCTGAGAACACATTTAGAGACTTTGGATGGAGAAGTCGTTCGCTGGAGAAGTGTTGAGAGTGGGGGAGCGAAGTTCGGGTGAAATTGTGGAGGCGAGCGTGGCAAATGACAGTGATGAGTGCGCTGTAACCAAATGTGTGTTGAGTAACTGCGTCAGACGACTTGTTCAAAGATGCGTGAATGCAGATCCGCATGCGAAAATACATTTCGCACATAAACCCCATCATATATGGAGGGTGTATGTGTGTGTGTGAATTTGTGTGTATAAATACTAAATTTATAAGGGTGTATAGCCACTGGCAATGACGTTAATATAAAATGCATGGAATTTTCCCATTATTCCGTGCATTTTAAAGTCAAATTTATGTTATGCATATTGCTGTCTAAAGCAAAATTGCAACGAAAGCGCAAAGCAAAAGGCAACAAATATAACATCAGCGAAACAAAGCCAACATTCCCCACTTTATAACTCCCATTGAATATCCTGGCAGAACTATAAAAAAAACCCGCTTATAACTAAAAATAAATACTTAAAACATTTTACTGAACTTCGACTTTAGTGTGCTCCGTATAAAGCGAAATCAGCTCGACAACTTTTGATTAAATAAAAATCCCTTTGAGGTAAGTGCAGGATACAAATAAGTTTGTGCGCAGATCAAAAAGTTAGTTCATTAAATGAATTACTGAAATTAAGTGCAACTGCAGGTTATCTCATAGTAAATAGCTTATATACCCAAAATACAAATTTTAAATTTATTATTATTATTTATTTAGATAAGTATTTTCTAAACATGAGTGTTTGCATTTCTTTGTTTACTGCAAATGAAAGAATACCTAAAAAATTGTTTATTTATAAAAAAAAAGCCAGAAAATCTTTCTAATTTCCAGGGCTATTTTCTAAAATTCAGATTTCTCAGCTGTTTATATTGCTTAAATTGTCCGACTTGGGAGGCGAGAAACCACTTCAAATGTATTTTAGGGCTGGCAGCAGTGTATCTACTAGTCGGTCAATATCGACCAGAGCACACTTTTCGAGTAGTGTAACTTGAGTTTTTATTACCTCTAAATAGACATTCCAATTATAAGCAGATCTGCTTTGCTGCAATATGAGCAATTAGACTTCGCTAACAACGTCCTCAATCCCCAGAAACATTCATTTATTTTGTACAGCTTTAACTACATTTCGCAAATGCTTCAGTTGGAGCTCTGCTGCAGCTGTTGCAGTTGCTGCTGCTGTTGTTGTTGTTGTTGTTGCAGTTTCTCTCTGTCTGGTGATTTTGAGCTTTGCTAAATGAAAAGCAAATAAATACGCTGTTTTAGTGGAGTTGCGTAGCAAGTAGCGCATCATTTGTAATGCTGGCTCATAAATTTAAGTCAAATATATTGCGCATACGCACTGCGATCCGCAAAAGAACTAAACAAATATTCTAGTTGCAGTCGTTGTCATTGCTATAGACGAGTTTGCTTTTGGGTCGAGTTGGGTCAGCAGAGAGCAAGCTGCAGTTGAAATTGCCTTGACATATTGCTTAAAACAACCAAACCAACGGAAACTGCAGCCCCAAAACAACTGTCTTTGTCCTCAGTCTGTCATGTATCATTGTATGAGTGTGTGTATGTGTGTGAGTGTGTGTGTGTGTGTGTGTGTGTTTATGTATGTATGTCAAAAGCATGCAAGTCATTCAACTCGAATTTATTTATTGTGCAACTGCTGTGCACTGCGGTTGTACAATAACATGTGCAAGAGCCAAGACACATTCATCTATTTAATTAATAACAAAAACTGCACAAATGACACAGGAAAAGCACTTTTCATATGACCAGTATTTAATACCCTAGCAAATATATTTACCAAAACTAATTGCTTGCTAAAGGGTAGAGATTTCAGCAACTTGCAGTTCCTCATTCAATTTTCTGTTGGATTATTTCTATCAGCGCTGATTAAGATTAAAATCAAAATCTAAATTTGCAATATTCGAGTTTGATATTTGAGCTATCAATATGTTCAAATTTTACCAGCAGCCTTAAAATTTGAACAATGCCTTATTATTGATACTTCAACATTAGTAAATTTAATTCATTTTGAATCTATCTCGAAACTATTTTTCAATTAAAAAGGATTGAAAATAAATAGTAATTAATTTTGATGTATGATATCATTTTATTACCAATGTAATTTAGACGTTCGTTTATAGATTTGCATCGGATAATCAAATTTAACAACTGAGTAAAATTTATCAATCGTAAAAATCAAATTTATATCAATAAAATTATCGACTACGATGAATGGCATCGATAAAAACTTTATTGATTGAATATTTCTATTTATATTTATATTTATATAATAGAATTAATTTTATATATTATATATATAAATTGAACAAATTTATATAAATCAGTATTTATGCCTCTAGATATTGTATAATCTTGTATATTCAAGACTTTTTGGGCTGAGTGGCATGCCCTGAGGGAAGGTATTCATGCAGCTTGCTTGTCAGGCAATTGTCTGGCATAAACTTAGTAGCAGCTTTACATAAATTAACTTTATGTATTCATTAAAAATAATGAAAGCATGTGAGAGAGTTGGGTGCTGGGTGTGTGGGCGATTGCACATGAGTTGAGGCCAGCTGAAATTGATGCGAAATGCGAATATCAGGCCGTGCAACATACATAACAGCAGTTTGGACACATGTACATATGTGTGTGTATGCATGTGTGAGTGTGCAACGAGTGCGTTGGCTGGCGGGCGTTCGCCACATGACGTACGAAATCCGAAAAATGCATCCGCCAACTCTGGGCAGGAGGAGTTGCTGCTGCATTCGCAGGACAATGGAAGCTGTCACTTACAATGAAGCCGTACTCGCTTGCAAGCAATTGTCAGAGATTGGAGATGGAATAACTTGGGAGTAGTCTCGCCTAGTGACATGTGCAGTCTGTATGCATGGCAGAGCCGGGCAAACAATAAAGGATAACATTTACACAAGCCGCTCACTCACACACACACGCACGTATACACTAACCTGAAAGGGTCATCAAATCCTTTAGCCAAGTTTGCTTTTGTTCTCGTCATCGTCAACGTACAATCTCCCTCTATCTCTCTCTCTCACTCTCTCTCTCACTCCGGCGTCTGGCATTGTCTTTATGCTGGCTTAATCTGTGTCGAAAGGCGTGAGTTATTACAAGCCAGCAACGCCCACAAACGCCCCTAGCGACGCCAAAAGCTGCATACATGTACGCCTTACTTAAAGCTTGCCCCATTGTCTAGCCGCATCGTCTGTATGGAGAGAGACAGACATAGAGAGAGAGAGAGAGAGAGAGAGAGAGAGGAATGCTGGGGTGGTGCTTGGCGTCAAATAGAACTCGACCAAGTCAAAGGTTTATCTTTTGTCAACGGCTTTTGTGTAGCTGCATAATCAGCTTTCTCTTTGATCGAACTGTCTATTCAAGATTCTGATGAACTACTTGCAAAGGTCTTGCGAGTCAATTAGTGCCACATGCTGGCAGCTGCTGAATTAATTCCAGCTTAATGCTGCAACAAAAATCACAAAATTAACAAATGGAAAACTTTTCACTTTTAACCAGTAGATATTAACTAAGTCTCGACTATCCTTACTCGACATTAAATAATATAAATCAATTTATCGTTTAGTAATTTGTAATTAAACTAAGCTAAGTTCATTGCAAACTTTATTTTTAATTTTTTAATTTACTTTACTCTCAGCTAACCCCATTAAAAAGAATTGTTTGAAAAATACCAAGCTAAATAAAGAAAAGCTGCATTTTAAAATTATTTTAAGTGAATTATCACAAGTTTCTGTATTTTTATGAATGTATACTTGAAATGCGAAATTGTGTTTCAGTTTTCATGAATATATATTTCTAATTTTCTCTCAGCATTGAGTTCGATTGAAAGTTAACCAATTCACCTCTAAACTGAAACCGGGTCAAATTGATTTTTAGTCAGCTTTAAAGTTTTTTCCCATTTATGAAATTGCTTTCACATTTTAGTTTACACAAATTTCGATGGAGGGTCTAATATTAAAAGAAGAAAATTAAAAATACCCGAATTGAAAAATCCCAGATAGATATTCTCTATATATATGCGCTGTTCGCGAGAATCTCTGTCCTTAATAATTGGCATTGCGGAGTCCGCAGCCAGTCAAAGCCATTGGACATGCAATTTAATTGTTGCACGGATTTTATTTTTCCATTCTCTTTTTTTGTACGGTATTTGGGTTGTAAAAACTCTAATGAATTAATGAGCTCGTTGGCACTCGAATTGCAATTGCGTCGATGGTCTCCTCGTGCACTGTGCAGCAGCCTCCTCATCCACGCTGCCTGGCCTTTATTTTACTTACAATTAGCGCCATCGATTGTTTAATGGCAGTTGATTGTAATAAGCCAATTTCGAAGAGTTTCCATTTGAATTCAAAATGCGAAATAAGTTCATTAGCAAAACGATGACGCCTGCAGTGGCGCCCCCTGGCGGCGACCACCTAGTGTGTGTATTTGTGTGTGTGCCTAGCCGGAAGTTCCAGCTGCTCTTCGCTCGATGTGTGTGTGTGTGTGTGTGTGTGTGTGTGTGTGTGTGTGTGTGTGTGTGCTCCGTTCTACCCGCTGTCCAGAAGCATAAAAGACAAGCACTCGATTTCCAATTGCAATGTTTGGCTGTCTGTCCATCCGTCTGTCTCTCCGTCTGTCTGTCTCTCCGTCTGTCTGTCTCTCCGTCCGTCCGTCCGTTTGTTTAATTTGAGTTTATGCAACTTTTATGCTTATTAATACTTTTATAACATGCCCAACAGCGCCCTTCCGCCAGCAGGTAATTGCCAATTTGGTTTGAATTTCAATTGGCCAATTTGGGCTTGTTTTGGGCCATGAGAACTTTTTAAGTGCTTGAAATTGTTAAGCATCGAGTTGTCTGATAATCTATTAGCCATTTATTAGTATTAATTGCGCGTGTTAAAGTGAGAGGCAGACAACTCTACGCTCTAGCCAAGAGAGTGATGACGTCGATACAGATATCCTACATATAGATCAAACATTTGTCAATTCACTTCTGATTTTAATCTGAATCGTATTTTAAAGAGAAGCAGCACAAAGAGAAGTAATAAATTACTTGAGTCCAAAAGGATTAGACTAAAATAAGTTAGGTAGCAAATGCGAAACTGTGTGAAGAGTCATGATTGCTGATGAATACGACTCTAACTATTTTGCAGTGCATCAAAATAATTATATTGAATGAAGTAATGATATTTATTATACTACTTTACCTACCCTTTAATCTATGCTGATATTAAACTGAATTGGCCAAAAATTATATCAAAATATTATTTATAAAAAAAAAACAGAAAAACAGAATAAATAATATAAAAATGTTTCATTGGACAACAATTGTCGCTTCTTTTCCATATCTTTAAAATATTTTAAAAAAATGAATTATTCAAAAGAAATAAAGCAGCAAAAATATAAATGTGTTTCAATTAAAAGGATTATGGAATTAAGAGCGCAATTCTTTTTTCCACGAATCTTGGCAATATTTTCTTTTACTGATATTAAACTGATGCAACCGTAAAATATGTGAAAAGAATACAATTATGCTTCCATTTTTGATATCTTTTCAATTTGGGAAATGGAGGAGTGGAGGTCGCTTCTCTCGAATTGAATTTCATTGTTGTGTTTAAATTTCAGTGCGCTTTTTAAGCTGACAAACTGACAAAACTCAATGCCTTCTCTCAAGTGCAGCCAGGCACATAACTAAGGACCCTTCCACTTGTATGGAGACATGGTTTAAAGATAACAACAAACAGATCCGAAGGGTAACTGGAGGTTCTCTCCCCAATCTCTGCCCCATCTCTCTCTCTGTCTCTCTCTCTCTCTCTTCTGGTCAGTGAGTCGTCTATTGCAGATGCAGCTGAAGCTGCAGCTGCAGCAGCTGTATTTTTATTATCCCTACATATAAACCCATTTTAGTTGATATTTGTTAAGTGGATGCCTGGGTCAGTTTGCCACGCCCATACGCCCATACGCCCATACGCCCACGTTTGCCCGCCGGCTGCCACTAAGCGAAAGTAGGAAAAAAATTGCATCTAACTAAAGAGAAAATAACCGTGAAGTTGTATGTTTTGCAGTTCAGTGCATTTTGGTTATTGTAGCAACATTTCTTTCATATTCCCTGACCACGCCCCACGCCCCATCCCCCCCCCCCCAACCCTAAAAGTAGCAGGCAATTGTTGTTTTTGTTGCTTTTGCTATTATTGCCGTTTTTGTGTTTGTGCATGGGTTGTAAAAATGTTTTGAAGTGCGGCTGGCCTGGCAAATAACCAAATGGATGAACCGCCTGCTGCCGGTCAGCAATGACCCCTCTAACCAGTCCTTTTGCCCCCTTGCCCATGCCACCCTTTAGACCCTTTGTTGGTGCCTCCGTGCCACGTTCGCATCGCGCTCAAGTAGCACCATTCAGTGTTTGTATGCGAAATGTTGCTGCTTTATGGACCTGTGCCACAAATTCAGTCAGATACTCAGTCGACCAGTTTGTCTCTTTTACAGCAGCCACCTGTCTACCTCCCCCACTCTCTCTCTCTCTCTCTCTCTCTCTCACTCTCTCTCACTTTCTATCTATGCCTGGTCTGACTCTCTTTTAACATCGATATTCCTGTTTACTAGCTCCTAGTGGAATTAGCAGCTCTGTCCTGCCAACTTTGATACATTAATACTTAATGGTTACTAAAAGATCAACTGGAGAACACTTACAGCTGATGCTGCACTGCAACTATAATATAAATAACAGATATCAGTAATATAGAAATCTCTAAATAATTGAAAGCTAATATATATATAATATAACTTTTCACTGAATGACTATACATTTTGTGGGCTTCGAAATTCGTACAATTTGTATAAAAGTCAAGCGAAATACTTAATAAAATTTTGGACAAGACTAAGAAGAATAAAATATTTCTATGTCTAAATAAAATCTATAACAAGTTGTTTCATTTAAATAAATATTGGGAGTCTGAGAATATTAAAAAATAAAGACTATTTGACGAACATATAACAAACATTTAGAAATATTTAAACATAATATAATTTTATTACATAAACTAATTTTCATGAATACTTTCTTTCCAGAAGACATTCAAAAGTAAATAATTTTTAAGTAATTGAAGTAAAACCTATTTTATTAGTTTTATTATTATTATTTAATTATTTCATATTTCTTTTCTTATTTTTAAATGTATCTACTTAATTTTATTGTTAATTACATTTTTTTTTATCTTTTGTATATTCCTATGTCATTATCCGACAATAAACTAAAGCTATAAATCGTTGCAAGCTGACCAGTAAAAGAAAATATTGATATTGGTTATAGAGATGCTTCACTGTACTTCAATAGTGGCACAGCTGCAACAATTGTGTGACAAAATTTAATGACACTTAACGTCTGCCATGCACAAAACTTATCTCTGTGCAGAGAGTTTTCCATGTATTTTCTAAAACTGCTGTAACTAAAGGGGAAATGGCCAAATGGGAAAAGGCAAAAGGCAAAAGGGAATGTGGCCAACAGCAGTGGCAACGGATGCATCTGACTTTTGGTGGAGTGCGGGTGGTGAGGCATGGGCTGACAATTGAGGGCAGAGTTGAAAAATGTTTCCAAGTTAAATGAAGCGCATCAAACGTCAGTCGATAAATTTAAAAGCCAAAGCTATTGACTCGCAGAAAATAAAAGCAAATAATGCCGGCCAAAAAGGCCAGACGACAGACGACAAACGAACGATAGAGGGCGCCACATACTGCCTGCAAGGCCAATTCGAAATTCGAATGCATGTGCAAGAAGATGTGACATTTCTGCTGACAGCACAAAAGCAGCGACGCCAACGGCAACGGCAACGGCGACGGCGACGATGCGTCCAAGAAAAGTCGACGTGTTGACAGCGCCCTCTATGGAGCAGCCATCACATAAAAAGTGCAGCACGCCAGAGCGGCAGCAGAGAGCTCTGTGATTGGCTACTTAACTCTTTGACAACTTGTCTGCGCTGCAGAGAGCAGCAGATGCTCTCGATAGATGCACGACTACCCCCCCCCCCCACCACCCCTTCGACATTCCTTCCTTTCTTCAGGCTCATATGTGAGCAGCAGCAAAGTTGGCCGGCAAAACTTTGTCATTTGCATGCGACCAAAGTTTAACAGAAATTGAATTTCTGTTATATTTTCTTACTTTTTTTTTAGTTTTTAGTCTGCATATGTAGCGTGTTTGCATTGAAACAATAAATTTGTTCAGAGGGTGTCCGTGTCCAGTTTGGATTGCTTTGACCTGGCCCAAAGTGGCGTTGAGGCGTGCAAAAGTTACGGATTTTTATTATTAGCTGCTGCTGCCAGTCGAAAGTTGAAACTCGTCTGTAAAGTTTGCGTTTGCAGCATGCAAAGCGTATGTGCCGCTAATCAAGTAAAACAAAAAAAAACAATTTTTATTAAGTTTTTGCGTTGCATATAATAAAGCCACTCTTGGCACATAGTTCATTTTTGTTTTTAATTAAAGGACTCATTTGAGGGCGAGCGATTTTAAATTTTAAATCATTTTAACTTAATGAATCTAAGAACGTATCAAGCATATGAACTTTTTATATTATTATTATAATATTAGAATTATTTCTAAATAGCTTTTAATAAATACTTTTGCAATTCTTATTAATAGTTTTTATAGACTTCATTTCTAAGTCTAAAAACCAGAACATTTCTATAATTTTCAGGGAAATTTTCATTGTATGTAGATTTTCAAAAATTCGGATAAATTTCGTCTTTCTGAGTTTAAAACATTTCCAATGCACGTGTCTGACAAATGTAAAGATGTTAAATAATACTTTAACAAATAATTTGTTGAAGTTGTCGATAAATGTTATCGCTCGCTGCTAATGGTTGTAACTGTTGTTGTAACTGTACTTCCAGTTATTGTTGTTGAGCAGTCTTAACAAACTTTGACTTTGATAGCACCCTCGTAATTTGAATTTGTTTTCTTTCATTATCTGCTCTTTTTTTCCAACTGAAACTGATTCCCCTATAAGTATTTGACTGCTCATTATGTTGTTGTTGCTGCTGTCGTTGGCGTTGGCAAACAAATTGCATATAAATTGCACTCATTGACGGCAGCGAATCTACATGGAAAATATTTCGTAGTTACTAAATAAATTTCATATTTCACATTTTGCAGCCGCCCACTTCGCCGTTTGGGGGCACGTCAAGTGTTTGTATCCCACACCAACCCATACAACGGCAACAACAACAACAACAACAACTACAACAAGTAGTCAAAGTCGTTCTTGGAGTTGTGCTTGTTGTTGTTGCTGTGCCAAATGACTTGCCGTGGCAGTTGTTGGTTGGCATTTTTGATGAGCCAGCTGCACGTAGCACTCGTCTAGGTGCCCCAGCTCAGGTACCTCTGAAGAAGTCGGGGACTTTATTAAAATTATATATTTGCATGTTTGTTGCAATTTGAGCGAAGCACGCAGCAACGATGACGGCAAAAATTGCAATTGCATATGCATTTATAAATATGAAACGCAATTTTGTCAACTCACAGCTTGCAACTTGCAACTTGCAACGGGGAACTTAATGCTCAAGTTTTGCTCGATTTGATGAGCGGCCACTAACTGTAGGTGGTTGGGTATGCGGGGGGGAGGGGGTTTTTTTATTCCTTCGCTGTGTCTCATTAACAAAGCACGGACATTGCCTGCGTTAGTTTCGAGCAATGCATCCGACTAGGCTCGACCATTAACGCAAACGGAAGAGCAATTTAACCCAAGAAAACTGGAAAAAAAGAAAAACTGAAGATTTGATTTACTATTTTTATAATTTAGAAATGTTTAAACTTGGCTTAAAAGTAAAGAGAAAAATTAAAATAAATAATTTATAGCACAATAAAATAAAATAAGAAAACAAATTTGTAGTTTTATAATTATAATTTATTGCATATTTTAGTTATTTTATTTATTTCTTTTAAATATTTATTATTATTGTATTATTACTTGTAAATAATATATATAAAATATTATAATATCTGTTTGGCAATTGAAAAAAGGACTACATTATTTATTATTTATTATAAATGTAACAAATTTCCATTTTATGGCCTGCATTAAAAAAGAAAGCAAATTGAAGTTTTCGTCCTATTGTTTTAATATTTATTTATATAGTTATTATTTATTAGTAAAATATTATATTAATATTCTAAGATTGAGTTCGCTTATTCTTGAAGTAAGTACCGTGAATTAAATTCATTGTCTTCTCATTTCTCATCTTGAAAAACAAATTTGTTGACTTGTGATCTGAATTCGTTTCCCAATAACAGATTCTTAGATGAGCACTCGCAACTTTGTTTTTTGGGATGAATTTTGTATGTTGTACGTTTTGAGCATTTGCTGTCAAAGTGTTAAATCCCAAGTCCTCTTCACCTGTGCATTTTTCAGGCCAGCTCCAAGTGCTGCCAGCTTAGGCGAATTCGCAGAGCCACAAATAAGCCGAGCAGAAAATGCCGGCACAGTGGAGGGGAGCAGAAGAGAGTGAGAGAGGCGGGTGGGGGGTGTGAGACAGCTGAGTAGATTTCGGAGGCAGCAGGCTGAAAATGTTGTGTGTTCAAGTGTGTGTGTGTGTGTGTGTGTGTTTGTGTGTGTGGTAAATTAAATTGAAAGGCATTGCAGGAAATGCGAGCATAATATTTGCGCCTTGTTAGTTTGTCAACGCTTGGCTGAGTCTGAATGATGAGGACGCCTAGAATAGGGATTGGGGTAGCTTTAGTTGTTGGCCTGATGTTGAAACATTTAATGACATTTAACAGGCGGCGCAGCATAATTAAAATTCTAAATATATAAATAAATATAAAGGAATAAAGAGAGGAAACGCATGAGAGTGCGACAGTGCTCTACATACCGCAAAGCAGTTGGCATTTGCCAAAGCAAAAGTTGCCCAGATTGTGGAGACGCGGATGAAGGAGGGGAGAGGTTAAACTAGCAGTGGGAGGGGGGGGTGAAATAGCGCAACTGCGTCGACTGCCAGAATCACGCTTAAGCTCACGATTTATGTGAGATTCTTTAAGCGAAATCCAAGTCAATTAGTTTCCTAATTCGTTTTGCGAAAAGGAATTTATCGATTTTATCTGCAGACGTGCAGAAAGTAGTTAAGAGCAGTTTTTCCAACGACTTTCATCGTTTTCCTTTTCGTTTCCTTTATTTTCTTTTTGTTTTGCTCTTGTGTGTGTAAGTGCTGATAATGATTCCCGCTGTGCTGTGTGTGTTTGCTGCTTAACAACGAAAACTGTGCGTTTTATGTGCGGCAGCCTCTGTGGGTAGCATTGGGACAATAAACAAGCCGCATTGCTCATACGCCATGTGAACATTGCCGAACTGGGCGAGCGTTAGACTAAGCGTTAGCAAATTAAATTAGATTGCAATTGCTTTGCCAGTCGATTCAAATGTTCAAATAAACCAGGCATCAACTAATATACTGTGTACAAATTCCTCGAATTGCGCAAAGATTCCATTGAATTTTTCTCATACATTTTCAAATAACTTTTGGATTCGGCTCATGGGAACTTATTTTGCAAAGACTTTACGAATTTAAACTTGAACTCAAACTAGATACTCCCAAAAATGTATTTATTAGCCTACGACTCAGTAGAGAAACGCATCAATTAGCGTTTGTTTTATGAAAGCAATTCAAATAATTTATTATTATTGTAAATATTTGTATTCCATTTAAATCGCTTATAACCAATTTTGTTAACTACGATTTATGGATTATTTTTCCTTTTTAATTGAGCATTTACCATTTTTGCAACTGCATCAACTATTTTTGCGACTTTATCGATTTATTTGTTTGAACTAAACTTGTTTTGCTGCATTTTCAGTTTGACAACGGTGCTTGAACTCATGTTTTCCTAATGATGAAATTTGAGATTTTCCTTTTTCCATTTTGCATCTACTTTTTGTGTCTGCTGTTTTTGTAATATTATTACGTGTACATCGATTTAAATTGAACTAAACTATTTGTCTGACCCTTTACTTTGACAAAACACAACACAATGAGTCACAAACTCTATAAGTAATCTTCTATATATATATATATATATATAGAAATATATATGTATAATCCCGTCAAAGCTGCAGCATTTTTGGTTCGAGCACTCAGAAATGTTGTAGACAAACATAAATCGGTTTAAAATGAAAAACTTTCGTTATTACAGCGACTTGTGTTTACATTTGTAACGGGTCTAAGGATGTTTGAGTGGGCGTTAGTTGGATGGGTGGGTGGTGGGCTGGGTTTGAGTATTGGGTTTGCGCCGTCGATCGTTGGACGACTCAATTTGTGGCCTGCAAGGCGTCGACTTAAAGAATTTTTAATTGCTTCAAAAAGAAGTTGAATGCTGTTTTATTTATATTTCCGGCGACCGCCGAGGCGACGCCATAGACAAATTCCATTAAACTTTTGGCTTCTAAACTGTGTCAAAGTTGGGCGTAGGCAATGCGAATTGGGAGGGGGGGCTGGCACTGAGGGGGAGGAGGGGTTCGATGCAACGCTTCCTGGTCGCTGGCTAAGGATAATTCACTGATGGCAACCGCCAGAGAGACGAGCTCACAAAACTTTTTGCGCAAAGCAAACTCAACCGAATGAAATGAAAATGCCACAGAGGCAACCAAACACTCCTGCGGGGCAGAGAGCGAGACAGAGAGAGAGAGAGCGACAGTGAGACAGTGAGAAAAAGAGAGAGACGTAGAGATATTGAGAGGAAGTTGCGATAGCGAGCGTCGCTTGGTGAGCAATCAATTTCTGTTGACGTTGACAACAAGGCAAAAGTCCGGCCAAAGTTAAGGCCAAAAGACAAGGCGCAATGCTCCTCAATGTAGAGGGGGAGGTGTAACTTTATTTGGGGGGATGGGGGGTGGTTGAGGGGGATGGAGCAACAACAAATCAAAGTCGACGTCGTGTTTTTAAGACGCCTGTCGAATTGTGCTTGGAACACGCCCACTTTAGTCGCGTAAACGCCTTAAGTCGGCGACTGCGACGCTGACTGCGACTGCGACGGCGACTGCTGCGGTTGAAGTGTATTTAAAAGTTTGATTAGTTTTTAATGTTTGTAAGGCGAGTCCTTAAGTTTCTCTCCCTCTCCCTCTACCTCTCCCTCTGCCGGTCTGTCTGCCCCTATCCCTCTCTGTCTGTCACTGTAGCTCTCTGTAATTTTTAGTTTGTGTTCAGCTTTAATGATAACATCGTTCATGTGTATCTATATATACATATACATACGTATATACATATGTATATAAGTGCACAGCAAAGGCCCGATTTGGCGCCCTCGGGCAATATGTATGCATATTTATGCAAAAGTGAACTAATCACAAGCATATTGCATAAAATAACAATTTCATAAATTGAAACAAAATGTCTAGACTCATTATGCCACCGAAAATGTATGCAATAAAATTATGCAAATTATACGCCAACAACAGCAACAGCAACTACAACAACAACGACAACAGCAACAGCAACAACGATGTGTTGCCCAAATAATATATCATATTTGGCATTTTTGCCTTCGCTGTTGTTGTTATTGTTTTTGTTATCGTTGCTGAGCGCCCTCTGCACAAAACTGTCCCTTTATCTAGTTGGCTCAGTCGCCATTCGAAATTCATTTATTCGTCATTTGATTTCGTTTAATGTAAATGCTTTAGATTTCCAATTTGGTTTACATTGTCTTTGTGACTGGTCTGGTTGTGATTGGAGCTTAAGCTCCAAGAAACTCAAATGTTATTCAATAATTTTATGATTTTGTAATCAAATAATATATGAGAAAATAACTACATGAAATTAATTAACAATCTTTCAGACAAATTGAATTGACTCAACTCGAATTGGCTGCAACAACTGCTGTGTTAATTTATAAATAAAGCATTAAACAAATCAATCTTATTCCAAAGTAAAATACTTATGCCACATTCAAGCTGCAACATTCAAATAACTTTGTTAAATTACATCTCGCACAAAAATGGGTTTTCTTGGAAAACTGTTGAGCATTTTTTATCAGACTTTCAACAGATTGTCGTTGAAAATGTTTTGATAATAATTACAAGTTAACTAAAAGCGAGTTTGGCATCGCTAAGAGGCTCGTCTCTTCTGCGTCTGCCCCATTTGCTCGGCTTGCCTAACCGCACTCGTCAACAACAATAATAAAAAGCAGTCGGCAAATGCAGCCATAAATTATGGATATGAAAGGCAAGGTGTCTACGTGTATGTGTCCCTATGTGAGGCATGCCCCAAATCGACTCTTCCCCCTTGGCTGCCTCCCTGGGGTGCAATAACGCAAAGAGGCCACACAGGGCCTCAGGCAATGCAGGGTTAATAGAAACGTGTAAGCCTGTGTATGTGCGTGTGTGTATGTGTGTGTGTGTGCAAAAGTTATAAACATTTATGGCAGCTACTTAAAAATGTCAAGCGAAAAAATTATGATAATGATACGTGACATTTGAAAGCAATAACAATTTAGTTAGCACGCACTTTTTGATTACACCGAAAAAACTTGGCCAGGTTTTATTTATGAGTTGGCAACATAAAATTGAAAAATTGCCTCAAATACATACATGTATACACACATAAATATGTGTGTGTGTGTGTGTGTGTGTGTGTATTTAAGAATGTGGCACTCAAGTGAAAATACTTACATGGGTGGTAATAACAATAATCATAAAGCACGCCATCATAGAATGGCAAATGGCAACAACAATCAAAACTCGCCAGAAGTCGGATCGACTTTATAATGCTCTTCAAATGACAAAGGTATTTAAGCTTGACGTTAGTTTTGCAAAATGTACAACACATACATATATTATATATTAATATTATGTATTTATTGCAAGTGTAGCCGTCCTTATCAATTTTTATTTTTAATGTTATTTACAGATTAGGAACTACGAGTATGTCATTTCTTGGAATTATTATACCCTAAACCCATTAAATTTGGGTAAAAAGGGTAGAATGGTTTTGTGCAAATGTATGTAACAGGCAGACGGAAGCATCTCCGACCTCATAAGGTATACATATACATACTTGATCAGGTTCAATAACAATCTATCAATCAATCAAACTTACATTTGCAAAAGTTATAGCTAAAATGAGTTTCATATACAAAAAATATTTAAATTATAAGTTAAGCACACATTAGCGTAAACTAAATATTGAATTTATTAAGAACCTTTGACAAGCTAACTAAATATTGCTTTTAGATTCTACAGTTAGGAATATTACCTAACTTTAATGAAATGTATTTGGTTAGCGCACAATTTGTGTTGTTGTAAAAATGTTTACTAATCTGATGCCTACATTTACCAAAATTATGAATTTTATGAAATTAACAAAGGTCCAAAGAGGGGGGCAGCTGTCCTTCAAGTGGTCAGGCTGCCGGATAGACAGACAAGCAGGCTGGCGAGCAGGCGTGCGGAATAGGGGCAACCAGGGGCATGAGGCAACCAGCAGCAACAACAGCAAAGCACACATCCTGCATGTCAACTGAATAATTTGTTGCATGCACAAAAGGCATGCACTCACATCCGGTTTCCTGTCATTCTTTTCACCACACATACACACACACACACACACACGAAGTGAAAGAGCAGCGGGAGAATGCAGCGAGTGACACACCGAGAGACAAAGAAAAACAAAGAGAGAGGGAGATATAGAGAGGGAGATAGAGACAGGGAGATATAGAGAGGGAGATAGAGAGAGCGAGATAGAGAGAGCGAGATAGAGAGAGGGAGATAGAGAGAGGGAGATAGAGAGAGAGAGTGACCATCCTGCATGTTGCTGCTGTTGTTGTCTTTATGGCGTGTTTGGTATTTGTTGCAACTTTTGTTTTGAATTCCTGTGGCCTTGTCACACGCTCCATGCGCTTGCAGTTAAATTTATGTTTTAACGCACGCACACACACACACGCGCACACACACACACACACACACATTCAAACTCTTAACGAACAATGAATGCAAAAAAGTGTTGCATACAACGCGAAATACTGCTCGTTCCCCTCCCCCTTCTCTCTAGGAGCGTGGCAAAAGATAGAGACCGAGAGCGAGAGAGAATTGGTGGTGGCGGGACTAGGGGGAGGGGGTGGTGTGGAGGTGAAGGTGGAGGTGCGCTCGGTTATGCAGTGCTGTGACGGCCAACTGCCAGCATCACATCTCTTGTAAAGCAGCGTATAATCCACTGATTGCTCCCAAGGTTCAGCTTTCAACAATGAAGGACACTCCGAAGGAGTCGCGGTGCACACAGGGAGGGTGGAGTTGCAACTGCCGAAAAGGGAGAGGAAGGCTGTTGCAGTCAGGTCAACGGATGTGTTGCTCTTTTTCAGCGCATTGCTCTGGGCATATCAGTTTACTTGTGACACCAAATCGAGACTCGAAATAATACAAAAAATAAAGTTTGGCTGTTTTCTGCTTTAAATCGCTGAGAAATCGAGCGATTTTCTTTAAATTAAATTATATTGAAAAACTTGAAATATTATATATTAAAAGTAAAAATAAATAAACAAAAAAGCCTGTTGAAGAAAATTAAGAAATGTACTCTGAAAATAACAGAAGAAATACCCTGTAATGTAGAAAGACAGAAGCATTCCGTTTTAGAAATACAGTTTCTGAATAATAGCGTGAGTCAGCAATGTCGCCAAAATCTGGGCATTGCTCCAATATTAGGAGCCATTTTATTTTTTGACTGTATTCGCTTTTCTTATGCCTTTGCTCCTCTGCTCCTGCTCTCGAGATGCAGTCGCAGATGCAGCAGCAGGAATCCCGTAAGGCGCTATCTATAGTTGTGTCGCTCGAGAGACTCCGCAGAGATTGACATAAATTTTGCATATGACTACGGCATGGACAACTGGCTTTGTCCTATTCTGCCCCCACACACGTACAAATGTGCATTTGGAGGAGCTGTTGCAGCGACATGTTTATGGCATGCAATGGAATTTCCAACCCATCGCCCTTGTCCTGGCATCCGTTTGCTCTCTCTCTTAGAGTCACTCGCCAGCTGTGTCTGTCCGTGGAAAACTTTGGCCGAGATGAGGGCATCAATTTTCACATTAATTTAGTTTGAAGCATCGGCCATGCCCAATTAGCTAAACCCGTCGGCTCATTAGCAACACGAGGCAGGCCCACAGCACGGTAATTGAAGTGCGGCCCAGAGTTACACAGGTGAAGTACATAAAAGCATTAGAGAGCTTGTTCCGTACTTCACAGTACAACAAAAAAAGAAATTGGAAGAAGTTTCAATTTGCATGTCATCAGCGAGGAACTCTGCTCTTCAGTTTGCCAAAGTTGAAGCGGAGGTGTAGTCCAATTTCTTATGTTTGAAATAGAAGACTCAAAGCGGAGGCTATTTTTTTTTTGGATGGTCGCCTGACGATGTTCGAAACATAAATATTTGTAAGTGATTTAAATTCATGAATTCATGGTATTGCTTTCTAGTTAGGTTGTACACATCTTTAGTATAACTTATTTATGTTCATAAATGGAGAGAAAGCAACATTTGTAAATCATACAATTTGAAAACAGAGGAATGAAAACAGATACTGTTTGGATTGAAAGTATATCCAAGGCATATTTATATATGTATATGTATATTCATTTTATGAAATATGTATTGATGATTAATGATTAATGGTTAGGTGGAAATTATTCAAATTCATAAACAAAGAAAACTTCATTCATTTTTCAAAATATAAACAGAATATAAGTTAATAAGAAAGAATGCTGTGGTTGACTGAGCTCGACTACGAGATGCCCTGGACCAGCTGGTAAATATATTATAATAGTTATTTGATCAAATTTCCCTTTAAAAAATTCCCTTAAGCAGAGCATTACTTGTGTGTTTCCTATCCGTTCTTTATGAAATCTGTCATATAATTTGTCAAGTGTATTAAATACCAACTAGAAGGCTCTCCCTTAAACAAACTTGATTCGCGCAGGGTATACGAGAGTCTATATTCCAATTTGTAGCTCTTATCGTCTCTTAGATACGCGTGTTCATATAGATGGTTAGATGCTCATGGCTATATAGGTTCGCCTGCTGATACTGATCAAGAAATACATACATATATAACGCATGTGGTCGAAGATGCTGCCTTCCTCTTTTTTTTTGTTATTTTTCCTCAAACCCATTATACCCATTTTCAATGGGTTCAGGATTTAAACATGGAATTGATCGAGCAATTTGCTAATTTAAGCAAACCGCCTAAAAGTATGCAATAAATGTATGCACACTCTGACCGGGCAATTCGGCAGTAAATTTTCAAATCGTTGGCCTTCGCATTTGTCATACAACCGGTGTTCATTAGGCAACCTCAACTAAATCAGCAGAGTTGCCAGGTAAGCGCAAAATTTTCAAATGATATACAACTTGTTAACTGAAGTGTGTGAGTGTGTGTTTCTCTGTATTTTGTGTGTCCGTGTGTGTGTGTAAAAGTTGCCAACGCTGCAAGAGCTCATTGTCGAATGTGGTTGTTGTTGTTGCATTTCCTGCATTTAAGTAAAATGAATTGGCTGCAATTTATTTTTGTTGCTTATCATATAAATTGCACTCGCCTGCAAGTCATTATTTGGCACATTTGCGCTCAATGGCTGCACATTGTTCTCCGCCCACAATAAAGTTGTGGCGAGAGGGCGTGCCACCATGTGTGTGTGCTTATGTGTGTGTGCGTGACGAACCGGAAGTCCACAGATACGCCGGCAAAAACAATACCGACAATAACAACAAATAAAATGGCAACAACAATTTGGCCAAGAAATGCTGCCAGGTGGCCTTTGCACTTGGCTGCATTTTGAGGCAACTGATGGAAAGAAGCAAGGCACTACTAAAAGTGGCAAGGGCATAGACTGCGAAATGGCCATTTGGGATATGCCCGAAAGAAACTGCTACTTAAGCAGTTGCTGTTGCTCTCTTATTTACCACTTGCAATGTGCGGCACAAATAAATTCTCGGTTTTTCTTTACTCGACCGATTTTTGCCAGCGCACACAAATGGAAAATATGTGCACTACTCGAATAATACATATATATAGATATATATAAATACATATTTTTTTTACTTTGAACTATCGATGCAAAGGATTATAGGTATTACGGGACTACAGTTAATCCAAGCTCAAGTAGCTTAAGATTCACATCTCTTCTTACTCAATACTTTCTGTTTATTTACACTTGCAATACAGCGTAAGTTTTTTACTAGGAAAAAAACGCTTTAAGTCTAAGTCAAAGTATTAAAATTGATTTAAATTTAATTTTGCTTATTCATTTGGAATTCATTTTAAAAATATTTCTTAATGGTAAGGTCAATAAATAATTGTCAAATAAATGATAACGGAATTTTTAAATAACTAAATAAAAACGAAAAGTTACGAAAATTCCAAATTAGCATTATTTTACGATACCTATCAATTAAGCTGTAGTTTTAGCTTTAGTTTCAGCTCTATCTAAGCAACTTGCATATATCGGAAACAGGTCCCCTCTGATAAATAAACATTTCAGCTCTAGAAATGTAATAGGACCTGCAACTCTTATCACATACATTCAAACACGGCTACCCTCAAGTGCATAGCTCATTTACATGCATAGGATCGTTGGGGTTGCTTTCCAGGTAGCGAATTCGCAACCCTAACTAAAATGAACTGCCAGTCAGGAGGTAACCGAATCTCTCGTGGAATGCAAACAAAAGGTAACAAATCGACTGGCAAAGTGTGCAGAAATATTTTACGAATGCAATTGCAATTAAGTTGTCCGATTATTGGGTCAGATAGCGGAGACATTTAAGAATTGCGCACTAAACGAAAACGAAGAACGAAAACCCCCAAACACAGCCATTATGCAATACATATATGTATACATATATAAAAATATATATACAAACACACACGGCCTATCAGCTGTAATTTGGCCTTGTCCAATAGAAACACACAAAATAAACAATTTCGAAATATGTGGAACTGAATTCATCGGTCATGGAAGACTTTTCTATGCTCTGCAGTTCTGCTTGATTTTAATGTTACAATTAAATTATTATTTAATATTTGCAATTTTAAGTTGAAACTAATATTATATACAACAATTTCGCACCATTATGTGTATATATGCATGAATTTGAATATACATATTAATAAATATTAGAATCAATATATTTGATAGTAGATGACAATGACCGAATCGAGATTGAAAATTGTTTGATTTACACATAGGCGTTAATAAACGCTGATAAGCATAAAAACCAAAACACAGCTCTCGGCAGAGTATATAAGGCAGCCGAGATCACCGTCAGCGCATCGTCACTTAAAAATGAATTTAAAATACTGCGTAAGTTTACATACTAAAGCTGGAAAGCCTTTGGTCTCACACATCTTTTCTCAACTCAACAGCTTCTGTTGCTATCGCTGCTGTTTGCAGCTGCGAACTCGATTCCCGTTGGAAATACGACCATAAGTTCCTGTTCGCCCTGGTGTGCCGGACAACCCCCACCGCCTCCCGGTGCCTACAACTAAGCTCTGATGTTGATACTGTAATCAGCTTCCCCTTCCTACAACAAGCATGTTGTTTGTATTTTGGCGGTCGTTTACTTTTCACAATTATTGCGGGCCATTTGCTAAAACAATAAAACTCCCATAAAGTTTATATATAAGCATCTTCTGCATTCATATGAGATTTTCTACTCTCAGTAATTAGTTTAGTTTTTAATGTGCGACTAACTCTCTCACATACACAAGGAGCGCGAGACTTCATTGTCTGGGAATTGAAATAAAGCTTGGAGTTTAGCGTTGCTGTATCCCAGTACTCCTCTTTCTCTCTCTCTCTCTCTCTCTTTCGCTATTTGTGCCTCTCTCTATTTGTGCTCCAGCATACAGATTACATTGCAGAACGCATTCGGTAATGAGGGGTCTGGGTATATTCAGTTTGAGCTTCAATTTCACTTAGTGTCGTCTAAAATACATTGTGAAATTAAAATTGAGGAACGTACTCACCGCAGCCGCTCAAGCGAAAGCGAGAGCGCAGTATTAACAACAACAATAAGGCTTCTGTCTGGTTAGTGCTGCTCCCAAGTGAGAGAGTGTCTATTTTTAGAAGAATAAATCCTCGCTCAACATCAACACTTCGGAGAGAGGAGAGTGGCAGCCCAGCAGCAAGTGAACTAGTGAATTACCGAATGAATTCTGTATGCACACAATGGAATTCATCACCAAGTAATGATCTTATATGCACTATTTTATGCTGAAGCTTCTAAGTCATGCACAAACTTGTCTTCGCGAATGCTTCAGCAAGCAATGCTGCGCAGGTAAGCTTTGAATATACAATATGTATAAATATATTTCGAAGATGTAAGCTACGCATTTGTCCGTAACGCAACACCATTACAATAGTCTATCTTGGTATATGAAGTCGAATTGAATTCCGTTAACAATCCCTCACACTAGGTATTAGACCCTGTAAGGCAACGCATACTTTCAGCATCGCAGGGAAATGGAGCAGGCAAAGTGGCTACATGCTTATGCAAAAGTAGTATGTGTTGTGTAGCTGTAATCGAATTCGTGATGGGGTCTTTTCTCTGCTCATATGAGCAATGCATGCAGAAGCAGACACAAAGAGCTACACTAGGCAGTGGGGCAAGAACAAGATAATTATTGCCAACTAATAAAAAAACTTCAAGTATTGATTGAACAGTATTTAATGCATTTATTAATACCGTCATGGAACACATGAAGTTCTGGTTGTATTACTGCAGCACCGCTCCTAATGGTGATGAGGATTGTGATGAGGATTGTGATGCGGATTGTGATGGGGATTGTGATGGGGATTGTGATGATGATTGCTGCCGCCACCACGCCGATTACCACCTCCGCCGCTGCCTCCACCGCGAGCACGCCCAAATCCGTTACCAAATTGGGGCAATGCAAAAGCAGCCGCAAACAGCGCAAATAATATGATCTGCCAAAATGAACAAGAAATAATATTTAAAAATATACAACTTACATATTGCAGAGGTTCTCGGTACAGCAGAACAAAAATACTCACAAACAATTTCATATCGAGTGCTCTCTCAACTATGAACTCAAATGCGCAGAGCACCCGGCTTTTAAAGCAGAAAATAGGCACTGCTGAAGGTACTGAAGAAGGCACAACAAAAATAATAAACATAAATTACCCAGACACATCCATAAAAACCCAAGAGAATCGCACTTAAGTGCATTTGAGGGCCGGCTTATCTGCGACGACATATGTGAAACACATATGTGTGCATTTGAATATGATTTTTGCCTTTTGACCTGCGTCTACTTTCAAGTTTCTTGGAAATAGGCGATAGCAGATAGGGCGGATTGGCTTATGTACTGATACGCTCTTATGGCCTTTGTCGGTTTTACAGTGCTGCACATAAGTATTTAGGTAGACTAAAGTCAACATATGCGAACACTTTGCCAGAGTATTGTGGATTAGAGATACATGTTATCTCTTTTCTTTGCTTATACAAAATTAAATACGATTACATTTACTGATTTGTGAACTCGTGTTATTGTATGATGAACTGCATAGAGTGAACTTAGACGGTTGTCTTTGTTGGATGGATGTTAGAGAGATCCGAAAGAGACAACTCCAACATCATAACGTATACACGTTCCTAATCAGCATCATTAGCGGAGTCTGGTCTGATTATAAGTGTGTAAATCCCTCAGTTTAAGAGTCTTTCTATTTTAAACTTAAAAATAAAATTTATCTTGAAGGATATAACAAAGCACACATTAATATCTCGATCTCCAGACTAAAATTTAGTTGTCGACGCGTTAATTCCCGTTATGTCTTCTTTGGCGTGCCTAAGTTATTTATTGAGTATCGATTAATTCCAGTCATTGGTATGGGTGCACATGGCCAGCAAGTAAAGAGTGATCGCATAAAAAATTAGGCTCTTAAAAGAAGAACATGAAAAGGGTGCTTAATATTCGACAAAGCCAAACTTAACACATTGTTCGAATTATTCACTTTCTCTGTGTGCTAATCTTTCCTCATCGTGCCCCCCAAGATTTGTTCATTTGACCCAAGATTTGAAATTCATGCCTTGACCTTAAACTCGAACTGAACGTATTTCATCATAATAAATAAAACTAAACAAACAAATGTAAACAATAAAAACATTGAAAAACTAATCTGCAATCGTAGACACACGAGATTTCATACCCCTGCAGACCGGAGTCAAACTGGTATAATTTAAAGAATCACAACACTATAAATTTAAAGAATCACCCCATTGTTCCAATGAAAGCTTTATATATAATAAAAATGTAAAATTTTGTTCAAATTCGAGTAGCCAAATACTTGGTAAACAATAATATACTTCATCCAAGAACTCATCTTTCGCCAGACTATATAATTTAGTGGTGCAATATTGATGTTTTTTTTATGTGATTTGTATATTTTGTTTCATGATAACCCCGAAAGCGTCGCTGAACCCTAAGCTGTACTTTATTTGCCAGATAATAAAATCACACTCTCTTTGAGTGTGTGTGTGTTAGTATATGTGTGTCAGTAAGATGCACATAAAAAAACCATTCCATAATTTGCATAAATTATAGTAGCTTAATTAATTTAGCAAACGGATCGAAATGCTCATCATTGAAATTACGATCCAAGTTGCTCTGCAATCCAGGATCAGACTAATCTCAGCTTCTTATTCGCAACCAGGAATTCCGTAGATTATCTGCACCAGCTTCAGCAAAATAATGAAAAATTCAAAAATGTGGAGATTTGGCTCATAGACTTGTTTTCTTTATTGATTTAAATTGGTTAATGGCGGCCATGTCCACTCTGGCCATGTCCACCCTGGTTACCATGTCCACCCTGGCCATGCAAGCCCTGGCTACCACGTCCACCCTGGCTACCGTGTCCACCCAGGCCATGTCCACCCTGGTTTCCACCATGTACGCCATGTCCTTGGTCAAATCCACCGTGTCCACCATGGCCTTGGCCATGTCCTTGCTGTGCGTTATATCCTCCAGCCAATACAACGGCAATCAGAGCGAATAAAACGATCTGAGAAGCGAATAAATATTACTGGCGATGAGTCTAATATTTAATTTGGGGAACTATGGAGGAAACTTACCAACACTTTCATTTTGATTTGTGGTTTTTTACTGTAGCACTTCCAAATAAGTTCTAATTCTACAGCATCCGTTTAGGTTCCTTTTATACCCGGCAAGCTGCAGATTAAAAGCTAAAAAATAATAGATTTCGAAATAACAAAACCAACAACGGAAAAAACAAAAATAATTCCAAATCAAATGTAGACGAATGTGAACAAAGTATTCTTATCAAA
Source organism: Drosophila cognata (assembly GCA_035041535.1). Lineage (NCBI taxonomy): Eukaryota > Metazoa > Arthropoda > Insecta > Diptera > Drosophilidae > Drosophila > Drosophila cognata. The sequence continues at coordinate 11,391,309 of JAWNLC010000234.1, read as the reverse complement.
TACTTGATTTTTATACGTACACATATTTTGAATGTGGCACAAGGGTACTTTGACTATAGCATTAAGTGTGTGAAAATTAGAGAAGATGAAGTCTTTCTCACTTGTAGGATATTTTTTCGTATATTTAGAAATTATTTCTAAAAATTTCTTCCGACTGTAGGAGCACACAATAATAACTTGCGATAGGTTTCGAAATTAATTTAACTACAAATTACAAGAAGAACATTGTGTTAAGGGTGTTCAATGTTTGACAAGTTGTCGAAGTTGGCAATTTGTTTTAATTTTGATTTGCTTATCTTTCCTTCCCTAATTACGTAACTCAAGTTTAGGCAATTTGTGCCTATGAATTAACAAAAATGTAGACCACTTAAGTCAAAACAAAAAAATGTTGCAATTTACGTTCAACCTTTAACTTGAACTTGAACTGAATTTGTTGATACACGTTTGTCGATGGGGGCATTTTTAAGTATTTTAATAAATAATCAGAATAGGCACCGATCTAACCAGAGCAGAGTCCAGAGAGCTCCACTACAATGACCCTGAACCCAAGTCTTCATCTATCGTATGGAAACTGCATTCCATCTATGTATGTGTGTACGCATGTATGTGCTAAGTAATTTAGTAAACAAGAGAATACGATTTTCGCAGTGTTGCTTAAGCTATATAAAAGATATGCTTACGGATTTTCTATTTTAAATCATATTAGCATTAAATATTATCTAAGGTTAGATATATGTTTAAATGTATGAAGAAAAAGATAATTCAAACGATAAGTTATATTCCTGCATGTTACACACTTTTACACAGCTTCAATACACACTTTTTAACCATTTCGAGGGTATACAAAATATAATTCAGCCCCTCTTTGCGCCCTTGCATATATGTCAAATAAATAATTACAGCCTAGGTTTCATTTTAGCGATTAAATATTTGTAAATTCCACATAATATATATGTGCATACATTGTTGTTAATACATTTCATATATATACTAGTAGATTATATAATATTTAAAATCAACATTGGAATTAGAGGTCAACCGGAATATTCGGCCTACAAAAATCATAACTTTTTGCCCCTGAAATGAATTTGATGTTGACTTTCATACATTTCGTGAATATAATTCTATAGCATACTTTTTAGCAGTGCTGATTAAAGACACTCTCCAACCCATTCGCACTTAATTTTATAAAATCGCTCTACAAATTAGAAAGTTTTTTGAATTAAAAAAAAATAAAAAATGCCAAGTCCCTCAACTTGAAAATCGTATTTGTTTTCTTTAATTAAATCATCTAAGCCTTAAACATTTCAAAATTTTGTATTTAAAATCTTAAAATATGAGTTTAAGTATAAGAATTTTATTTGCACATATAAAGAAACCCCTTGGAAATTAGAAATAAACTAAATATATATCTCAGTAACAAGCTGAGTTTCGCTTGGCGCAAAAAGCAAGGCGATTTTTTAATTGAACGTACTATGAACTCAAGGGAATAATCATTGCTCTTTCATGTGTTTTGAGTTCATCGACCCACTTTAGTGTCGCCACCTCTCCGCCTCACACTCCCCTCTCAGATCTTTTATTCCACATCCACAATTGTTCGCGTACTCACTGCAGAAGACGACAGACTGGGAAGCTGTATTAGATTGATGAGCGGACTTAAGGAACTGCTCGATTCTGACTATTGCAAACCCCGGCCATAATGCTAGTGGTAAATGGTAGTAAGAACAATAAGAGAGAAGAGCTTTCGAATAATTTCACACAGCTGATGCGTTTGCATAAATCCTTTCAACTCATTGCGGCGGAATAGTGTGTGGGGGATTGGGGGAGCTAATTAAAAGCGTTGCCACTTAAAATGTAAGAAAATGTTGCACAGTTTTGCAAAGGATTTAGCATCTGTGGCAGTACAATCCGCATTCACAATTCGCATTTGTCAGTGGAGCGACAGCGAGTTGAGTTTTTAATGCTAACGATTTGTTTCCTTGTTGTGGCCTGGCCTGATTTGCTTTGCGGATTTAGATGAATGCATTCAATATTGAAATTAATGGTTTATAGAGCGGACCTCGTGGCAAGTATTTTGTAGTAGTAATGAGTAGTTGAGATTTCTGAGGGAACTGTATAGTTAGTCCCCGCCTTGGGAGTGATGGGAAATAAATGAATGCCTTGGCGTATATATTAATAAAAACCGAATATAAATTTATTATACTAAAAGTTGAACATTTTCTCATTTACCAAAATGTATATTAGTGGATTATAGACTATTTCTCTTATACCAATATCTCAGCTCTCTCAGAACTAATCCTAACTTTTTATAAATACCCGCTCGCTTAATAGCTCCTGTTATGTGGCGCTGCTGCTGCTGCTGCTGCTGCTGCTGCTGCTGCTGCTTGTGGCAGACGCCAACAACAGGATATTATTATGCAACAATAAACTTTTTTAACGCTGCCGGCAATGAAGTAATTAAAATATTTTAACGCAGCTCCAAAGTCAAACAAAGTTGAACACCAGACTGAGACAGACATAAGCATAACGACTTAGAATGGCCAAGAGGAGTGGATTTAAAGGGGAACAGAGAGGGAGAGGGGGAGGTGGAGGAAGAGGGAGAGAGTGAGTGCTCCTCGCTGATGAGCAAATAAGCTTCAACAACTTACTCACCTAAAATACAGAGTGTAGTCTAAAGATAAAGTATGTAAAAGTCAATTTAATTAAAATTTAACAACACCAAAAATAAAAAATAAATTAAACAGAAATTGTGCGTTACAATCAAAAAATAGACCCGATGGCTAAAATAGCATCAGATATTTGAAGCAAAATGAACTAAAAACAAAACAACAACTTTCTGGTCTTAATTGACTACCATCGCGAAGAGTTTAGAAAGATAGCGAGTGTCTATAATAAATGTCTATCAATCAAGTTTACTAGAAATAAAAAATAATTAAATATTAAAGCTTTAAAAAAATTAAAATAAAATGTAAAATGTTAAATAAATTAAGATCTAAAATGATTCAACATTTAATATACATTTATTATTTTCGTGAATACAAATTGACTAAATATTTCTAATATTTATACAACTCTATTTCTTTGAAAAGCAGAGTATATCATATACGATTTTTGATGTCTGTCATTTGATTTCATAAGCATTAAATTCAAAACGCATAGCAAAGATATTATTCGAACACATTTTCTGAATTTCCTCGTCGAACAACAACCAACAAACAAAACCAACCAAAACATTCCAGATTAGAATTATTCGATTGTGATCCGAACTAATCGATGGGCCATCGAGATTTCTGCTGCGATGGCTGTCAAACACTCAATTTCCATGGACGACGATTTCACTGTTTGCGCTGCGTGAACTATGACCTGTGCCTCGAGTGCTACGACCGTAATGTGGAGACACTGAATCATCGCTTCGAGCATCCCATGCAGCTGCTCCACGACCATCAGCTGGTCGATCTAGTACCCAATGGCGAACTGCTCGAGCTTATGCACATGCCCAATTGCTATACGTGCCCCTACTGCGGCATCTTTGGCCATATGGCCAAGGAGCTGATCAATCATGTGATCACCATGCATCGCCAGGAGGAGGGACATGTCGTCTGTCCCATGTGCGCCGGCCTGCCCGGCATTCAGCTGGTCGCCATACGCAATCTGGCCCGCCATCTGCTCCTCAATCACATTGAGCATGCGAATCTGCTCGATCCCCATTCGCCGCCGCTGCGGCTTGCGTTGACGCGACTCGTCCGACGCTGTCGACGCCAACAGCCCCTTCCGCCGCCAACGTCATCGAGTGACGCGTATCAGATGGGCAGCTTCGCAATACCCAACAGCAGCCGCATGGAGGCTGAGCAGGCCAACCATATCACCTACCAGCTGTCCGAGCTGCAGCGACTGTGTCGACAGACGAACACCTATCCGGAGGCGGATCCACGCTTGCGGCCGTCCACCACGCTGGCTATCACCAGTGCCGATGCGCTGGCCACTGAAGCTAATCAAGAAGCGACTCAGTTGGCTCTGGAGAACTCAGATGCAGATCGCTATCTGTTGCAGCAGTGGATGACGGAGCAGAAGGCAAAACTGGAGCAAGCTGATCTGCCGAACAACAGGCAACGACAGCAGCATGTCCTCTTCGCCGAGCACCTGCTGCTCTCCATGCTGTGCGAGGAGCAGCTGCAGCTGCCTGCCGAACCTAAAGCCTCGTCAACAGAGCTGCACAAGGCAGGAGATACTCCGATGCGGCTGCTCGATGGAGGGACCGAGGATGTGATCTCCCTCAAGTCCAGCAAGAGTATACCTTCGCAAATAATGATGCTAATGTCGCTGCCGTGGATTGGGCTCTGCCCAACCCAGAGCAAAATGAGCTACATTGAGATACAGGGCGTCACACGGGATGAGAGCGAATTGAATGCTCGCAATGAGCTGCAGGATATCGACTAAGCCGCTGTCAGAGCCACATCTAATGGCTAACACAAATGCATATCATTCCCCAAATGTATTCCTTTGAATAGTTAAATGTAGTTTTACAAAACATGTAAATAAAAATTGAATTGTGAAAGTTTTCTCTTTACTCTATAGAATACCTAAGGGGCTCAATTCCTCAATAAATTGTTTAGTCAATTTTTATTGTTTTTTGTGACTATATTTCCGATTTTTTTTATGATTACCCCACAAACATGGTTTTCCTTTGTTAGGGAATAAAAACTGCTGAGAATAAGATATTAGCTGGAAATGCATTTGTTGTTTTTATTTTTCATTAATGGAGTAAGTTGCTGATTCTATTGTTAAAGCTCTTTCGTTGCCAGACTTCTTTGCTCTGGATTCGGAAAATTAATATTTTACATTTTACAGTTCACCTTTTTCATATTTTGCAGCTCAGACTGCAAATATGTATTTTGTGCCTTAATTTCTTTCGGACTGACTTACAGAATAATTTCTTCCGGTTATGCAGTTTGCCAACTGGATTTACCTGTACAATTAACCCCAGGAAGCACCACATTTTAACGGAGAACTTTTTTTAAAAGCAGGCGCTCAAAAATGTACATTCTCTGCAGGGAGTTCGAGTGGTATTTGTAGATTTTTTTAACTTTTCATTACTTTTAACGGGCTGTGGAAAAATATGAAAATATATGTTTTTATTAAGATAGTTTTAGTTATGGATTGGGGATACATTCATATTGGAAATGTTTTTAAATTAGGTTATCATATATAAATATTAAAACTATTGGGTTAAACTCGGTCAATTTGCACGCTCTGGCTCTGAATGGCCTCTGATGCTCTGCTCTAAAGGTAGAGAAGTATATTGGCTTTGTGCAATGTCCGTGAAACATTGGTAAAACTTGGAGAATAGGTCCTTTAGCTGGGGGAGGGATGGTCGATAAGGGAAAGGTGGAAATATGCAGGCCACGCCCACTCATGCTCGCAAGCACTACGAAAAAGCTTCGCCTGCAACGTAGATTAAAAGAAACCTACTTCTAAACTAGGGAAATTAGTTCTTGGCCTCAGTCTACCTCTATCTTTAGGTACTTACGCTGTTATCAGAGTATTCCTCAGTCGGTTAGGCCCAATTGCAACGTTCTCACTTGTCAGCCATTGCTTTTTCTTACCAGTTTCGCTGTGCGGCGGCTGCTGCTGCGTTGGTGTTGGTAATTATTTTATGGAGTGTTGCAGACTGCCTTCTAGTCTCCAGTATCCAGTTCCGTTAGCACCAGTTACCCCAACCAAACCATCTCCCCCGCAATAACACCAACACGCCCACCCCCCACCCGCAGCACCCCCTGTTGAGCTGTGTGCGTGGGCAACTTATGTTTACCAAGTGCGAAAGTGGAAACGTGCTGCAAACACGAATTTCTCTGCTGCTGTAACATTACCATACCCCTGAGACGAACGCCCTCGACCCCCTCCCCACCAGCACACCGGTCTCCTGCTCTCCGTGCAGTGCACTTGCGTTTTATAATAGGATTTGAATACAATGGCATTGTAATGAAATGTGCAGCAAACGATGGCGACTACTGAAGTTTAGTTCTGCGGTTCTGCTTCCCTCTGCTCCTCATTGCTCCCCACTATTCCACACTGCTCCCCTGCTCATGCTCTGCTGTTGTGGACTGGTAAAACCATCTCTATGCCATCTCCATCTCACATCTCCTTCATCGTCTCTTCTGTAGTCGTTGCCAAGTACAAGCCAAACAGCTGTTCCAACGTTTTTGTGTGTTCCCTGTTGCAAAATAGCGACCAAATGTATATATGTGTGTGTGTGTGAGTGTGTGTGTGAGTGTGTGTGTGAGTGTGTGTGTGCTTGTGTGTACCCCATTGTGAATGTGTGTCTGGCCATGTAATTTGAGTTGGTAATTAAAAGTAAAGCAAAAGGCAGGTACTACCAGAAGCTGTACATTAAATGACCGGGCTCTTACACACACACACACACACGCATATACACATTAAGATGTGTGTGTGCGAGTGTGTGCTTGCAGCAGTTTATAAGACTGTTTACCGTTGTGTCTAATATCGTTGCGCTTTAAAGCTGCCAAGCAGCATTAGGCATCTAATAAAAAGCGAGCAATTAACGTTCATTACGTCAGCAAATGCTGAAAAGCACTTTTTCTATTTAAATTAATCGAGTGTGGAGCGATTTGGTACTAAATGAAAAGGACTCCGATTTCGTGAAATGCGTTCAATTCTTAAGCTCAGTGAAATGAGTATGCTTTCGAAATCAAGTTAAAAACAATGTATTAACCAAAATCAGATGCTTTACAGTTTTTCCTTTTGTTATTATTATTTATTTATTTCATTATTTAATTTATTAATTGTGCATGTTAATTTTATAATTTGGATTCAATTGCTCCTTTTAAATTTCATATTTAATTCATAACTTTAATTTTAAATATGCATTTCTTCAACTTTTTTATGTATTTATTTGTATTATTTAATTTTTATTTATTTTGCTGCTTTTAGTCCACTTTAAATATTATAATATATAATATAATACAATGTGAAATTGCTTGGTTGAAATATATCTGCGAACTAAGGGAAAGCTGGAGTCTATTTAGTCTGTTGTCCAGCTGATTAATGGCCAGGTTATTGGGATGGTCTAAGAGTCATCTCGTGTATCTGGAGCGAAGTCATGCTCTTTCCTCTGCTAAATGTGGAACACCAAACTATTTATGTCGTCGTCTCAACTGGTTTTGGGATTTTTGATTGCATTATCTGAATTGAAAGTCAATTTCTAATCAACTTTTGTTTGCAAAACGAATTTTTCTTGTTAACCATAAAATGCGATTTGTGTAAGAAGCTCGATTTGGTAGTTTCTGTCCGAATTTTTCGTTTTAAAAGTTTAAAAAGTTAATCAAAAAACTACTAAATTTAAGTGCGCGCAGTAGAAAAGCATAATAGTTAAATGCCCACCTTTTTTCCATTTTTAAATCATGTTCTATAATCTTAAGTCTTAAAAGTATTTATATATTTTGTATTATATGAAGTTGGCTCTTCAAGCACATAAGAAATATGTAAATTTCGATGACATTGATTCATTGAGGGACTGTGAAATACGCAGCTTGCCGACCACAGCGATTTATGTATGTGTCAGCGATAATTATAAGCATATTGTCGCCAGGCGGATACTTGGCTCCTTATAAATCCTGTCCTCGAGCCACCCTGTGCGTCGAGGACAATATCAATTATCGGACGTCAAGTGTCGCTCAAGTGTCACTTCAACACCAGGCCACCCAATGAAGCACACAACTCACATGATGACGATCATGGTTTTTAGCCAATTGCTAGCGAAACCGGCAACTGGTTCTTTGAGATGAGTTGGCTGCATTTGGAAGCGCAGCTTAAAGCCACCTTTCACTTCCACACCCACCGCCTCTCCTTGGCTCCCTCACTTTATCTCTCTATATGGCTGACTGCTCGCTTCGACTTTGATTGATTGCAAAAGCAATTGAGCGCAACCTTATTCTAAAATCGTCAGCAGCGCAAAAATAAAAAAATATAAAATACTGCCAGAAGCGAAATAAAATAAAATTAACATAAATGAAAAAAATGGGAAATTTTCGATTGACAGCTTTGCAAATGGAAACGAAGCGCAATTAGCTCCTAACGAACCCTGGAGACCCATTGTAGCAATAGGTTAATGAGCCACGCCCAATCAATTTTTAGCGGTAAAATTTTTCCAGCTAGACAGCTGCTATTAATTAGCCAAGAACAAGAGATGCCTTGAAGATGCTCGGCAGTAAATGAAAAAATGCCAATTACGTTTAATTGATAAATGAATCAGCAGGCGTGACAGAAGTTGATTGATGTGAAACTCCATGAAAGTGGAAGAGTGCGAAGACCCAATCTCAGCTCAGCAGAGAAACATAATAAGGCTTTAAAATAAGTATAAAACGTGTGTAGGAACAACAAACAGAGTGTACTCCCTATACATAGAGACATTTATTTGATTTTTGGTTTGAAAGTATGAATTTAATTTTTCAAAAATTGTGGCATACTTAATACGCAAAATACAGCAAGCGTGACAGAAGGTGAATGATGTGAAACTTCAAAATAGTGGAAGAGATCCAAGTCTCAATCTGTGATCAAATGCGAAATATAATCACATTTTAAGATATGTATTTAAACTAATTAAGAGTAACGTAAGTAAAGAAGAGTGAATTTTCTTAAAGATTAATTTATTTGAATTTTGTTTTAAGATTCATATTTATTTAAGTCGTCTGCTATTTACCACAAATTTATATTAAAAATTAAGCTTAGCAGATTTTAGCTTTTATTTTTTGTCATTCACAATACAAACTGATTGTTCACTTTTAGTAGACTTTAGTAGACAATTACTAGCTATATTTATTCAGAAGGGATGGCTAATTTCTAGAGCATTTACTCATTTTTAATTGTAATAAAAGTAATTGTTGTGAGGTTTTTGCGTGTTGCTTAAGCGTCTCAACTGAGAATTGGTCACAGTTTGGGCAAAGTTGAATGCGACGTCGTCGTGTCGAGTTGACAAACAACTACTGTATAATAGTTAACCATCAAGTCGTACCGCAAATCAAGTGCAGCAATTGCAACTGGCCGGCAATTCATTTGCGGAAAGGATGGCAAATGGATGAATAGTCGAGCCAAGGGTGTCAACGGAGAACGGTGGCCAAAGCCAAAGACAAACCGCATGCAAAGTTGCCAACGTAACCAAAACAGTTGAAACCACGAGTCAACCCTGGAAGTGTCAGTGCAAAGTTTCGCAACCGGAGAACACTATAGAAGGGGGTTGAGGTTGTGGTTGGGGTTGGGGTACAATCAGCTTTCAGTTCCATTAAACATTCGACGTGGCTTATCAAACTCCAGAGACGGCCATTCATCAGCATTAGAGCGCGCTTTGAACTCCAGAACTTTTCAGGCGCAACTATTTTGCATTTGGGGCATATTTAATGTACAGATTTACAGATTTCCCCCCGAAAATCTCAAAGCAATATCTGTCATTAGTGTCAAATGTATATAATGGCGGGGCGGGGCGTGGCGTGGCGAGGCGTTGTGAAATCCTTTTAATGTGAGTGCACCAGGAAAACTGCTATTCCAAGTCAATCCAGTTCAGTCATAATGAGTATAAAGCACAAAACTCTTTCTCCCTCTTCCTGCCATTGACACTCTGCTTCTCTTCTGCTAGACTTCAGCAGTTGAAGAACAATGAAGGAGGCAGATTTTACTACCCCTGCAAGTTAGCCAGTGAGGCAGTGAGGCAGTCAGGCAGGCGGGCCGACAGCATTAATATTAATTTATTTCTATATAAATTATTTATGAAATTTTGTCACTTTTGGTAATTATGATGCGCGTCGACCTATGACCTTTTAATTAAAGCATCGACGTTGACAGCCGAGCGCTTTAGCCAAAAGCAAAACCAACTGAAGCGAACTTCGCATAAAGTGCGCTCGCACATAAAAAGATATCATTATTGGAGTTTGAGGCGAACAAAAACGTACCAAGACACACAAAATTATTATCAGTGCATGTAGACAAAAAAATTAAGAAAGCAAAAGTTTTTGGCGACAATCCCGACGCACTTTTATGGCACGACTTTCGGGTGTGTAAATGAAGATAACCATGGCCCCAACACATATGAAGCTGCCAGAGATGAGCAGCTCAATGGGAAAACGATGTTCAGATAATATAATTCACACCTTAAATATAAATACATAAAATGTATGCATTAAATTCAGTAAAATATATTCATTTGTAGTAAATAAATGTAGTAAATAAATGTAGCCGGTAATCCCTTGTGGCCAAGAAACCAACAAAGTTGTAATTTTGCTGATTCACCATTTGGCAAAAGGATTTATACACTTATCCGTCAATGATTGATTTAGAATTTAGAATGTTCTTTCCAATGGAATATGATAATATGACATAAAAGATGTCAGCCCAACAAACGAATAATATTCTCATTCTCCATTAAATAAATTTTGTAAGTTTTTTATAATTATTTATTTATAATGTTTTTTTTTCTGACTATCGTTGGATTGGTTGCTCAATCTAATCTCAAATGTGCCATCTCTAGTGTCAATTTCCGTGTGTGTGTGTGTGTGTGTGTGTGTGTTCATCTGCTTAAAGTATGATTGCAAGTGTGAAAATATATATGCTAAACGTGCCCGCCCCGTTGCGCTCCATGCGTTTTTTGTTTTATGACGCGGCGACGTGCTCGGAAAATGAAAAGCACTTGACTCGCCAAAGTGCTGAACTTGGCGGTTCACCACCCCGTCTCCGCCTGAAACCTCATCGTTGCTGAATCGTAAAACGTTTCGTCTTTTTTACCAGCGAGTATTTCTTAGAAAAAATACTGATTTCGGCAGACATATAATGCTTGATACGGGAGTTCAATTGAGAAATGAATACCCTACAATATTTTAGTTTAAAGTTCATTTAAAAATATAAATTTCTGATTAACCAAACAAAAACCGAATATTTGAAAAAAAAAAACATATATTTGGATTCTTTTTTAGTAGGAAAACACCATAGATTTACATATACATTTTTTAATTTCAGTAGTTAATTTAATTTTAAGTATAATTTTCAATTGTGGACTGTCTTTAATCGACAATAAATAAATTAAATAAAATATGTATTTATGATTGTGCATTCCAGCATGACATAGTTTCCAATGAATTGGATTTATTATTATTTTAATTAAATATATTTTGGTTGATGTATACACTGTTGAAATAAATGATAGGGTACTCACAAATCGCTCATGCAGCACCTGTTGGCACATTCTGCGTAAGTAACATGAGCAGCTTGCGAGTAAATTGTATATTCTTGCCTCAGTTCCATTTTCATTTGTTCGAAACATTTAGGAAATTGTCGCCAGGCTGATGTCTAACTTGATGGAGCGAGGTTCTAAACTTTATAGAGTAAATAAAGTATGATTGGGTGTGCATGTGACTGTGTGAGTGTGTTAGTGCGTGTTGCAAGTTCCGCCTTTGAGGCTTCTACAAATTCAACACTCTATTTACTTTCTGAGCGCTTTGAGTTAATTTAATTTGATTTATGCGATTTTATTTTGCTGCAACTGGAGCCGAAGCTGGAGTTAGAGTTGAAGCTGAAGCTGAAGCTGCAACTGGAATTGGAATTGGAATTGGAGTTAAGCCCGTTGTTGTGTGAGAGTATCTGTTGTTGTTGTGGTCAATAAATTACCCGCTGTGCAGAGGCTTTGCGCATTGTTCCTTTACATATTTGAAGTGTACTTTATGCTTTTTGCATACACAATTCGCAATTAATTTAAAACAATTATGTTGGAACTGAAATCCTCCACACTGCAAAGAAAAAATAACACACAGCAAAAGCCCCCCTCTGCGGTTAAATGACATGTCGCCTGTCAACCACACGTTTTCAGTTCAAGTGTTATGCAATTATGGGAAAGCGTTTTTACGGCTGGATTACAAAAACAACAACAAAAAAAAGGCAGCCATATGAGTTAATTATTGGTTCTTGGCTTCAAATAAATCAAGGAAAAAATTTATTTAATAGTACGATCTTTTGTTGTGAGTATTTTAATATTTCTTGAGATAAGAGAATAAAATAATTAAAATAAAAATTCGTTGTCATTTCGAATATATTTAGAATATTGTTAGCCATTTTTTCCAAACCTAATCTAACATGTTTATAATTAAAAGAAGTAAGTTTACTAAGTTTCTCAATTAACTTTAACTGAACTCCGAAAACATTTTTATGTTTCTTGAGTTTTTTACTTAAATATACAAATTACAGACCAAATACCTAGTTATTTGACTGGGAATATTAAAAATGGCAGACCACATTATTATTTTATTTTATAATTACTATAATTATATATATATTTGGTCTGTCAGAAAGTGATAAAAAAAATATATAAATTTGATATTAAATTCTTATTTCAGCAATGTTTTACAACCTTTAAATGTGTTGACCAACGTTTCCAATTTAAATGTTGTACAACAAAAATTGTGAAAATGCAAATATTTAATTTTAATACATTTTATATGCCAAATTAATCTGAAGAATAAACTAATTTAAATCTCATTAAATAAGCCAATCGTTAAAGTGCAAATAAATAATATAAATAAATGCAAAAAATGCAATAGTTTGAAGGCTTACTGCATACGTTATTTTCATTTGGACGTATTAAACATTTTGACCAAACGCCTAATTGCAGCCGTCTGTTGCTCCAGGTGCTGACTGCAGCAGGTGCAACAAATGGAGCGGATGGGGGTGGGGGGGGGGGGGTTCGGCTAATGGATTTTTCCACGCCTAATTACCATTACTTAGCGGCACACAACAAGTTCAGCAACTACAAAAAAATTACATTAAAAATTTGACATTTTTTTCTGGCAGCATGCTTATTTTAATTTTATTATTTTTCTTTTTTGCTGCTAAGAGGTGTGTGGAAAAATGCAAATGGAATTTCATAGTCACCATTAACACCTTTTTGCACAGTCGCCTGTTGGCTCTTGCATTCTCGTTTCCATTCATTTCTTGTGGTCCTCGCTTCCTCTGTGCTGCGCATATTTTATGTGACGTCATGGCCAAAAAAGGAGATAAAAAATGCATTTAATTAAATGCCACACAAATGCGGCGCGAAACGTTTTCAACGTGTGATATTTTACAAAGCGTCCCGCTTGTGGTCCCTGCGACCCGTTATGACCACGTCCTGGATGTCCTCTGTGCTTAGTGCCCCAAAATCCACGTTCATAAAGTGGAAGCCATACGTTAGCCTCTCTTTATTCGATTAGTACTGCTATTCAAAGAGATTGAAAATTGCAGTGAATCAAGCCAACGATTGATTGTAAAAGGAAAAAAGGTGAAAAGCCAAACAATAAAAATAAATCGCAAAAATGTTATATGTGTAAATCGAAAACATATTTGCTTGTGGAAAGTCATACATACATATGTATATACATGTATAAGGCATGTAATTTGTATAACAATTCAAGTTGCAAGCAGCTCAAATCTTAAAGAATACAAAATAATGTAATAATTTGAGTGCAGAGAATGCTGCACGCTGAGTATTTAGTTTCCCATCAGCGTCAAAGGAGCGCACATCCCCCCATATTAGAGGCAATGCATATTTGCAGATATAACAGACTGAAATCTAAGGCAGATGATTGTCGTTTTTAGTTACCAAACTCACTTCCTGTGCTGCTTTATTGGCAGCTCTGTTGAATGTGGCATCTGCCTTGGGGCAGCAGCAGCAGCAGCAACAGCAACGGCAACAGAGCAGTGCTTTAGTGAGTCGTTTCCTGGCCTCGGAGCAATTCCGTTTGCTGCTTACTTTGTATTTAGGCATTGCAGTTGCAATTTTTGTATCTGCTCGAAAAGCAACGGAAATTGCTCGGTAGGTGAACAGTAAACCGAAAATTTCGAGCCACAAACGTAAACCGATCGAATAAATTCGTCATTTGCAGTTGTCTGTTGCTTTGTTTTCTTTTTTATTATTATTTTGTTGTTGTTGTTGTGTTTCCTGTTTGCCATTTGCTTGACAAAATTGAAGCTCGAAAGTGTAACCAAAGCATAACACGCGCCGTCCTCGTCCTGCTCCTACCTATCTTGCATCTTGCTGCTTTGCAACCAACAGTTTGCATACGTGCCCAATGTGCAATTGCCTGGGCGCTTCCAATCATTGGCCGTCTTCGCCTCATCCCTGTTTGGCATCACATCGGTTTGTTATTGTTGAGTGTGCAACATGTAACTGACACAATCGAAATGGAAAACGGCTTGCAACACGACACAACTGCAATTGCCAGCAGCTGCTGCTTGCCATCACAAACATTTACTTACCTTGCAACCGCACGCAGAAATTGAAGTGTGAAATCTGCGGTAAAACTCTAAGCATCTATCAGTCTGCCGGATTAGGTAACCCTCAGTCTCTCGTCCCCTCACCTCCCGACACTCTAACGCCTCAATTCCTGTTTGTGATTTTTGAGTGTTTGATCATCAGACAGGCGTCAGATTATGCCAGACCAAAAATCCCAAAAAAAAAACTAAAAAAAATGGGTAAACAGCCAAGTAAAATTTGTCCTCACAATTTTGGCTAACAGAGACAGCCGAAAGCGACTTCAAATGTCTCGAAGGCAGCCTGGCAGCCTTGCAGCATGCGGAAAATCCTGTGGGCTTGCCAATTGTTTACTTTGGAAGACGACATTGCGGCGGCTTACGCAAATGCTGCAACTGCAAATGCCAACCCAAAAAAACTCAAAAGACGGCAACCAAATGCACTACGTCAATTTTTATTAGGTGCTCTGCAAGTTAAAATACAATTTATTCCACAACATTTTAAATGAGTATAGGCAAACTTCTGAATCTGTGCAGAAAGATAAATCTTAAATTATATCTGTGTCTCTGATACTAGACGTGATATACATAAATAGATATCTGAAATATACAAAGTGGAAATACCTAATTTGCATTATAATCTCATAACATTATTCAATTTAGAATTGCGTTTATAGTTTTCTGTAGTTTCTGAATAATACTAATCCAATACCAATTTCAAACATGTTAAATATGATCTATGCTCAGTTTGTCTGTAGCTTGCTCAGCAAATCCAAATGACATTCCTTGAGGTGCAGTGTATGGGCTTAATACTTTATGCCAGGGACTAGCGACAACTGCTCATGTGTGGCACAGGCAACACAGTTTGGCTTGTACTGATTGTTGTTGCTGTTGTTGCTTATCACTGACTGTGACGGTACTCTGTAGCTGTGTAGCTGTGGCTAGGTGGCGTTCCGGTTACGGCACATTGCACATACGCCGTGTGGTGCATCGTCTGAGCAACATTGCGCTTCTTTCGTCCCACTTTTCTGACTATGGAGTTTGCCAGAATTTGCTGTATCAATTGTGTTGCTG
Organism: Drosophila cognata; assembly: GCA_035041535.1. Classification (NCBI taxonomy): domain Eukaryota; kingdom Metazoa; phylum Arthropoda; class Insecta; order Diptera; family Drosophilidae; genus Drosophila; species Drosophila cognata. The sequence continues at coordinate 11,375,955 of JAWNLC010000234.1, read as the reverse complement.
TCTGCCTGTCTGTCTGACTTATCGTGCCTGCCATATATTTGTTCACAGCTTTAAATTCAGTTAGACAAACTAGCGTTCGGCTTCGGCGTTCGGCAAAAACTTAAAGCGAGCTGTGCGTTGGAAAAAAAAAAGAAAAACAAATGAAATTAAATGAAAAGAAAAGGAAAAATAAATAAAATAAAATAAAGAAAACAAAACAAACATAAGAAAGCCAACTCATCAAGTTTTGCCAAGTCTGCCAGTTGCACGTTACACGGGGCGTATGCGTAATTTGGCGGAAGCTGCAGTAAAAATCCAGCTGCAGATGTTTCGAAGCACGAAATTAATTACGAAAGCATACACAGCCAAACACACTCACACACACACACAAGCACACAGCTTAGTAAGAACACAACAAGAACAGCGCCAAAATAATAATAATAATAAGTAAGAAAAATAAACTTTACACACAGCCAGCGTGAGAACGACGGAAACCATAAAGAAGCATATGCTAAGGAAAGGCATAAAAATAAACCAAGGAAGAAAGCACAACTTTTGCGATATTATCTACATGTGTGTGTGTGTGTGTCAGTGTGTGTGAGTGTGTGCGTCTGTGTGTGTATATGTCTTTGTTTATATTTCTTGTTGCTGCTGATGAGTTGCGAGAGAGAGATTTCGAAAAAAGTTGTAAAAGCCAACACAGAAATTGGGAGTTACTGCTGGTCATATCTATGACTCTCCAAAAAGCAAAACTCATCATTACACAGTTGTACCCTGCACCTAGGGGAATATCGATTTATTGGTATCACATGTTTAATATACTTGCACTATATACATTTTAATACGGATTGATATTAAAAACCTCTTCATAATAATTTGCATTCATTCGGAGAATATTCAAAAATTAAATGTTTTAATTTTTATTTAAAATCAAATAAACATTTTATTTATTATTTTATTTGCCATTAATCAAATTATCTTTTTATCATACAATTTTACTTACTATACTGATTTACAGCTCTACAAAATAATTATTGAATAATAATTGAATTATTTGTCAAATTTAGAAATTTGCTTATACATTTTCCATCTCCAGACACTCCAGTCAATGGAACAAAAGCCATTTAAGGTGTTATTTGATTTTTCATTCTTAAAATAATTGAAACCTTTTTAAGAGCATTAAATATTTAACTACGAATGCACATATATCATCTTGTTAAATTGCTATTGCTCTTAGTTGTCGTTGTTGCTGTTGTTGTTGTTTGCCTGTAACATTTTATTTATATCGTCTTTGGTGGTGCGATTTGGATGGTTAGGTGGCTGCTATGCTAAGACTTGAAAGGCAGCAATTAGTGTTAAATAAAGAAGTCATAAAGTGTAAATAACATTTTTGAAGCGCAAATGAAAAGCAAGCAATAATAATGCGAGTGGCATGGCATAGTCTGGTCTGTGGGTTTGTTTTGTAAGTAGGCCATTATTTATGGCCAACAATGTTTGGCATTTAAAATGAAAGGCTAGTCGGCAGCTGGCAATCATTTTAAAGCGTTTGCCAAGCAATTAATTGTTGCACAAATATTGTAAACAAATTGCTGACATTGGAACGTGTTACGTGAATTGCATCAACATCAGCAACATTAACATCACTGACAGCAACAACGATGTTCATACGATTACAAGTTGATTTTTACTGCAATGTCAAGTCTCGTTTTCATTTTGATTTATGCCTCGTTTGTTGGTCCAATTTGTCAATTAATCAGCATAAATGTCAAGCAAAATTGTTTGAAGAAATTAATGTTTGCATAGAATAAATCATTGAACAATCATTGAACACAAAATCTTCAATTGATATTTTATTTGCAACAACAAAATTTGATTAATTTTTGTAGCTAGAATTGCCTTTCTTCTCAATCTGATTAACTGTTTTAATTTGTCCGTGCTAGTTATAAATATATTAATTAAAATCTTTTATTTTCAAAATGTATTGTGACAATTTGAATATTTTTATTTATTCTATATATTTTTTTGTGTTTGTAGATTTTTATTATTTATTTATTATGAATTCAATGTACTAATTTTTTTAAATGAAATCTGAAATGTAAATGTAATTTTTTCTATTTTATAGAATTGGGATATTTCTCGTTGAGTTTTATATTTGAGGCTGTCTTTCAAATGAATGAATATCTAAATATTATTCTCTAATTTGTAGACCAATCTGCTTGGTATTCGTATTTCAAGCAAAAAATTAAATAATTGCTGCGCAATTTGCATAAACTTTTCAATGTAAATACTCCATTTTGCAAAACACAAATCAACATTTTTGTTTGTTGGACGGCTGCAATCAACTTGCACATTTCAGCAGGCTGTCAAGTTGGATTTGCCAAAGGAATTCGGTTGGGCCCAGCAGCGTCATTTGATAGACAAATTGAAACAAATTTTGGGCAAACAATGCGTTCTAATAGATATGCTCGTCGCATGCGAGAAATAAAATGAATTTACGACTCTTGAACAAATAAAACAAGACTGTGAGTGAAATTTTAACTTATGTGTATAACTGGCAGGAGACCGGATCGCATGCATAGCCATCATTGGTGCTAGGCACTCGAGAAGTGTTCGTTCGAGTGTCCCCAGACGGCAAGTACCGGCAACGACAACGACCAGGATGACGGCACTGTAGCGCTGTAAGGGGAGTGGTGAATGGGTGGAGGGTGGAGGGGTAGATGGAAACGATGAGGACAACTTCTAGTGGGAATCACGTAACGAAGTGCATTGTTAAAATATAATAAAATCGCAATTTTGCGTTCATGTTGCAATGTGGCGTCATATCCTTTTTCCTTTAATTTTTCACGAATTCGCCGTTTCGTAGTTCCGAAAACCCAAACCAAAGCGAAATAGAGAAAGAATAAGATAGAAAGAACAGGAGAGTGCGGTGAGTGTGGGGAGAGTGCCAGAGAAAGAGTGCATTTCCACTTTTCTTCGCTCTTTGTGCTCCCTCGTGCAGCTCATAATGGGTCTCCGTCACCATCTCAGGCAGTGGTGGTAGTAGTGGTTGCTGTGGCAGTGGGTGGGCTTGGAGTAGGTAGGAGTAACGGCACTTTCAATGCACACTCCATAGATTTTAATGCAATTTTCTACGGGTTTTATATGTTTTTATTTCGCTGTTGTCATTGTCGCAGCTGCCAAAGTCTTTGTTCTTTGCCTAGGTCCGTCCGATTCCATAGCGACCGCTTCGTTGAGTTTGCTGAGTTTGTTGCCTTGTTGGGTTAGTTTGTTAGGGTTTGTTTGGGGTTTATTTTGGGGTTTGCTGGCTCCTTTGCTTTGCGTATTTGCTTGGACCATGTATCCGCTTGCAGTTTCTTTCTCAAGCGCCCCATATTTCTCTGCACTCAATTGTCCTTCAGCGCATTTTGCGGTTTGCTGCAACTACACCAACCACTCACTAGCCCCCCCCCCCCCCTCTCTCTCTCTCTCGCTCTCTCTCGCTCTCTCTCTCTTTCTTTCACTTTCTATCCCTTTTGTCCACGCTGTTGAATAAAATGCCTTTGTTTGTTCGCGCAATAAAAAATGATTACTTTAATTTCCGAGCACATAAAAAGCACGTCTAACATGAGAAATTGCTGTCATTGTGGCACTTTCTTTCAATCTTTTCTTGCTCTTGTTGCTTTTGCCTTTTAGCTTTTTCCATTTTGACCATTGGCCATAGATTTGCGCAATAAATGCACTTCACCATGTAGATTTTTGTGGCGTGTGCTCTCGAAATAAATATTATATATTTTGACATTTTATAAATCTGTCAAACCTAAAGAGAAGAACAAACTATTTAAGATAGTATTTCTTTAGTACACTGATAATAAAGTACTGCTAAAATGAGTGCCAGGAAGAAGGAATCGCCTCATGCTAAAGTTAGAGACTTAAAATATAGAATATCGGTTCTCGTATACCCTGCGGGTACCATGCTTATTTCATTTTATCGATAATTATTACATGTCGATGTGCGATAACAATCAAAGCCACAATATTAAATGCCGAATATTCCATATTATAAAATAACTATAGAAATGTCGGCAACATAGGATAGAAAATACTCAAGTCATAGTCCAAAATATTGAACTAATTGCTAACAGCATTTCATGTTTGCATAAAGCGAAAATCGAAATCAATAAATCGATAATCAAAGCCGTTATCAACGATTTGTCGCAGTCGGAGATTTTCAATAGCTCGACCAAAGCATTCTTACTTGTTTTAAAAATGTTTTAATATTTTGACGACTTGATTTTTGCGTTTTATTTTCGATATTGAACCACGTATGAATCCTTTGCTAGCGGCTTTTCAGTCGATTCAACCAATTTTGGAGCTTCCCATATATTTTATAATATCTACCTTCCTGCGAATTTTTATCACTTTTATTTTGCTTTTCTGCAAACAATCAGAAAAATGTGTCTGCCCAATGCAAAAGGAACTTGTTTTTTTCTCTTCTGTTTTGCATTGTTCTTTATTTGGGGTCTTACTGCTTTCGCGCTTTTAGCTTCCTTATGCTGCTTTGTGTCAAATCGTTTGGGCCCACAACAGAAGTCAGGCTCATGCTGCGGATTGTGGGTTTCTCCCGCTCCCTTCCCCTCGATTTATCTCTCTCTCTCTCTCTCTCACTCTCATTTATTCTCTGGCTGCTGGTAAGCGAAAAGTTTATGGACCAAATTGTTTTCACCTGCTGTCCCAAATTTATAACACCTCTCGCCTGGCCTTTATTTTTATTTGTATAATCCTTTCGCTTATGGCCTGCCATCGCAACCGAAACTCCGCCTCCGCCACGCCCCCCCTGTTGCCAGCGCTTGCACATGACAGAAACCAGGCATTGGAATTCGAGAGCCCGCCACTTGGATTAGTGGAAAGACAAAAACCAACCCAACAGAATTCCCAGCTCTCGACCTATGCAAAAATTCTTCGCAAGCACAGTGGTCGAAAAATAGCGTCTACTTAAGAAGCCTCCACCTCCTGCATTTTTTATGGTCATTTCTTGTACTTTGCATAATGTGTTGGTTCTGCCAATTTTTACGAGTTTAGCCAGCGGGCCGAGTTTAAGGCCATAATGGCCGAAACACTTGTTGTGTCCGCAAGGTGCAACCCAACTTAACATTTCTGATGAGTTGGCGACCAGAAAAAACATTTTTCAATGGTCTCATTAAACGGCCAGAAATTATATTAAATTTGCCAAATATGCTGCTGCATAAAAAAGTTGTAAATATTTTTATGCCTGCATTAATATGCAACGTCAACCACTGTGTGCGGACCCTGGCTGAGCAGACTGTTCTGGATTCTGAGTTGTGGGAGGGCGGTGTGAGGAGGGGGGTGTCGCTGTCGCTGCTAATACCACCGCTAATAAAATCTTACTGCCTTGCCGTCGCAGAGCCATGAAGCACAGCTGTGTGCAGTCATTTTTACTACTGCAGTAGGAAATGGCAATGCCGAAGGCGAAACGCGATGAAAGCGACGGACAAAAGGGCAAAAGGGAATTGCGCAAAGTGTACGCTGACATTTCTGTCTCTGTCTGTTTGTTATTGTTGTTCTTCTTCTTCTTCTTGGAGTGAGCCAGCTCAAACGATTGCAATGAATGCGGAACTGGCTCTAAATAAAGCGTGTTCTTCGATTTATGATTAGCTAGAAGTGCATAGATTAGACCTTCTCAAGTTGGATCTACTAACGAATGACAATGTATATTGTCCCCTTTAACTAATTGTGACTTCATTCAACTCATAATAAATATGTACTCACAAAGAAAATCGCTCAGAATTTTACAAAATTCTAGAGTTCAGTAACTTTTATCCAGAGCCTCTTACCAAACAACAGCCAAACTCCAGTTTAGCTATCGAGAGAGATAATTTCATTACTATTTTCCAAATTTCAGAAAGAATAATATTTAAAAATAAGGGCTTATAATTTGTATGAAATACATTTCTGAAAAACGGACATTGCCTTTCTACTTTTAAGAATTTTTATTTTCTTTCCTAAGTCAAGAATAAGTTGATTTTGTAAGGCTCTCAAATATTTTGTATAAATTTAATATCATTTTACAAATTATTCATTGTCGCTAGCTCAAAAATAAAAAATCTATCCCAACTTCTCTATTTCAACTTCAAATATGTATTTAAAACAATTTTATTCAAGGCCAAATATTGACCTCTCTCAAATTTATGCTCAAAAATGATGCGAAAGCAAGTTTATTATCTTTCTCGAACATTTTGTGTTCCCGGACCAATTTGATGGGTAACACGAGTATTTTTGGCTAATGCTTATAAAGATATGCTTAGCCTTCGAGCCGTAATCTTGTCGTGCTCAGAATGTGTATATGTATGTGTGCTGCCTCAGGCAAAAGAATTAGCCAATTATGAGCAGCTGGATAATAACATTTTGAGCACACCCTCGACATGTCCTTTTTTCTGTGTGTGTCCTTGTCGGTTGTCGTTGGTTGTTGATCTACCGTTTCATTTAAATACAAATTAAAAGATGACAACGTTACCCTCGTTGTTGCAAGTTGTTGTATGTTGTTATTGTTGTTGTTGTCCTCGTTGTTGCCGCTTAACGTTTACATCTAATGAAACTTTATGACGACCACTTGGCCCGAAGGGGCACACACAGGTCATTCTGCAGAAAAAAAAAGGGAGAGGGCCACTGACTTGAGCCACACCTTCAAGTGGCTGCTTGCTTTCCTTCACCTCCCTCACCCTGCCTCACCTCAACTTGCGTTCTACCTGTCCGCGGTTTTTCACTAATTTGCCTGGCAATTTACATAAAGGCCGCACTGGCAAAGTTGTTAGCCAACGTAATTTCTGCATACATTTTCACAACCAGAAACTGAAAATTACCAACAAAAAAAAGAGAATATATGAAAAAAAAAAATGAGGGGAAACCTTCGGGCTTTTGCCTTGCACATAACTTGATTAAATTAGAGCTAAAGTCGACGGCAGTCTTCTAATGACAGTCAGCTGCATTTTAGTGTCCTTCTGCGTACTCGATGCCTGTCCGAGCAGATTTCCCGTACTCAATGCCTGCCAGACAGCCGTAATATCTTGTTTGCGTTGAGAATTTTGAGTTGTAATGCGTAGATTTATTTACGCATAAAATGCTTCTAAATAATTACCAACAATGGACGAAACTAACTGACTGACAGCCAAACAAAAGCCAGAGCAATAAACAGACAGACAGCGAAGGAGAGAGATGGACAGAGTGTGCGAGAGAGAGAGAAAGAGATGTGGAGATGAGGGAGACAGCAAACGAGACATGCTAACAAAAAGCAATTCAAATTTTCAGCCTGTCAGTTCTCTCATATGCAGTAAAATAATACGATAAAATAATGTTGAGCGAATATGAATACGATTCTGACAATTGTTTGTTAATATATGCCATGAAGTAGGAGCAGCAACTGACGTCATTTGGACAGCACCACAACATATGGGCGTGGCAAACATGTCTGGCAGTGAAAGACAGGCGACTATGGACCTAAGAGCTATTTGGCATTTTATTTGAATATTTAACTTAGAAATTAGCCAAATTTGAAACTGTTAAATAATAGATTATTACAAAATATCTTTTCTGTTTTTTTTTTCTCAAAATTCAGAGCTAAAGATATGAAAAAATATATGAGTATATACACGCATAAGTAGTTATGAATACTATTTAAGGGAATAGCGAAAATGGCATGAAGAGTTCGTTGTGCTGCAAGCGCACAATCTCACGGTGTAGTTTTTGCAGACGATTCTTTGGTGTAAGTTGTTTTCGTCTTGGAGGAACTGCTCTTGTTGGTATTGCCTGCCGTTCGGATGCGAGACTGCGCTCATTTGATACGTTTATTACACGGGCTTCGGGAGGCTGCCGAGAGATCATTCTTGATATTAGTGGCTGGTTCTACGCATCATCGCTGTCTTCGAATGAACGCATATGACTACGGTCTCTTCAGCCAAGCGGCTTGTCGTATAATCTAAGCCGTAGTCGGTGTCTTCGGCTCGCTCCGGCGTTTGAAATGGATTGTCGTCATCAGAAGTCTCGACATCTTTTGCATTTCGTTTTGATTTGTCCTTTTTTAGCTGGGATCTTTCTTGTAGGCAGTGGCATTATTATTTTAAGATAAGGGTAAGCTACGCTTCGATTATTCGGAAAAATTTAAGCAATAGTTGTAAAGGCTGACTTTCGACTGATTCTTTAAAGTTTGTATTATTATACTGTTTCAGAGAGGGTTAAAATGGCCTCTGCAAGGGTATAATAAGAAGCAAATGCTGGAAGTGAAATCATTAGACAAAAGCAAATTTCTTATTCAAGGATCTAAAACTCAATGTCTGTAAAACTTAAGTGTTGCTGCTTACAGGATTTGCAGTCAGTGCCTCCTCAGCAAAGTGTTTTCCATTTGGCAATTAAAGACGTCAACAAGAAGAGATTGCCCAACTCCAAACGAGCAGAAGAGATCTAAGAACTGAGTGCATTATGACTGTAATTATACGCTTAATAATGCTAAGCATTTAAAATGCTTGATTCAACGTGGATAGCTTACCAGCTTTTGGAATTGAGGCTTTTATCCTTGACAAGACCCACTCGTTCTCCTTTTGGCCATTAAACACGTCAATAATCTGTCGCGCTCCGTGGACTAAGTTGTCGTCAACAACTGGCAACCGTGTAGCCCCAGCCAACAATTAACAATTAAAACCCCAAAGAGCACAACTCAATTTTAGACAACACCAGCACACATTCAAACAGACAGAAAGACAGACAGACAGACAGACAGTCAGACAAAGGCAATTTGATATACACATATAAAAATAAATATATACATGTATATGTATGTGTGTGCATAAGAGATAGCTGACTTCGATAACAAGCCGCAGAAGCAAGGACGAAACGACAAGGACGACACAACAACAACAACAACAATGGATATTGTGAAAACTCCGAGCCGAGGCGAAGTTCTGCGCACTTACAACTAAAAACTTGTTACGTATTTAATTGCAATTAAAAAGTTGTTTGTAGTTGCGAATGTGGCGTTCAGTGTGCGCTTAATGTTGTTATTGTTGTTGTTGTTGTTGTTGCTGCTGCTGCCATTGTTGTTGTTGTTGGCAATAGCTATGAGCGCAGCGCTGCCAAATTGTCCTCGCCATAAGAGAGAGCCACAAAGATGAAGTCATTACACAAGTCGAACCCAAAATTGGCGCAGAGCAGCCAAAGGGTTTTGCGCTTAATGAGTTTGACGCGGTCCAAGGGGGGATCGGGTGCGGAATGGGCTATTTGGACCTTACCCAAATCCCAGTACAATGCATTCGATATAGTTCTGACGCAGATTTGAAGGCGATAACACTCATTAGAGTTTGGCGATTTTGGCTTAGACAAACACAACCCTTGCAAAAACTTTGCCCATAACAATTGGCCATGAACGCAATTGGCCAAAATAACTACGCTCTACATGGCACAAGCTGGATAAATAATACAGCAAATTGCTTTGTGTATTAATCATATATATTATATTGAAATAAAAGTTTTGGGAAATGCAAAGATTTCGAGCACTACAGCTGTCTTACGGCAACGGCTGATTTTTATGTGATGTATTCAATGTCAGTAAACTTAGGGATATAATAGTCCCAAACATGGAGAAACAAATTTTGTATCTTTTAATTTAAATAAATCGTTAGGTTTTATTACTTCAGTAAGTTTAATGGATTATTATTAAATTAAATTAATATTATTAGATCAGATTAGAATTTAAGTATGATTATCCTTGGGAGCAACCGAGATCTGCGCATGGAAAACACTCCTAGTAAACACTCCTAGACTAAGTATTTTGAAATTAGTCTTTTGTTTTAAATAATTGTGAAAAATTAAAAACCCAGTTTGAGTAGACAAAGAAGAAGAACTTTTATTGATTTAGAAAGCCTTTTTACTATTGAAAGCAAGAAATATTTATTAAATGAATTTAAATTTTATTATTTTTATTTTTTTTATGTTTAAGTCGCAACATAACTTTAGGAATTCTATTAATTTTTACCACCAGCAAAGGCTACATTTTGTGACTGCCGCCGAAAAGACCATCAACAACATTCCAGTTGTAGTTGTTGCCGCAGTAGGTGTCGCTGCTGCTGTTGCAGCTGCAACTGTTGTCCACCGCGACGCTGTGGCTGACGTCGACTATATTTCCAGCGTCCTTGAGGCGCAGCAAAAGCAACCAATGCAAGTGCGAGCAAAACGAACAACTGCAGCTAAAATATCAAAATGTTGGTTAAAACACACAATTGAAACCAAAGGCCAGAATTGAACTTACATGAAATTTCATTATAACTGAGAATATTTTCGTGTTTGCAATTTGAAAGATCGTTTGCAACTGTGCTGTTTAACGTCCAAGCGCCTGCTATTTGTATAGTTTTTGGTAGGTGTTGCCAAGTCTCTTTTGGGCTGTTACCAAGAGGTAACACATGTACTTACCTGTTTGACATTGTCTGATTACCTGGATCTTGTCAACGACCCATGCTCTCCGCATCTCACATAAGCCACCCAAATTTAATGTTAAATTTCCACATTTTTTTCTTTCCTGGAATACATCGGTTGGGTTAGGTTAATGGGACAATGGAAGGGAGAGTAAAACAACGCATTGGAACTCTTCAAATTGTTATCGAGCACATTTTCAATTGAATATACACTATACAATCATTGCAATGAATTGAAAAATCATGGTACCATACTTGTTTACCTAGCATCCCAAAAAAATCCCAATTGGATTAGTTAAAAGATACTTTTGAGAGTTGCTTGACAAGAGCAAAGCAAACAAACTTCAGTCAGCCATTGAGCTGAAATCACCTGAAGCGGATAAAATTGTGACCCGTGGAACTCTCGACTGTCGCCTTGGCGATTGTTGCTCTTGTTGCTGTCGCCATTGTTGTTGCTGTTGCTGTTGTAGCTGTTGCTGCTGCTGCTGCTGCTGTTGCTGTAGCTGTTGTAGTCCTGGCAACAACTTGGCTCCCCCAAGTGCAGACTGCACTTGGCTTCTCCCCCAATGTGTCTGCAATTGAGTTTAGTGGATACGTGTTTGTATAAAGAGCGACTGAGAGGGAGAGAGCCAGAGAGAGAGAGAGAGGGAGATAGACTTAACTGTGGGTTTGCTGCACTAGTGACGCGTGTAAGCGGTAAATGAATTTATTTGGCTCATTTAGTTGCAGTTAATTTATTTTTATATTTATTGAGTTTATTAAGCAATATTCCTTCCCACACGCAGCTGAAGCAGAACAATTGGAATTGCTTATTATAGTATTTCAGACTTTTTCTCAAGTGTTTTCTCAAAGTGCACAAAATACTTTTAGCCACTGGCAATCTTCCGTAATTTCAGTCGTTTGCGTCGCATAACCTAAAATCCACAACAGTATGCATAATCATAGTGCACTTCTTTGTAATTTCGACAGGTTGAGTAAAATGTCTAATAGGCGCCTTTGGGTTCCGCCATTTCAAATTGCACGCTTTCCCCACTTCGTTTGCCTTGTCGCGTGCCATTGACTCGACACGTCTGGTTTCAACACTTTTCGGCGTTTTGATGGTTGCCCAACACGACACATGGCCATGCATTCAAATTTGTTCAAATTCATTTCAATTACCGTCAATTTTCAATAATTTTGCTGAAATTGTATTTCATTAGCCCAATACATAATTAGCCAAAGCACGCAAGGATTAGCTCGACCATTTCAATACATGTACATAGAGAATAGCAAGAAATGATTGCTAATAACAAAGTAACAAAAAAAATGAGCATAATTGGATAGTTAATTAGTTAATTCACTGTTCAGTATTTAAAAAAGATACTTATATGATCAGCTTATATACACCACGTCCCTGTTCCCCAGAGGCAACTCAAAAGTCTTAACAGAAATTAATTGTCCGAATAAATCTTCGCGTATATGTGTATACCAACTCGTACAATATCCCCACCTAAAATGGGCTTGCTGGAAAAAAGACAAAAATAAAGGCCTTCAACTAGAAAATCCAGGTACATTTAATTTTAAACTTTTCGTGTGGCAACTTTTTGACTGCCGCATGCATGCGTGCAGGTTAAGATGGGGTTATTTAGGAGCAGGATGGCAATGCATTAGCCGGTGTATTTTATGGCAATATACACTCAAAAAGAAGATTATGGCGCCTGGGGTAACTCACCTTATTTGAAGAAATTATATTTATAAACTTTAAGTTTGTGTTTTTCTAAAATCCAGGATTGAGCTTTTTCTAAGTATAAGTGGAAATATAATTCTCAAATAAACTTTTGTTTTACTTTATTTATCATTAGTATGTTATTTTTATACATAAACATTTTATGTTTTATATCGATCTTAAGACGAGATCCTTAAGTTGCGAGTGACTTACCAGTAGAGCAACTAAATTACAATACTTCCTAAATACTTTCTAAAAATTATGGCTTAAATTCCTACTTTTAATAAATAAGAAATATATTTTTCTGAAAAATTAATTTATAATTTTAAGAAATTAATTTTCGTATATTTAGAAATTGTACAAACAAAACAAGTTTTCAGATTGATATTTTTTTTGAGTGCAGATATGACCGGGAAGCCGGCGGCTAGGGCAAAGAGTTTGCAAGTATGTAGGTTTTTGGTGTGATGCACAGCGGAAGTGGAGAGCGGTGGTAGGTGGTGGATGGTGGGTTGTGGGCGGTGGTATTGCCATCCGGCTGTGTGCTCTTATGAATTTCACATGCTTAAGCCGCAAACTTATGTGCGCGCACAGCTTGAAATCCACGCGCACGTAAACTAAACTCCAACTAAACCTGAAACTCACATTTCTGCGCGTATCTATTGCCCCGAACTTTGCTCTTGGCGTCCGTTCGTTCGGTCTTGTTGTCGTCGCCACAGCTGCGTCTGGGCTTTGCCATGTTGCAAGGGCTTAAGAGGCAGTGCTCAGGTCCTGGGCCTGCTCGGCAAGAGCTCAGAAGTCGCAGCCTCGTGTGCGAGCTCAATGAGCAATGAGCAATTGACTGCCATCGTGTAGACATTTCGCATTGCCATAAACTCCGCTTCCTCAGATATTCATATATCATGGGTCTCTCTGCAGCGCACAAATGTCCTTCGATATGAGCGAAAAGTTGTTTGACTGCACTCGCCCAGTAGGAGGCGGAAGTCCTCACAAGTGAATTTTAGCCAGGCACTGAGATTTTATTATGATGGACATGTGATGGAATTTGCGAAAACTATTTTAATACGCATACATACTTTTAAAATGATAATCGTATCCACTTACATCTTGCAGTACTTATACCCTGTTCCTGAAGCTAATAGAGCATATTGGCATCTAACAAATATGCGAGTGTGCCCGAGTCAGATAAAGTGTTAAAATTGTAATGGTATGTCCTTTAAAAGGCTAGGATATCGCTCAAATCGAAAATAGCAAATCGATAAGACCGCATATCTGTAGGTAACTCCACTTATAATTGAAAATCCCTCAACCCAACAAGGATTCTTGCATTCGTCCAGAAGCTGGTGGAAGAGTTAAAGGATGATGATGGAAGAGATATAGGCTCAGAAATGGGCACATTGGATCTAGCATGTCACAGTGCATATACATACATCCCAACAATAACAATGATTCACAAGTCTCAAATAGTTTCATTATTAGAAATATATTTTATGATATATCAAAAAATATTAACTTGTGGTACTGACTCTTTGTAAAAGATTTGACCAACAATTGCCGATTTGTGCAACATACGTGCAATTTTTATTAGCTGCGTTTTATTAGCTTGATGTTATTTTCGAATAAAATAATATTACAATAGCGACGTGAACTATATAGAAAATAAATAAGTGTTGGTCAATGTTGCCGGTGTACATCAAATTAATACTGTAAGTCATCTGAGATGTTATTCTCCTCATCCTGCTTACTCTCAGCATATCGCTTCAGATTGTAGGTGTTGACCATCATGTGTGTCTGCTTGACAAGGGCCTGCAACTGAAGCAGCGTTGGCTCCACATTCAATAGCAACTGGCGGAGACACTTGTTGTTCTTATGCGCAGTAGAAGTGTCCGTCATAAGGTCCTCAAAGTTATCCTTGAAGCAGTTGACAAATGAAAAGAGCATCATGTGTTGCTTGACAATGAAGGTTGCTTCCGCATCGGCATTGTCATCGAGATTGTGATCGGAATCATCGTTGTCAACATTGTTTATCGACTCAGTGTCGAAAAAAGAGCTGGAATCCTCGCTTATCTCGCACTCATCAATATTTGTGGGGGTTTCTTGATTGCAGTCAGTCTCACGGAAGTTTTGCTCCTTCGCCAACAATTCCTTGACACGATCCGCATAACGGAGTGTGTTCAGTGTGTTCTCCACGGAGCTCATGCCCGGCGTGATCATGGCTATCATGCACAACTTGTTCTGGTCGCCCCCGATAAACGAGTCGCGCAGCACTTGCGTCAACTTGGAGCCCCGGAACGGCAAATGGCTCGAACGGCGGCTCAAGGCGCGAATGCATTCCTTCAGCGCTAGCAGCGACTTGTTAATTTCGGCACCCTCGCGACGCGTCTGCAAGCTGGCCGATTGCGTATCGGCGCCACGCTCATTGCCAGCCAGATCCACAAAGGAGCACTTGCCGCACGACTCACACTGGTCGGGCATGACCAGAGCCATCTGGAAGACGGCATGCGAGCGCGACGACTTGATGTTTACAGACGTCTTGCCAGAGGTACGCGCCCGATTGCCCAGCTCGATGAGGGCCAACACATCTGTCTCGCTGGCAACTGGCACCTTGGTCAGGCCACAAATGACCACCTGCTGGCTACCATCCTCCAGAACACTCAAAACCGGCTTGCTCTTCATGAGCAAGTCATAGACCTGTTTGAGTCATGGTAAGTAAGTAGCACCCATCGATGGGTTCATGAATTAAGATTCAATTTGCTCACCTTATTGCCATAGATCTCAAAGTAGCTGCAGATGACATTGGCACCCAGTTCACGATATTTGGGCGTGGCCAACTCGGCGAACACATCTCGAGCGGCCATTGCATAGATGCCCGTGCTGCAGTCCTGTTTGTTGCCCGTAAACATGCCACCCATGGTGTGCGTCTTGCCACTGCCCGTCTGGCCATAGGCAAAGCAGGTTGCGTTGCCGCCCTCGAACATGGTGCGGATGAGGGGACGAGCCGTGTGGTCATAGACCAGGGCATTGCTGCACTTCTCATCGAATGTGTAGTCGAAGCGAAACTTGTGATGCTCCAGGACCTTGGTCAAATCCAGCCGCTGGCGCAGCTCGTGCACAATCAGCGTATCGCGACTGGCCACCGAGATGTTGTCTACTGAATTGGCATTCACCTCCTTCTGACTCATCGGACGCTTGCGCACACAGACGGTGATCTGATGGACGCGAGCACCATGTAAACTCAACTGGCGCAGCGGATGGAACGCTAACTGCTCGCGATAGGTGCGCACCATGAGCGCGACTTCCCAGTTGGGATTGCCGGGATCCTTGCTCATCAACTCGTTCTTCTCCTTGCGCTGCTCATCGTGCACAGCACGTCGCTGCTCCCGCTGCTCCTTAATGCGCTCCACCTCGCGCACAACACTCGAACAGGCTCGCGGTGTGCCATGTATTTTTTTGACTGGAATCAAGGCCATGCTGGAACTGTTGCCAAGATTAGCTGAAGCTGTTGGCTTAACCGGCTCCTGCTTGGCCGCAATCACATCCCGTCTATTCCCGGCACACTGGCTCTTCTTGTAGGGACTATTCCCCTTCTTGCCGTACATGCTGTAGTTCGGCTTCGCCTCGCGCTTGGGCAACTCCAGTTTTGTCTCCATCGTTTGCGGTTCTTCGGTCGTTAAATGCGCATTAAGCTCCACCACTGCGCTCCAGAGTACTTCCTTGCCTTTGCCCTTGTTGTCCTCAGCCCATTCAGCGGTCACACTCTCCCGGTCGATACTCTTCAGGGCGACTATCGCAATTTGGATGCATCCGTTGGATCGCCTTATATTGATCTTGTCGCCTATTTTAAGCTTTTCCATATAGCAGCAACTCACTTGTGTCTATGAAATATGAAAAATATATTTGAAATATTCGTGACAATTTTTTGAGTCTGTCATCCGATTGTTGAGCTAAAGCTTCCCATTCGTTTCGATATCTCTACGAGTGGCAATCAAAGCAATGCAATCTTGACCTGATTAAATATATTTATTTACCAAGCAGCACTTTAATTCTCTCTAATCGTAAGACCCTTTCTATGGACTGCTTGTGACCTCTTAAAGTGGTTTTCTTAACTGGTAAGAAACCTGAAGCAAATCAGATATTTTGTACAGATTTTGTACATACAATTTTGATAATTTGTTTTCAATGAACAGAGCCTACTTAATGTTGGACTCAAAATAGCCAAGTTTGTCTTATTTGTCAGTAATTTGAAACACTGAATTAATAAGTATGTCACAAAATACACAACTATAATTATTATATTTTCCTCCCAGAAAGCGAATCTTTATGAGTGGACACATGACATATTCAGTCTAAGCACCGACGTTTACATAGTCCTCAATTTTTGAAGGATTGTAGAATTGTTGAATTTTTGACGATATCCACAAACATTACTGAAAATTTCTACATTTTATTTGATATATTTTCTCTTAAATAAAAATCTATGCAACTTAAGTAAATGAAGTCGCAGATTTGCAAATTAGATTATTAATAATTTGTAATTCTTTCAATAAATAAATAAAATGTTATTAAAATTTAATTATAATCAAGAACTGTAGCTGACTTAACTATAACAATATTTTGTGAACTGCTCAAGTCTTGTTTATAACTATAGCTGTTCTGAAGGATGCACAATAATATAAGAGTCACTCAAAAACTAGTTCACCATTATAATAAATAAAAGTTTTCACTTAAGCATACCTCACACACACTCCCACTCCCACTCATACACACACACACTGGCACACACACAGACTTCTTGTGAGCCCATCATTATTTTTTGACTTTGGGATGCAAGAGATTCTTGGGCAAAGTTGGCGTCAAGTTATGTAGTACTTGGCCCGCATTGGGCCGACTGGCAACAAATACAACTGGCTGATGACATCACCTACTCCTAAGTTCGTAATTTGAAGGCAAGCAATTTTCCGGTGCTTACCAGATGCAGATGCAGATCAGATACGAATGCAGCAGGCATCTGCATCTTTTGGGAGCAAATGCCGTAGGCGAAACTCTTAAAAGTTTAGTTTTAATTAAAGGAAATTTGCGTGCGTGGCACTTGATTTGTAGTGTTTCCGAGTTGCAGCAGAAGCGTCAAGGCGGTAGTGGGGGTGGGGAGGGTTGTGTGGCAACCCTCATAAAAATATAAATATAATTGAAATTATAAATTGCAATTGCCGTAGGACATTGCTGCTGCTGCTGCTGCTGCTAATGCTGATGCTGATGCAGATGCGGGCGTCTTAGCTCTGTTCTAAGGATTGTACTTCTACTTCGTCTTCTTCTTCTTCTTCTTCTTCTTCTTCTTCTGCCAACACGTTGCTGTTCTACGTAATTAGAAGCAAATGCAAATTTACACTTCGAGTGTCCCGGCGACTCGACGGTAGTCATTGAAAGCGCCGAAGCGTTCAGAGAGGCATTGTGGCAGTGTGCCTAGGTTAGTGCAAAGGAAGAAGGGGAAAGGGGTTGCCTGCTGGCAGCGGTGGTTCTGGCAGGAAGTTGGCGTGTGTGCGTGTGTGTGTGTGGTATAGATACATATAATGAGAAAAGTTTTAGAGGTGTCTGAATGGTAGCCGGATGTGTTGATAGGTTACCTGAGCAAGCATCGCAAGGTGAAGCCTTTTCCGCTTACAAGCAGGAATGTGCCGCCAATGTGCTTTAATAACGGATTTGGAAATGCCACTGAATTATGGGAATACATTTGCTTGGGTACTCACTCTGATCTCAAGTTGAGGTAAGTTAACAATTGTGGCTAGAGTGCTTTAGCACATTGTCAACTTGCATTCACTGGCAGTCAGTTAGGATGTGAGTTTTGAAGTTGGATTTTGATGTAACCGCAACACAGCCTGAAAGGATACGACCGAGTCGTAGATAGTTGAGGCTTCTCTTATCAAATCCTTTCTTCCGATTCGTTACGATTATCATCAAAAAGTAGCGAGCGAAAGCCAAGCAAATTCTAAAAGAAAAATTCTAAGAGAAAAAAACAGAATTCTTAGAAACTTTGCGTACTTTTCCATTCAATTAAATATCGATTCGAATTCATACTTTGGTATTTTCGACCACTATTCTTAGGAATGTTTTAGGTATTGACCTTAAATTTTAAGGCTAAAGCGTGTTGCAGTCTTTGGTGATGTTGGAGCTCATCAAAGGAATCCAAAAGGATTTGCCTGCAGCTTCTGTACTTGCAGCTCCTACTATTGACCACAGCCAGCTACAGTTTGCTGCTGCTGCAGTTGTCCTTCAACCGATGGGTTCTTTTAACAGTTCGTCCTACGTTTTTTGTTGCTTGCCCTGCTGCTGACCACCTTCAGTTGACTGTTGCTGCTGCTGCGAATGTTGTTTCTGGGCTAATTCAGTTCTGCCTACAAGTGGACTGTGTGCTTGAAATGTATCCTTTTGCTGTTGCTGTTACTGTTCCTGTCCAGTGCCAACCAGGTTGCTGTTCGTCTACGAAATTACAAATCCAAATTGGGCAGGTCTCCTCACCAGAGTTGTCTGAGCTATGAAGATAAGCAGTTAAGTGCAGGATAGATACACAGATATCCAATAAATAAATAAAAATAAATTTAATATGCAAATCCGCAAAATATATAAAAATATATAATAATATATAATATACCTGTATAAACTAATTTGATAGTGGAACGCTATTACTATTTATAAAATTTGTGCTAAATATGAAGAGTTGTGTTAATGCCATATTCAGTTAATTAGTGTTGCTTCTAAATAGCATTGGCCACAAAAACAGAAGCAAAATAGTCTTGCAGATAATTTTCAAATAATCACAATGAGATGACATTAAGTACCCCGTTATTTATATTTATAAGCACTATGTTTCTATACTGTATTTATATATGCTATTTTATGCACTTCATTCACGCCAAATTAATTACCACAAAGCTATTTATCAACACTGGCGAGATAAACTACAGATAAAATCCGCGTCGTCTGTGGACGGGTGACAAATCGTCGGGTTTCTGGCATGAGTGGGTGTGCCATTTGGTATGGGGCATGGAGCATGGAGCATGAGGCAAACAAACCCCAAGAGTTAATTTAGTGTATTAAAAGTAGCCGCAGCAATAAGTTGTAATGGGCATTGTGATAGACATCAGTGTGGAGCTTTCAAGTGTAAAATGTTCGAAATGTTCTGGTTTTGGGCGAATGGGCGAATGGAAATGGAAATGGGAAGGCAAAATGGGGAAGGGAAAATGAAATTGTCATTTGAAGAACGCCTTAAGTTTTAACTGATGGGCAACAAGTGGAAACAAATGAGACTGCAAAAGTAATTAAAATTGCCAGCCTCTTGCCATTATATTGGTCCAATGACTGCCACGGCATCAAATCGGATAACGGATGTGCCTCAACAAAAGTTTCATATTTGCCCAACACATTTCAGCTGCTGCTCGTCTTGTTAACGCGACCTATAACGGTAATACACTTGAGCGATTCGAAATGATTAGAAAGCCACACGCAGATGTATCTCTCTGGCAACTTGGAACGACACACACACAACCCACATCCCACATCCCCCATCTACATCGTCTATCGCCTATTGATGTCGTTGCCACTTAGAAGAATTTCTTTCGCGAAGCATCGCTAAAAACAACCACAAGTAAATGAGTTCTGATATTGACATGAATTAAGCGCCTCAGTGACCTCACAAATACGGGGCGTCGGTTTTGCCCCGTACGTATCCGACTTGAGCATGTACTTATATATTTATATATATATATATATATATATATATATATATATCTCTATACTCTTGAGTATGTGGGCGTTCTTTGTGTGCTTGTTAAATTAAGTTCTCAATTTTAATGAGTACTTTTGTGTGGCAGTCGACACTTGTTTGATGCCGCAATAAATAATCAGATCAATTATCATAATTTATATCGTCTAAAATTACGTTTAGTCAATTTTTAAATACTCTAAACATTTATACATCTCTGTGTCATAATAATTATATTTAATTTGTATTATCTAAAAATACTGTTACCACAACTTAAAATACTCTAAGTATGAATAATTCTCTGTCATTAGATTTTCTATTTTGGTTAAGCGAAAAAAATGTTGCCACAAATACTTGAACTTTAAATACAAGAGTGAATTTTATATTTATAATAAAAATTTGTCTGAAAATAAAATGTATAACAATTACACAGTTTATAAACAAAGCTATATGAAAGCAATAAATTTATATTTGCTAACGGAACTCATTTATTTAACCGCTTTCACATCTGCTGCTTTGCCAGCCCTCTATCGGAGAAGCGCGCAGTTGTAGTTCGTACAGAAAGCAGTTCAAAATCACCTGCTTGCTTTAGTAAATACACGAACCACTCAAGCAGCATGTAGAATTTTTAAAGATTTTCAAAATAATTGGATATCATTTTAGTTCCTTCTAAGATATCGAAGGGGAATACTTAAATATAATTGAATAAAATAATTCAATTTGATATTACTGCACTGTCTTCTGTTGATTTTCAGCATTTAAATAAAACAAATGGATACTAGATGCCTATTAAAAATAATTTCTCTTCTCGGCGCAGTCCGATAGAGTTGGTTCTAAGACTTTTTCTCGTCTCATGTGCCCCTAAAAATGCACAATTTTTTTCTGGTGGACAATTTAGCCAATGCAGCACCCTAAGAACATCCGACAAAATAATAATAAACCGTTTTGGGAATTGAATTGATTGCTTATTTGTTAAATTGAGTTTTATAAAAAAAATTGCGAATTTTGTGACCAAAAATTCGTTCTGGTTTTCAATAATAAGCATAATTATTTAAATTTCAAATAATTTTTTATCGGCAGAATTTTGTATTTTTATTTGTAATTATTGATTGGAAAACTGTTTCACTTTAAAAAAAAAACCCTGTGGATTTCGATATTCAATATTATTTATATGCAATTATTAATTATTATTAACTTTTACATAATATTGCATGTATTTTATATGATTTATTTGTTCTTCCTATTTCTCGAAGTAATTACCAAAACTACAACAACAAACGAATGCAAATTTGTTTCCGCCTCTTCTATAGCTCCGTGGTTGCCACGCCCCAATATTTGCGCATACGACTTTCATGCTCGTTGTAGCCATCCTCATCGAGTTCCTCCTCATCCAGAATATTGTGATCTCTCTCCTGGGTAACAGTAAAATCATACTCCAAATTGCAGGGCATGCGACGCTGCAGCGATCCAAAGTAGGCCGCATGGGGTCCACCACCCAATTTGGCATAGGCATCCCGGGCCTTCGCATCGAAGAGGTTGTAGCCAAAGCTGGGCGATTGCTGGAAGGATCGCATGCTGCCAAAGTGTTCGGTGGGTAGCTGCTTCATCTGCTGGTAGGCGCCCAAAGGCTGCGGCAACTGTGGCGTGCTGCTCGAGATGAACTTGTTGGTCACATTCCGAATCAGATTGGACTTCAGATCGTTACAATCGGCAGCTGTGAGATTGACTGCAGGCTGCCGCTGCTTGGAAAACGATTTGGATATGGTATTCAACTCCTTGTCGAAGAGGAGCTGGGTGTTCTGTTCCAGCATGTATTCCCAGCACTTGAATTGCTCCTCGGACAGCACCGACTCCGTCTCGTCCAGCATTTCCAGCTGTTGCTCCTCCTGCAGGACGCGAGCATGCGCCAAAATGAACTCATCCTTGGCCACGGTAGTCACATCACTCTCATCGAAGTCTCGTTTCAGTAAGTCCGGATTGCTTTGTCCACTAGGCGAGCTGCGGCCCACGAGCAGCTCCTGCTCCAAGTTGCGATGCCGGCAGGCATTGCTCCTATCGCAACAGGTGCGTTTGCTCACGGATAAATGAGCTGGTTGAGGGGAGATAAGCGCTGGTTTCTTCCTCACACTCTGCTTGAGCTCCCGTATCAGATGATCCACATCGGTGCTCAGGTGACTGAAGCGTATCACAATCACACTCAGATTCGCTGAGGCACCAAAGCTCTCTGCAATCTCCAGCAGCCGCTTGGCCGCCAGCAGCGCATTCTCCTCCTTACGTATCTCTCGAGCCGCTCGACCAATGTCCATGACGGACCACAGCTGATCATTGCCCAACACCAGATACTCATCATCGTTGCTCAGCGTTATCTAAATTCCAAAAATATAATATTAATATTATTATATTATATTAATAATATTTGAATTAAGGATTAATTTGCATAATATCTTAAAGTCTTGTATCTATTACGAAAGTCCTAGGCGATCTGCAAATCTTCAACTAGAGAGCTAAGACCTATATCCATGTCTATAATCATAATTATGTAATCTTATTTGAGCAGTGGAATTGTTGTGCTCACCTCCAGCAGTTGTGGATCGGGCAGAGTTTGAGTTTGAACGCGCCTGTGGCTGTCGCAGTGAGATTCAGACTCTGTTAATCGCAGGTGGGTTGTGCGTCGCACCAGATACGCGTCAAAGTAGCCGATGTGCACCAGGCGGAGAACATAACGCTTCGATTTGAGGGCACGCACCTTTGTGGACTGACGGAGCAGGTGGAAGAGTGTGGCGCTGCTGAGGCAACCGCCGCACTGTCGCTGCGCCGACAGCAGGGTGTACTTCAGATAGTCGTTGAGGGGCGACTCCTTCAGCGTTTGCTCCTGCTTCAAGAGACTGGGCACCAGCTGGGTCATCCGCTGTGCCAGACGCACATCGCTCTCCGACTCGAACATGCCGAATAGCGCTTCATCTGCATTGTTGAAGTGTCCCGCACGCAATTGGCTCACCAGCAACTTGCGCAGATTGCCTGGCGACTCGGCAAAGCCCAGGGACCAGGGTGTCGTCTTGCTCTTGTACGGTGATTTGTTGAGCTCCACGGGTGGACGCCTTGTGCTGGTGGGCAACGCAGCGCGATTGTTGCCGGATACATCGACTAGGCTCCAGACACGCTGGCTCTGCGTCTGGCAGACCTTCAGTTGCTGCTCATCCACTTGCAGCTGCTGATTGCCTGACAGATCCAAGTACTTGAGATTGCGGGATGGTACCAGCGACAAGAGATTAATGCGATCCAGGTGATTGTGTGCCAAATCCAGTATCTTCAGTTTGTTCAGCTTGGCCAGCTGTGGGGTGCTCAACAGCAGATTATTGCAGCAGCGCAGCACCTTCAGCTGACTCAGGCTGGCCACCTGATCCGGCAGCTGCTGCAGCATGTTGCCCGACAGCACCAGCACCTCCAGTTCGGGCCAGTTGCGCACACACTCCGCGGGCAGCACACCGATGCGATTATGGGCGAGGCGCAACACTTTCAGCCTGCCCGCATGCAACAGTGGCTCGAATATGTTATCGTTCAGCTGATTGGCCGTCAAGCAGAGCTCCTCGAGTGCCGCATTGTTGTTCTGCTCGTAGCGTGGCAGCTGCGACAACCGATTGCATGAGACATTCAACACGCTCAACTGCGAGTTGGTCACAGTGAAAAAGTTCTCGGGCAATCGTTGCAGCTCGTTGCTCTGCAGCTGCAACTGCGTCACGCTGCAGAAGGCCTCCGGCAGATAATCGAGCTGCTGCAGCGCATTGTACGACAGATTAAGGGAGCGGAGGCAGCTGATGCGATAATTCCTCAACAGCTCCTTGATGTGACTCAGATGATTATGCGGGGCAGCGAGTGTGCTCAGTGCCACACAGCCACCAATCCATTGGGGCAGCGTGCTGAAGTAATTGTCCGAGATGTCCATGTGCAGCAACTTTAAAGGCACCGTTTTCGATATCGAGATGCTCTGCAGACCTTTAAAATATGGAAATAAAAAATAATTGAATAATTTAAATTATGGGATTAACTCTAATGGGAGATGAAGTATGTCTCTCACTCTTCCCCGAATAATCTTTATCTTTGCTTATATTATTTTTAATCTTCAATTTTTTGTTTCCTTGTTCCAGGTCAAATGTTCTTTTATTTTTATATAAAACATTAATTGGAGTATATAAAAAAGACCCTCAGACAGAAAAAACATTTTGAAATAAAAAAAGAGATCATCAGACAATAAACAAGTTGAATTAATTCAAATCGGTCATCAAATGCTATCCCCAATACATTTCTAATCTCAAGCCGAATTGCAAAACCCCAGAAAATGTGTTCCGTTACTTACAGTTGTGATCCGCTACGAGGGTCTGCAGATTGGTGCCATTTATAATGAGCTCAATTAACTTGTTGCGACTGCATTTCAATGTTTCCAGTTGGGCCAATGTGCTCAGATCCAATACCTCCATTTCATTTTCGCACACCTCCAATTGGGTCAAGTACTGAGCAAAATAGCAAGTATATTCAAAATGAAAATCCGAATGAATATAATTATATGTTTGATCTATGCGTACATTATAATTGCCAATCAAAATGCTGCCGCATAATTGGTTGCCCTTCAAGCTGAGTTTCTTCAATGGGGGACTGTCAATTGAGCTCCCTTCTGGCTTTTGGCCAACGATGGAGCCACGTTTGATGGCCAACTCAGAGGCGCCTTGACTATCGTTGTTGTTGCTGTTGTTGCTGTTGTCACTGTTTTTGTTGCAGTTGTTGTTGTTATTTTTGTTCTCGTTGCCAGTACTGGCCGTAACTTTTAATTTCGATTTGTTTACCTCAGTCGTTTTCTTTACGGCCTTAAGCATTGTTTGTCTACGTTTCGTTTTCCCTTAACACTCGACGTGGGCGGAGGAGAGGACCGGAAAGTAACAACTTACCACACTGCATGCATGAACGAACACGCTGAGGCAAAACGGCCAAAAAGTTACTGCATACACAGGTAAAATTAATGTTAAAACAAAACAAAAATTATGAACACATCATAGTTGTATTTATAAACCCATAAAAACACATATTCACACAAAATAGCACATGTCAGATTCACTTCTTAAGCAATCGATTTTTCATCAATCATTTAACCTGCTGCAATTATGGGTACTTAAAACAGCGGATCAATCTTCAATCTTCTTCTTGAACACAACAATCTACACCAGATCCAGGTCTATGCACAACTGAAGACTACTTGCCGTTACAACAATCCAAAACTGATACGCTTCAGAGAACTCCTCAGTTGCCTTTGCTCTTGTTGGTGTTGCCTGTTGCTGTTGCTGTTGCTCCCCCCATATGAGCATACATAAATACATATTTATATATAGATACATACATACATGTATGTTTTACCATGGGTTCGTTGCAATACTACCAGCTTTTCGATGGTCTGTGCCATACGAGATCTCTGGCGCAACTATTATTTCTTTCGTTTATCCAACTGAGTATCAGAGATACAGTACAAATTCCCTAACATAAAATACCTATTCGTATAATACAAAAATATGTAAAGTTCACTCCGAACCGACTTATATCGCAAGAGCTTAAGCTCGAAGCTCCGACTATCTACATATATACTATCAAGCGGTACTAGATCTCAAAATATAACATAAAAAGTCTGAATTCAATATATTTATTTTGTTTTCGAATTCACTCTATAATTTGGTTCATCGATCCTAATATTTTGTAAGCCAGGCTACTGAACCGGTTTGCACCGAACCAACTCAAACTCTTTTTATGCCATGAAACGAATCTTGAAACTATTTCTTGAAGAATCAGCCGTATTTTTGAAAGTTGCTTTGCTTTAAAACTTATTGACTTAGGCACATTCCAAAATCTTTACTGAAACTAAGTTTATAATAATTAAATATGTATCCAAAAACCCGATCATAAATGCAATTCCTTGGATCGAACCGTGCAGTATAGTTTGTATTTGTAGTCTACACAAAATTTGATCAAAATCTTGAACTTTCAGTGCTTCAGCGGGCAGTTTTCACTGTACTTAAAAAGGGGTGCTCTCTAAAAGTAACATAGAAGAGGGTTTCTGTGTGTACTTCAAAGGCACACTCTGCATGGAGTTGGATTAGTGCTTAGCTCACCATGCCACAGCAATCTCGAATGCTCTCTGGTGAGCACGAGCTCTAGATTCATACTCACCATGCACTGGTTGTCTCGGAATACTTATACATAATTATGGCATTTACAAATGTGTATATTCCCACTTTAAATTGACACATCTCGGCTTAACAGCAAATGGAGCACCTGTTAGTTTATACATATATATATATATGTATATAAACTAGTGTACATATTGAGATTTTCATTTCGATGTGGGACTTGAATGAAACAGTTGATTTGTGGCTTTGTGTTTTTTTACACGAATTTAAGAAACAATTTGTTTTTATTTTTCACTGAAATATAATAATCGTTTGTCATGCACTTACGCATTAGCAGAAACTCTTTAATAATGTATTTCATTTCATTTCAATATTGTTTTTTTTTTCTTTTTTTTGTCCTATTTTCTTTTTTTTATGATTTTTGCTTCCATAAAAAAGGTAACAACGTTTTTACATAACGTAACCAAAAAACGCAGGCATTTAAGTTCTAACTGTGGGCGAGTTTGGCGTGATCTTTACCATTACATAAATCTCAACTTGGCCATATAACTATGTTAGTATACATATTTAAATTCACACACACACATATATATATAAATATATACATGTATATATGTATATGTTTATTCGTACGTATTGTTTTGCGTTACTTATGGTCAAGTACGAGGTTATACTAAGAGAAAAAAATTAAAGTGAGTTTTATACATAACATACGGCATATTCAAGTATTTGTAGGGTGTGTGTGTTTCTGGATATATCATAATCTATATAATACAATGTAAAAACCAATGCTAAAATCTGATTAAAACAAGGAGCAGCAGAAATAAATAGTTACTAGTAAGAAAAAATTAGTTATAATTAGATTAATAGTTAACTAAGCACATTTTCTCTCTCTTTCGTACACTCTCCCAACTTTGATTGAGTGTCTGTGTATGTGTGTGTGTGTGCTACTACTCATTTTGTTTATACACAATTTTTTAATTATTTGTTTTTTTTTTTGTCGTTTTGTTTTTGTTGATTTTTTTGTTGTTGTGGTATTTGCTAACGTTTTATTGTAATGCTACTTTTTTGTTTTTGCTTATCTTTTTTGTTTTAGCATTTATTCCTTTTTTTGTTTTTGCCTTAAGTTATAGTTTTCTCATACAAATATGCACTCAATATAATTTTTTGTAATTTTTTTTCTTTTGCAATACGGATGCGCTACTTGAATTGCGTGAAGTCCTTTTGCTATTTTTTTGAATCATCCTTACAAATTTCATTTAATTTTAATAGTTGCTACATTTATCAGCTGCTTCTGCCAGTAAATTGTTACTCGCTTCGTTTTTCTGTTTGTCTATTGCTCTTTTTGCGTACAACTTAGATGGTATAAATATTCATTTTTGGGGAAGGGAAGGGAGGGGAGGGGGGGGGGGGGTGGGCGGGGCGCATTACACAAAAGATATAATATTTTATATATTAATATGTAAATATAGTTAACTACAGTTACTGTCTGCAAAATTCCCCTGTGGTGTGCAAGGTTTGTTAATTTTTTTTTTTTTTTGAATAGGCGACTTGTTCTTTCTAACGCAATTTTGCAAAATTGGGCTTAAACAACTAAGAGACGTGGCTAAGGCGCGAAATTTGATTTCCCGCACTTTTACAAACGTTTATAAATGTTAAATTGTGTAGGTAGTTAATAATTATAATAAGTGTTAATTATGTATCAATTATTTATATATAAATGTAGTATATCATATATATATATATGTATATATTATATGTTTATTATACATGGCCTATTTGCCCATGCTGGTCAATGCAGCTGTTGCCGCCGTTGGCGTTGTCGCTGGCACATTTTTGAGCATGCTGCCCATATCCTTGTGTCCCTCGGTCACGACAAGGCCATCGATGCTGCTGCCACTGTTTGTCTGGTTATAGTCCAGCTTGTAGGTGGCACTGCGCGTCACATCCTCCATGGACGCCTCCTGACACTCCCGTCCGGTGTGCGTCTGTGAGCCGCAATTGTAGCAGGAGATGATCTTCTGGGCCACAGCACTGCTCGCTCCAGTTATGGGGCAGACACTTAACGTGCTGTACGGCGTTGTTGTTGCCAATAATTGCTGCTGCTGCTGCTGCTGCTGCTGCTGCTGCTGTTGCTGCTGCTGTTGCTGCTGCTGTTGCTGCTGCTGTTGTTGCTGTGACGTAGGCGTTTGCGTTTGCACTGTTACCGTATTCGTACTGACGACGGGCGCCGTGTTGCGACCAATCTGCCCGGCCGTCACAGCTGTGGGCGCCCCAGTGGGCGTGGCGGTAACGGGCACGGGCGGATAGGCCAATCCGGCATGATATGCCGGATACATCAGTTCTCCGTTATGTGGCGGCAAGGTAAAACGAAACGAGCTGTGCAACGTATGTGCTGGCGGCGGCGCATGATGCGCCTTTATCAACGTAGGCGGCGGACCACGCCCACTTGCCGTATGATATGGATATGTGGCTGCATTGTATGCTGTCGCCGGTTGTTGTTGCTGTTGTTGTTGTTGCTGTGGCTGCAGCATCACCGTTGTCGTGGGCACAGTTACTGCAGATGGACTAATAAGCAGCGCTTGCTGCTGCTGCTGTTGTTGCAAGGCCTGAGCATCGCTTGGATTGCTTGTCGTATATATTTGCTGATAGCTCTTCTCCACACCATTGCGTCCATTTAAGCGATGCTGCAGACTCAGCTGCTGCTTGCTAAGATGATGTTTTTGCTGCTGCTGTTGTTGCTGCTGTTGCTGATGATAATTGGGCACAATGCCTACTGTATGATTGGTCAGCGGCGTTGGCGTTTCCGGTGGCGTTGTTTCTCCACAAGAACCATTCGAGCAGCCCGACTCGCTGCTGGTCGTTGCGGCACTTTTACTCGAATTTATGATCCTCGTCGCAGCGCTGCTATCGTCACTTATATGCATATTATGCATCGTCTGGGCAAGTGTGCTCGCCTTGATGTAGTTGTTCATCTGATAATGCTGCTGCTGCTGTGTTTCCTGACTTACCGGCGACGGTTGCTGCTGCTGGTGTGTGGGGGGCATGTAGGCATTCGCATTGATACGCTGTTGTGCCCCACGGGTATAACTTGCGTTGCGTATAATACTGGACAGGCTGGCACCGCTTGTGTTGCCCCCGCCGTCGCTGATATTCTGCAAGAATGCACAAGGACATCGATTTAATTGCAAAAATACAATAATAAATGTAAATGAGATAGATAAATGTCCATTTATGCCGGGACACAAAGTGCTCATACCCAGGCAAGGGGTAAGTAAATATGAGAATAATCAACCAATTTTGATTGAAATAGACAGACAGATATTGCGCAGTGATAGGATAAGTAAAACCAAAATTTTTGTTTACAAAGATTTTCAGGCCAGATTGAGAGCAACTTAAAAACTTTCGACTATATCATAAAATGCCCATGGGAACTATAGATTGACTTTTGAATAATTAATACGTTAGCTGTAAGCAGTCCGCAATCTGCAAGACTATTTAAGCTCCAGCATTCCTAAGAGAACAGTTCTGTCTGGTTCTAATTTAAAAATAATCCTGTAAGCAGTTTGAATTTGGTAAGCAAACAGTTTATAAACGATGGTGTGCCTGAGACAGCAATGCTTCCAAAGTTTATACAAATTATTTTATTTGTATGTATGCGATATATCCAATGATATCTGTATTCAAATTTTTAAATAAAACCGGACTGTTAATCTTGGCTGTATAGTCATATTCTTTGCAAAGGGTATTCACAAAGCGAGCGTTACGCATTCGATTCCGGGAGATCTGCTCTGCTCTTGAACCTACCTCGTCGAAATGCTTGACGTGCTGCGACGTCAGATTAGCGTCTACGGACGTTGATATTGGTGGCGGCGGTGGCGTTGTCTCCACGGAGGGTCGACGAGCATTTTTACCGCTGCCAGCTAAACGCTGCGGCAAACTGCGCATTTGTAGCTGTTGTTGTTGCTGCTGCTGTTGTAATGGAACGCTGCCGCCGCGATCACGCTGCGGACTGGTGGTGCGACTGCTCGATGGCGATGACTGCTGACTGCTTAGCATCGGCGAGCTGGCTTGTGGCGGTGGCACCTGGTGATCCAGGCTCTGTGGCGCCTGCTGCTGCGGCGGCGGCACTGCATACATGTTGCGCATGGACCAAGCGTTCGCCGCCGCTATGGCATTTGTGTCCGCTGGAATGGTGATGTTGGATTGCATAAGATGTTGCATGCCGTCGACTTCAGAGCCCGGCGGCATTAGCTGAAAGTCCAGATGTAAGTAAAAGTGTATGATTTAACACATTTTTATGCAAGCAAAGAATACATTTTCTTGTGTTTATTTCTTAATAAATGATAAAATAAGGATAGATGTAGTTGTTAAATATTTGACCCATCTTCTGAATAGGTTTTCTTGAAGAAGCATTATTTCTAATTAATTAAGAATTCATCAATGGTATATTAAATTTCGCAAAATTGAAACTAAAAAATTGTTATGACTTGTAGCTCTTACCTTGGTCCAAGGCTGTGGAAACATCATTGGCGCTGGCACCTGCTGCGTTTGCATTAATTGAACCATGGGATGATGAAAAGGCGGTGGTGGTGGTTGCTGCTGCTGTTGTTGTTGTTGTTGCTGATGCAGCAAGTGTTGTGGATGCTGCGCCGGCTGTGGCTGTTGCAGCAGCTGTTGTTGTTGTTGTTGCTGCTGCTGCTGCTGCTGCTGCTGCTGGTTGATGATTTGTGTTTCCTTAATTTTGGCCAGAATTTCAGCACATTTGGTGTTCTGATGATATGAGAACACCGGATGCCTGGCCGCCATTGTATAGACAAGCAACAGTTCCAAGAACGCATCCTGATCGTTAATGCAGGCGAAATCGCGTTCGCCCCAACATTCGAGGGTGCGAAAAATTTCGCTAACGCAATTGCGATTGCAGGCACGAATCAGCGCTAAATACAGCGCCATTTTGCGGCGTATTTTTTTATCAGTCGGCTCTCCCTTCTGGCAGTTGTACATGTCGGCAGCTAGATCCTGCGGATTATTCGCGCGCAACTCCATGCCGCGCAACTCGGGCGAATCGCGTCTACCAAGATCCTCGAGGCATGAACCCAGGAAGCGTAGCTCGAACGGCAAACATGCCTCGAATAATGAACACATGGTATCGATGCGATTGTAGCTCTCCAGAGTCTTAAACCACTGCAGGACGTCTTTTGGACAAATCATTTCCAATTTTGTTGTGGCACGCACGCATCTACTAACTAAAGTCGAGCCTGGAGTGTTTATATAGATGTATTTATGTTTGTCTCTGTATGTGTGTAAGTGTATGTGTGTGTGTGTGTGTGTGTGTGTCTTTGTGTGTATGTGTTTGCTTATGTGTATAGTCGGTGTATAGTGGCTGCTGCTCTAGTTACGTGTGGTGGGTGCAAAAACCACAACAACAACAAAAACAACAATACACTAAAATGTCGTCTTGTATTGAGAGGCAGCAGCTGCTCTGTTGCTCCACTCTCCACTCGATTCTCTTCTCTCTGTGCTCGTTGCTGTGGCGGCAACTAATTAACTTTTACGCACGTTTTTCTTTATATTTTTCTGCTGTTTCGTTGTTGTTTTTCCCTATTCTTTTTGTATTTTTTTTTTTTTTTTTGCTTCACAAAGACGTCGATTGCTGGTGGTGGTGCTGCTGCTGCTGCCCACTACTAGTTGTCGCATACATTTGCGGGCGCTGCTGCACCAATGTGGCCAGAGAGACTCCACACAAAAATCTACTCGCTACTCAAGTTGACTCGACGACTCGTCGCTGGCGCAGTTGGCTGTGGCTGTAGCTGCTGCTGCTTACTTGCATGTAGTTTTTTCTTCTTTAATACACGCTCACTGCACACTCTTTCAATATTTATGCGAAAAGAACTTTAGCAAATTCATACTTTCATGCATTTGCATACACTTTGCAAATTATTTGCCGTTGTGTGTGTTTTCACAAATTTTTTACTTTCTGCTCCAAGAATAATGCAACTACATAGGGTTGTTGATATTGCAAAGATGTATCGATGTCTTATAATTTTCGATACGTATCTATTTTATCTGCGTGCCTAACTATCGATAGTTCAATGCCGCCATAAGCTATATTTTTGCTCTCAATTAATTATTATTATTTATCCCGAATACTTCATTTACTACACAATGTCAATGCACATATTTTTGGTAGCAAAAATTAATTCATATATATTAATCGGATAAGCGCTACAAATTTTAATTTTGTTGTTAGACAACACTCGCAATGCATATCGCATTAATATTGCGATTTTGGCGATATTTCACGAAATGAGAATTTCAGTTTGCTTCAAATTTTAAAATAATTCAAATTAAAAAATTGAATTTTCGAAATTTCTCTTGTAGGGGTGCAAAAATGGTGTGAAAATATTAGTGGAAGGCGCATAATTTATTGGTCCGAATTTGATATAACTTAATCAGATTTAGTGCCAGTGAGTTGTTACAGAATTTTTCAAATTTAATTTTATTATGATTATTAATTATTATCAATAATTATTATTATTATTCATTCGCGACAAAACTATGAAAAATTAATGAATAAGAATAAACTGCAGCGTGTGCTTAGAAACCATCCTCATCATCTTCAGCCATTTCCTTGGCCAGCTCCAAGTCCTGTTGCTCACGCTCGCGTCGCTCCTCGGCGCTCTCCAAGTCCTTACCGTAGGATTTGGGCGGATAGCGCATTGCCTTAACGCTCTGATTGTGCAGATTGAGGCAGAATGAGATGCGCTCATGGAACGCCAGTTGTGGCTCACGGGTGCTATATATATCGGTGCTCTCCTTGCTGCGCATATAGTTCTGTGCCGGATCCAAAGTCGCCTCAATAACACCATCGCGTATAGCTTTCGAGACAATAAACTCGGCATCTTCCGCTGAGTCCAACACCAAACGTTTGGCGATGTCCTTCGGCGATATGCGGGAATAGGATAGTCCAATGGAGCGTATTGCCGTCTTGATTACATTGTGCCGCAGCCGAATGATTAGAGTGAATGTGTGATCCAGTTGGAACTTGGGTCCAAACTGTGCGACAACATCGCCGAAGCGCTTCAGATTACCCAAACGCACCGCCTGCGTGAGTTGGAAATACGGTGTCAGGGATTGACGCAGCCCAGCCTGGCGGAACACCACACGCTCTGGTATGTTGCCCAGCAACAGCTCCACCACAATTATCAATTTCTGCACCGTCTGGCGGAAGCCAATAGCAGCATGTTGTGGCGACTTACGCAGAGCCTGCACGAGATGCTTATGGGCATCGCTGTACTCCAGCTTGGCGGCCTTGATGCGACCCAAATAGTAAAGGAAACGCGCCCACTCATTGTTGCTAGCCGACTCCGGATAGACAGACTTCTTGACCAGCTTGTCGGCCTGATCGTACAGAGCATAGTGGAGGTAGTTACGCAGCAGGCAATTGAGGAGGACTGCCTGGCCCTCATAATCGTTGCGCAGCGTGGCGGTGCGGAGGCGGGCGTGCAGAAAGGCCCGGATGCCCTCCAGTGCGTTATTCAGTTCGGCGACGCGTGAATAATAGAAATACGATTTGGCACCAATCAGATCCAAGGTGCGACGATTCTGTATGGATATTTTGGACATCAGTGCATCGGAACAAGTGCCAGCACGCTGCAAATCGCCAGCATCGATCAATTTGACTAGCAGCAGCAAATAAAAATAGGCATCCACTTCGGCAATGGGCGCCTTTGTGGCCAATTGCTTCTTGGCCACATCGGGCAACTCGGTGGCATCCTTCTCCAAGGCGGGCGTCAACGCCAAGGCGCCCTCGCGCTCAGCGCCAACTGGATAAATGGTTTGCGCCAAGTTGCGGAAGACGACGCCATTCAGCTTGCGGCGGGTGTTGGGCAAATTGCGCAGCACACGCAAAATAAAGCTGAGGAAAGATTGTTAAGTTATTTAAATGGAATGCAGCCAAAAGTTTAAGTGGTCAATTGGAGATTAGAACTGAACTTCAATCCTTCTTAAGACTACTACTACTATTAAGTGTATAAATGACTAAATATAATATATATAGATATATAATAAATATTGGCATTGACATGGGACCCGAAACATTCTAACTATCCAGTGACCACTGTTATTATTATTGTTGTTATATTGGTCCACTTACCGCGACTCCTTGGAAGCGACAGACTTTTCAATCTGACGAATTTGCTCGCGTATTTCCTGAACGGCGGCGAGATCTTGATTTTTCTTCTCATCTGCCAACGTTTCGGCCGTGGCGTCCACCTCCATTTCTACGTCGTGTGTTGCAACATCAGCAGCATTTGTCATTTTTCAAGCACTTGCAATTTGCGTTTCACTACTGTTAACGTTTTAAATTATTTTTCACAGAGATCGGCATCCAAAATTGCCAAGTAATGCCAGGCTCTAGAGATGAGCGATTATTCCGACATACAATTTAATCGTGAATAGTTGAAAAAGCACTCATCGATATCTTACTGTAAACTTACATTAACAGAACATGCTCTTCTCCTTCTTTTCCACATAGCCCGCTCGTCAGCTGTTCATCACACTGAACGTTATGCGATTTCATGGCGATATATTTTTAAGAAATTAAATAGGATCAGCGTTCAATTGTTGAATAGTGAATGAAAAAATCAATCTGAATATGTTACGTAGCAGACATGTTATGCGTCAGTTGCAGCTGCCACTACAGCGTGCCTACTCAACGGGTAGTAATCCACCCGACGGCAAAGATCCCGAGGATCCACATCCAATTCGTCGAACTTTTCGATTACTTGGAAATGATATGCTCAAGATCAAGGAGTTCTTTGTGCCGACTGCTGACAAATACAAAGATGTCCCTAAACCCATCACAACACAGAGCAAATTCAGATTTGGAGGCGACAAAAAAGGACTCAACGACGAGTTCCAGACTCACTGCGATGTCCTAATTGTTGGGGGTGGCGGCATCGGCAGCTCCATTGCCTTCTGGCTAAAGGAAAAAGCGCGTAACGGCCTCAATGTGGTTGTTGTTGAAAAGGACGAAAAGGTCAGCTAATTTTATGTTGCCAAAGATTACTGCTAAATATATTCTTTCACTTCCAGTATATTAGATCCGCCACCCGGGTGTCCCTTGGTGCATTAACGCAGCAGTTCTCGCTACCCGAAAACATACAGATGTCTCTGTTTGGCGCCGAATTTCTACGCAATGCCGCGGAGCACTTTGGCACCGATATACCTATCCAATATACGCCTCATGGACAACTGGTGCTCGCCGGCGAATCGGATGCTGATATACTGAGGCAGACGTCCCAACTGCAAAATGAGCTGGGCGCACGCAATGAGCTGCTGACCGCTGAAAGATTAGGGACACGTTTTCCTTGGCTAAATACCAAAGACATCGCACTGGGCTGCCTTGGCCTGGAGCGGGAGGGTTGGTTCGATCCCTGGGCGCTGCTAATGAACTATAGACGCGCTGCCCTCGGCTATGGCGGTCATTTTGTGCATGGCGAAGTCGTTGATTTTGTATTTCAAAATCAAGCCGACATCATTGTGACGGGCGACACCAGCGCCACCGAGGGCAGCTATCAGAGTCTGGATCGGGCTGTTGTACAAATGGCTGATGGTGCTAAGCGCACCATAAAGTTCGCTCTCTGCATTATCGCAGCGGGCGTCGAATCCGGAAATGTGGCCGGACTGGCGCATATTGGCCGGGCATCGGGCTTGCTGAGGGTGCCATTGCCCATAGACGCGCGGAAGCGTTATATGTACGAGATTAGTGCACAGGATCGCGATGCTCCCGGCATGGCAATGCCCATGATAGTCGACACGAATGGCACATTCATACGCAGGCAGGGCTTGGGTGGCCATTACATATGCGCTCACAATGTTGCGTCCACTGATGACGATCCAAACTGTGAAAATATGGACTATTTTCATTCGAAGATTAGAACCAAGCTTGTCAATCGTCTGCCCGCATTCGAAACGGCCAAAGTTGTGAATAGCTTTGTCGGCACTTACGACTACAATGTGTACGATGAGAACGGCATTCTGGGCGCTCATCCGTATTACCACAATCTGTATATTGCCACTGGATTCAGCGGGCAGGGCATCCAGCAGTCGCCGGCTGTCGGTCGGGCCATCGCCGAACTTATTATGGACGGACAGTTTCGCGCCTTGGATTTGTCGCGCTTAAGCTTCGATAGATTAATTGTGGACAAGCCCATGTATGAGTTTAATGCTTTAAATTAAATGCAACTTACAGCAAATCAAAACAAAATTTAAATAAATAAAAAATATACAAAATAATTAAAACATACCTGACCATAAATTAGTTAAGCAAATTCAATCGCTATGAATTTAAAATTCGTATTTTTTAAATCATTTTCTATTAAAAAAAAAACACTTAGAATATATATAAATTTAAACACCTTTGAAATTTGATTTTACAAATCATTTTTGACAACAAAAAACAAATGTAGACTTGTGAATTGTGGATAAGCAATTGAATAACAGTGAATTTAACGCTTTAAATTAAATGTAATTTATTACACCAATTAATACAAAACCAAACCGAATTTAGCTAGGCAACTCGCCAAGAGCACAACTACTATTTAAATTGACCGGGTGTTGGGCCAAAAAGACCGCCGCCCTGTTTGCTGGCCGCACGCGATGGTGCAAAGCCCAACAGCTTCTGGATATTTTGGCGTATGGACATCGTGCACAGGATGTAGAGAAATATGAATGAGCAGTCGGTGTAATCATCACCGGACAGATTCCTATGGCTCAGTCCCTGTATCCACGAGATGGGTGTGAAGGGCAGTTGGGCCACGACGCGGCCATCGAATATGCTATTGAACATGCTGAGCAAAGCGGTAAATGCGAATCCTGTGGCAAACATGGACTTCATCTTGACCAGTGACAAGTCACGATTGTTATTCTTCAATTTCTCCTCGAAACGTTCGAGTTTCTTCTTAACCGATTTGTCTAACGAATCGCCGTGTGTCTCCTTTTGGCGCTCCACTAAAACGTAATTGGTAACTCATTAATGACCTACTAATTAATGTCGACAGCTACTTACACTTCTTGCTCTGTTTATCAACCTCGGTTTTTAGCCGCTGATATTTCTCGGTACGGTAGACCAGCACCCAGGTTAGTCCTATGGAATAAATGAATACGTGTCCACTTTAAGTTTTTCTGCATTGCGCTTATTGTTTTCTCGATTTTTAAGTACTTGCCTTCACCTAAAAACGCTGTGCATATTGATATAAATACAATTAAAAACGTGTCAGACCACATTTTTACACTTTTCCGAAGTAAAATTTTAATGAATTAATTCGATAGCGATGAACGCAAATATTGCTTTGGCCGAGTTAAAGTTATCGAAATGCTGTCGTGCAAAGTATCGAAAGCGATAGCTGTTTTTTTCAGTTAAATACGAATCTGCACTATATGGAAGCGGACAATTTATTTAAAATTGTTTAAATATGTGTATGCGTTACAAGAATCTCATTTATAAATTTATTGTATATCTATCTATAAATTCAGATGAAAAATGATATCAGAAGTAGACAGCAGAAAACCTATACCTGGAGTTAACAATAAGTAAGTTACTTAATGCTTTATATTTTTAAATTCAGAATTGCATCCAGCTAATTTATATATTACTTACAGAAAATAAAGAGACAAAAGTTAAATTTTGGCATGGTCACAAGCTTGCCATCTGTGAATTAGTTATATTTAAGTTCTTTAAAATTTCAATTACAATAATTCATTTAATTAATTTGCAATTGCTGCTTGAATATATAGTTATGTATTATAGGCGAGCTTAAACGCTGCTAGAGTTTTAGGACTCCGAACTGAGACAAATCTATGTGTCACTTGCCTGCCGCCTGACGTTGTTGTTGTTGTAGTGGATGAGAGCTGTAAAAAGCTACATTTGGGAAAGAAATCAAATCAAGGTATGTATATATGTAGGTATATATAGAACAGCAAATAGAGAAAAGAGGAAAAAAAGAAATTGAAATCTCAATCTTAGGCATCTTTCTGAGTGTTTGCACAAAAATATTCAATTCGAAGTTGAACTTGACTTCAAACGGAATATTTTCACACTGAACATTCTTAAAATGGCAAAAATAAAAATGTGGGGACTTCAATGAGAGCCCCATGAAAGAATTCGCTGCTGCTGCTGTATTTGCTTGCTATTATTGTTTTTAGTTTGTTTTGTGGTATTCTCTTTAAATTTATCGTCGTGGTGACTTCATTTGTTTTTGTTTTATTTTGCTTGTTCATTTAGTTAGTGCCTAGTAACGCCGTCGCTCCCGGTCGCGACTGCGCGAACGTCGCCGTTCATTTGAGCGATTGCGGCGTGTATTCCGCTGACGATCACGATCCTTTTCGCACTCCTTAGTTCGCTGTTTGTGTTACTCAATGCGCTTCTGACGGAACGCCTCCTGGAATAATAGTGAACATAACGCTTTAAATTAAATGTAATTTATTACACCAATTAATACAAAACCAAACCGAATTTAGCTAGGCAACTCGCCAAGAGCACAACTACTATTTAAATTGACCGGGTGTTGG
This sequence comes from Drosophila cognata, assembly GCA_035041535.1. NCBI lineage: Eukaryota > Metazoa > Arthropoda > Insecta > Diptera > Drosophilidae > Drosophila > Drosophila cognata. The sequence continues at coordinate 11,337,324 of JAWNLC010000234.1, read as the reverse complement.
GCCAAAACGACCGCCGCTCTGTTTGCTGGCCGCACGCGATGGTGCAAAGCCCAACAGCTTCTGGATGTTTTGGCGTACGGACATCGTGCACAGGATGTAGAGAAATATGAATGAACAGTCAGTGTAATCATCACCAGACAGATTCCTGTGGCTCAGTTCCTGTATCCCCAAGATGGGTGTGAAGGGCAGTTGGGCCACGACGCGGCCATCGAATATGCTATTGAACATGCTGAGCAAACCGATATATGCGAATCCTGTGACAAACATGGACTGCTTCTTGAGCAGCGACAAGCGGAAATTGGTCAATTTCTCCTGGCAACGTTCGAGTTCCTCCTGGAAACGATGGATTTTCTCCTGGAAACGTTCGAGTTTCCCCATAATGGATTTGTCTAACGAATCGCCGTGTGTCTTCTTTTGGCGCTCCACTAAAACGTAATTGATAACTCATTAATGACCTACTAATTAATGTCGACAGCTACTTACACTTCTTGCTCTGTTTATCAACCTCGGTTTTTAGCCGCTGATATTTCTCGGTACGGTAGATCAGCACCCAGGGTAGTCCTATGGAATAAATTAATTTACTTTAAGTTTTTCTGCATTGCGCTTATTGTTTGCTCGGTTTTTAAGTACTTGCCTTCACCTAAAAACGCTGTGCATATTGATATAAATACAATTAAAAACGTGTCAGACCACATTTTTTGGGCTTTACCGAAGTAAAATTTTAATGAATTAATTCGATAGCGATGAACGCAAATATTGCTTTGGCCGAGTTAAAGTTATCGAAATGCTGTCGTGCAAAGTATCGAAAGCGATATCTGTTTTTTTTTCAGTTATATACGAATCTGCACTATATGAATCTCATTTATAAATTTATTGTATATCTATCTATAAATTCAGATGAAAAATGATACCAGAAATAGACAGCAGAAAACCTATACCTGGAGTTAACATTAAGTAAGTTACTTAATACTTTATATTTTTAAATTCAGAATTGCTTCCAGCTAATTTATATATTACTTACAGAAAATAAAGAGACAAAAGTTAAATTTTGGCATGGTCACAAGCTTGCCGTCTGTGAATTAGTTATATTTAAGTTCTTTAAAATTTCAATTACAATAATTCATTTAATTAATTTGCATTTGCTGCTTGAATATATAGTTATGTATTATAGGCGAGCTTAAACGCTGCTAGAGTTTTAGGACTCCGAACTGAGACAAATCCATGTGTCACTTGCCTGCCGCCTGACGTTGTTGTTGTTGTTGTGGATGAGAGCTGTAAAAAGCTACATTTGGGAAAGAAATCAAATCAAGTTATGTATATATGTAGGTATATATAGAACAGCAAATAGAGAAAAGAGGAAAAAAAGAAATTGAAATCTCAATGTTAGGCATCTTTCTGAGTGTTTGCACAAAAATATTCAATTCGAAGTTGAACTTGACTTCAAATGGAATATTTTCACACTGAACATTCTCAAAATGGCAAAAATAAAAATGTGGGGACTTCAATGAGAGCCCCATGAAAGAATTCGCTGCTGCTGCTGCTGTATTTGCTTGCTATTATTTTTTTGTTTTGTGGTTTTCTCTTAAAATTTGTCGTCGTGGTGACTTCATTTGTTTTTGTTTTATTTTGCTTGTTCATTTAGTTACTGCCTAGTAACGCCGTCGCTCCCGGTCGCGACTGCGCGAACGTCGCCGTTCATTTGAGCGATTGCGACGTGTATCCCGCTGACGATCACGATCCTTTTCGCGCTCTTTTATGCGCTCCTCGCGCTCCTTAATTCGCTGTTTGTGTTCCTCAATGCGCTTCTGACGGAACGCCTCCTTTTCCGCGATCTACAGAATGAGTTAATATAGATCACAGTCACAATGTGGAATACATTGTTTGAGTCAACACTTCACTTACAGCTTCCGGCGTGAGGGGCAACCAATAAATGCATGGCGTGCCCTTAGTTTTGCGAAATAGGTCATCTAATAGTCTGATGGGTGGTTCATTTTCCTTCTTTCTCGATTTCAGTGCTGCCCAAAAGAATCTTCTCTCAGTAAATGTATTTACAACGATGTGTGATCTTTTGCATACCTGGGGATCCGCTCCTGCTGCGACCATGCGCAGGATGATCAATACGTTCACGCTCCCGTTCGCGTCCTCCGCGTTCCCGTTCCCTTGATCGCTTACGATCTTGCCCACTGCGCTCGGCATCATCACCGCCTTTGCCACGATCGGATTCACGCAATCTGGCGTCAACGCGCTCCTTGCTGTTGCGGCGCCTCTCATTACTTGACTTGTCGCGTTCTTTGGGCTCCTTCTTGCCCACATCCCATTCGCGAACCGGACGCACCGGCTGTAATAATAAGAATTTTTGCAATTAGATACACATGTATGTTAAGCCATAAGTTATGCGATGTTACCTTTTTTTCGCTAGCATCCAGGCGTGCCCAAGTATTGCCCGAGTTTTGATTATCTCTGGTATTGTCCTGTGGATACTTGGGTGCCTCATTCTTTGTAGTTTGTATGGCTCGATCCATGTCAGTGCGGCTGCCAAAGTCCACATTCAAACACTTGGGGTTCGAGACCGGCCAACGGACGCCATGCAGTGCGTGACGTGTCTCAATGGCTTCGCTGTTGGACAAAATATGGGAAACTTTTGTTAGTCTATGAGCTATGAGCCGTAAATTAAATAAACTTGCGGACAGATTGGAAATTTGTATCTACTTTTTTACTTGAAATAAAAATTATATTCAAAAATGTACTAACAGTGAAATGAATTTATTAACGTGAAAAAAAAAACTTCATGGAGAGCTGAGCTGTCTGTTTCAATACGATATAGATTTTGGGCATGTGTGATATAAGTGTAATAAGCGAATAGTATGAAATCAAAAAACGTACTCCTCTGTGGCATATGCAACAAAGCACTTGGACTTGATACGATCGATCCAGAAGCCATCCTCATCAACGATCTTGCCAGTTCGCGCCAGTAGTCCTTTTAGCTGCAGCACCGTAAAGGGACGCACCAGATTAGTAATAAATAGAACGTGGCTGGCCCGATTGCGCGCTGGACTGGGAGAGCGAGCAACGGTAGCGGCAGCAGCAGCATTGGAAGCGGGTTCGACGGCTGATTTATTTGCACTGTGTGCCGCAGTTGGTGTTTCCTTGGCTTGTGGCTTTTGCTGCTCTTCATCGGTCGCGTTGCCCTCGTCGCGATCTTTGATGACGCGCAACTCGGGCGTCAGCGAATGTTCGTCCGTGTCGTGGTCGCTGGTGACGAGGCCCTCCTCTTCCGACGATGATTCCAACTGCACATCGCTAAGAGGCACTGGATTCACCACGTCGGCAATGATATTCTTCAGCGAATCCGTTGAAATGGCCAACACCGGTGGAGCTCGATCCGCCACCTTTTTGCTTAGCCATTTGCGCTTACGCACGGAGCGCAGTTGCGCCACAGATTCCTGTTTATCCTGCCTATCCTGTTTGGATGTCGGCTCTGTTGCCGACTCGAGACTTGCCTTGTGATTCTCATTGTGTTCATCGTTTTTGACTGGTTTGACTGGTTGGTTGTCATCCGTTTTGGGCTTCTCTGCCTGTTCCAATCTCTCAGAGTTCCTTTCTTCCACATCCTCTGTTTGAATTTCTAATACATCGCTAGTGGTTTTTAGACTGTCCTCATCCTTACTTGCTGTAAAGCTTAAAGAAGAAGCAACTTTTACCTCTTCCACGCTCCGTTCGCCGGTGGCACATTCTTCCTGGTTGTTCTTGCTCTTGGTGTCCTTGCCCATATCCTGTCCTCCGTCAGCTTGATCACCATCATCATCCTTGGGATTCTCGGGTGCCTTCACTACATCTTCTTCCTTAAGCACTTTCTCTGGTTTAATTGGCTCTGTCTCTGACTCCTTTTGCGGTTGTTGTTCGGCCGGTTGTTCATCGGGTTCCTTTTCGGCCGATAGTTTGTTATCGATATCGACGTTGTTGTCGCCAGAAGTTGTCTCCGAGCCATTTTCCATTTCCTCGGGTATTGTTTCCACCTTGCGCTCACCGCTCTTCTCGCGCTGACTACTAGCGCTATTGCGCTTCTTGGGTGTCGTGCGTGTGTTGCGGCTTTTGCGCACTGGCGATGCGGCTGCCACCGCCGCCACCGCATGTTCCTCGCTTGAGGCGCGTTCAGTGCGCTCCTCATTGATTTCCTCGATTATCGGTGGCGCTTTTGGTTCATCTGGCTTCTCGACTGGCGTCTCATCCTCGGTTTTCTCATTTTCCGATACCTTCCGCGATCGTCTGCTGCGGCGTGCCGGCAACGGTGCTGGCGATGAAGATTTTTTTCGCTCGCTACGACGTCTCATAGCTATGAGAAAAAAAGTGCTTCCCGCACACTTTTGCCACTGATAAAAACACTCGAGTTAAATGCTATTACACTTGTTTTTAAGTACAGCGTTACGCGATTAAATCAAAACTACAATTTTTTGCTTGTATTGCGGCGCGCAACCTTTTTGATTGCTTGTAAAAGAAAATTTTGGTCGGTAGCGAAAAGCGTCAATCCGCCATCAATAGGTAGGGTTGCATCTTGTTGCTACCAATGCTTCGCGGTTGCTACCTATCGATACTTTTGCGAATTTTCAGTTTCGATTAATAGCAAAATCATAAATGAATCGAAGGCAATATTGGCTTTAATTGTTGGTACGACAAAAATTATGTTTTTGTAAATTAATAATGAAATATATAAATAATAATTAATTACCAAGCTATTTAATAGATTAATTTAAATATAACAATTATGATCAACCATCCCAATGCTTAACTCATATAAAAATGAAAAATATACTAAGAACAAATTAAAAGAATGTTCTAATAAATCAATTAATTTGTTTCAGTTTACATGAGTATTTTGCCAAAGGATTTGGCGACACAAATACACTTTCCCCTCTTTACAACACTGAATTGAGTCATATTTCGTAATTGAGCAGCAGAAGCAACAAACGGATTTGGCGTACCCATCACAGGAAATTCGCAAGTTAATAGAATGTATTAAATACAAAATGATAATAAAGAATTTTATTAAATTGTCACAAATCTTGTGTCGTCTGCGCTTTGTGCGTCACAATGCGTTGTCAATTGTCACAGCTCATAAAACACAAATGCCAAGTTACGCACAACAAACAAGATCATTATGTACTTTTTATAACTGGCAGCAGGAGCACAAGCAACGCTCCTCGACTTATCCCAGCACTGGCTTAATATTTACGGCGGCGTTTAGCTTCAACTTATTTGGCAGCGGCGACAGCAAGGACCCAGAAGAAACGCCCGAAACGAAACTGGTGAATACCATAAAGCGTTCGATAATTTGCATACAAAACGAACAATATGATAAAGCTGAGCAGATGCTGCATCTCTCATTGCGTATGGCCCAAGACCTGCAGTCATCCAATGGAATTACCTATGTCTACGATATAATGGCCAATCTTGCCATGGAGCGGGAACAGTTTAAAAAAGCCGAGAAGTTATTCGTAGATGTGATGAAGCGCCTCATGTCCGATGGGCACACAGAAGACAGTCCCAAAATACTGCACATCAGCTCGAAAATAGCTCATATGTCGCAGCTACAGGGCGAATTGGAGAAGAGCTTTCAGGGCTTCACTTGGACGTTGCAACGGCTGGCTAAGCTGGTAAAGGAAATGCCGAAAGACAATGATCTACTAGAGCTATATGGCCTGACAAAGAACTGGTATTGAAGGTTGTTCCATGCCTCCCTACTACCAAAAATAACCAAAAGCCTAATACATTAAATTAAAAATCTCCTTATTTTTAATTGGCTCAGGTTTGGACAGTTGCTGATGAAGCAGGGCAAATACACAGAGGCAAAGGACCTATTTAAGGAGGCCCTTGCGATCCTCGTCGAAGTCTACGGCACCCTCAACGATGCTTCGGTGATCATTTTGAATAATATCAGCGTAGCTTACGTTAATGTAGGTCTATCAACTAATTAATTGTTATGCATACAACTACAATATTTAATGTAACAGCTGGAAAACTACACTGAGGCGAAGGAAACGCTTTTGCATGCCCTGTCCATAGCCAAGGAGCTGAAGGATGCCACCCAAGAGGGCGCCATACAAGCCAATTTGGGTTTGGTCTACCTACGCGAAGGTCTGCTAAAAGAGGCGGAAAAGTTTTGTAAGATCGCTTGGAAACTGGGTAAAAATCAGGAGAACGCTGACGCAGTAGAGCAGGCCGAGTATTGTCTCAACGAAATTAAGTCCAGCATAAAACGCTAGGAGTGGAACGGCGTAGTTATTAAAACATTAATACCACATCCATTGTTAATCATGCGGAGACCTTTTTGTATAAAAGTTTTGTTTTGTTAAGATAACCCCGACAAAACGCGAATTAAACGCTCCGTATAAATATATATTATCCCAGAGTAGTTGGTTATTTCAATAAGCAATTGCTGAAAGCCTTTCAAATTCAGAGCCACAAATGAATACTTATTATAAATATTGAAATTTCATAGTTGAGGCGACTTTTCACCAAATGAAAATTGCGATTCATTACAAATTTGTTGAGTTTTTTTTAATTTTAATACAAAATGTTAGATTCCCAAATATATTAGGAAGTACAATTCGGGCATATATATTTGTTTAATCACACCAAATGTTTTAGTTGCTGAAATGAAGCTATAATTAGATGCACTGTGAAATCAACTATTCAAACTTAGCTATAACAATCATGAGCCCAACGCCTGTCAGAAGCGCAAAGATTTCCTTCAAGGATTGCTTTAGTTTCGTCGACTCCTCCAGCAATTCGGGCAGCACACTGACCGTGGCAATGTATATGAAACCGCCAGCTGTAAACGGCAGCACCCAAGGCGCCGAACTACCGTCGCTGCTCCCTGCACCCACCAGGGCCAGCGCAGTGCCTGCCAAAGCGCCCAACGCTGTCACCAATTGGAGCAGCATGGCCTTGCGGCGTGAACAGCCCGATTTGATGAGTATCGCGAAATCGCCAATCTCGTGCGGCACCTCATGCAGCAGTATGGTGATGGTGGTAACAATGCCAATGCTGTTGCCTGCCAGATACGAAGCGCCAATGGCCAGACCATCTGTGAAATTGTGCGCAAAGTCTGCGGCCAAATTCAAATAGCCGGAAATTTCCACTTCGCCCTCGATATTATCTGTCTTGGCAGCTGCCTTCGGTTTCGCTACTGACTTTTTTTTATCTCCTGCCGCAGTTTCTTTCTCCTTGACAACAGATTTTGGTTTTGGTTTCGGGGCGCTGTGACTGTGTCCATGTCCACCAGATCCTCCGCCGCCTTTAAGTATGCGCACTAATTTCTCTACAGACAGAAAGGCAACAATGCCGCCGAGCACCCAGAGGCCAACACTCATATCATGCACATGACCATGACCATCGCCCTCGGCTTCCTCGTGGTGATGATGATGATCGTGGTCATGGTCATGTCCATGCTCACCATGACTATGCGGATGCGTGGCGTGTGGTATCAAATGTAGAAAAGCATCGCCTAGCAAACCACCGGACGCAAATGCTAGCAACACTTTTAGTCGTGGTTTCATCGCCTCGCTGTTATCTAATGGAATAATGTAGAGAAGCACAAACGGAGCGGCACTGATAAGCAGCGTCGAGCCCATTGAGTGCATCCAAATGCTTTTCATATCTGTAAAAAAACAAAAACCAACAATTTAAAAGCCGTTAACAATTGTTTGCTTGCCTTTTTCAGTAGCTCACCTAATGACGACGGCTGTTTAACATGATGATCATGATCATGATGGTGATGGTCATGATGGTCGTGTCCATGGTGGTGATGGTCATGATGGTCGTGTCCATGGTGATCATGATGGTCGTGTTCATGATGATCATGATGGTCATGTCCATGGTCATGATCGTGGTCATGATGATCATGAACTACCGGCGGCGCGTTCTTTGCATCAAAATTCTCATTTGCTTCGCGGGAGTATTTAAAACTGGCACCCTGACTCTGGCATATTGCCGGCAACGAGAGCAATATGGTTATCAGTAGAATGCCCAGTGCAACCTTTTGATAGAATTGAAACCTTGACGGCTGAAAATCCGCCAACTGTTTAGACATATTTGTTAATTTTTATTCTTCACACACGTTTGTAGTAATTGTGACGTGTGTGTTTTTTTCTTCTTTGCTTTCTGTAAAAGCGATAACTACTCATATGTTAATCGTTATCGATGCCTGACTCAATTTGTATCGATTGATTGCAGTATTTTTAGTTCTATTTCCGACAGAAACATGTTTTTCAAGTTATCGATATCAAATGGTTTATAAAAATTCAGATATGTTGTGAGTGAAATATTTTACACTTCATAATATATTTGTAATACTAGAGTAACAGCAACGGTGATTCTTCATTCTCTTATAAGTATATGCTTTCCACACATGGTCGCCTTTGTTGTTAAATGCATCTGGCAGCAGAGAAATCTATTGACAAAAATAATAATTATTCATCTAACTAGAAATAATATACATATATGTGAATAAATTATATTTCTACTTTGATTGAAGAGTTGTTTGCAATGCGTAATTAATTATACATTTTGAATAACCTCAATTTGAATAAAATATGCAAATACACAACATGACTATAACTACCATATTTAACATTTGCTGACTTCAAAACATCTAATATTATATGATTACTATTAAAATTTGATGGAAAACAGTACCTAAAAAAATATTTTCACAAGTAGAATCTAAAAAGACACATTTTTAAATATAAAATTGATTTACAATCTGCAACTTTCAATTGTTGGGAGACTTTTGCATTGCGGTTCCAGATAATAAAAGACTGGGGTTAATTGCAATAAGTTATTTAATGAAGGAAGAAACTCTAGCTGGGATATTCATTCAAACCATAAAGAATGAAAGTCCTTGGAAATTCGAATGCGACAGGAGTTTTTACTGGCTGATAATACTCCAAAATAACTCAAATGATCTAAGGTTTCCAATTAAAATGCTTACAATATTACACATCTAATATATTTTAATTAGTTTTTCGTTGTCGTTAAACGATGCTAATAAACTATTGACATGTGTGCGTGGGATAGTAAAGGGGTTTGTGTGTGCGTACGTGTGTATGGGTGTGTTGATGTGGTAAGTGCAAAAATTCTTGTTTACATGTAGTATTTAATGCCTTAGGTAAATCGATTACAGAAACGACAAAACGATCTGGTATTCAATAAATAATAAGATGAGAGTAAATTTGCCAAGAAAAAAATGAAAGAAAGAAGTTACAATAAAGTCATGATGCTGGACCGAATTGGTGGTATCAGGTGTTGACGACACGCAACGTTATCCACGGAAATTATATGCGTATGTAATTTAAACATCTTTTGTAGTTTTTATATATACAAGCCACTTTGGTTACGAATTGCTGGGTGCACTGGGTGCTCAGTACAGGTTGATCTTCTTTAGTATCGTCTTGCGGCACATGTGGCAAGTGCGCAACGTTTCGGCACAATGAGAGCAGGCCCCGTGGCCGCAAAGGAATGCCACATCCCGTTTGCGTTCCATGCAAATGCCACAAAAGTGTGACTCCTCAAACTCCTGCACCTTGTTCTCCAGATAGCGCAACAGGTCACCAGAGGGCAGACGCGCCTGGTCGCTGGGCGACGATGTCGACGACAACTGCTGGCTCACGATTTGCCGGCCATTGGCATCCAAACGTCGCTCGATGGCAACGCCACAGCGGAGGCATTTCTTCATACGTATGCTGCATTCCTCGCAAGCAATTTGATGCAGGCACGGCTCTATAAATACAAATTGAATAGGTTATTAAGAGAACTGGCTATAAATGGAATCTATGCATGTTGCTTACCGAAGCGCACCAGCTGCAGCGGCTCATTGCAAACGATGCACTCCAACTGGCCAGTGATTATGCCCGGCAATGCGGCTGCAGCCGCACTTGAGTCGACTGCTGTTGTTCCTGTTGTTGGCACTGGCGGCTTTGGCGCTTTTTTGCGTGGCGCCACCTGGGGTGAAGCACTGCATGTGGCATCCGAATTGAGTTTCTTGTTCGCCGGCGATGGCTGCAGTCCAGCAGCAGCAGAACCAGCAGCAGCGGCAGCAGCTGTAGTGGTTGCCTCACTGGGCTTGGGCTGCATTGGGGGCGGGGGTAGCGTCAGTGGGGTCGCCGCTGCATCCTCGGCAGCATCGCTAACAACAACAAATCCTTCGTCCGCTGGGTTTATGTCCAGGGCATGCATATTACGTTGCAGTGGCGTCGGGGCCGTTGACGTCGACGTCGTCGTCGTCGTCGTCGTGGTTGTTGTGACAGCCGAGTCCTCCGTTTGCTGGCCAAAGATCAGCTGCCTAATGTTGCGATCGGTGATCCACTCGAAGATGCTGGCATTGGCATTATTTAGCTCGACGCGACAGCCGTGCCGGGATAAGTAAATGAGGACGCTGTACATCAGGCGATCCTCACTGCGCACGCTCGTCTGTGCGAGACTAACGAAGAACTTGTGAATTTCGGGCGCATCCTCTTGGGATGGCTCTGCAGCTTGTTGCAAATTGGATTTCTTGATGACGCACAGATGCATCGCGTTGTCGCCATCCTCGTCTTTGGCATTGATGTCGCACGACAGCTTGACGAGGCGCTCGATAACGCTCGGATGTCCTTGCGAGACAGCGAGCAAGAATGGCGTCTGCCGCCGATTGTTGCGTATATCCAGCTCGGCCTGACCCTCAGTGACCAGTGTCTCCACGACCTGGGCATGCCCATTGAGCGCCGCCAGATGCAGCGCCGCAAAACCATCATCTTTGCGCACATTCACCAGTTGACGGGAGAGCTGCAAGATGCGGCGTGCAGCGACCACATTGCCCTTGAGCGCCGCATGATGCAGCACATTGAAGCCGCGATTGTTCTTCACCGTAAAATCTAAATTTGGTGCATTGCAGAGGAGCCCAACGACTTCGGTATTCTCCTTGCCGATTGCATCGTGCAACGCCGTATCACCATACGAGTCTTGTATGTTGACGTTCGCATTGTGCTGCAGCAGTTCGCGCACACAATGCGGCGTCTTCTTGTGCGCGCAAATGTGCAGCGCCGAACAGTGGCTGGAGTTGAGGAAATTCACTGCGGCTCCATTCTCGAGCAGCACCCGCATTGTCTCCGGCTGATTGCCAAAGGCCGCATAGTGCAGTGCCGAATCGCCCTCCTTGTCGACCACATTGACATTGGCGCCTTTGGAGATGAGGTAGTTGACCAGCTCGACGAAGCCCTGATGTGAGGCAACCTGTATGCATGCCTTGCCGCCACTCATCACATCCACCTGACTAGGATTAACGTCCAAGTATTGCTTCACAAAGTCCAAATGTCCCTGGGCCGCTTCGCGCACCAGCTTATCGGCCACCGAGCTGCCGGAGAGGCCAGAGAGCGGTGTCATCACATGATCCGTACGGCGATGACTCAAGTCCATCATGCTATTGGAACGTTCCGCAGCCGTCGCCAATGGTGAACGCTCCAGCTTCACACATTTCGGATTCAATGTCCACTCGAAGCCATCGTCCAGTTGCTGTATGCGCAGATCTCCATCCGAATACACCTTGACCACTTTACACAGCTTGCCCAGAGCCTGAAAGAGAGCACAATGATTAGTTGCTGATCTGGTGAAGTGCAAAATGTGTCCAAGTGTACTCACATAGCGCATTATATCAATCCATTCGCCATGCCCCTTCTGCAGCTGCTGTACTTTTTGTGCATCGCTTATAATTGTCACCAAATCGCCCACACGGAACGAGACAACCTTGACGAGTGCGGCGGGATGGAAAGTCCAACGATTGGGGCAGTTTTCGTATTGAACGCTGCAGAGTCAAAATAAATATTTAATGAATATTTTAATTATCCTTTTTTTATATATATATTTAGGGCAATTTAACTCGAAAACCAAACGATTCATTTTAAGTAAGCAAACAATTCTAATTAAATAAACTTCAAAGCGATTACAATTTCCTGAATTGTTGTCTTCAGATGCATACCGTATATCTCCCTTTTCGGTGATGCGATGCACTGTGCCCAGTTTGGCCAGGTGTTCGACCATGCGCGGATTCCAGCCACCATGACCCTGCTGTAGCTTCATCAGGCCATCCACCTCGAGGCAGACCTTGACACGATCGCCCACAGAGAAGCTTGGCTTCACCATGGCCACGATCGGTTGCTGCTCCTCGGGCTGGCCCAGCACCGGCATATGATCCTTATAGTACTGTCCGCCACACGTAGCTGCTATGTATTTCAGATCCACGTTGCCCTTGTGGCCCAGACGATAGACGTTCGTTGAACCGGTTACCCAGGAGACGTTGGCGACACTGCGACACGATTCGTTGTCCCAGCCGCGTATTTCCATAACACGCCCCGTCTTGCCCTCGCCGCCGTCCTGGTCGTTCCACTCCCAGTCCGGACCACGCACAACCTTCGAGCCCACAAAGATGCCGCGCAGTTGTATGCGCTGTGATCCTTTGCGCGGCGGCACGCGTACTCCCAAGGATGTGGGCGTTGTGTAGCGCACAAACGGATGCTCCAAATTGTGCAAATTGCCGCCGTAGCAGTAGGCGCACAAATGATAATTGGTGCACTGGGCGCACTTGAACACAATGCCGGCTATGCCCGCCTTCGCGCAGCCATCACAAACCACATTTGAATGACGAACACCTATAAACAATACGAAAACAGCAATTAATGAATGCAATTTCGATTTGGAAATGAAAAAAACAAGAATATAAATAATTTACAGAGTCGGAGATGCTTCGCTCTGCATGTGCCTAAAACCAGTAGACCGTATAATAAAGTTCTCAAATGGAGCAAATCTAGCAACAGCTGAATCGATATTTTGTGATTTTCTATAACTGAGACGAACTGGAGCTGGAGACTTCAACTGTAGCATATAATGAGGTTAAATAATTAAGTTAATTTTCTGCTTATTCAACTTTCGAAATTTCTCTATTCACATTTAGCAAATGATATGACATCTGTGGGAATATATGAGCTAGGGACTTCAACTAGGGTTATATAGGTTCTTTAAGAACTAATCGATATTCCAAAATCCCCTTCCCTTGAATATTTTTCTTTGATTTTAGGCTGTCTATTAACACATACAAATATGATAACATCTCTCGCTGATAGCAAAAATACCTAGATTGCGAGTCGTATTTCGACTTTTTGGTTCACTCAATTCGGTTACTTACCCACTTGTGCGTTGTCCACAATGATTAGATCGTATTGATTTTGATAGCCCACTCTGTAGTTGGTACGATGGCCGGAATCCCAGTTGACCACAACCGTATTTTCCGGTGAATGTGTCGATCCGCAGCGTCCTATTTCGCAAACGGTGCCAACGTGACCTTCTCCGTCGTCTGTTGGTTACAAAATGAAATCAGAATTTCTATAGCCATTTTGTGTAATGGAGCTGAGATTCTCAGTTTTTACAGCTTCGCGCCCCACGAGTTTCCGTTAGCTCGGGCGCTATTTATAAATGGTATTCACACCCCAATCCCCAAAAATGCTTGCTGCTGCTCGCTCCCAAGAAAATGTTTCATCCGGTGCGACGGGGGCTCCTCGCTCTTGCCAAACATCTGCCATATGTATACATATATATATATATATATATACACAGGCGGGTGTGCAGCTAAACTCTAAATTTAAACATGCGTGTGGCAGGGAATGCATTTGTTTAACTTCCCCACCCCCACTCTGGGTCCGCACTTCGCCCCGTCAGTTAATAGGCGGCTGGCATTTGATTTATTTTTGACATGCACATTAGGCTAGGGTATGGCTAAAGTTGTTACCAGAGACGCATCATGTTTTGAATGTTTGACTGTGGGCACTATTTAAAACAACATTTTTATCTTTTGTTACATAACTTAAAATAAAATTATTTCAATTTAAGTGTAATACTAAATTTTATTTTCAATTTAATCTCTTGTATTTTTAACTACTTTATTTTATTTTTGTATCGACCGACTTAATTGAATAAATAATTTAAAAATTAACAGGCTGGTAATATAGAAAAAAAAGTCAAAATCTGATGATAAATTTATAAAAATTATATTTTCGCTAATTGAAATTTAATGACTTATGAAGAACAACCCAAAAATATTTAGAATTTTTTAAGAAAATTCAAATATATTTGTTTACGAATGGAAGCCGAAATTTAGTACTCGTTAATATGTCATTATGCTTATCATAAATGTTTATAACAAATATTTTAACTTAATTATTAAACGTATTAAATGCAAGATTTCTGATATTTCCAGCAATTCTTGGAAGCAAGCAGAGCGCCACACAACTGTTATTTGATGCTGTCATTTCAGCTTTAAGCGGCGTAGTTTAGCTGGTAATTAAGACTATTTATATATTAGTTTTCCATCCCACTTTCAGGCAGCAGCCGCCGCAGCAGCTGCAATCCTGGACAGACCCTCTGCTCCATGTGCATCTAAAAATACAAGATATTCAAATGGCACGCGTCCCAACCAGACGACGACGACAGGCGTTTGACTTCTTTTATGACGAGGGGCGTAAAAAAAACTCTAGGCAACGAGGGACGCACATGAACCCCACTCGTCCCCACCCCCTCCCTCTCCCAACCAACCACACTCGCTTTACCTCTGCCATTTTGTACTCGAAATATGTGTGTGTTTCAGCAAAGCCATTTGGAAAGCATTCCGCCGCACTGAGTGTGGCTAAAAATAGCGTCCCCATCCCCGTCGTCTCATCTTTGCATTTACTGGCACCCCCAAAAGTGTAGATCGCTTACACACACACTCACATTATAAACAAACTGTTATAGCTAGTTAATTCCTCAAATGGGTAAACAAAATAAAACAAATATAAAAAAGTGTTGGCTGTTTGGTGTTGCTTTCGTACCTTGATTCGACCATATCCAATTTGGACCGCGCACAACACGTACGCCGGGCGGAATGGCGGCACGCATTCCAGTTGCGTTCAATTGTTGCGTTTCAGTCGCCTGTAAAGATATTCACATTTGATAGCATTCCAAATGATTATTGATAAATTATGATAAGAAAAAATGCAGAGAAATTATGTCAAATTGAATGCAACGCGGTGGCAGCATCGCAGCTATTTGGGTCAAACGATAAAATCAGCGCATGTCTAACTGGAAATACATATGTACTCGCTGTATATATAAATATATATATATGTATTTAGAGTGGCACCTTCAATAGGGACGCAGAGTATGCAGGTGGGCAGTAATAAATTAAGTAATTGAGTAACTAATTGAGCACATTTCAAATGTATTCAAAATGTAAACACGAACTGTGAACAGTTATTATTATTAGTTTGACTCGTGCTTAGACACGCGCTCACCTCTATCAGGTGCCGTATGACAAGCATTTGAAATAAACCAGGGAATTTTATACATTGTTGATGTATGAATCAGAGTTGATTGCGATAAAACACTTTCAGAAGGAGAAATACATGCATACATACATATGTATATATTGTCCTCAAAGATTTTGCTGCTGCTGCTGCCGCAACGAAGAAATTGAAGTGACGCATGAGATAAGACATATGGATACATATATATACCCTATATATTTCACATATCTACATAGCTACACAATCGGGCAATGTTCACATTCAATTTTGTTTTAAGCATTTCGACAATTACTATTACATCAATTTGTTTGTTTGTTTTTGTTGTGATGGGGACACAACGACAACAACAACTTACCAATGCAATTTTTCCTCTTCCGTCAAATGTACAACTGTGTGCGTGTGTATTGTATGCAATTTTCTTTTAACACTTTTAACACGCTTCGTACGTTCTAAAACTAAATTTTTAGGCCCAACAAATTAGCAATGCATTTTTGTGCAACTTGAACTGATAATTTATATTTATAGTAAATGATTAAATTTACATTATTTAATCTGTTATATACACAAATTCCACAACCATATACAATTTGTCACTTATGTTATGCGTAGGGTAGTGTTTTGTTAACGTTCACTTTTTAATTTGTCACACCACGTTCTCGCGTGTTATTTGCTGCGACGCTTGAAGTATGGTAATTTATTTGTATTAGCCAAAAATTGTACATTTAAAATAATTTTTACTTTAATTTGTATGAATGTAAAACAGTGTGACTGCAATTTGCAGTCTAAGTTTGATGTCGATTTTGCAAGTGTTAACAAAAAATACTGATAAACTACGCTCCTCACTTGACGACAGACTCCACACTCATCGCAAGTTTATAAGCATAACAAAAACAGCTGCTTTCTTACAGACGGTCACACTGGGCGCCAGCAGCGTAGAACAAATTTGTTTTACTGAAATATTTAAAATTAGTTGTAAATTAATGCACAACTTATACAAAAATTGCTTAAGAACAATGTCTAACCAAAATAATGCTGCGTCCAGCAAGCTGACTATGTTTAAGAAAGTAGCTAGGCCGAAAATCACAAGTGCCAACAATGAACTTTTGGTAAGAATTCTATTAAATGTTAAATAGTTTTTACATTTATTTGTTTATAATTATCTGTTACATATGCAGGACATTGAGGAGTTGCCCAGCGTTGCAGCTGCATCTGCGCTACGCTACTTTTCACCTTTACAAACCCGCAAACAGCGTCAGGTAAATTCGCTGCCCAAACCAAATTGGACCGCCAAAAAGGCGCGCCAAGAAGTCATTTCAAAACCCACAAAAATTACAATGGGATCGGCGACAATCATCGCCTGTGATATTGTGCCAAAAGTCGAACTCCTCCCAGAATGCAAGCTAGAAGTGATGAGTGAAGAAGTCGAACCAAAAAAAGAGTTCAAAGTGGACCTTGCAGCTGTTAAAACTAAGCAGCAGCAGCAAGAAATTCCAAATGCCAATTGGTGGCAGCATCTGGAAAACATTCGCCTAATGCGCTCCCAGAAACCAGCGCCAGTTGATACTCAGGGCTGTCATCAGTGTGCCGATGTTAATGCCGATGCAAAGGTAAGCAATGTAGGCATCCATATTATATTAATATAATAATTAACACATGTTTTTGTAGACGCAACGCTTCCACAAACTGGTAGCTCTAATGCTGTCCAGTCAAACAAAGGATGAAACCACTTTTGAGGCGATGAAACGTTTGAAGGCGCAAACTTTAACACCTGCCAGCATGCAGAGCATGCCAGTTGGTGTGCTGGAGAGCCTGCTGCACCCAGTCAGCTTCTATAAAGTCTGTAACATTTTTAAACAGAATAAGAAGAATTATATTCCAAACGCATTCCAGAACAAGGCAAAGTACTTAAAGCAAACGTCACAAATACTCGTAGACAAATACAACGAGGACATTCCGGACAACATACCGGAGCTACTGAAGCTGCCCGGCGTTGGTCCAAAAATGGCGCACATTTGCATGGCAACCGCTTGGGATAAGATTACCGGCATTGGCGTCGATACCCATGTGCATCGTATTGCCAATCGCTTGGCCTGGCTAAGCAAGTCCACCAAGGAGCCAGAGCAAACGCGCATTCAGCTGGAGACCTGGTTGCCCCGCCAGCTGTGGGCCGAGGTTAATCATCTACTCGTCGGTTTTGGCCAGACGACTTGCACCCCACTCAGGCCAAACTGTTCCGAGTGCCTCAATAGACACATCTGTCCTGCCTCTGACCCAGCAAAGAAAAGTAAACCGAAGTCAAAAACTAAGCTTACTATTTAAAAGTCTATTTGATTTGCATTGCTATTTTTACATGAGAAAATTAAATTGATCATTTTTAATCTTGATATGTGCCTAAAAATTATTTTTCTATTCTTAAGTTTGATTAAAAATGCGTATTAAATTATAAATATAATGCTCAAGAATTATTAATAAATATTTGTGTTATCCTTATTAAAAAATTAAACTGTGTTAATTTATAAGATATTACCTATTGAGAATCAATAGTAAATAATTTCAACAAAATAGTAAATGGGGAAAAAAATAACTCAAAGGCTCATATACATGTTAAATATTTATGTTATCATTAAATATTAAAGCTAGAGTGAGTATATAATTATTAAGCTGAGTTGGTAAATAGCCATTTTGACTTTAATATTAGTGCCACTAAATTTGGAAAATATTAATATATCATTATCTCTTTTAGTAAATTGATTAAAAAAATGGTCTAAGCACATTTAAAATTCTGAGAGGTGAGTGCAAAATTTGCAACAAAATCGATCTGCACTTGATATCAAAATAAACATAAACAATTTACTATATATATATATATGTATACATGTTTATATATATATATATATAAACATACATATACATATGTCTATCAGATGAGTGTTCAATTGAAATGTACGCCGCATTTGAATTCCTGTGCACGGTCAAAGTTCGACGGGAGTTGTGATCCTATGGCGACGTCGTCTGCCTGTGATGGCTAAGTTTGTGTGTTGACCCCATGTAAGAAAGTATTATTCAATAAATTGCTCTTCATTTCAACTTTGCCGCATGAATTATGGCACAGGCAGCAGGAAGAGCAGGAACAACAACAACAACAGCAACAAGAAGTCGTCGCACGTGACACTCCTCCCACTCCCAATACCCGATTCCCGCCTCCTGCTTTTCAAGCTATGGCTGGCGTGTACTCATCATCATCGGCTTCGTTGCGTGCGCGCCTTAAGGAGTAGGAGGAGTTTAGGGATGAGGTTTTTTGGTGCTTTTGGGATTGGGGTGTCGAGACAATCTGTGGCCTAGTATGGCTTATAAATGATGCACAGGCTGGGTACAGACGTGCCACCTCCCAACCCAACCTGTACACAGACATAACTTTTAAGTTGGAGACTTCAACGCCCCGTTTGTCAGGCTGTAATTCAACGCTGTTTACGTGTCCTCGCCTCCATCCACATCCGGCGTGCGCAGCAAGGCGTCTCTCTCGCCCCCTGCGTCTGTGTGTGTGTGTTTGTGTTCCCGGCGCCGTCATTTGGTGTTGGGTGGCTGAAGAAGGATGGGGAGGTCTATACTACTTAAGCGTGCGACAACAACAAGGAGCAGGCAACGTCCAACTGTCGGCACGGGAGTCATGCGAAAATGTTTGTCTGTTTGTGCATGTGTGTGTGTGTTTGAGTGTTGTGCACTTACACACACACGTACAGTGAGTGGCATAAGGATAAGGCAACTCCCTCTGCCCCCGTTAGTCAAGTCGCAGTCGCACAGTCAAATGAAACTCCACTCCAAATACGACAAGTGAGAACACAGCGCGATGTTGCTGCTTTTATCCCCGATCCCCCTCCACGCCCTGCCACGCCCGCTGGCTTGCCACTTGTCGCCGTTATCAGCCCAACCCACACACGAAACAGTAGCCAAAGTTTGCTTCAAGTGCCACACAGAGACATCCTGTGGCGAATTATGGGGTTTTTCATTTAAGCCCAGTACGCAATTCCTGTTTTCCCACTTTCCCACCTTTCTCACTTTTCAAGCAGAGTCAAGTGAGCCGCTTCCAACTTTTCGCTGTGGGTTCAAATATGTTTAACGGGTTCGCTGCCGGTTTTTTCCCTTTAAAAAGTTTCACAGCTTTTACTAAACAACTATATAATATGTAAGAGAAATATTAATATGAAACACATCAATTTGAACAACTAAAAATTAAAGTACAATTACATATTCGTAAAACAAAACTATAGAAAAATTAAATTTTCATTATGTACCTAACAAAAAGAAGCTGTCAAATCGATATAAATTTTAATGCGATCAAATGCTTATCGGTTCTTTTTCCACGGTTCCAAAGCTTTCTGTTTAGCTCATACGAATCAGTAGTAGTGCAATCAAGCACACGTTTAGTTCTGCGATCAAATCTTTGTAATCGCTATCTCCAACTCACTTTCTCTGCCGCTCTCCCTCTGGGTAGCTTTGGTGTATGCTATATTTATGCAAATAACAACAAAAAATGTTTTAGGGATTCCTAGACACAGATGTTACCCACAGCGTTGAATTCAACTTAGTCAGCCGCAAAACAAAAACAGGTGGAGCGGGCCAGAGCCAAAGGGTGAAAAGAAATGTGACAGGGACGATGACGTTGACAGCGACGCAACCGCACACACATATACAGTGTGTGGAAGTAAAAACTAAAACGGGTCGCTTAAAAATGGCGCATTTCGCGTCGGTGCGCGCAGCATAAACAAAATGACATAAACAGAGGCGATGTCAATGAGAGTGGGGCAGGGATCGGGGCTAGGTGTCGAGTCCTTGCACGAGCGTGCAAATCCCAAGCACAAAACAACAAAAGTAAACTTGCGAAAAAAAATAAGCGAAACGAAACGTACAAATACAAAATCCACATCCACACGACGCAAATTGTATTTTTCTCTTTTTTTACGTTGTTTTGTGCTGGTGTCCGTACTGTGTGTCCTGTGTGTCCATTCCAATTGCTGGCAACAACTGGCGGTCGCTGCCGTCACGCATCAAGCATTCATGCCAGGCAGGCAACAACAAGGATACGACATCCAGTGTGCCCGCACACACAAGCACACAAACACACATACACATAGAGAGCTTACACGCCTCCGCACGCGTCACACGAAAGCACGAAACCAATTTGAGCACCCACATTCTCTCTCACCCAATTAGTCGCACACACACACACACATACATATATGCACACACAGCTAACTCTCCTTCTGCTTTATGCTGTCGTTCGCATCGTGTCGTTATCCTCGCGCGCACGCTTCTCCACACTTTTTCTGTTGTTGTCGTCGACTTTATTGTTGTTGTTGTTGCTGTTGCTGTTGTTGCCCTTTTGCCATCATCAACGCCATCAGTAGCGTAAGTTGTGCTGCCAGCGTGCCTTGACATATAGACACGGAGCGAGGTGGGGGAGGCCACAAAAACAGCAACAACAACTACTTCAGTATGCGATATATATACATGTGTATGTGTGTCCGTGTGTGTGTCTGTATGTATTTGGCAAAGTCGGCGACCAACAAGCGACACGATAATCTCGCACGTCGCATTTTTAGTTGCCGCACCCACCGCACCCACACACACACACACACACACACAAACATAGAGTCATGGGGTCCTGGCAGAAAGCCAAATGTGGCAAGTAGCTGCTGGCTGTTTGGGTGTGGGGATTGTATGGGCGGCTCAGTGAGTTTGTCAGTGAGTGCGCCAGGCGAGGGAGCCGAGCGCGGGCAACGAGCTACCGACAAATGCTTTCGAATTGCCATGACAATCAAAATGCTTACAGGTACAGTGTGACCAGGCATCAAAAGCAAATGGAGCTAATGTATATGTAAATATATAGCATATACTAGGTGTACATTAATATATAATTAATTAAAGACAAATTTATTAGTCATATAAAATTTAATATTTACGGCTATATATTTTTGAGCAATGTTTGACCACGGTGATGGCGACACAAGTGCGACAATATCAACAAGCGAAGCGCCGTCGCCAGAGCTTGAGCCTGACGACGCCCATCAGACAGACTTCAGCGCAGGCTGTCATTTTGCTTGCTCGTGTGTGTGTGTCTGTTTATTATCGCCAGAGCGACTTCCTATTCACATCCCCTCCTTCCATCAACAATCTCAAACCCTCGAGCAAACAGAACTTTGTCATTCTCGACATAATACAGTGGTTCCGATAACACAAACAATTGGATGGCAAATTTTGAATTGAGAGGGCACTACAAAAATTCATGGTGCTAATAAAATGCATGTTCTATATTTATAAAAATAATAAATATTAAAATTATATAAATATTTATTGAAATCTAAAAACTCTTGTTTTCTAAAATGAAAGATAGTTTTGTATAAAATGACTTCTTTAAAAACCAGTTTCTAACGATTTTCACAATTTATATGTTAGTTGGACCATATAATTTCGACTTTAAATAGAATTGTGCCACTGTGCTACCCCGGTTCGTTTGCCAGTCAAAAGCTGCAGCCGCCAAAGACAAATAAAAACTGTGTGGCACGACACGGAAGCATGTTGGCGCTAGCGGCACTTGCGAGGCATAACGACGTCGATGACTGCCCTTCTCGGCATCGTCGTCCTGTGTCCTAACCACCACGTAGCGTCGCCTAGCAGTTCGATTCTTGCCTTGGCTTGCCATGTTTCGCCCTGCGAACACCGCACACGGCACTTTTGAAGTTTGAGCTAAGTGACATGCTGTTTATTGTTGAAGGGTGTTAGAATTGCGCTCAGCGCGTACATACCAGTTGATTTGTGGAGCGAGAAATTATCATGCCAAGCGTTGAGCACAGCACGCGCCCGCCGCCATTACACGGCAACCAAATATTTATAGCTATCTGGCTCGTAGCCGTGGCCAATTAACTCAAATAACAATCGTAAATTCCATCGATTGTTGCACCTCCATATAAAACTCTCGGCCCAATAGGGTAAAAATATTAACTAATGGTCTATTGGATGACTTTTAGGTTTTCTTAAATTTTTTTCATATTAAATTATATAATAATATACATATAAATTATAATGCCATACATCAGGTACGAAAACTGATTTTGAATAAAAAATTTAAGTTCAGGAAAAAAGAGTACTTTTTAAAAATGTTGTAAAAAAATATAGATAATTGTTTAAAGGATAATTAAAGATAAGAAGCTCTTGCCTAAAATGAATTTTTCTAAATTAAAAATTCTTAAATGTCTTATTTGAAGGTAAGAGAATTTTTCAGATTTTCTTTAGCTGACCTAAATTAAAAATTGAATTTTAATAAATGCATATTAATTTTCACATACTTTCCTATTATTTAAATAAAAATAGTATGTTAATAATATTATAATTTAAATGAAAATAATTGTTTATAAATATTTGGCTTTTTAGGAGGGAAAATAATGCAATTACAATTCACAATTTTGCATAGATCTAGCTGAAAATAAAACTATTTGTACAAAAGTTTCAAAAAACAATTCGTGCCACGCTGAAAAGTATGCAATGAATTTGCTGTATTAGCGCCAAAGGAATACTTGTTGAGTGCGGTGGCATTTTTGTACAGTGTAGCTTTTCACTTTATTCGCACCGGAGAGAAAAGGTCCTGTTCACGCCATGCCGTCAGACATACAAACAGGACATGAGGACATGCGGACAAGGGATTGCCTGCCAGGCTGCCAAGCTGCCATGCTGCCAGGCTGCTGACTGCTGTGGTAGCTATGTAAACCATGAATGTGCACAACGCCAACAACGCCACCAACGACGACGACGAGACGCCAAAGTTGCTGGTTGTGGCAAACGGCAACGGCAACGACAACGGCCGCAATGGAAAAATAAAAAAGGAAGGAAAAGCCCCACCACCAGATCCACTCCACCAGGCTGCCAGGTTGCCAGGCTGCCAGGCTGCCAAGCTGCCATCGTCTGTCCATTTGTCCATGGCACGTACTTTAGAAATTCTATGCAGATGTGCGCCGCACGCCGAGACGTGTGTTTTGATTTTCTGGCAAAAAAGGACGACGAAGAGCAACAAAGAGGAGCAAAGCCAAAGCTCAACGAACGAACCAACAACGAACAAACGAACGAATGAACGAACGACGGATGGAACGAGTGCATAGCACCCCTAGAGAAAAACAAGCAAAACACACACACACACGCACATAGCTACAGTGTGCAGCTGGGGATTGAGGATTGAAGGATTGGGGGCAGGCAGGGGCGGGTGTGTGCGGGGGATTGGCGGATGCCGGTTGCCTGGCAAACGGCAACGCACGAAAGAGCATCCAAGCGAGCAAACCGTGAAAAGTGTCGACAAAAAACAGCAACAGCAACTGCGGCAGCAGCCCCCTAAGGAAAAACTGGCAAAAACTGGCAACAACAAGCAAGAAGCAGGAGCTGGAGCGGCAGCAGGAGCACGAGCAGCAGCTGCGCTCTTTGGTGTGAGTAACGAGCCACGCGAACGCGCCTTTCCTGCTGTTTACTGTCTGCCTGCCTGCCTGCCTGACTGCCTGCATGACTGCCTGTCCGACTGCCTGACTGGTTGGGGGTGTGATCCAGCACTAACGGAATAATTGCTGGCAACTCCAACAACAACCACAACAACAACTCACAAGCACACACACAAACACATTACAAACGGAAGCCAGACGAGCTGGCGGCGGCAGCTTGCGTTGGCTGATTTTGTACACACGCACACACACACACAAACACAGACGAACTCACACACACGCAAACACACACATAGACCAGCTGAAATTAAGTGCGTGCAAAAAGCAGTGCATTTAACATGCTGTCAACTCCGCACCGAGTAGTATAAATTCAAACATTTTTGCTTAGTCAATTTCTAGCAATACTTCGACTTTAACTATTTGGTACAGTTCCATTTAATTGGATTGCACTCGTCATGTTATTTTAAAGCTGGTCTGTTTCGTTTTTTATTTGAGATTGAATCCAGAAATTGGTATAAATTCATTTTTACAAACACTTTTTGTTCTTTAGCAACATCGAAAGATTATATAACTTTATTCTAATAATAAACTATAATTTAATAAATAAAAGCAGAAATAAACACATCCGATTTATTAATAATAATATTTTTTATATTTAAATGTATTATAGTTGATTCTAATTTCAGTACTAATATATTTTGCATTATATTCCTCTGCCATTGTGCATTTTATGCTTAAATGGTTTTTACGCGCTAACTAAAAAAATGGTTTATGCAATGTATATTAAAAATACGAAATTAGTATTTACTGAGCCTAAAAAAGTGAGATTTAATTTAGCTATTTATCATTATATACTGAAACAGAAACCGTACAATATTCTAGTAAGACTTAATCTTATGGTGCCAGGCTTACATGTGATTCGGCTTAAGGATAACTTAAACAGCTGGAGCTTTAGAAATAAGCCAAGCTTAAGTGATTAAGTTACTGACTTTCTACTACATCTCTGGTGAGAAAATATCATTTTATAAGAGCACATAGCTTTGCTAACTAGCTAAGTTCCACATCAACTCAAACTGTAACAGCGAACTTCATTTATTTTTAGCCATAGCCAGACTTATCGAATGCATGCCCAATGTAACAACAACAGTTTGAAAAGTTTCCTACAGGGTGCACACACAAACATTCGTACAAAGGTCGCGCCGGAGGCCGGCGGGTTCGTTTGGTCCCTTAATGTTGCGGTGTGCGTGTGTGTGTGTGTGTGTGTGTGTGTGTGTGTGTGTGTGTTCAAGTGTGCGTGCGAGTGTGTTTTCTCCTATACCCTGAACCAATTGAAATTGTGTAGAAAGGCTATAATGAAGTTGTGCACAAGTTTGTAACAGGCAGAAAAAATCAGCCACAACTCTGTGAGGTGTTTATATTCTAATCAGCATTTATAGTGGAGTCGCTATACGCTTTGAGACTATAAGAGATTGGTGTAAATTAGGAATTAGTTCTCGTATAACATTAACAGCTCAAGTTTATTTAATTATCTGGGTTTTCCCCAAACCAAGCAACATTGCATATAAATGTCCCAGAAATCTTATAAATATATTCAACTTCTTTTTTATTTAAATTTAATTTAATTTATTTTTTACTTTTTGTATTTTTTTTGTGTCGACTGACTTTAGTTGATAGTACATAAATAAATAAATAAATAAATAAATTTCCTAGACACGACATGAAAGTCGACAACAAAAGTCTAGGGTAAATCGTAGTCGAGCTTTTACCACAAGAGCATGCTTACTTGTTTTTTCCCCGTTTTGTTGTAGTTGTTGTTGTTGTTGGGGTGTGGAGCTGTGTGTAGCTGTCTAACACGCCATGTCCATGTGGTGTTGCTGTTGGCGTGTGTCGTCTGAAACATTGCTGCTGTTTGCATTGCTGTTGTTGTTGTTGCTGTTGTTGCTTTTGTTGCTGTTGTTGGTTGGTTGGTTGTTGCCGTTGTAATAGGCATTCCGTTGCTGGCTGGCTGCCTTTGAGCATTGGCATGGCTTTTTAGCCGCAATGCCGCGTCGTTGGCAAGCAACCTCTTCTGGGGGGGTATGAGTCCCGGTTGGCACGTCCGCTCATTCATCCGTTGTTTGCCCTCCCGCTGCTGGTGCTGCTGCTGCTGCTCCTCATCCACTGCGCTGGCTGGTTACATGAGAAAACTTTGAAACTGAAGACATGGCGGGGCTTGAGGCACACAAACCGTTTGGACCGCACGGACAGCTAGGGACGGACAGAAAAGCTGCTGCTGTTGCCGATGGGGCATAAATGGATGGCGTTGGCTGGTCGCTCGTCTGGCCCCCGTCTCCGGTCTTGCAACTGGCGAGTGGCGGTGGCAATGTCTGATTGTTAGTTGGATTTGGGCAGCTAGGGCTAGGAGAGACAGGGACAGGGACGGAACAGGACAGAGAAAGGACAGGCGAGGCCAGGCCAGCGTCGGGCCGTTGCCACTTGCCAGCTATAGAAAATTGTCATAGGAATCATCATCGGCTTCGTTAGATGTGGCCTCAGTGGTAATTGTGGGACATTTTGTTGCCACCATTTTGTCCACACACACCGACACACACACACACTTACTTACAGAGTTATACACAGACACTCACTCAAACACAATGACTGCGTCTGATTGCGCGTCACGGCGGCTCGGGGCTCTGGACCCCGGCACTGGCTACGGAGATAAACGTTGAAAGCATTGCTGCTGGGTCGCCAGCGGGCAGGTGGCTTATGGCTGGGGAGTTTTTGTGATTGGGCAACTGGTTGCAGCTTGGGGGCGTGCGGTGGATTGAGGGGTTGTCAGGGTTGAGGGGTCAAAATGGGGCTTTTATGTATGCGTAACTTTTTATGCACGCGTCCCAGGTCGAATCCCCGACTGCTGCTCCGTCTGTCACAGGTGCTGTAGCTCGCTTTGGGGTTTGGGGCTTGTGGGGTGCTGGGCTGTTGTGGCACGCTGCTGTGTGGATGTCCGTAATAGCTAAAGAATTACATACTCACACTAAATTGGCTGAAACAGGAAGCGTAGTCGTTGCTTCATTAAGCAGAATTTCAGATGACTATAGACAATGGGCGTGTTTAAAAAGGAGGACAGCGGCAGTGGCGCTTCAGGCTTTTGGCCAGGTGTTTCGTAACAGTGGCTAGCTAAATTTAAATTAAAATACATGCTTTATTGTATGGCGGTGATTATTAAGGCCTTAGCAGATAGATGACTTAGTCAGCCATCTACTTGTTATTTATTCCATATAAAGAAAATGAGAAGAGAGCTACAGAAACCAGAATTAACTTAGGGTTCACTGACTAGCGAAACAATTATGTCAAGAACAACTATCAAAACATAAAAAAACATTTATAGATAGACAATATGAAGGTATTACAAAGTCATTTCAAAATTATTCAGCTAGCAGATCATGGAATGACGTAGCATTATGTGTCTTCTTTAGACACCAAATAAATTAAGAAGGGTTTTTATTGAAGAAAAAAATTAATGAATGAAATGAAAATTTTGAAGTGGAAGAATTTTTAGTGCCTGTAAATAACTATATATCCTTGTTTTTAATATCAGCAGCAGGATTTTTCAGCCCTCTCCCCTTAAGGACTTGTATGTACTTCTAGATGACCACTTGGTGCCATATACTGCCTTAAGCAATCAAGTCAAAACTCTTTGTTGCCAATTACCCAAACAACTTCCAGTTAAACAAACTCATTCTTAGTTAGACTAACTTAACACTATCCAATGAACATACTATTCAATTGTTACTCTCCAAAGTATAAGTATTTCACTTAACATCAATTTTAAAGAACATTTTACACTGTAAGTGACCGCAAATAAAATATAATATCATACCATATCTAGCAGAAAACTCAGTTAATAATAAATAGATAAATTACATTGGTAAAAGCTACTAAAGCCAACCAACTGCTGCATAAATATTGTACAACTTTCAACTGCTTTTGGGCTCATCTGAGTCATAGTTTTTAGTTAAACATAGCACTATATCTGTATTAAAATGTGATCTCTAAGTTTTCCCACTGTCTGCTCAAGAAAACACTTTAAGACACTCAACACTTAACGATCCCTATGAAGTTGGCTGCACTTATTTGGTACGCCTGCAATATGGTAACGCCGACTGTAAGTGGCAACGCTGCAACAACAGCGAAAAGAGGTGCAAAACAAAAAGTAGCGAAACCATAAAATATTTAATAGCAAGTGCGGTCAGTAGCTGCTGTTGTTGTTGTTTGTCAATTTTCTTGATATGCACACGTGCACACACACACACACACACACACACACACACACACATGCAGGCAGGCAGATGCCGTTGCGCACTTTGTGGTAGGCAACATAAAATATTTGAAGCGTCAACGTGTCAGGTCACGCTTATTGAGCAGCGTGTGCCGGACGAGAAAGCACCTACTTAGCCCCCTATAGGCGGGCTCAAAAGTGAGACTTGCCCGGGCTTACCGCATTTTCTTTGCAATCTTTTCTAACGCCGCTGGCATGCGGCAAAGTTCTATGAGTTAAATTTTGCGGTTGTTGTTCTTGCCTTGTGCAACACACACAAGCACATCATTTAAGGGCAGATGATCTGGCCCACACACACACTTAAATATATTTGTATATGTGGTTATATGGTATATATATGTATGTATTTATACGCAACCTTTTGTCGTTGTCGGCATGGAAAGTTTGCACGGGCCCATGGCATATGATTTTGTCAACCTTTTTTTTACACAGACAGCAAACTTTTTTTTATTGTATTTACTGTCTATATTGGGTGGGTGTCATACAATTTGACAGTGGTGTTGACTTATTTAAAATGTGATGAAAAGTGTTGCCTAGGTAAGCGGGCAGCTGCATAAAGACGCTGGCAACGCTGAATGTTGATAATTTCGTAGACGTTTTTAGAATTTGGAAATATCTATATATCTAGAATAATGTTAAGCGTCCGTAATTGTTCTTTTCTTTTTTCCTTTTGTTCATGTGGTTTGTGCTGTTGTTTTGTGTTACCGCATTCGACGGTAAAAGTTTTAGCACCCAGGCCACCCACACAGACAAGCTGCTCTCGCACTCAAACCCAACCAATCGTCCCACCCGCCCTAATGTCGACCCAAAATCCCAAAACGAACAAGCGACACGCGCCCTGGCGCAACTTGCCACTGCACACAAGCACACACACACACACACAGAGAGCATGTCGACGACAGGCGTCGCTGCCAGGCCAACATTAGCATTGAAGTGTGCAAACGACGCCACCCACAGACACACAAATAAACTCACACACACACATACACACCAACACACCAGCACACAGAAGGGCAGTCAGCCGTCGCCGCCATGCCACGCCATGCGGCAGTTGGAGCACTCTCGCAAATTTCAATTTTTTTCACACCAATGGCTCTTAGCTTGCCCTCTGCCTTTGCCACATTGCGGTTGTATGTCCACCCGACAAATTCGTCTTATCTGATTTCGCCTTGGCTTCTTTTGCCCTTTTCTTTGTGCGCTCAGAATGCGCCCAGACTACGTGAGCATTTACAATTACGATTTCTCGCTATTGTTCGAATGTGACTTATTTTGTTTTTTATTTATTTTAATATTGATTTATGTATTTAATATATATTTATTTATTTTAAGGTGACTAATATCAGTCTACACAGAAAAATGCAAAAAGTAGGAAATAAATTAAAAATAAAATTTGATATTTAAATTAAACAAAAATAAATACATTAATCAAAATGTTTTTATTTTAGATACAACTTTTCAAACTTGTTCCTTTTGTCGGTCATACATGCTGCCATGCTGCCTGTTTTCGAAGCACGCGCCAGGACCCAACCGCACACACAAGCACACGTATACACACACACTACATATATACGTAACGAGTCAAAAAGCACATACACATACACACATGCAGGCACATGCAAACGTATTGTACGTGCTTTTACTCACCCCGTGTGGCGCACTTCCTTTGATTTAGTCATTTTTCTCTCTTTAGTCGACAACCAACAAGCCATGTGGCTCTGCCACTGCCACTGCCATGGAACCGCACGTTGCTAGTTGCTAGTCGCCCATTTGGCACTGTGCGCACTTCCGACTATTTCTCTGTGTGTGCGTGTGTGTGTGTGTGTTGGAAGGTTGCCCCAATCGTCCTGGACGGTTATTTTTTTAATGTTTGATTTTCATTTCTGTTTTGTTACCAATACCTCTTGGCCACTCCTATTGTTGTTGTTGTTGCTGTTATTGTTTTTGGATGCCGTTGTTGAAGTATTACTTTGCAGCTGCCACATTGCGGTAGCGCTCTTTTCACTGCTGTACATAACTTTTATAAATACATTCCATTGCTACTCAGTGCCCAGTATGCTATATAGCTATATTGCTGATATCGTTGCGTTTGAACAGGCGCCCGAAACTGTCAATATCGATAACTGCTGATAATGACACTCATATGCATGATCGAATAGATCAGTATCGATACTAGCTAAGGAGCGGATAACCGATTGTCGCCTTGGCCGTACATGCGACTTGTTCAACTGAATACCCAAGTTGCACACACACACATACATACATATATGTATATAACGTTTGCATGTAAGTTGCCACCGATTTCGGGCAGGAGTGGCAATGGGGGTGGACATGGTGTGAGCAGTCAAGTCGTGCAGAAACAAGGGCAGGGGTAGCATCAGCATCAGCGTCAGCATCAGCGAAAGCGACAGCTTTGCTTCTGTAGCTTAGTATGGGGCTCTGACTGGGACTCGGTGTGGCTATAAACGATTTATGTGTATGCTCGTGAAGGCCAAGCGCCACATGCCACCACCACACCCCATTCCAACCATAGCTACAATCAACGGCGGCATTCAAGTCATCGTTCAGTTCAGTTCAGTAATTTTACAGACTGCGCCATGAGCTACCAACGCACAGATGGAAGAGGAAGACTGGCTGGCTGCCTCACTTCAACAATTTTACTTATGTCTATGAAAGTGTGTGTGTGTGTGTGTGGTGGGCGGATGCGTGTATTTCAGTTTGTGATTGCATCTGTAAGAGTGCATGTAGCGATTGCCAACAGGCTGACAGTTTGGACTGTTTGTCCTTTAACAAGAGGACGCCATGTGGGTCTAGACTTTAGACCTAACTGTAAATGATCAATGCCAATAAACAAACTTTTTTTTAATACCAAACATGCACAAGAATAGCCGCTAATCAAGTTGTCAGGAAAGTGTAGCATACTTTTTTGTGGCTAACATTTGTTTTACTTTGGTTAATCTTATACACTTTTCGAGCGATCTCAATATATCGAAAGAACTTCGCAGACAGTATGCTAAGTCTTGTGTATTTGTTTTAATTTGTAACCGTGATTGAGCGTGTGACGTCACAAACCAAAATGTACTCATCAAATATGAATACATAGAAATGCATTTGTTGCTGGCTCAAGCGCATTGATCGAAATAAACATATTTTGAAAAGCACATCTGCAATTTGTGCCTTTTGTCAAAAATCTATGCTATATATGCTCTGATAGTAGCTGTCCAAAAATCCATCCTTCCTTCCCCATCCTCCCACAAACCATCCCCTCCCACATCGATGTCGTATTTATCTAATAGTCCCTGCTGCTGCTGCTGCTGTCGTAATGGTCTACGTCTGGTGTTGATGCCCCATTCCACAGGAATCGCTGTCGCCTGGCTTATTATTTGCCACGACTGCTGGCTGCGGCGCTAAAGTTTCGCCTCGTTGGTGTTATGATTTCAATGTGGGTAGCCGAACGGCACGACGACCCCGACCCCGACCCCAAACCCAAACCCAAACCCCAGCCCACAATCGCAACCGTCATCGTCAGCATCTCCACTTACACACACACACACACACACATACATCGAAGTACCCACCCCGCATCACTTGCATACCCGCCCGCAGGCAACAACCATAGCTAACTCACTGGCTGCCTGACGGCGTTTGCGCAGGCAACCCAATAGACAATATTTTTGAACAGCTATAGCCACAAAATTGAACATTCTCGCTTCGGGGTTCTAATTCGAATATTATAATTGTATATTATGAGGTTTCTCACAAACATAAAGAAAACCTAAAAATGACTTTTGTTCCTTAATTAAAAAATAATATAAATATAAAATTAAAATATCTTATATTGTTTGCATCTCATTTAGGGGTATTATTAAGCACAGCGTTTTCCATTATTTGTTATATATTTTATTTCTGTAGTAACTTAAGTTAAGTTACAAATTTTAAATGCAATCACGCAAGTAAATAGGCTACTTTCAGTCATATCGCTTAACAAGCTTAAGTGGAAGTCAATTTCACAGATAATTTGATAAATGTGAATTTTTCGCACTCACACAAAAAATATTACTTTGTCTATTCGATTTTCTGGCTATTTTCAAATTATAAATTAACCAAACCATTTACATAGTTAAGAATTTAACATGAATACTTGTGTATATTTAGTTTCTATTTCTGATACTTAAATGTTTGCTGGGATATCCTATTTGTGCCTAAACGAATTGATTTGTATGTCAGTGTGTGTGTATGTATAAGTGTGTCTGTGTGTGTGTTTGTGTGTGTGGGGCGCGCGTACGTGCGAACTTTCTGTGCTCGCCAAAGCCAGACATGGTCACGCCGTCTGTCCGACTGTCGTTGGCGGCACGTCGACTGGCTGACATTTGCCGCATTTGCCAACGCCCACCCGCCCACAACTGGCAACATGCCGCCGCCGCCGCCGCGTAAGCGTCGTTAAAGCTTTGCACTGCGACTGCTGCTGTTGCTGTGTGTGTATGTGTGTGCGTCTGTGTCTGTGTGTGGCAACCATTACCACAACCACCATTAACGTGCCAGGCAGTCAGCCAGGCGTTGCTGTTGCTGTTGCCGCCGTTGCCAGTGTTGCTGTTGTTGCTGCTGTTTTTGCTGCTGTTCTTGTTTTTATTGTTGGTTGACTCCAATCTGCTTTGGTTGCTGCGCCACACGACGATGGCTATAGCGATGGCAATGGCGATGGCGAGCCAGAGCCACAGCCAGAGCCCAAAGCCCAGAGCCCAAGCTATTCAGTCGGCAAATTTTGTACGAGCTGTGCGCACACACGGCGAGCGTCATAAGCGACAGGAGGGGCAAGCAAGTAAAAACGAAAAGTCGAAGTACTTTTCACCGTTACGCTTACCGTTAGCTTCTGTTCAGTTGAGTTGAGTTTTGTGCAGTTCGTTTCGGTTTCAGTACTCGGTTTGTTCTCGGGCAGTGAGGACGTTTCGCTAGTTCGCTGGACGTTTTTGATTTTCTGTGGAATTTTGTGCTATCATCTGTAGGCCGTGTAAAAATACGTAATTTTTGTGGTTGTTAGTTTCGAAAGAGCCAACGGCAAAACCGAAAATCCTTGTTCAGTTTAACCGTAATCGAATTGTAAAGTTGACGCGTGTATGGAATTCATTAAGAGTTCTGCAAAAATGACAAAATGACAGCAAAACGTGATAAGGATTACAACAAAAATAAATCAACAGCGGGTAATTAATTTTCAAGTTCGATTCACAAATAAATATTTACATCAAGCCATTGAGTTCACAAACAATTATGCAAATGCATCGTAAAGTCGCGTCCAAATCTCAAAAGCAGAGTCGATCAGTTCAAGGCCATCGATCACACAGACCCGTCGAGCTGATTCTCTAACATGAATACTAGCAAAACTGTGGCGAAGATCTGTAAAAAGTGAAGAGCGAAATTTGCTAGTTTTGATTTCCCTCTCGTTGTCTTTCCACATTTTCAACTGCTCTTTCCTTTTTTGTTCATGGGATGCGAATAATCACTATTTCTAGCAGTGATCGAAAAAATAAAAAAAAATTCTCATGAATTGAGAATTCTTCATAAACTGATTTCGTATTTACTGTAGTTTAATGGATTTTACTTTTTGGAATATTTTAAGAACAACGTAATAAGCTCACATATTGCGATTAAGAATAACACAGTTCCAAATGGACAAAAGGGAGAATGTTCTAGTCGGAAGCTCGACTAGGAGATATCCTGGACGCAGTTGTTAAATAAGTCTGTTGATATTACTTTGTTCTAAATTAGGTTGGTTAACAAAACCTTGGTTTCTTTTACCATCTTAATGAAATGCTAACAGTTGATCAGTAATATGTCTGGGCATATTATTATATGTCAATTGGAAGGCTATCTATTTATTATTGTGCCTTTATTGTATATTGACATACACGAAAAGGGAGCAGTTATGGATAAAACGATACAAACTAGGCCTGCGTATGATATAAGATAACTTATGTTCCAGATTTGTTGTAAGTATATCTTAAAGTTTCTCAGATCTGCTTGATTAAACAAAAGGACATAGTTAAATAGACTCTGCTATGGATGATGATCAAGAATATATGCGGTCGGTGACGCTTCCTTTTGCCCAATTTCATTTTTTACAAGAGTTTACATTTTTTGAAGCTCAGGGTACATTTTACTATAATACATTTATAGGGATATAAGAATAAAATAATAAAGTACATATAAATATTAAAATCAGTGTAACATTTTAATTATATGTAGGCCTCGGATTCTCCGCCTCCAGCTCAACCAATGGCAGCGGCATCAAATCCATTGGTTTGGTGAGCTCCTCACAAAATGTAACTTCATCGCAGGAAATTAGCAAGCGTACGAATAAACCACTCATGGAGAAACGCCGGCGAGCACGCATCAATCAGAGCCTGGCCATACTGAAGGCCCTCATCTTGGAGTCCACCAAGCATCAGAATGCCAAGAACGGCGATGGGCAGGCGAAGCATACCAAACTGGAGAAGGCCGACATATTGGAGCTCACAGTGCGCCATTTTCAGCGTCATCGCAATCTCGACGATCCAAGTGAGTAGCATTTATTTCCCTATCTGCCCATTTGCTTTACTAGATGCCTTTTATGTCTAACTTCACCAGCAGCTGTGAATAAATATCGTTCAGGCTACACGGATTGCGCCCGGGAAGTGGCTCGATATTTAGCCACGCCGGAGCCGCCGCCCATGGGCAATATGCCAACATTGTCGGAGCCTGGGTCAAAGGCGCGTCTGCTCCGACATCTGGATCAATGCATAGCCGAGATCGATGTGGAGATTTGCCCGCACACAACGACTTCCAATTTTGCAGAAAGTCCGAACAGCAGCAGCACCTGTTTCGATATTAAGAAAGCAGCAACCTTGCCCGAAGATCATTCGCTGGATTACAGCAGTCAGGACTCGAATCCGCTGGACTACAGCAAAGGCGATCAGCGTGTGCTGCTGCAGGCGACATCAGCGCACTCCGCCCAGGACGAAAACAACAATCGCGGACAGCTGGCGGTGCCACAAACGGCACAGGCCCAAACAACAACAGTACAGCTGCAACAGCAACAACCACAACTACAACAACAGCAACAACAGCAGCAGCAGCAGCAACAGCAACAACAACAATCACCACCAAATGGCACTGTCATCGAACTGGGCTATGAGAACGATGTGGGCAACAAGGTCGTCTGCGTCAATGTGCTCGAGCAGTATAAGCAGCAGCTGAAGGCAGAGGGTGGCACCCCAAATGGTGTGCTTGTCCTCCCGCCGCACTACGTTCAATTGGCAGCTGCCTTGGGCCTCAGCGCTCAGCCGCTGGTGGATCCGATTGCAACGCGCACGGATTTCGAGCGTCTGATTGAGTTGCAACGCCTGCAGCCGCATCTCGCCGGCAAGCTGAGCCCCAATTTCGCCGGCAGCCTGGAGGCGGCGCATGTAGCGGCCGCAGCGGCTGCTGCCTATGCCAATAGCATGGCAAGCAATTCAACGGTTGCGGCAGCAGCCATGCTCAGCGAGCGACCCGCCTCGGTGGCCTCCTCGTCGGCGGCGGCATCGGTCAGTTCGGGTGTCTCCGATCTGAAGTCGGCACCGGCAACGCAACAGTCGTCGCCGCGTTCGGAGAGCGGCATTGGTTCCAATGAGAATGAAACTCTGGATGCCAGTCCTCAGACGAGCAGTGCGGCACGACAGGCGCTGCGCCAGCGTCAGGAAGAGGAGTATCGGGCACAACAGCAACAACTGCAACTGCAGCAACAACAACAACACCAACAACAGGTTGCCCTTGGGCTCCAGCAGGGCTCCGATGAGAGCATGTGGCGGCCGTGGTAGTTCTCCGATGCTTGGCCTTGTACAGTTCGGGATGATATAGCTTTTATGTACTAAGTATATTATTATATATATGTATATGTATGTAGACTGCGCAAATTTGTTGCTTTGTTATGGATGATATGATTTGTTCTTTTGGCTCCTAACTAAACCTGCATAAAACAGTGGTCGCTCGTGAATTGAAACGCTCATTATAATCGTACAGAAAACCTCACCACTATTTTTCTATACAACAAATTCCAATTTAATATATGTATTTTATTATTAAATTTGTTTATCTCTGTTTACCAATTTTACTCGAAAGTTGACTCAACACGGAAGATAAATAACATGAATTCTCCAAAATTATATTCAATGTGTCTAAGGCATTATTCTTATATTTTATGCAAGTCCAAGTTCCGAGTGTCCACTGTATTTAGGATAAAACCTATTGTTAAGCTCCTGCTCGTATAAATGTAAAAAAAAAATTCCAGCACGAGATGCGAATATTTAAATGCATTTTTCACGTGTGCCAATGCTAAAAGACTCTGAATAATAAAAGATAAAAACAAAAACTATCCGATCTTAACTTATTGTATAATTCCAGACTATGTTTTGTCCGAATACATTGCGTAAAATGTATCAAATACTGAAATTAAAACTGCAATAACGTGAACATAACTTTAAAAAACAACAAATATTCTTTTTCTTTTTTTTTTGGCATCAAGTTGATAATTCTTATATACAATTTTATTTTAGATAGATACCGCAATACATACAGTTTAGAGTAGTGCAAATTAATAATATTATTATCTTTTTGAAAACGCGAATAAATAATGGTGTGTGTTATATAAATATGCATATATATAGGCTAAAACCGTAGAATAATATTGCCTTTAAAGAACATTTACCGCCTGCAAATGAAGACTACTTAGACTTCATTGTAGTCAGAGATTTGCGTGGCGCCGATTGCCGTTGACGCGCCAGGAATGTTTGCCCCGAACCCATTAATAAGGCCAATTTGGAGTCGACAGCATCGCGTTGAGCATTAACACCCAATCTGTAGAAGGCGCTGGCCATGAGCTGTTCCTCCATGCCGCTCATTTTGGTTTTCGACTCCTCCTCGATGACATCGACGCTCTTCTCCAATGCATTGGCCTCCAGTACTGCAAATAAGGGTGGAGGGTATTGAAAGTTGAATTTATGTTAAATTGTGTAAAATATTGTTTAAACAAACCACTGGCTATGCGCGGATCAATGTTTTTGATGACTTCTTTGGCTCGCTCCACGCATTTGCGGTACTTGACTTCATATGCCATAACTTCCTGCTCTCGCGTATTCAAAGACGACTCAAGCTGGGTTACCTTGCACTGCATCGTTGAGTTCTGTGTTGCAAACTCCTCAATTTGAAGTGCTAAGCAACGATTGATAAAAAATATTATTAAAATACTTTTAGTTTATATATTTATATATCACGTACTTTTTTGATCATTGAGCTCCATCAGCTGTTTGATTTGTTTGCTGAATTCATTTCTGTTATATGAAAAATAAGTAATTAGTATGCAGCTGGTTTAGAATTACAATCTTAGCTTTAGTACTCACTCCTTTAATATGGGATCGTCGCTTTGCGAGGCATGTGATAAGGAGAGAATTCGCTCATTGGCTGTCTTCATCTGTTCACGCAAATTCTCGCAGCGCTTGTTTGCATCGTCCAGCAGTTGCTGCAAGATTAGAAATACACAAATTGAAAACGAATTTTTGTAACGGACATGGAACATCATTTACCGCCAGTGCTGTTTGGCCACCTTGTCCCTCGCGTAGTGCCTTGTTCTCCGCTTCCAGACGCTGGATTTTGTCCATCATAGCCGGCGGCTGTAGTTCACGCGACATTGTTGTGCCCGTCAAGCTGCCAGAGTTGGTTGATAGCTGTCCGCATTTTAGCTCATCAAAGGCCTCCCGCAGATTGTCGCGCTCTTTGAGCAAATTATCTTTTTCCCGTTGCAACGCAAGATTTTTGCTATCCAAATTCTTGTTGTCAAACTCAAGCTTGACATTTTTGCTGCTCTCATTGTCCAGTTTGGCGTGCAGATCCTGTATTTCCTTCTTAAAGAGCTCTATTTGACCCTTTGTGTTGGCATACCGCTTGGCATCCTCTTCAAACTGTGCGTTTTGTTGCACATAGTCAGCACTACGCTCTTCGAGCATTTTGACGTGTTTCTTCAGGTCATTGTACTCCTCGAGTTTCTTTTTGTACGTTTCCAGTTGAGCCTCGCATACTTTTAATTTGTCTGTAGATTCACGGAGCACATCGACTTCATCCTTAAGTGTGGTCAGCACTGCGGTGCTTCTCTGTTAAAAAGTATATATTATTAAATAATGTTCTGGGTATAAACTTGGGATACATGACATGCCATTAGTTCATCTATGCGCTGTTGCATGTGCAACATCTCCGTCTCCTGCTGCTGCGCCTTAATCTTAAGGTCCTCACGTGCACCCTCTGACTGCAGCAGCTCCTCCTTAACCAATTCCAGTTGACGCCTAAAATAGTTATTAATAATTACTAAAATGTAAATGTCAATTAAATAGCTTACCTCAGTTCATTGTAGCGTACGGAGCCCGCTTGGATGGGACCCAGTGAGACACCATCGTCTCCAATTGTGTTATGCTCGAGCCGTGCAAATTCCTGTTGCATTTTTTGCAATTCTTGTTGAAGATTGGTTTTCTCATCGATGAGCAATAGCATTTTCTTCTCGGTTTCGAAACATTTCTGGGCCATAGCATCCCGCTCCTCCGTCATCTGCGATTGCAGCGCCTTGGCGTTGCTATCAAGCATGCCGCTCAAGGAGTTGCGCGACAGCGAACTGACCACGCCACCTTCTGTTGTTTGACGTGTTGACGTTTCCAGCTCTTGCAGCGCACGCATAATGTTCGCTTGCAACTCTTCCTCAAGGCACATAATCTCGCATATATACGACTGCTTTTTGGCACAGTTGACCGCACAGCCCAAGACCAGTTGCAGCAGGCGCTCCAGTTCGGTGAGGTCGCATTTCTCGGCAATCGACTGCACATCCGGCTTGACAAAATCGTGCTGCAGCGTATAGTTTAGGACATCGCTGTAGTATTCGTAGACGCCCTCGACGACCTTCTTAAGATTACTCATCCGCAAACGCCAATTGCTGCCTGCAGCGCTCGATTTGATTTTCGACAGCCACGAATCGCTGAAAGATTCGGGTGCGAATTGATTTAATGCCTGGGCGAGTGCTACGCCATCTGCCAGCTCCTCTGCGTTTGCATGCGGTGCATTCAGATTTAGTGTTTTGAACCACTCCAAAAGACTATAGTACATTCCGTTCTGTGTAGACATCGTGAATGTTATAAAATTATGACAAAACCAAACAAAAAATTAGTAATTTTCACAGAAAAACAACACAGCTGTTGCAGCGTAAACACAACAGCTGCACTCACGATACCGATAAAACATACCCAGCAGTTATCGATAAGTCAATGAGCTGTTAACAGCGACAGTGATTCCTACAGGTTATTGCTTTTGTTTTTCTATTTGCCTAAAATAAGTTCTGGCAACTAACGAAATTTAAATTTCAAACAGCTGGCATTAAAGAAATTTATTCGGTTATTGTATTAATTATTTATAAGAGTATTGAAATCGATGGCAGCTATTGCGCCACTCTCGCTACTGTCCATGCATTGTTCCACCCATTTTAATTTATTATCGTGCTCTTTGATTTTGTCAATCGGTGTCCAGCTGGAGTCAAATTCAAGCCTATAGCTGCCCTTGTACGTCTGGTCCACAGAGTTATTCCATTCCTACAAGCAAATGTGTACGACGCATATGTTATCATTATTATCAGATGTATACATGTTGGTTTATTACCTCTGGTGAGAGCATGCTGAAATAGATTTGACCCGTCGGCCTTTGGTACAGATGATAGATGTTTCCGGGTTTCTTGTTGAAATTACACGCAGCACTGTGCAGCATCCGACTCTCGTTAGACTCTTTAAGTATGTCTATAGCTTGTGCTTGCAACATTTTTATCTGAAATACTTGGATTGTGTACAATTCAAAAGAGCTTGCTTACAAAATGCTTACCTGATCCAGAATAACACCCAATTTCTGGCTTGTGCTATTCCGCACCAGCTTATCCGCAGATTGTATTTCCTGTGCTAAACGTATTATGTCAGTCTCATCGTGCATCGAAACACGCATTGGATCTACTTGAAATTGTGGGTTTCTCTCTACCAATTGAGCTGTATTTGAAATAAATTGGAATTTCAAGAGTTTTTAAAACTATTCTTATCTACATGGTGTATAAATATTTTCCTCATGCTGAGTAGAGTCTATAAACTTTCATACCTTTTTTAATTGCTGCTTCATAAGTTAATTGCTGCTCCATTGTTGCACTCCTTTTCATTACACATGCATTGATTAAGTAAGTAAATTAAATAAATGTAGACCGAGACATGGACGTGTTTATTACAAATTTTTCACAAACAAACAAATAACATGTGTTCTAATGCGATATCTATCGATAGACTTTTGCTGTCGATTTCAAAATAATCACCAGATGGGAACATTTTTGAAAAATTTCAATATTTATTAACTTTCCGTTAAATACTGTTTTCTTATATTTAAATATTACATTGTTAAGTAAATGCATTTTAACAAGATGTAAAATGCTGGCCATTAAAAAAGTACATTTGGCAGACATTTATAAACAATAAAGAATAATGAACTCCGAGATCGATTCACAGACTCCGGCTTCGATGTGAAAGATTTACTGTAAGAACTAAATCTCAACAGATTTCGACTTAATTTCCGAATTGTGTTCATAGGTCTGCAAGAAATTTAAATTGTTGAATTAGTATTTGTATGAATGGATCATAAACAATATTATTAATTTACTTACAAGTTGCGCAATTTCCAGCAGATGTTCAAATGTGGTTTTCCCTGTCTGCATAACCATGCCGTGGAACACTTTACTCTCGGATGTTGTCAACAGTTCATAGGGTGCCCCAAATTCGACAACGTGTCCGGCATCTAATACCATGACCTTATCCGAATCCATAATCGTGTGCAGCCTGTGGGCAATTGTAAGTACGGTGCATTCCTTAAACTTATTTCTAATGGTCGTCTGGATAAGTCCATCAGTTTGTGGATCCACATTGGCAGTGGCCTCATCCATGACCAGGATGCGATTCTCGCGCAGAATGGCACGGGCCAGGCACACTAATTGACGTTGGCCCACGCTGAAATTGGAGCCACCCTCGGATATGGTGCTCTGTAGACCCATTGGCAGTTCAGAGACTTCGTTCTTGAGATGCACCTGAAATTCAAAATTTCAAAGTTTCATGTTGACCAGTAAATTACTGTGTTACACTCTTACCTCCTCCAAGGCCTGCCAAAGCTTTGAGTCCGGATATTGTTCAAAGGGATCCAAATTATAGCGTATTGTGCCGGAGAACAGCACGGGTTCCTGAGGTATAATCGATATTTTACTGCGCAGATCATGCAGGCCAATCTCTTCTGTATCTCTCTTATCAATTAATATGGAGCCATCGTTGTAGGACAGCCGAAACAAGGCATTTATAAGCGAGGATTTGCCTGCACCCGTGCGGCCCACAATACCCACTTTCTCCCTCGGTTCAATGGTGAAGTTCAATGATTTCAGTACGTAAGGAGCCTGAGGATCGGGTGCGTAGCGTAAGCTCAAGTCATCGGCTACAATTTGACCAGCTTCTGGCCAAATTGCTGGTGGTTTCTTATGCGGTGCTGATGCGAATTCACCTTCCGATTTCAGACCGCCGTACTCAATCACGCGCTCCACAGAGGTCATCGAGTTCTCCATCTCAGCCGATTGGCGCATGCCCCACTGCACCATGCCCGTCATGGACATTGCCTGCGTAATGGCCAAGCCAATCTGACCCGGATTCTCGGGAGGATATACAAAATTATTTAGGATTATGATCAAAACATAAATCAAACAGAATAAGTCGAGATAATAACCAAATGCTCGACTTGTGGACAGGAATGTGTAGTATCCAATCGAATGATTATCCTGGTATTGATCATATTCTGCAGTCAATATTCTCTGTGCCCGCATTGCCCTAATAGTGGGCAGTCCATTCAAGGTGGCTCCAAAATGCGAATACATGGGTGAACGGGCAACAGCTTCGAGTCGCTTCACATCTCGCGATGTGCTCAAGTAGAAGTTTCGCACATAATAGAAACACAACAGCATGACCAGTGTATTGATCAAATAATAGGGATTTGTTATGCACAGCACGCTTATGATGCCGGTCATTGTAAGGGATATCTGGATGCAGTCGAGCATCACAGCGGGCAGCGCCTCATCCACATGACCCATGTCCATGGCGAAGCGATTGAGGATGCGACCCGATGGATTCGTATTGAAGAAATGCATCGCAGCGTGTGTGATTCCCCGGAACATGGAGTTGTGCAGCTGGGTAGATGAGTGCATGGCCACACTGAAGAAGAGAATCGTGCGCAGCAGGGCAAAAATGATCAGTACCACATTGATGGCCGCAAAGTAGTAAATATCCAGCGATGACGACGAATTACTCTTCACCCTGCAAAAGATAATTGTCTATATTGAAAATCTGCATCAGCATGTATCAATATTAACATTTGCTTAACATTGTTGAATCAATTCTATTCTGTAATGTTTCGTTAAGAGTACAACACAACAGTAATTCAAGGCATTTAACATTCGACGTTTGCAAACGATTAGCTTAAATTTATATTCTTAATATCTTATGCACTGCTTGCAAGCAGTCTACATAACGCCAGCAGCATTGTTGCACTTCTAATTTAACCCTAAAAAAATAAAATTTTCCCAGCTACTTACCAGTAGGACAAAAAGTAATCGCCAAAGGAGGCCATCAGTTGGGTGCCCAGGCACAAGAACATCAGCAGGAGAAACACCAGCCAGCCACAGCCGGCAGCAAAGTATTTGTGATACATGTCCCAGCCAATTTTGGCCGCAGAGCGCGACTCCTGCACTTCCTTTGGCGGCTGCTCCTTCTTGGCCATCAGCGAGTCGTTGGCATTGGAGCCCGCGGACGAGATACTGTTGCGACTTTCCACGCTGCTGTGTCGTGAGTACGAGTGGGTCTCTGTTGACGTGGCATCCCCAGTGCCAGCCAAATCCTTGGCCTTGTCCAGAACTTCATCTTCTGCAGCGTCTGCTTCCTCTGTCGGTCGTTGTGCCAGCAATTTACCAAAGTCCTGGCCACTATTCAGCATGTGCTCGTAGCTGCCGATGTCTGTTATTTTGCCCTTGTCCATGCAGACAATCAAATCCGCCTGCTCGAGGAACTGCACCTGATGCGTGACCAAAATGACGAGATGCTTGCCCAGAAATACCCGCATGCACTGCTCGAACAGATGGCGTCCCACATGGGCATCCACGGCGCTCAGCGGATCGTCAAGCAGGTAAACATCCGCCTTGCGGTAGACAGCCCGAGCCAGACTGATGCGCGCCTTTTGGCCACCCGACAGGGATGCACCCCGCTCCCCGACCATCGTCTTGTCGCCCTGCTCCAGCAGCTCAAAGTCTCGCTCCAAAGCGCACATACGGACCACGGAGCGATAGCGTTGTCTATCCAGCTGCAGCCCAAAGAGTATATTCTCACGCACCGTGGCGCTGAAGAGCCATGGCTCCTGTGCCGCATAGGAGCAGCGAACGTTTAACCTCACCTCGCCCACCTCGGCGCTTAGCTCGCCGAGCATCGCTTGTATCAGACTCGATTTGCCAGCGCCAACGGGTCCAATGACCGCCACCAGTTGCTTTCCTTGCAGTTTAACATTGATATTATCCAGAATGGGTTCACTCTGCTCCAGACTCCAGCGAGCTCTCAGATTCTTGATCTCTACGCATAGATCTGAGCTGGATAGCTGTTGATTGCCATTTGCCAAAAGTTTCTTTTTTTCCGCTGCTTTATGGTTTTCGTGATCCTCCTGGAGCATCGGCACCTCGGTCTCCTCGCGCAACATAAACTGGGTTATTCGGCGCAAGGAGACCAGTAGCTCGGCCACCTGCGACATGCCGCTGGGAAAGAATTTGCTCATCGAGCGTCGCAAAATATTATAAAATGCTGTGACGCAAAAAGCCTGCTCCGCAGTGAGATGGTTACCAGCCAGGACATGGGCCAGCAGGCTGGCAAAGATGGCAAGCCGTCCCAACGTAATCTCAAAGGAGAGCAGCACTCCTCGAATATAGTTGACCTTGCGTATGACGCTCATCTCGCTGACACGTGCCCTGCCCACCAGCTGCTCAAAGGGCAGCTCCCAGGCATACATCTTGATCACCTGTATGCCAGCGATGATCTCATTCATCATCCGCACCCGTCGATCCGTCCGCAAAGCGGTTCGCAGGCGAAGCGAAGAAGTCAATCTGGTCAGATAGGTTTGCAGTGGCAAGTAGAGCAGCAGGATGGCGATGCCATAGAACGAAGAAACTCCAATTTGCTGATAGAGGAAGTAAGAGGCAAACAGCAACTCCAGCGGACCCAGCCACAGGAAGTGCAAGTGGATGAGCGCCCGATCGAAGCGACCCAAATCGTTGGACACCAGATTCACCACTTGGCCAGTGGTGGTACCACCCAGCGCAGTGCGGCTCAAGCGTAGTGCCTTCCTGTAGATGGCACAATTAACAGCGACCCGCATCTTCATCGCCACATGC
This sequence comes from Drosophila cognata, assembly GCA_035041535.1. NCBI lineage: Eukaryota > Metazoa > Arthropoda > Insecta > Diptera > Drosophilidae > Drosophila > Drosophila cognata. The sequence continues at coordinate 11,292,639 of JAWNLC010000234.1, read as the reverse complement.
ATCATGTGCATCATGAAGGGATGGAACAGCAGCACACTCATCACGGTGCAGATCACCAAGCCGGCGCCATAGAGTTGGGCTTTCACACTGCTTCCATTCCCATACAGCGTAAACTCTGAGATCAGGCCGGCCATCAAAAGTGGTGTAGTCGCTCTAAGAATATATAAATATATATCTATATATATATAAAGTCTCTCTCTAGAAATTTATTTTATATTTGCAGTCGTTACAAGATTTACAAATATTTAAACAAATGAAATTGCAAAATAATCTCCAAAACTAAGAATTAAATTAAAAGTTCAAAGATAAATTGTTCATTCATAATTCATATGCAAACATCTGCTCGATCTACTTATCGAACGACCACTGTAATATAAATTTGATCACAAACTGTAAAGTACACTCACCTCAGACCCAATTCGAGAAATCCAATCACAATTCCGGATATCACCAGTTGCCAGCCAAACACTTTGAGCACAACTTTCAGCATGCTGATGTTTTTCGTTCCTTTGGATGTTCGCTGGGCTTCCGTCTGCCAAGTCTGGAATAGCTTATCGCCAAGCTTTTCTGCCTTATGCTCGTCGAGCACATCATAGAGATCATTGGGTTCCAGTTTTTTTTTGCGGCCCTTGAACAGAATGGGAAGCGCGAAGCTAGAAAGATAAATGCTTATTTTCAGTGATGGCAAGTTATTTATAAATGTTTTTATAAACAAAATAAAATTCATTTACATTTAAAATCATGTTATTAAAAAAATAAATAATTGGCTTATGAGAATTTCAAGAACAACATTAAGAAAATAGTTCCATTATCGATTTTAAACGTTTTTTGTATTAATTTCATTTAATTAAGTAATTGGATTTAAATCGTGTCAACTGCCCACGCAAATAATTTATAATTACAGCTGATAAGGGAATAATGAATATTATCTTATCATTAATAATAGATAGGACATGCGAACTTGAGTGCTCTTTAAGAGATCAAGTTTGTAAGTTTTGAAATGATAAAACTTTTAAGGTAGTCGTTCAAATATGCGTAATAGGCGTACTTAATAACATATTGAAAACATTTGTAAGACTTCTATTTTAGTATTTGTGTACATTGAAACTTACCAAAACATGATGGCGGATAGACAATTAGCATTTTCCCGCGGGTTTGGAGTCAATTTATCAACTGCCATCTTGAATCGAACTCGATTACTTGCGCCTGCCTCTAATTTATTTACACAAATTAAAAAAAAAAAAACAGATTCAATTGAAATTGCACTGCATTCGATTCGAACTTAAGCTTTATTCAAGGAAAGTCTTTGCACTCTTCACACAATACCCCGTAAATATTATGAAACGTTTCGAAACGTTGTGGCGCACAGTTGACAAACGTTTATTTAAAAAAACTCCAGATGAACAGATGATGCTGCGTCAGCGTTTCATCACAACAATTATGCAACGACGATCGTTTATCGCAAAAATTGACACAAAATTAATAAACAACAAAAAATAAAAGCTTTCCATTCAATAAAAAACAAACATATGACAGGAGCACAGGTCCCTTCGGTCTGGAGTGCAAAACAAAACTAAAACTAAATTTCTCTCTGAGAATCTTATTTGGCAGCTGTTCGCACAGCTGACGCCGGCACAATTGGAAGTGTTGCCATACCGTCAATTTTCTGTGCAGCACACACACATATTTATTTACATTACATGAGAATTAGAGTGAACCTTAAAATAACTGCCACTTAATGAATCCCATTTAATGTCATATTGATCAAATTTAGAAAGTACTTATATTGTTCAAGCTTTCTTAATTTTTTGTATATCCAAAGGCAAATTTTTGAAAATGTAAAACTATAATTTTAATTTATCAGCAATATTTTCGAAATACATGAGAACATTTGTGTATAAGTACCAAAGTTGTATATACGTATATATAACATTTGAAGGCACTGCGTTATTTGAACTTTTACACTTAATACGTACATAGAAATATATAAACATTAATAACATAATATTCAATACACAGGCACATACATTATAGGTTAATATAAAATTATAAAGTGGAATTGGATGAGTTTATTTACAGTTGAAGGGCTGGCCCGTTTTAAGCACATACTACTATGATAAAAAAATCCCTGATTAATGAAAATAATTTGATTGTTCATTGGTCTTAGGACGATAATCTGCGATCTTGTTGAGCAGATTCAAATGCCTGTAAATATAAAGAATATATATTTTTTAGTTGAATTTTAACCAATTGAATTGTATTCATTTACCTGTTTGGCAACCAACTGCAGATTTTCGTAGGTTGATTTGCCCGTCTGCTTGACCATATCATGGAAAACTTTGCTTTCGGCACAGGTTAAAAGTTCATACGGTGTTCCAAATTCAACAACTCTGCCGGCGTCCATGACGAGCACTTTATCCGAATCCATAATCGTGTGCAGCCTATGGGCAATTGTAAGTACGGTGCATTCCTTGAACTTATTTCTAATGGTCGTCTGGATAAGTGCATCAGTTTGTGGATCCACATTGGCAGTGGCCTCATCCATGACCAGGATGCGATTCTCGCGCAGAATAGCACGGGCCAGGCACACTAATTGACGTTGACCCACACTGAAATTGGTGCCACCCTCCGTTATTTTACTCTGCAATCCACTGGGCAGGTCGGCAACGACATCCTTCAGCTTCACCTCATCCAAAGAAGACCACAACTTCTCATCACTATACTCATCGAAGGGGTCCAAATTGTAGCGCATTGTACCAGAGAAGAGGACCGGCTCCTGGGGTATAATCGAAATTTTGCTGCGCAGATCGTGCAAGCCCATTACTTGCGTGTCCCGCTTATCGATTAGTATGGAGCCATCCGTGTAGGAGAGGCGGAACAGGGCGTTTATGAGCGACGATTTGCCCGCACCCGTGCGACCCACAATGCCAACCTTCTCACGCGCTCTGATAACAAAGTTGAGAGACTTAAGCACGTATTCCGATTTGGGATCCGGGAAATAGCGTAGACTGAGCTCTTCAAACGCAATCTTGCCATGCTCGGGCCAGGCCTTGGGCGGTTTCTTATCGGCTGGCGCTTCCAAAGCGCCCTCCGGTTCAATGTCCTCGTACTCAACGACACGCTCCACGGCAGTCATGGTGTTCTCCAGCTCCGCAGACTGACGCATGCCCCACTGCACCATTCCAGTCATGCCCATTGCCTAAAAGGGGGAGTTTAAAAAATTGTTGAGAAATCTTAGAGCGTAAACTGCATGCAACTTACTTGGGTGATTGCCAAACCCACTTCACCGCCATTGGCCGGCGGAAATATGAAGAAACTGAGCGTGATAATGCCAATGTAGATGACACAGAAACAGTCCAGCCAATAGCCAAAGGCACGTGACGTGCTGATAAACATGTAAAACGCCGAGCTATGTAGATTCTGATGATTATCGAACTCGCTAATTAACACACGCTGTGCTCCAAAAGCTCGAATCGTGGACAGACCCGTCAGCGAGGCGGCCATGTGCGAGTAAATTGGCGAGCGAGCTGTGAACAAAAGATGTGAATTAAAATAATAATAGCTCCACTATACAATTGCAATTGCAACAAATTACAGTTTACTCACTAATGGCCTCCAAGCGTTTGACATTACGTGAGGTTTTCAGATAGAACGTGCGTAACTGATAGAATATAAAGCCGAGCACGAGCGTGGGAACGACAAACAGCGGATTGACGATGGCAATGACAATGACAATGCCACCTAAGGCTAGGAATATTTGTATGACATCCATCATGACGGCCGGCAGTATCTCATCCACTTGACCCATATCCTTGGAGAAACGATTCAGAATGCGTCCCGAGGGGTTCGTATTGAAGAAATACATTGCAGCACGCGTGATGCCGCGAAACATGGAGTTATGCAGCCGTGTCGATGCCCTCATGGCCAGATTGAAGAATAGAAACGAACGCGCCAGCGTCACAGCAATTGTAGCTATTGTGATTACGGTAAATATATATGTGTCTAGCATTTCGGCATCCACGGACCAGCCCAATTCGTGGAGCCACATGGACATGTGTGATTCAAGGGCAATTGTTGTCGTATCGTTTGTGGCAGCTGAATTAGATGACTCCAAGTTGGGGGTGCTATTTTCATTCATGCTTCTAACACTTCCCTTCTTGTCAACCCTAGAATATAATGTTATAATTTGATTGTTAAGGAATATCTTAAATTATTATTAATCAATGACTTATTTAACCCTTAATAAATAAAAACTAGTGATATACGCTTACCAATATGCGAGAAAATAGTCACCCAGGGAGGCCATTATTTGGGACAACAGACAGAAGCCCATCATGACGAAGAAAGCGAAGAAACCGCCGCCAGCCTTGAAGTATTTGTTGTACAGCCCCAGTCCGATGCGTCCGTGTTCCTGGGACTCCTGCACATGCATTTGGGCCGCCGATGCCTCATCCAGACAGGAATCGGCCAGTGATAGGAGAGACTGTTCACTGTTGCGTCGCTTATCGCTGGCCGAGCCCGATCTAGAGCGTGAGCGCTCCTCGATGCCATGCTCATCGCGTGACGAATCCGCCAGCATTGAGGCAAAGTCTAGGCCTGATTCGCGCAGCGATTCGTATGTGCCCACGGCGCTCACCTGGCCCTTGTCCATAATGACGATCTGATCGGCATGCTGCAGGAATTGCAGCTGATGTGTGATTAGGATCACAATACGCTCCCGCAAATAGCCGCGCATGCACTTCTCGAACAGATGGCGGGCGACATGCGTGTCCACAGCGCTCAGGGGATCATCCAGCAGATAAATCGCCGTCTGGCGATAAACAGCACGCGCCAAACTGATGCGCGCCTTTTGACCACCGGACAGGGAGGCTCCCCGCTCACCCACAATTGTCTTGTCTCCATAGGGCAACAGCTCGAAGTCCCGCTCGAGTGCACAGTTCTTCACTACCTGGGCATAGCGCCGCTTGTCCATGGCCTGGCCAAAGAGTATATTCTGTCGCACAGTGCCAGTAAATAGCCAGGGTTCCTGCGATGCGTACGAGAAGCTGCCATTGACGCGAATCTCACCGGATTCCGCTCCCAGCTCACCTAGTATGGCCTGAATGAGACTGGACTTGCCGGCGCCAGTGCGTCCCACAATGCCTAGCATGGTGCCAGGCTGGACGCGCAGATTAACGCCATTGAGGGTGTAGTCTGGTGAGCTGACATCCCATTTAGCCTTGAGATCCTTGATTGATATTTGCGCCTCAGAGAGCACAGCGTTCTCATTGATGTGCGGCAACGATGAAGGCGTTAGTAGCCTCTCCTGCTCGTGTTCGAGTTTTGAGTGCACCGTAGTCTGATTACTACCAGGCGAAGCGAGCGGCAGCTCCAGCGATTTATCACTGACATCCGTCTCTTCGTATAGCATATAGTTGCGCACACGTTTAATGGAAATCAGCGCTTCAGCCATTTGTGAGATGCCTTGGGGAAAGAAGACGGTCATCGTGGTACGCAGTATATTATAATAGGCCGTAATTACAAAGGCCTTTTCGGGTGTTAGAAATGTGCCCAGCAGCACGTAGCCCACGAGACTCAGAAAAATGGAAACACGCGTAAGGAATATTATAAAGGATAACAATATGCCCCTGATATAAGAGACGTGTCTGATCGCATTGATTTCCTTCTTGCGTGCAAATGCCACCATTTGTTCGAAGGGCAGCTCCCAGGCATACATCTTGATCACTTGAATGCCAGCAATGATCTCATTCATCATCCGCACACGCTCATCCGTACGCAGAGCCGTGCGCATCCTCAGCACTGAGGTCTTCTTGCCCAGCCAAGCCTGCATCGGTATGAAGGCCAGCATGAAGGCCACGCCAAACACAGCAGCAATGCCAATCTGCAAGAGATTACAATTTGTTATAGCAAATTACCAGGGTATTATTATATATGCATAAATATAGCAATTATACAATTTAAAAATCAGCTTAAAAACCGAGGGACACTTAGGGAAGGCCATGTAGTGATACATAGCAAATAATGCGATTGGTACTATCCAATTACCTGCGTTGCGCAACTCGTGACAATATATATTCTATATAATAATTGGGTAAATCAATTACCTCCAGGTACATCAGATACGTTATAAACAGCGTCTCCAGAGGCCCCACCCACAGGTAGTGCACAAATATGGTGGCCAAATCCAAGCGTCCCACATCATTGGACATAAGATTCACAATGTGACCAGCTGTAGTGTCGCCCAGCGCCGTCTTGCTCAATCGCAAAGCCTTGCGATAAATCATGCTGCACATTCCCACACGCATTTTCATGCCCACGTGCATGGTGCCCAGCATGTAGGGATGCATAATGACCACATTGAGAGCACTGCAGGCAATCACACCAGCCGCATAATAGTAGGCGGCCTCAATTGTCTCCGAGCCGTACGTAAAATATGATATCAGCTTGAGCAGACAAAGGGGCTGCACCGTGCGCAGACCCAGTTCCAGCAGGAAGAGCACCAGACCCAACAGCCCGAACTGCAATCCAAATACACGCATCAGTGCACACAGCATACTCGGCTCCTTTTTCGAGGCCGCCTGCTTCTTTCGTAGCTCTCGTTCCCAGGCAGCGCATAAATCATTTCCGAGTGTTTCTGAAAAGTTGGAATCATTTAATCAAAATGTATGTAAATAAATATTATAATAAAACATGTTTTTACAAAAATAAAATAAAATAATTAAATAATAAAGAAAAGCAAAAAGCAATAAAAGATTTAATTCAAGTGTTCAAATATATACATATTATAAATTTTACTTATAAATGTTTTCAAATGATATTTTTGATAGAACAAAACAACATTAAAATTATAAGCCAAATGCTCAAATTTTATGATTTTACATTCGAATGCACTAAAAGATGCAATTTATATAATTATTTTACAAATATATATAAATATATACATTTAATGTATAGGTATAATATACATTTAACTTATCCCAAATTTATTCATAAATAATAAAATCTTATTGCAAGTTGTATGTTTTAACTTTGTAGATGAGATGAAGCTGTGATTGCAAGACTCGCAAGTACGATCAATAAATTATTTTAAGCCGCGCTTTATCAACAAGAATAATTGCAAAATTTTCCTTAAACAAATAATTGAAAAGTCACTGACCGAATTTGCACATATGTACATATTTAAAAGACAGATAGGTTCATATCAGCAAATGCATTCGACTCATATTGAAATTGCTTTATTTTTGTGCTCACTTCAGCTTGGGAAATGCTCTGGAAATCAGCACAATATTTGTCCACAATTGATTTTTATTGCGCAATTCATTATTAAATGGAATCAATTGTGCCGATCGTAAATATGGACATAGTAATAAACGTATACATTTTTATTTGTCATAGGTATATTGAGAAAACCTTTGCTGACTTTGCAATTTTATTTCTTGGTCGTAGACTATAATCTAAATGATTAGGTATTTAAATATTTATTTATTTATGTAGATTATACGCACCTGACTTGTGTTCTTTCAATGCCTTGTAGAGATCCTCGGTTTCCAGCATTTTCTTGCGTCCCTTGAGGAACGTGGGCATGGTGTACCTATATACATAAAGAATAGATAAATATTGCTGATCTTAATATTATTAAATACCAAAAATTAATGAGTCATACCAAAAACATGCCGCTGATATGAAATTGGCATTCTCGCGCGGATTCTCTGGCAAGTCAGCAGTTTTTACCGACTGCATTGCGTAAATTGGGCTGAAAAAACTACGTAACGGGTAAGATAAGATAAACATACAAAATTAATAAAATATCTTCATATTTTTTTGCTAATTTCCAATTACTATTGAAATCGCTGTGATTGATTACCATTGATTATATATAATTACACAATATCTTTAATTTTTTAAAATCTAATAAGATACAAATCCATTCAGCGAACACCTGTAAAATACAAATGTCAGCAATTGTATTTTTATATTTCCCATGTGTGGCTTCAACTTTGTCTGCAAATCTTTCGTGATCAATTGTGATTTTCACGTCAATGCTGTGCTTTATTCCCACGATGTGTTAGCTATTTTCTGAACAAACACAAAACACCTGTAGCAAGTGTATGTATGTGTGTGTGTGTGTGTGTGTGTGTGTGTGTGTGTGTGTGTGTGTGTGTGTGTGTGTGTGTGTGTGTGTGTGTGTGTGTGTGTGTGTGTGTGTGTGTGTGTGTGTGTGTGGTGCAACTTTACATTCAAGTACATAGCCGTCTGCTTATATGCAGTTATATGTATTGGATTTTTAAATAAACACTTGCCTACCCGTATTATTGCCGGCAAATAATGTAAACACAGTTGCAGTCCAATAACCAATAATAAATAAATAAGTATATATATATAAATATATATATCTATATATATGTATGCATTTCTAGATTTAAAAACATAATTATTCATTTTTGTTTTAGTCTTCTTCGGCGCTAAATAAACGGATAAGCATATATAGTACACTGATAAACAAATAAATATAACACACACATTAGCAGATGTTTGCGGGGTCATTTGAATCTAAACCCTAAGTCAGTTCCTCCAGCCAAGTGTTACACATACATATGCATTTTTGTATATAAGGGCGGATGGAAACAGGGTGCGTACAATCCGCAAATCCCTTTTACGAGGAACTGGGTACGTCCTTGTCTGTATGTATGTTTGTTTGTACATATTTACTTTAAATAAAACAGGCGGATGGCACTTGCAAAACTTGGTTGCCATATGTACGTATTTATTTTACTCTTCATTGCTTGAACATTCGATGTATGAACGTGCATATGTGTGTGTGCACCTATTTATGCTATATTCGCATTAACAGTTAGAATAGCCCGAGCAGCAGCAATGCAACAATTAAGTTCCTGTTCACACTCACCAACACAGATTAACTATAGTTATGTGCAATAACGGGAATTTTTTCAATTTTCTGTAAATTATCTAATCGAACTAGTCACCATTACATACAAATGTTCGAATTTACATGTAGTAAATGTAAAGCACATTTTACAAACAACTGCAATTCTTTAATTCAAGGAAAGCGAAATATAAGCATATACATACGTTTGTTTATATTGACGCTCAATTAAACTACAAAATCATTCTCTAACTTTTTGTTTTTTTTTATGTTGTTTTTGTTTGGAACGAAATGCAATTAACAATAACGAACGTTAGAACAGACGAGCAACAACAAAACCGAACCGTACACATGTAAGGGCAACATGCTACTGAGAAACAGCTGGCGGCATTCGGGCATTTTCAGCGAATTCGCCAACAGCAACACATAGTGCTTGCTCGCACACACGAGCAAATATTTGAATTTGCTTGCGCATATATTTCTGTTGTATATACAAAGTGCGTGTATTAGTGAAACGGATAAATCAACAAGTCTTGTATGAATGTTAATGGGCAATCATTCAAAAACTAGGTACTTAAAATGTTGAGAATCATCTTAAGGCGGCTGTTAAGCTTAAGCTGAATTAAAATAGCTAATTTAATAAATTGCCTGCTCTTCCGTAAGGAATTAAATCAATATATTATAAATTACTTAATTAGATCGCTGAGCAAATACAAACAATGTTTGTTTAACCACGTAAAACAAGTTGTTACGGGCAACCACTAGCTGAAAATCACCCTAACAAACATCCCCTCTTTTTATCATAGAGATAAAACAAAATTAATAAACTTATGTACAATTTTATTTGCCAACAGATAAAATTCTGTTTAGCTTTTTTTGATTTTTCTTCAAAGTTTCAGTTTTTATTTTTCTTTTGTGTTTTTCTCGTACATTCATCAAATGTCTGCACACTCACATATTGAGAACTTAGGCAACAAGAGCAGAAGCGGTGCTGGATTCGTATTTCCAGTTGGGGGGCAGGACGCTCTTCGTCTTGTAGTAGCGAGCGAGGCGGTGAATTCTCGACTCGACCAGAATCAAACGGAACTTGCCGTCCTTATCCTTGCGACTGCGCTCTAAATGCTTGCGGATGGCGACAGCCTTCTTGATCATGTGGTACAGATCCTCGGGGATGTCGGGCTTGAGGCCAACCGATTTCATGATGCGCAGAATTTTGTTGCCGTTAACAAAACGCACCTGAGCCACACCATGCGAGTCACGCAGGATGATGCCTGCAATTAGATAGATTCAACACAAAATATACATTATAACATAACCTCAAACAAACATACAATATAAATAATAACAATACCGATTTTCGAGGGTGTTAGGCCCTTCTTGCCGAGGTTTCTGATCTGCTCCTTCACATCCTCAGCGTTGAGCTTCAGCCATGAGGGGACTGAGCGTCTGTAGGGCAAAGCTGATTGGGATATACCCTTGCTGCGAATGAAATCAATCGTATTTGTCAAATTAGCCAGTGAATGGCAACAAGAACGAGAAGAGGAAGAGCTGCCGTATTCATTTGCAACATGTGCTTGCCATGGTGGCTAAATTTACGATCAAAACTAGTGCATCACATGTAGTTTTAATACTCTTATTGTTTTAGAATATACTGGCACGTTAATCAAGCACATTTTACAATAATAATCGCTAATTGATAATATTAAAAATAACTACCCAGGAGCGTGCATACGACCCATGATGTTTCTAGCTTAGTTTTTTACACCGAAAAGAAAGTGGAGACTTGTGGAGCAACAGTCTACAATAGAAGTCTACAAAAGGCAGGGTTGCATTGGCCACAGTCTTTTAACATAACTGCTCACCACTGTTAACTGCGACTCGTTACTGTTTACATCTGCAGATTTTGCTCATTCTGAAAAGTATTGTTCTAAAAAATAATTGCTTCGAGTAATTCTAATTAAAATGCAGCAAGATAAATATAGTGAGTTGCTGAATAAGCTGGAAAACGAGGAGCTAGAGGTGTGTCAATTGCACTTGGGCAAAGCAGATCCATTTATATAAACCTTCCCGTATTTTCGCAGAATATTTCACCGGGCGCTGAACTGTACCAGCAGCTGATGGCGATTTATCTTTATCAAAACAAACTGTGCGTGAGATTATTTAGAACAATATATTATTAATATAGTCTAATCACATTTGTATTGGTTGTAGTGCCAATGCCAAGCTACTTTGGATGCGTATATCTAATAATCTGAAGGAGAATAACAAAGAACTGGCTCAACTAAATCTCTTGAATCTGGCGTTGCAACACAATAAATATTCCGAATTCTTTAAGAATATTAAATACGAGTGGTCCGAGAGCAACAAGCTCATAATTGATGATCTTTTGGGTAAGCGAAGTAAAATATATTTAACCAGATGACTAATAGATTATTCACAATACAGTCAAGCAGCGCGAGGAGCTTTTGAACTTGACATCCAGCGCCTATGTCTCCATTTACGAGCACAATCTGCTGCAGATGACTCAAATGACGCCGGATGAACTGAGAAGTGCCTGCTTGGGTTGGAAACGCGAACAGGATGGGGAAGAGCATATATGGCAACCGAAAATTAAGGAGCCAACTCCACGCATTGCCAGCGATGATCAGTTGCTCAAGTTGACTGAATTTGTGTCATTTTTAGAAAATTAGTGAATATAAATTAAATTATTTTATTTGCTATCTTTGCGGTCTGTTAGTTGGAGGAGCAGTTCTGTTGTCACGGGGAGTAGTTCTGTTAAACACAGGTATCGAGTAGTATCGTCTGTCTCGTTGTGTCATTTGGAAGAATAAAAAAAATTGCACCGCAGCGCATTTTCACTGGAAAATCAATCAGAAAATTTTTTTTACTGTAGACATTGTAAAAGATTTACAATACAAACTGTGCGAAAGCATTTAATTTAATTTCAAACAGTTCAATCAAGTTACGGACTATTTGGTATTTCGTGCGGTGAAGAAAAAAAACCGATTTTCCGTACAACTGTGTGTGTGAGAAAAGAAAAATGGCAGCAAGCGACAAATCTGTCGATGATTCTCTTTATCCCATTGCGGTGTTAATTGATGAATTGAAAAATGAGGATGTACAGGTTAGTTAATTTGCTTGCTTGCGATGCACACAATTATAAACTTGTGTAGACTCAATATACACAAATAAATTCCTACATGCATTGTATGTATGTATATGCATTGGTATGTATGTATTTATGTATATCTGTGCAAAAAAAAGTGCGTCACTATGTGAATGGCAAAAGTACACACACAAGTGTGTGTGTGTGTGTGCAAATTTCATATCATTATTTGTATATATTGTTTAATTAATACAGTTTATTAATGTGATAAAATTAACCCTTAAAATTTTTCACTTAGTTGCGTTTGAATTCAATCAAGAAGCTGTCAACGATTGCGCTCGCCTTGGGCGAGGAACGCACTCGCTCCGAGTTGATACCGTTCCTAACTGAAACCATATACGATGAGGATGAGGTGCTCCTCGCACTGGCCGATCAATTGGGCAATTTCACAAGTAATTAAAATCCCTTAGGGAGTAGTACAACAAAAAAGAAGACGCAAATAATCGAAATCAATTTTATTTTCTCAGGTCTTGTGGGTGGTCCGGAATTTGCCATGTATTTGCTGCCTCCACTGGAGAGCCTGGCCACTGTGGAGGAGACCGTGGTGCGCGACAAGGCGGTGGAATCTCTGCGCACCGTTGCCGCCGAGCATAGTGCCATGGATTTGGAGATTCATGTAGTGCCGACGCTACAGCGCCTCGTCTCCGGCGATTGGTTCACATCGCGCACCTCCGCTTGCGGTCTGTTCTCCGTCTGTTATCCACGCGTCACACAGCCGGTCAAGGCAGAGCTGCGTGCCAATTTCCGTAAATTGTGCCAGGACGAGACGCCCATGGTGCGACGCGCCGCGGCCAATAAGCTGGGCGAGTTCGCCAAGGTCGTGGAGACGGAGTATCTCAAATCCGACTTGATACCCAACTTTGTGCAGTTGGCGCAGGACGATCAGGACTCTGTACGACTGTTGGCCGTGGAGGCTTGTGTGAGCATTGCACAACTACTGCCTCAGGATGATGTGGAACACGTAAACAAATTATTCTCACGCTTAAATACGTCATATTTTACATGTGTGTATTCTATTAACATTTACAGTTGGTGTTGCCCACGTTGCGTCAATGTGCCAGTGACTCGTCCTGGCGCGTTCGCTACATGGTCGCCGAGAAGTTTGTTGACTTACAGAAGGCCGTGGGTCCGGAGATAACGCGCGTCGATCTTGTGCCCGCCTTCCAATATCTGCTTAAGGATGCCGAGGCAGAGGTGCGTGCAGCCGTTGCCACCAAAGTCAAGGACTTTTGTGCAAGCCTCGACAAGGCCAATCAGGTGCAGATCATCTTGAGCTCCATTTTGCCGTATGTACGCGACCTCGTCTCGGATCCCAATCCACATGTGAAGTCAGCTCTTGCCTCTGTCATCATGGGTCTCAGTCCCATGCTGGGCGCCTATCAAACGGTCGAACAGTTGCTTCCACTGTTCCTCATTCAGTTGAAAGATGAGTGCCCCGAAGTTCGTCTCAATATTATCTCCAATCTGGATTGCGTCAACGATGTCATTGGCATCCAACAGCTAAGTCAAGTGAGTTGAGTTCAAATTCCAATTATAGAATATTAATTCCATTTTTCGAGAGCATATTTTCTATGGAAGAACTGTATATGTGTTATTTTTACATCAATTTTTTATGCAGATCAATTTTAATGTTTTATCATAAAGTAAAAGAAAAGTTGCTAAAAAAAAAAAATCGATTTATAATTCCCGAAAATTTCAAATCTTAGAGCAATTGCTAAATAGCTATAAATGAGCTGCTTTAAATATCCTATATCCTCTTTATCTTCGTGACAGTCCCTACTGCCCGCCATTGTGGAGCTAGCTGAGGATTCCAAGTGGCGCGTGCGCCTGGCCATCATTGAGTACATGCCCGCGTTGGCTGGTCAGCTCGGCCAGGATTTCTTTGATCAGAAGCTGCGCGGTCTGTGCATGGGCTGGCTCAATGATCACGTCTATGCCATACGCGAGGCAGCCACATTGAATATGAAGAAACTTGTCGAACAGTTCGGCGCACCCTGGGCCGAGCAGGCCATAATTCCAATGATATTAGTCATGTCACGCAACAAGAACTATTTGCACAGTACGTACATTACAGATACACATACAATTGCGTATATATTTAAAATTGTATATTGTTTATATAGGAATGACCTGTCTGTTCTGTCTTAATGTTTTGGCTGAGGTGTGTGGCACGGATATTACTACAAAACTGTTGCTGCCCACTGTTCTGCTCCTCGCCGCTGATCCAGTTGCCAATGTGCGTTTCAATGTGGCCAAAACATTACAGAAGATATCACCCTTCCTCGAGGCGAGCGTCATTGATGCGCAAGTGAAGCCCACGCTTGACAAACTGAATGCTGATGCCGATGTCGATGTGAAACATTTTGCTGCACAAGCGATTGCGGGCATAGCAGCCGGTAAGAAATGGTCGCATCTAAATTAAGCACATAGGACTCACACATATACAGAAATAAGGAGCGGAACCCCAAAAGAACACAACTCAAACCTAGAAAAGAATACTAAGCTTGTCATGGAAATCTCTATATAAGCATCTTCCTTTAGAAATGGAACTAAATGTGTTTAGAACCGCTGTGCCGCCCTGCATGGGTGCAAAGCTTGAGGCGGCCATGGACTCCAAGCTGATCGTTGAGCCGCCACCAATGTCAGCGACAGCTGAGACTGGTGGCGTGCTGCTTGAGCTAAATGCTAACGCGGAGAACAGCTCCACTGAGGATGAGCAGCAGAAGAGTGTTTCGGAATGTTAGAAGGATGAGTAGACAATAAATGTAAAAAACCTCGTGTTTGGGGCTTAACCATTAACCTAATGCATTGTCTAATCCGCAACCGTTTACAAGTTGCAGCAATCGAAACAAAAAAAATCCTTTGTGTTCCCTAATGTCTCTCAAAAGTTTGTACATTTTATGTAAATTGTGTGTGGTCCTTAAGATAGCGTTTAACTATATTCGGAGTCTAATTACTAATTGTCGTTTCATCATTTTCTCTGTCTCTTTGCCGGTCTGGTCTCGAACACGCCTCCACCTGTTGGTTGTGTTTGTACTTTCTGTTTTATTGTTATTCATTACAGCGTAATCAACTATATAATTTTTTATTTTATTTTTAAAATGTATGTATTTCACACGCCGGCAATAAAAAA
The DNA here is from genome assembly GCA_035041535.1 of Drosophila cognata. Taxonomy (NCBI): domain Eukaryota; kingdom Metazoa; phylum Arthropoda; class Insecta; order Diptera; family Drosophilidae; genus Drosophila; species Drosophila cognata. The sequence goes on along the minus strand of JAWNLC010000234.1, from coordinate 11,277,456 downwards.
AAAATTATTGTGTAGCAACACTTAAAAACGGAAACTTGTAGTTAAAATCCCCTGAGAAGAAACACACCACATTAGCGGAACTGGAGGAGTCCCGAGTACTGCAAGAGATCACAGCACAACAAGCAAACCCGAACAGCCTACATATTTAACATTTTCAAAATGCATAAGTCGAGCGAGCGAAGGAAGATAAATAAATAAAGAGTAAAGAGCCACAGAAACTCGACACATGAAAATATATTACTTACATACTTATAAAATACATAATTTACCATATAAGCATAAATTCATTATTAAAACAAATAAATGTGTAGACTTTGACAAAATGTATTGGTTAAACGCATCTGAATGCAAAATAAAAATTATTGTAAAAGTATTCTCAAATGCTGAATGCGATATTTTTTTGTCGTTTTTAAACTTCAATTATATGTTTGTAGTTATGTTTGGATTCAATGCTTTGCCAATGATATGCAGGCTAATTACCCGAAAAATGCGAATTAAAAGTCAGGCCCACAAGCTAAGTGCTGGTCTCTAATATATAATTTACGAATAGGTGTATTTTTTTCCTGTAAATATACGAATGTACAATTCGATTGTCATGCGAATAGTGTTTTCGGGTGATGTTTACCGCTTGATGTTACCGCTGTCAGCTAGACTCTTTTGTGCATGTGTGCGAACTAAGTGTGTATATATTTAGCAGAGAGCAAGCCAAGTGACTGGTGGAGAGCGGAAAACAGAGAGAGGGCTAGAGAGAGGGCTAGAGAGAGAGCATGATGGGCATGTGTGCTCTGCAGATCAGTTTCGGTTGTCATTGCGTTGCGACGCGTTGTAGCTTAACGTGGTGGCGCGCACAGGTTAATGTAGTTTACAGAAACAACTGACGAATTAGATCCATTGCGTGTAGGTTTTTGTAAGTGCTTGCCTAATATTTGTTATAAATTACATGGCAAATATTATCGAGTGTTGATTGATGGTTAACTAAAGGCAGCAAACATAAATTTGGACGTGTGTGTGTATGGGTGTGCGAGTGTGCTTGTGCTTGCATAAAACGAAAGAGAAAGCCAATAAATAATTTTCTGATTCGCCGCACATTTGTACACAAATACTGTTTGTATTTGTATGTAAATGTGTTCGTCTAAGTTTGTATGTGTTTGTGTGCTTGTGCAGCTATAGTTTAATTCAGAGAGTGCAATTAAGGCCACACTTCAAATATAACTGCTATTTACCGACAAACACATTTCTGACAAAATAAATGTACAGCGAAAATTTGTTTTTTTTTATAGCTTTATGCTAACATCTACGATTGTCAAGGCACTCATAATACGTTCATTAACAAACGCAAATATGTAGTGGCGTCTATCGTACTTTGAGCTCAAGTGGCGCGTTTCATTAAAACTATTACCGCGACTCGCCCCACCCCTCCCCTTCCCCAGGCCACACCGATTAGCCTGGCGCTTTTGAGCACTGTGTCTGTGTCTTTTGCAGCGGGTCATAAATGTAAATTGAAGTGCCGTGGCGGACACTTTTATGACATTACCGTTACAAAAAAAAAAATTATTTCGGAGTGCTTGATGCAGATTGCTTTGCGGCGATTTAGAAATCGACAACACTACACAAACAAATACATACATATGTATATATATATATATATATATATATGTGTATACTTTGTGTGTTTGCGTATTTATCTTATCAAAAGCCGTATAGGAAGCGTCAGAATTTAATTAGTATTAAATGATTCAATGTGATTTAGCTATATGGATTTTCACTTAGTTTTTACTAATCAGCACAGGTGACTGGAGGTCTAAATTTTGAGTGGAACACTCAAGGAGATTCCGGAACTAACTGCTAATATTGCAAAATTTGAATATTGATATTGATTGCTTTGGAAATGTGAATATTTAGCCAAATAACCCATTTATGTTTTATTTATATTTTTTCTTACAGCTCAAATATGCACAAGGCCATCAAAAATAAATCCAGTAAGTAAAACAACAAAATATATATGGGTCGATTCGTACATCGGTCATTTGATATATTTATATGTATATTATATATATATTTAAAATTTAAATGGGATTCATAACTACCGAGAACGTTTATCATTAAAATAGATAAACTGCAAATCCTAAATGATATTCAACTATTGAGCAATTGTATTATCTTTTTTTTTAATTTACCATTTCCACAATCATCATATATTTACGTAATTGCCAACTTTTTTGTATTTTATGTATTTTCAGGGTTATTATGTGGCCTTAAGAGAGCTAAGGCCGACTTAACAACAGCCAAATTCATATTGTATTATGGGTTAGTATACCCTAAAAACATTGAGAATCCATTTAATACGAACCAACCATCTCTTCACAGACCCAGCGTAGCTGATAGCGATATTTATGATCTAACGGACTCGAAGAATCTTCTGGAAGATGAGCATTTGGACTTAAGCAAGAATACAGTTTTGTATTTGCATGGCTATTTAGAGGATCCCGATGTGGAGAGCATGCATGTCATCGCGGAGGCCTATTTGGAGCGCAATGACACAAATCTTATTTGTCTGGATTGGGGTGAACTCGCGGATGGCAATTATATATTCGATGCGGTAGTCAATGCAAAACAGTTGGGACCATATCTGGCCAAAATTTTGCTTGAAATGTTTGACCATGGCTTGGATATTGAGAAATTTCACATTGTCGGACACTCACTGGGCGGACAGATGGCTGGGATTATTGGTCGAGAGATCCTTAAGCGGTCCAAGCGTACTATGAAAATAAAACGGTGATTTTTAAATTAGAACTAACATGTAGTCAACGTCTTTCCTAATTTTGTATCATTTTTGCACAGAATAACCGGCTTGGATCCAGCATTTCCACTTTTCTATCTCACCGCTGGATTGGCCAATCATATCAATAAGAATGATGCCGAATTCGTGGATATTATACACACAGATGCGTGGCTCTATGGAGCACCCAGCAGTTCTGGCACAGCGGATTTTTGGCCTAATGGTGGCAAAACACTACAGCCGGGTTGTCCGCAGCGCAACTATAAAATGCTCAGCGATAATGATTTGTCGAGTCATCGGCGTAGCTGGTGGTTTTGGGCCGAGAGTGTCTCTGATCGTTTTCCTATTAAATTCGATGCCGTGGCCGCCAAAAGCTGGGATGAGTTCAAACAAAAAAAAATTACGGAATCTGCTGAGGCTGTAGTCATGGGTCATAATTGTCCCACAACGTAAGTTGATAAGAACACGAATACAACCGCTAACATGCATATTTATAATATATTTATACTACTTATTATACTTTAGTGTACATGGCGATTTTTACTTACAAACAAATGGCGTAACACCCTTTGCACGTGGCAATGAGGGTGTTACCTATGTGGATCCAAAGGAACTTATAGGCAATAACAATACTTATGAAATCACAGGACCCGAAAAGTAAATCAACGAAATATAATGTATTTAGCGCACAATTAAGTGCTATTTTAATAAATTGTTGCTTGCTTTTGTTAACTAAATATCTTCTTTTTTAATTATGTTATGTATTTTAACCCTTTTTCTTAAGTTTTCTAAAGTTTATTTTAGCCAAATGAATATGGAAATTGGTCAAGGTATGCAATGCAATATACTTAGCTGCTGTTCTTTTATTGTCGCCGAATGTTTAAACTATGTGTAAGCTAAAAAACACACATTTTGTACACAAGTTTAATTACTAGATGACATCAGCCAAGTAAAAACGGCAGGTTGCAAGAGTAATTATAATAATGGTTTATTAACAACACTTCGTGTTTGCATAACTTCGTGAAATACTCTGTTTTTAATTATTGCAAATATTAGTTTGAGCATTTCCACTCACCCAAACCATGTATTTAAGTAGAGTTAGAAACGAATGATCTTCAGTTTCTAATTTTCCGTCGATACGATTAGATCTTGACACTAATCAACTGTGTTGTGTCATTTAAGTGTTAAAATGTTTACAAATGTTTGGTTTGTGCTTATAGTTATGACAACACAAAGTGGTAATTATTACATGCACATACAAAAGGAAAACATATATCCACACCCGAATATATTATTAGTTTAGTAGCAATAGAGACTTGAAACTTTGAACTGGTCTGTGCCCGGGTCAGAAAAAGTGTAAAAACTGGAGTACTACGTTCACTAAAAGGCTAGGAAATTGGTAACATCGATTATTCCCATCATTTTAAGGCTACAGGCACCAAATTTGGTTAATAGGTTGTTGGCGATGTCCTTCAAAGGTCAAAATATACATTTGCCGACCCCCGCCACGCCGGCCGCCCGCTAGAAACCTGGAGTGATATTTGTAAGCTAGAGTCACAAAATTTTCAAAGTATGTTACTGGTAACTGCCCTAAGAGATCGATTAAAATTGGATCTCCAACTACGAAAACCGTTTGACATGTTAGAGTAAATTGATAATACCATACACACTTTTGGATCAGGAATCTCCACAAATATATTTTTCAGCCACGCCCACTTCAGCTCCCAAAATTCTCAAGGGCCCATATCACTCGTAATTAAACAGATACAGTGACCAAACTTGGTAGTAAGATTACTAGAAACCTTCTCTAATATTTTAGCCACGCCCACTTCCTCTCCCAAAATTCTCAATAGTTTATATCTTGCGCAATTTAAGACCAAAGCCTACAAAACTTGGAAGGACGATTACTAGGAAATCACTCAAAAATTTTTTGGGCAGCGCTGACTCCCGCCCCCAAAATTCACAAATGCCTATATGTACCGCAATTTTAAAGGGAAACTTAGAGGAAAGATTGCTAGAAATCTCCTTCCAAGATAGGTATTTCTTGGCTTATTGGCTCTTATGGTATCAGGTTATTGCGCAGTTACGCCCAACTGTAACGTGCGCAGTTTATTATTAATATTTTAATGAACTTGTGGTTATTTATTGAAACAGGTGTCAGAAAATTGTGTGCAGTTTAATAGAAACCAAGCGAAAAATGTTTGCATTTTTAACGAGAACTTTCAAATAAGTTAATGCATGAAAGCTGTTCAGAAGTAATTCGACATTTGTCTGAAGTTGCAGTAGAAAGTAATCTTACCGATTTGTCACAAGTGTGATTAGACAATGTGGTCAAATTTTTAACACCGTTAAGTTAAAGGATATTCTACGAAAAGTTTCGTACTCGCATTGCTAAAAAATTATTTAAAGTTTATAAAATGAAAGAAAATGATTCATAACCATGCCAGAATTTTTACCATTGTATAAACTAATTATCATCATATATTTACGTTATTATAACATTTACAAAATTTTTTATTTTCAGTGTTACTATGGAGCCTCCCTCTCTCAAATTCCAATCCAGATTTATCAACAGCTAAATTTGTATTGTTAGTATTCATGACATCATTCAATACTCCTTTAACATAAATACGCCTATCCTTATTGATCCAGCCACGATGACGTCTACAATCTTAGCGACTCCAATAATTTGGTGGGCAAATTAGACCCTAGTAAGAATACTGTGTTGTATTTGCATGGCTTTGGGGAGAATATGACTTCGACGAGCATTGAAGTCATCGCAGAGGCCTATTCGGAGCGCAGTGATACTAACTTAATTATTCTGGATTGGTCTCAACTGGCTGCTGGTGATTATGCATCCAATGCAGTCGTCAATGTACAGCGATTGGGATCACATTTGGCAATAGTTTTGCTTGAAATGTTTGATCAAGGCTTGGATATTGAGAAACTACACATAGTTGGACACTCACTGGGCGGACAGTTGGCTGGTAAAATTGGTCGAGAGATCCTTAAGCAATCCAACAGGGTTAAGAAAATAAAAAGGTGAGTTGGCAACATGAACTACAGTTCTTCACATGATAATTAATTTCATAACATATTTGCTTAGAATTTCCGCCTTGGATCCAGCTTTCCCTCTTTTCTACTTGAACGCTGGCATAAACAAACACCTGTCTAAAGATGATGCCAAATTCGTAGATGTGATACACACAGATGCGTGGCACTATGGAGCACCGTTCAGCACGGGCACAGCGGATTTCTGGCCTAATGGTGGCACTACCCTTCAGCCAGGTTGTCCGAAACGCAACTATAAATTGCTCACAGAGAATGATTTGTGTAGCCATTGGCGTAGCTGGCGGTTTTGGGCCGAGAGTGTATCCGATCGTTTTCCTGAAAAATTTAATGCGTTGGCTGCCCAAGCCTGGATACTCTTCAAGCGAAATATTACGGAATACGATGAAGCTGTCATGGGTCTTTATTGTCCCCCAACGTGAGTTAGAAGGGAGGCGAATATGCTTTCAAGAACATTGTTTTGTATTTATTTTAAATATTTTATTTTAGTGCACGTGGCAATTATTACTTGCAAACGAATGGGGAAACACCCTTTGCACGTGGAGAGAAGGGCCTTACGTACTTGTGAGGAACTTTAATGTCACGTAAATACCTACAGTGGCTCACAGCTCAATGCGACCAGTGTCAAGTAAATAGTTGCCTGCCATAAACTAAACTAAGCATTGACCAAAAAATAGGGCCCTTTTTTACATAACCCTACCTAGCTTGTGGGGAAATCCCAGTTTATTGGGGTCATATATTAATTTTGATGGTTAATATATGTACGTACAATCGGTCTTTGCAATTTTTAGTTTATGGCAGGCAATTACATTATTTACTTGGCACTGGTCGTATTGAGCTGTGAGCCACTGAGTATATTATTATCAAGCTATCAAATTATATGATTGTATTATTATAATATCTTATGATACAAATATATATATATGTTTTAAAATAAACCGTACATTTTTGAACATTAATTTGTTTTTTTGGTTTTTAAATCGTTTTTCTTCACATTTCTAAAGGTCTATTTGAAATGCGCCAAGAGAATCGATATTAAGGTATCGATAACAATGAATCTATTTATCGATATCGAATACTCAACATCTTTGCGATAGTATCGCGCATCTCTACTGGCTTCTTTCACACAACAAAATAAAATACAAGTAATTTGTTAAGAACAAAAGTATATCAAAATGAAAATAAAGCTTATTGACTCCGTTGTGCGAAGCTTTAAGGTGGCCAAAATATTTCGCGAGAACACTGACAAAATCAACGCCATCGACTTTGCACCAAATGGAGAGCATTTAATCTCCTGCAGCGAGGATGACCAAATTGTTATATACGATTGCGAGAAGGGCACCCAATCCAGAACGGTGAACTCGAAGAAGTATGGCGTGGATCTCATCCATTTTACACATGCGAACAATACGGCCATACACAGTTCGACAAAAGTGGACGATACGATCAGATATCTTAGCCTGCACGACAACAAATACTTGCGCTATTTTCCTGGACACACAAAGAAGGTGATTTCGTTGTGCATTTCGCCGGTGGAGGATACATTTCTGTCCGGTTCTCTGGACAAGACGCTGCGTTTGTGGGACTTACGTTCACCAAATTGCCAGGGTCTGATGCATTTGTCCGGTCGCCCCATTGCCGCTTACGATCCCGAGGGTCTGATCTTTGCCGCCGGCGTCAATTCGGAGAGCATTAAATTGTACGATTTGCGCTCGTTTGACAAGGGTCCCTTTGTCACTTTCAAGCTCAACCAGGAGAAGGAGTGCGACTGGACGGGATTGAAATTTTCGCGCGATGGCAAAACAATATTGATCAGTACGAATGGTTCGGTTATACGTCTCGTGGATGCCTTCCATGGGACTCCGCTGCAGACATTCACCGGCTATCCGAACAACAAGGGCATTGCCATCGAGGCAAGCTTCAGTCCCGACTCGCAGTTCATCTTCTCCGGCAGCACCGATGGCCGTGTGCACATCTGGAACGCGGACACCGGCAACAAGGTCTCTGTGCTGAATGGCGATCATCCCGGCCCTGTGCAGTGTGTGCAGTTCAATCCCAAGTACATGATGCTCGCCTCGGCATGCACGAACATGGCCTTCTGGCTGCCCACCTCCGAGGATGGTGTTTAGAGTACATAGTCTAATAAAATTTTGTTATATTTAACAATTAATACTAAATACTCTAAAAGTTGAATTAATGACAACAGTATTATAATGTTCAAATCTACTAAGTCGATCCCGTCTGCTCCTTTGCCTTGAGTCGCTCGTAGGTGGTGCGTATGGTGCTCAGGAGTTGTGTCAGATTGTGACCCATTTTGGCGCTAATGCCCAGCAATTCGGGCTGATCTAGTTGCTGCTGCAATTGTTCGTAATTGGATGCGCTGGCAGCCACATCCATTTTGTTGGCCACCACCAGCTGCGGTCGATTCGCCAGACTCCCACCAAACTGCTCCAGTTCGTGGTTTAGTTGTTGGTATTGCGTCCACGGCTCCGGTGCACTGGCATCGAGCACAAACAGGAGCAGCGTGCAACGCTCGGCGTGTTTGAGGAACTGTATACCCAATCCCTTGTTGCGATGTGCATCCGGCACCAAGCCAGGCAGATCGGCAATGGTCAGCTGCACATGATCCTCATACTGCACGGTGCCCAGATGCGGACGTAGCGTGGTGAATGCATATGGTGCCACCTTTGGCTTGGCTCGAGTCAATGCATTCAGCAAAGTGCTTTTGCCGGCATTGGGAAAGCCGATCAGGCCCACCTCAGCCATGCTGCGCAGCTCCAAAATATAGCTGCTGTCCTCACCAGGAGGTCCGTATTCGCACACCTTGGGACTGGTCTCCTTGTCTGTGGTGAAGAAGCGATTCCCCTTCCCACCAGCTCCACCACGTGCTGCCACAAACATCAGATCCGCAGTGGACAAATCAGCCACAATCAGACCTTTACCGTTGCGCACAACTGTTCCGATGGGCACTTTGATCACCGCATGCTTGGCATTTTTGCCATGGCATTCCTTGGCGCCGCCAATGCCACCTTCGCTGGCTCGGAGCACGCTGCCAACATGATTGAAGTTTCGCACATCATTGGAGGCCTGGAGGATGACGTGACCACCGTTACCACCATCACCGCCATCGGGTCCGGCACGCTCATTGCACCACAGCTGTAGGAACGAGACACAGCCGTCGCCGCCCTTCCCACCAACGGTCCTTACTCGCTTCGCATCCGAAAAGTATTGTGCCTGAAAGTGTATGCACGGATTAATTGTTATGTAAACATATTTGTCATATTGTTCCTACATCTTTGCGTGTGGACTTCCCCTTTTTGGGACGCAGTGCAGCCGCAATCTGGCAATAGTTCACTCGATTTTTGCAGAGACTTTTAAATATCAATCGGCTTGAAATTGAAAACAGCGACATTTTGTCGAGTTTCCTTTTATCTACCCAAGATATCGATATACTTGCATGTTGTCAGCTGATGCTATCGATAGTAATTCAATGCTGAGATCCCGGAGTTTTGTGCAATTCAGAAAAATGTCCATAAAAGCGGCACTCGTTGATCTTAGCGGCACTTTGCATGTGGAGGATGATCCAACTCCAAACGCTCCTGCCGCGTTACAAAGGTATATCAGGTTTAATATTTATATGTACATACACAAACATAAGAATACATATGTATATATACTTCTAGACTTCGGGACAGCGGTGTTTCCGTTAAGTTTGTAACAAACACCACGAAAGACTCGAAATCTACACTATTTGAACGGCTTTCTAAAATTGGCTTCCAACTGGAGATCTCAGAGATTTACAGTTCACTGAGCGCAGCTGCCGCATTTGTGTCGAATGAGAAATTGAATCCCTTCTATTTGCTGACGAGTGATGCACGTAAGGATTTCCCTGAAGAAGACATAAGTCGTCCGCTGGATTCGGTTGTTGTCGGTCTGGCGCCCAATGCATTCGACTACGAACACATGAATAAGGCATTCGAGTGAGAAAATTATTTTAGTATTGTGACACACAAATAAAATGTAATTTGTACTTAGTGTGCTGCTTCAGAAGAAGACACAGCTTGTGGCCGTGCATCAGGGCAAGTACTATAAGCGAGCGGATGGCTTAGCTCTGGGTCCGGGGTGCTTCGTCAAAGGATTGGAGTATGCAACTGGGAGTACGGCAACGCTTATTGGCAAGCCAAATCCCTATTTCTTCCAAAGCGCCTTGCCAACCAGCTTGAAACCGGAACACTGCGTGATGATTGGTGATGTAAGCTGAAATTGTATTCATATTTGAATTAATTGATATATTGATATGGTCATGTGCATTTCTAGGATGCCAATGACGATATTGCCGGTGCCATGAAAGTGGGTCTGCAGGGCGTACTTGTCAAGACGGGCAAATTCTTGCCGGACGCTTTGGCAGCCATGACGACGCCACCAACAGCTGTGGTGGCCAACTTTGCCGAAGCAGTTGACTGGGTGCTATGTAAAAATAGTAGTTAAATTTGTAATAGTTACGCTTTTCAAAAACGAAAAATAAGCAAATAGGAAATGCACCAGTTTTGACCGTTTCTAACACAGTAATAAATTACAATTTAGGTGTGAATAATTTGTTGAGTAAATGGAAAATAAATTGAATTTTATTTTGCATATATATTATTCATGGATGTCTTTCAATTAAAGTCGAAGCGTTGCAATATTTTTTTTCTCGTATTTAATAGAACCAATCTAACGTAATAATTTAGTTTCCTTAAATTTTTTTGTGCGCCCTATCTAATTTCGTATATTATAATACATACCAAATTAATTAAATATTCTACTGTTAAGATAAAATTAATATTCTTCGATTTGCTCTCCTATATTCATAAAAAATCTAAAAAGATTGTTGAGTATAAATTTGAACAGTAAATTAATTTAACAATAGACGCAATGTTGCATTGAAATTGACATCGATTTTTTGTGGTATCTTTTCAGTTGGTATATTTTAGTAATTGTGCAAGACTCGCAATTTGAGAACGTACATACTTTATTGACACAATGTTAGTTTATTACTTCAATTGTTTATTCACCTTTTAAGCTTTGGCGAGTTTGACTTGACGTTTTTGTTTTTGTAAATTGCACATACTGCACAAATAATATTTCGCTCAATGAGTTGGATAAATGATACCAACACGGAAACGCATTTTTATAGTTATATTATTAATTGCCCTACTGGGGCTCTTGCTACGCTTTCTACTATTTAACCGTCCACTACCGGATTTGAAGGTAAGCGATTAATTTTGATAACTAGAGAAAACGGTTGCATATATATTTAGTATATATATATTTAGTATATATATATATATATATATAAATATATATTTAAATACTTAAGAATATATGCACGTGTGCATACACGTCATTTATATTTGTATTTAACTTACATATTTATTTAATTAATAAAATGACTAGCATCTTTTTTTGTTATCATTTCACTATCATTATTATCATAATTTCCTTTACTCTCTTAAGTAAGTTTTAGCCTCGATAACGTACTCTATTTTTTCTGGTTAGATTAACTTATCTCCACATAGTTATTTTAATTATATTAATGACAATTTGTTTTGGTTCTTATTTTAACTTTTCCTGGACATCCAAGGAGGAACCAAACTACCCACGAAGCCCAGGAGAGCCAGTGTTGGTAATGGTGTTCTATGAGGCTCTATGCCCGGACTCAAAATACTTTATTACCAAGCAATTGTTGCCCGCGTACAAGAATGCTGCTCCCATTATGGAGGTTCAGCTTGTGCCTTATGGCAAGGTAAGCAAATATCATAAATGAATGCTTGAATAAATTAAAACGTATGGGTTTCGATTTCAAGGCACACACAAAGACAGACGCTGAGGGTAAACTGATCTTTGACTGCCAACACGGTGCTACTGAATGCCAAGCGAACATTTATCATGCATGCGTAGCAGAAATTATCGATGATCCATTAATTCGCTTAGAAGTTGTTAACTGTATGATTCGGGACAACCGATTGCCCAAAGATGCTATGCACAAGGTTCTATCTATTTAAATGAATATTTACATATTTCAAACATTAACGATTACATTATCATTCGCAGTGTGCCAAGCAGCATAATGTTGAGAATATTGATCTGATCCAAAAATGCTTTGATAGCAATCATGGATCGGAGTTGATGAAACTAAACGGCGATGCAACATCTGCACTTCGACCCCAAGTCACATTCATTCCAACAATAACATTAGATGGATCTCAGGGAAGACAGGCGTCAATTTTAAAGGATCTACTTGGTGAGATATGCAAGGTGGCAGCAGGCATGGAGCAGGCTGAGAAAATTTGCAAACAACCTTAGTTCAAAATATTTTTACCTAAATCAATTTTTATATATATAGACTGTAAATTTTGCAAATTGACAATTGTTTATTAAATTGAATTTTTGGGTTTTACAATTAATTAATAAATATAAAAAGTACATTCGTTAATCAACATAAATAATTCGTATAAGTTATAAACATGTTTAACTATCATAAACTAATATTAGATTGATTTACATATATTCCAATTTCCGTGCTTAGCGGATTATCATCAGCACTGGATTTGGCATGCAAATTTGCATCATCTTCACTGGCAATGGAAACCGTAAATCTTTTTATAAGGCAGCTTTTAGCGTCACACAGACTCAATGAAAATTCAATCGCCAGTGCATTTTGATTTCCGGGGACAACATTCTCTAAATGCTTTATTTGCAAAATGCATTTTCCGTCCGTTAATTGGCCACGTGTTTGCTGCATTTCCAGAGTGGGATTAATGCTTCGCATCATCCACTTTTGTGGTGCATCTGCTGTGAACTTTAAGTCCGGTGCTAGCTTGATGATGAAATTTAAAGAGCTGCGCTTGTGTTGAAGCAGAGGAATACTCTTAACCAGCTGCAAACCAGTGGCTTTCGATGCACTCTGCGGTGCATCTGTTTCGCTGGTAGATGAGGGAATTTGTTTAAAGTCGAGCAAAAATCGTCGAGCCTTATTCGTTGTTAAATCAATGATATGAATTGTGTGATTGTTTGTATCAGCAACTAATAATTGATGTCCACTTGCTTCTACGCAAAGGCCAGATGGCTCTCTCAGTGTAAGGATGCTGTCATCTTGGTTCTTGATTACCAACGTTGAAATTATATTGGTATCTATATCAATTACTTTGATTTTGTGATTATATGTGTCAGCCACATAAAGCTTGCGATCGATATGATTGAATGCAACACCCAATGGATGCTGCAATTTTGCGTTATAAAGTTTGCCATCCTCATCGCCAAAAGCAAACAAATTCTATAAAAAGTAAATATTAAAGTTATAATAGCTAAGATGCATTGGGTTGGAAACTTACCAATGGATTGCGATCTCCACCAACAACTGGCATTACTTTCCCATCGACCATTGAGGCTTTGCGTATGCTGGAGCTCTCACTATCCGCCACAAATAGATAATCGCTGGACATGGCTAAGCCGGATGGTTGCGCAAAAGCCGCATTTTGCGGATAGGAGTTGTTGCGATTCTCCTCGAGCCCGTTGCCAATCAGCGACACACAGCAACGTGGCTCAAATTTGCGGAACTTCCACCAAATAATGCCTTCGGGGAAATAGCCCCAAATCTGATGGGTACCGGCCATGGCAATCAAGACGATTGTCTTCTCGGGCACATTCAGTTCATCAACGTGGAAGGACATGTCCATGTCTCGTTTGCGAAACACTTCAACATCCCAGGGCGATGATAGCGGCTGTAATTGTCCCAATTTTCCACCCACTCGCTCGTTGCCCTGGTAACCTGTGCCTGCCAGTGTTTCAACAATTCCATTTTTCAGCGATATTTGTCGCAGTGCATGATTATCGGTGTCAGCCACAATGAGAGTGTGCTCATCCAGAAATGCAACTCCTTGCGGATTATTGAATCGTGCCGTCAATAAATCGCCATCCACAAATCCATTATCGAGTCCTCCAATCTTATGCTCTACGATTCCGGCAATTGTCACAACCAGCACACGGTTGTTGCCAGCATCAGCAATAGCATAACGATCCGAAAACCGGGAAATTTTGGCTGGGAAACGCAGGTTCGATGCTGGATGCAGATCCGTAGACAGTTGCAGTGGCAAACTGCTATTGTCGATCTTCTGCTGTCGTCCAAAATAGGATAAGGCTGCACCGACGAAGTCGTGCAGAAACTCGCTGTGTCCCTCGCCCATCAACAGCAACATCGGCAGCCCGCTCGGACTCAGGACCATTAGCGAGGGCCAGCAGCGTATGCTGAGTGCTTGCCATAGGGAGGACTTCGAATCGTTGACAATTGGATGCTTGATTCCATAACGCTGCGCTGCCGAGAGAATATTTGCGGCTGTGCGCTCATTCTCAAACTTGGGGCTATGCACACCGACAACGACGAGGCCTTTTTCAACGGGGAATCTCTCTTCGAGAGCTCGCAGCTCGGGCAATACATGCATGCAGTTAATACAGCAGTATGTGAAGAAATCCAGCACAACCAGTTTGCCATGCAATCCAGCAAGTGTCAGCGGCCGACTTACATTGAACCAATCCAAATCTATATGGAATGTTGATTATGTTTCAATTGACAATTGACATTAAAAATATATTCAATTTGGCACATACCACAATCGAATTCAAATTGCAAGGATTTGACTTTCGCAATGGAATTGTCGTCTGCGTTCCATCGTCCAAAAAACTCTTCAAATACTTTTGCTCTATTGTTTTTGTTGCTGCGATAATTTTGCTGTAGCTCCTCGGTAAGGTAAGTAACAATATCGATTGCGGACAAGTCCTCCGTGCACTCCATTCTTATGCTTTCTTCAATTTTTATTACCGTGACTGCTATTAGTAACAAAAATGATGACTTATTTAAACCTATCGATATACATATGTGTAATTATTATTTCTCCCAACTATCGATGATAGAAGCATCAGAGATCTAAGAAAACAACACAAAAGGAACAAGAAAAAAGAGAAATTACACAACCAACAACTTTTAAGTAAACCAATTAAAAATTTAAAGTTAGTTTGTTGCAAGCGAAGGATGGATAGCTTAAGTTTGGGAATGAGGTCAATTAAATAAATTAAATAATTTCAGCATTAGTATTAATTTGATCTTGATGATTTGCCTAGTAGAATGTACAAAATAAAGTGCTTAAAGTCAAAGTGCATAATTCAGGGGATTCCTTCACACCTGTTTTCAGCAGAGAATTATGCAGTCGGCCGTCACCGACTCAACAGAACGTTGCTAGTATTATTTACATTGCGAGCTGAGTATTTATTGATTTGCAGGTTACGGTCACACTGCTGGTAATTATAACTTACATGCATGTGTATATAGCGCACAGCAGAGGCTGGCATATTGTTTCTTGGAACTTAACTTGAGTAAACGGATTGTCGCTTGGTCGCTGTTTTGTCAAATATATAATAATATTCGCATTCATAAATCCTACGGGAAAAAGTCACAGCAAATACGTATTATGGAAAGAAGTGAAAAGTGCTTGAAACAATGCTATAAACGGACTAAAGTGTCAAACTCAAAAATAATTAACGACAACTCGACTTTGCGAATGCCGCGTGTGAGAGATGGAAAATCAATTGCACGTCCAAAATTATGTGTTACCTTGGAAGGTCCAAAGACAACAACAAACAACATTTGTTTTGTCTTTCTAATTTCAATTCTAACATTCACGAATTGTATACATTTGTGCCTCGGCTCTTATGCAAATGATATTGATAGCCATGGCGATGCCCCGCTTACAGAGTTAAAACCATCGAATTTACTTATAAATAATAATCTGCTGGCAGAGGACAACGTAAACAACTCCAAAACCAATACGGCTCCCAGATTGAGGCAATTACGGTTGCCAGAAATACAAAGAAGGCAAGTTTAGAAGCATTATTCCAAAATAATCTACATAAATATATGTGTATAATATAGCGTGCAATAGTTGAAACTAATATGTACATACATATGAACATAGGTACGTCATTTATATATATATATATATATATATATCTAAATATATGTATGTAGTATTTACCATGACTGACTGGGTTTGATGTACTCAGTTTGTGTGATGTGCTGTGCATGAAATATAGATAATGCTACAGAGGAAAGGCGTCAATTTTGTTATAGTGCTTCTCCATAAAAAACACAATAAACGAGAACAGATAATTTATACGATCTTAAAAAAATATATATAATCCAATGATAGTCGCTTTCATGTTGCCACTGTGTTAGAATTTTACTTAATTTCGATTCTGGAATGTTTGGCAAATATTGTAGAATTTGAATTTATTTCATATTTATGGTTGTTAATAATAAATAAATATACATTTATTTATATACGTGTGCTTATAAATATGTATTTGTTTACAATTTGTTGAATTTTCGATTTGAAGAATTTGTACACATGTTTGAAGTTTTCGAAACGAAGGTCTCGAAAACGAACAGCCAAATATTGTATACTCAAAGATCCAGCGACAATTTTTTGCTTGTTGCAGACTTGGTTTGAATTTAAGTTGACAGTTAATTTAAATAGCCAACAAGAACAAATATAAATGACTACAATATTGAATAAATTAAAGTGTTGCATTAAGTCATTTGTGATGACGATTTCTTTAAAGAATTTCCTGCCTTACATTGAATGTGCATAAATTCTCTCTTAACATCAAGCTAAATATAATTGAGTTAAGATAATTTAGTCTAAATAAGTTATAATCTTGTAAAATATTGATCGAAAGTAAAAAATACTTTGTCGAACGGAAAGGGTATTCAGATTTCAGCATCCCAATGCTAACTTTTTTTGTGTTTACATTAAAAATGACGAAATATGCTTTGTATGTGTGTGTGTGTGTGCTCATGTGTTTCTTTAAAGTGTGCTTTTATATATATGTGTCAATTAACGAGGGATCGTTGGGAACAGAACAATTTATACTTAATATATTCCCCATTTTGTTGGTAGTGAGTCTAAAACTTAGTTGTAAAATTATTTAGTTGCTGTTTGAGTATCTGTTCTCTTTAAAGATAGCTTATCTATACTGACTGGCTCTAATCTGTGTTTTTCACTGATTTTCAGTGGTAAATGCCTACAAAATGTACATATAATGAATTTGTCCACAGTTTGTACCATATATTATGTATGTTCAAAGACAAATAAAAAAATGTTATATAGCGCTACCAAATTTTCCACTGTCCACATTTTGGAAAAAAATGACCCGTTGAAAAGATATCATTTATGAGCATGATTTTTGACCTACTAATTTAACGTTTTGTATTAGTTCCCCATATTATAATTATAAGTGTTGTGGTTTTGTGCCGTCTATAAATGTATTGTGGTATTGTTTCAAGACAATGTATGCTAATTATAAATTCATCACCCAGGTTGAGATTTAGCACTTATTTTAATGCCAACTGTTTGCTTTAGTTGTATGTAACCGACAACGCAATACTCTTTTCTCAGTTGCGAACTGGAGACTGACTTTAAACTGAACTATTTTTAACTTGATCATTAAAGAATATATTATTCACTTCGTACATAATTAATGTACTCTATTTGCCTTTGGGGGGAACAGGGTACAGATAATTATATTTATTTTATTTCATATTATTCTCTGAAGCGGCTGACTCAATTTCTTGATGTTATCATTTAATGTTTATCAACGCACAACATACACAAAAACACACACACACACACACCCCCACACACTTTATGTATACACAATATGAACACACTAAGGCAGGGACCTACATAGATACTTAAATGTGAGCATGTATGGCTTATGTTTGTTTTTAGATTTGAGCCCACAATTACTTGACTTGTTGCTCTCATAAATCTCAGAATTCATTGAAGTGCAAATTTGAAAAAAATATTGAGGTCACATATATGCATACACGCAATCGAATTTATTGATTAAAGGGCACGTATATATATATTATTGTTACTTGGTACTTGCACTTGCTGAAAGAAATAACTATTTATTAAAAATATTCATACATACATAAAACACGCGTTGGGTCTGTATCTTTGATTTGTTTTGACTGCCAAATTCTATTTATAGGAAATTTTATGTATGCAAAAGCATCACCATTTCTTGCTTCATATTTATGTTCCTACATTGTATGTGTACGTTCACACATCCATACACGCCTACATACATACAAGTTGCAAAGAATAAGAAGCAACTGAGTTAAAACATTGTTTTCATTTTGTTGTGTTCGTTTTACGTTGCCGTTGGTCAAGGCGACAGTTCCTTGGCCACAGTTTGAGAAGCACTGCAGCTAACCGCAAACATTTTCGCTAATGACTCATTGCTGTGTAACCATTCTTAGCCATAGCATTTGGCCAGTCACGTCGGGCGTCACGTTTAAGTTTGAGCTAACAAACTTAGCACACACATACTCAAATGCTAACACATACATACGTAAATTCATAAGTACGCTACTCATAATACAGGTGCAAATTGAGGTACAAGCAAGTGTACACACGTATGTTTGGTGAAGCCGCAGCAAAATCAATACACACATCTAATACACACACAGGCATTTTGTATACATGCTCTATATATATATATATATATATATATATAAAACTATATTTATTTGTGTGTACACACTTATAAAATTATTTTGAATATTCCCAAACTGAATTCCGATGATTCTTATTTTCATTGTATGGCATAATCGAAATTAATCTGGATTGAGAAATTATTTCGTTTTTTTCTTATTATTGGTTTCCTCCCATATTGGCGTTTCCGATAGTTCAAAATATAATATGCATGATGAATTTTATTAAGTCATCAGTTCAATAAAATAGTTTCAGTTTTGTTGACCGGCGTTTATTTGAAGATGTGCCTACAAATTGTTTTTGAGCATTTCGAGACGCAAAATAGTTGAATTAGTTGGCTTGACAAACGAATTGAGGCAGCATTAACAATTGAAAGCAGTTTACATAATGTTTTTTTTTTGGGTCTCTCTGAAATTTATGCTTGAAACTGGAAGTGGCAAGCTGTGGGAAAGTGGAAAATACCAATGTATTTGTGTTTCTCACACTATATGTGGTTAAAGATAGATAGAATTGCATGAGCTCCATTGGAGATAAAAAAAAAAATATCAATCTGTTTAAAATGAAGAAAACAAGCCTAGTATTTTTTTGGGACAGATTTTGTTTGTTTACTCAATAGTATAAGTACTATATACTTTACGTGCCTATAAATAATAAATAATCAATCATTGCGTTGCGAACACGTGCTTCATACAAAAATACAGGTTAAAATAAATTGGGATTGATAAAATCAAGCAAAAACTTTTAAGTGGCAGTTAACTGCAGCTTGTTGTTGAAACCCTGAGCACAAATACACACACACAGATAAATTGAGATTGTCTGAGATTTGTACTCGATCGAGTGAGATACATATGTATATATACACAATTGTTGATAAAGTTATAGTGATAAGACAATGTCGCTTCTGACGCAAGCTCAAATCTTGCCGGGCGAATACAGTTCAGATAATCTGTCTTCGATGTGGTTAAATTTATTAATTTCGGGTTTCCATGGCACGTTTATAAATCAGCTACATAAAGATCTCAAACGATTTGATGACTAAAAAATACGACTTTTGGTAACATTGCATAACACTCGACGGAACATTAATTACGTCAGAAATGCTGTTTGATCAGGCCTAATCAACTTGGTAAAAAATAAATAGATAGCAATATATATTTATAGCAATACATATTTATCTGGTGCAAAAATAACACATCGTTTGGTAAATTTGCTAAAGTTTGGGTAATTTTTATGATGTTGATAAGATCCTGACTAAGCGCCAAGATACCAGATATTATAGAAATTGTGCTTAACTGTTTTGTTGCCAAGACAGCAGTAAAACTGTGTAGATTCTGTGACTAAGAGAATTTCCCAAAAATTAATTTACATTTAAATTATATATGTAGCGGATGCTTGTTTTTTCCCCCTTTTTGTTATAATTTTAAGATAAATTTTTGCCATAATTATGGAATTATTAAATGAATAATAATTGAATTTCATTTTAGAATTCGGTTAGCCCGAAAAGCGAAAAGCAATATACGCATAATTGGCATGCGTCTGGAAAGTGAGGGCCAGGAGTATGAAGATAGCATACCAAGTGTATTGAGCAATAAGGAGCACACGATTCGCATATTCGGTATTGGACTGGAGGAGAAGACAGTAATTGCGTTTACAAATGAGGAAAATGAATATCAGGGAGCCTGCCTCAAGCCGGCCACAGAAATCTTTCAGCCAAAAGAGGTATCGCCTGATGGTAATATGGCTATATATACGGTGAAATTCCCGTACTCCAAGACCGAACTGTATGTTTGTGCGAAAATCGACGAGGGAATTGCTGTAAGTTGCACTATTGCTTGATCGATTTCGACAACAATTTACTACAATTAATACATTTATTGCTTAATAGCACAGCAGCGCAGCAGCTACGACACCCCTAGAACATCAGGGCAACGCGGAATGGATGAAGATCCGAACGCACGAACCACTTTTGCCTCTTTGGTTGGCTATAGTCGTCATTGTGATATGCCTGTGTTTTTCGGCCCTATTCTCGGGCTTAAATTTGGGCCTAATGTCCTTGGATCGTACCGAATTGAAAGTAAGCAGCATGTATTAACAAAATGAAATAGTTATTTAAAAAATTGTTTATTTTAGATATTACAAAATACTGGCACGCCAAATGAAAAAAAGCATGCTGCGAAAATTGCACCTGTGAGAGATCAAGGTAATTATCTGTTGTGCAGTATCCTCTTGGGTAATGTGTTGGTTAACTCCACCTTTACCATTCTACTGGATGGTTTGACCTCTGGACTTTTTGCTGTCTTATTTTCCACCCTGGCCATCGTCCTCTTTGGTGAAATTACACCTCAGGTGGGTTCTAAGTTTAATTCGATGAGTGTGGTTCTGTAAGAGTTACATGCTCAATCAAAGTGATTCATGATTATGCATCCAATCCCACATACATACATATACGTTATTATTATTATATATTTGTGATTCATAATCGTAATATTTTGCTCATTTTTATCGCACTTCTGCATACGCCTTTTCGCTTTATTTCTTTCTGGTTTTAAAATAGATGACTTTGATTTGATTAATGCTGTTACACGACTCTCTCATCTTTAAATTTAAAAGCAAACTTGGTCAATATTCAAATGCATTAATTTTAAAAATATTATTTCGCTTACAGGCTGTGTGTTCAAGGCACGGTTTAGCAATTGGAGCCAAAACCATTATGATAACCAAGGGGGTAATGGCGGTAACAGCACCGCTGTCGTATCCTATTTCTCGTATCCTAGATGCACTCTTGGGTGAAGAGATTGGCAATGTTTTCAATCGTGAACGCCTCAAGGAACTTGTTCGTGTAAGTAACAACTACGACAAACGCTGATGCTAGAATGAAATTTATAAATATCTTAACCACACAGGTCACCAATGATGTCAATGATCTGGATAAAAATGAAGTGAATATTATATCTGGAGCATTGGAGCTGCGTAAAAAAACGGTTGCCGATATTATGACACATATTAATGATGCTTATATGCTTTCGCTGGAAGCCCGGCTCGACTTTGAAACGGTGTCTGAGATCATGAACTCGGGTTATTCTCGAATTCCCGTTTACGACGGCGATAGAAAGAACATTGTTACTTTGCTGTATATCAAGGATTTGGCATTTGTTGATACTGATGATAACACGCCCTTGAAGACACTCTGTGAATTCTACCAGAATCCCGTTCATTTCGTTTTCGAGGACTTCACTCTAGATATTATGTTCAATCAGTTCAAGGATGGTACGATCGGACATATTGCTTTCGTTCATCGTGTCAACAATGAAGGCGATGGAGATCCCTTCTATGAAACCGTTGGTCTTGTCACATTGGAAGATGTTATTGAGGAGCTTATTCAAGCTGAAATCGTTGATGAAACGGATGTTTTCATCGATAATCGCACAAAAATTCGTCGCAAGCGTAATAAGAAAGCCGACTTTTCGGCATTTGCTGAACGTCGTGAGACTCAATCTGTGCGGATTTCTCCTCAATTAACTTTAGCAACATTCCAGTACTTAAGTACAGGTATATATATGCAGATATATATGTGTGTACATAATGCAACATTATTATATTAATTTCACTTACAGCTGTTGATGCCTTTAAGAAGGACGTTATTTCAGAACCGATCTTGCGGCGATTACTTAATCAAGATGTTTTCCACAATATTAAATCAAAGGGGAAAAATAGGGACGACCCTTCATTGTATATATTCACGCAGGGAAAGGCTATCGACTATTTTGTACTTATATTGGAGGGCCGTGTCGAAGTGACGATTGGCAAGGAGGGTCTTCTCTTTGATAGTGGGCCGTTTACTTATTTTGGAACTCAGGCATTGGTGCAGAATGTCGTTGTTGGTATGCACGCTAAATAGAAATATACTCATGGACATTTACTAATTAAATCTTCCGTTATATGTAGATTCTCCAACTCAGATGGGATCGCTACAGTCTTTAAATATGGATTCGAAAATTCGACAAACTTTCGTTCCTGATTACTCTGTTCGCGCCTCTACGGATGTGATATATATTGCCATTAAACGTAGTCTGTACCTTACTGCAAAGAAAGCGACTCTATTAGAAAAGAGTCGCAAATCGGGAACGTTTTCAAGTGAAACATTCGATGATGAAGTTGAACGTCTACTGCATTCGATAACGGAAGATGATAGGTCTCGGTTTCTGACCACCAGTCAGAGTGCAAGACGTTCATCCAAGCCGAACAGGAGTGGAGCATCGTCACCCTTAAACAATGATCTATCGCATGATGATAGAAGTAACAGTGCTAGTGGTCAACTCAACACGGGTCATCGACTTGGTCCTGAACGTACGGAAGATGGATCATTGAGTAGTCTGGTTACTTCGGATGTGACAGGTGATCTTCAAAATGGAGAAAACGATGAAAGGAATGGAACAGCGGCATCCACGCCGCTTTTGCCAAAGCCCGACGAAAGTATAGAGCCTAGGCTAAGTAAAC
Source organism: Drosophila cognata (assembly GCA_035041535.1). NCBI lineage: Eukaryota > Metazoa > Arthropoda > Insecta > Diptera > Drosophilidae > Drosophila > Drosophila cognata. The sequence continues at coordinate 11,254,518 of JAWNLC010000234.1, read as the reverse complement.
CTCAATAACAACAGTCTTCGGAGAACCCTTTACATTAAGACCTAGCTGCCGCAAATTAAATTTTTCATACGAGTCACTCGCCGTTCTTTAAATGCAACACCAAAACATGCTTTCTTTTTTCCTTAAATATTGTTATTTATATTAGTGCTCGTTTATCGAAATCAATTTGCAATTTGACTAGAATTGTGTTTTTCCTTATATTGTAAAACTGAATTAGAGATTTATGTTTAGATACAAACACAAATGAAAAAATGCTAAATTTTCTATGATAGTTTCTGTATCAAAATAACAGTCCTGAGATTTCTCAAACCTGAAATTATTACACACATATTACACATGTATTACCTCATGAAGTTCGTACTTAAGAAGAGAAATTAAGCACCATTGCTTTTCAAATCCACACCCTATTTCTACTTCCTATTAAATGACGTAAACTACTGTGAATATGACCGCAGATTTAATTAATTAAGAATTTGTTGTTAAATTTGTTTATTGTTCAGCTTACATGCATAAATTGGATAGTTTAGTTCCCCCTTTCAAAGTGAAGTCTAAAGAAAATGTTATATTAGTAAGGATTCTCCTATATATACTTTACCAATGTGTGCACAAGTTTTGTTTTACTGTATTGTTGTTTAATACGATTGCGTTATTAAAATGCATTCTACAATCAATTTATCCCACACACTTTATGTAGCATAACTGTATTAATTGAGAAGTTCAAAACTTCTCATTCGTTATTTATTTAACTAAAGGTGTTAATTAGCAGTTTATAATGTATAATAAAAATGAGAAGCGTATATATATATGCATATATTACCTATGTTAACTTAGAGTAAATGCATAACTACATACATACATAAATATATAACTACAACTACAAACAGAAAATACAATATGTACATACATGAAGAAACAGCGTTAATTGGTTTTTATATGTCCATCGCATTTGTGAGTGGCGCTAAGTTATGTGGCTGTTCCGACCAGGCGTTGGCATTAGATAAATAATTTTTTTTTTAAAAGATTCTTGCAAAGAACCTACATACATCTACTAAAATACGTGCTTGCAATAAATTATAAATTTTAAAGATTCATATATATACATATATTTAATATTAAAAGATAAAAGAAAATCAATTTAAATAGAAATACTTTGTTACTTCCTTATATGTATTTACAATATATATTCGTATATAAAATGTACACGATTTTTAAAACCATAATTATTTGGGTTCTTATTCGGGTCAATGTTTACAGTTTTAGAACCACTGGCCACTATTGTTATTTCTATTATCAAAAGGCACGTTTCCACCTGATCTCATCTGTTCTACAGTTGGTTATGTCTGACTGATAAATTTATAGCTGGCTTTAATTTTAAATGCAAATTAAGCAAAAAGCAACGTTATCAAATTTACAATTTATTAAAAGTTAACATTTAACAGTAGAATTTAAACTGCGATTGAATTGAAACACAAACCGCGGCTTGCATCTGGCAAGATAAATTGACACTGGAGTGTAAGCCCACTGTTAATTTATAATAATATAATAATATATAATAATAATAACCAATAATAACATAACCAAAATAATATACTCTGTACCTTCAAAAAAATCGATAAAAATATGAGCTATCGAAATTGCACAGCACCATTTGAGTTTAACAGAATAACATTAACAGTTGCACAAACAAATCTTTGGTTTGTTGTATTTAGTTTGTTTCGTTGATTGCTTTTGGAAAAAATGCATCGGGGTGGAAAGTCACATTCGCGTGGCGGCAAATCCCACTCTCGTCCGCCCGGACTGACAGGCAAGGAGATTGGCCTCTATTACAGGAATCTTGCTCGCCAGCGTAAAAACAATGTCACCGCAGATGAGCCAAAAATTCGCCTCGGCTGTGATGTTAGCGTTCCGCCGGGAATTCTACGGCGAGTCATCGAATACCTGGATCAGTTTAAGGCTGGTCGTGAATCGAAGGAGCAGCACTTGGATGCGAAATTCAAAGAACAGTTTCGCCATTTGTTGAGTGTGAATTTTGAAACCTTCATTGAGACAACGAAACCAATTGATGATTTAAAAGTGCGCTATCGAGGACTGGATGAGTATCTGCAAAACCAGCAGAAGGAGTGCATGGAATCTAAAGATGTTCGAGCACGTTACGAGGAGCGCATGAAATTGCCAACAATGAAGCATGCAGCTGATATTATCGAGGCTGTGAGTCAAAACCAGGTGCTACTAATTGTGGGCAGCACCGGATGCGGAAAGACCACACAGGTGCCCCAACTCCTGCTGGACGATTGCATAGCAAAGGGCATTGGATCTAGCTGTCGCATTGTGTGCACACAACCGCGTCGTATCTCGGCCATCAGTGTAGCGGAGAGAGTTAGCTACGAGCGTGTGGAATCCCTTGGCCAGTCGGTTGGCTATCAGATTCGCTTGGAGAGCCGTGCGCCCCGAGAGCGCGCATCCATCACATACTGCACGACTGGGGTGCTGCTGCAGCAGTTGCAATCGGATCCACTGATGCTCAGCGCCAGCGTTCTGGTACTCGACGAGATTCACGAACGGAGCGTGGAAACAGATCTTCTGATGGCATTACTTAAATTAATTCTGCCCCATCGACCGGCGCTAAAGGTGATCCTGATGAGTGCCACTGTGCGGGAACAGGATTTCCGTCACTATTTCGAGAATTGTCGAATGCTTCGCATAGAGGGTGTCATGTATCCCGTGAAGATGCTCTATCTGGAGGATGTACTAACCCTTACTGGCTATCAGTTTGAAAGCCGACAGAACAGACGCCGGCGAGATCAGCCCGAACATAGAGCCATGATCGAACCATATTTAATACGCCAGCGTGGCAGGTATGATAACAAAGTCTTAGATCAGCTCCGGCTGCCCGAATCGGAGGGTTGCGAGGACATTGACTTTGTGGCCGATCTCGTCTATTACATATGCAGTAGCCAGCCAAGTGGTGCCATATTGGTGTTTATGCCCGGCTACGATAAGATCTCTAAACTGCACAACACACTGACAAATCCTCGCTCGGCGCTGGGCCAACGATGGCGGGATCAGTTGATAGTCTATCCACTGCACTCGCTGCTGCCATCCGAGGAGCAACAGTCGGTGTTTCGGCGAGCACCGCAGGGCAAGCGAAAGGTTATCATCTCTACGATTATCGCGGAGACATCGGTTACTATTGACGATGTTGTCTATGTGATCAATACGGGCCGCACCAAAGTCACTAGCTATGACATTGAGACGAACATTCAGGCGCTGGAGGAGTGCTGGGTCACGCTCGCCAATACACAGCAGCGCAAAGGACGCGCCGGACGCGTTCAGCCCGGCATTTGTTATAACTTATTTAGTCGGGCACGGGAAGCACAGATGGCGGAGGTGCCAACGCCAGAGATCTTGCGTTGCAAACTGGAGTCCATTGTGCTCAGCCTCAAATTGCTGCACATCGAAGATCCGTATGCGTTTTTTCCAACAATGATCGATGCACCAGTTCAGAAGGCCGTCAGCAATGCGGTTAATCTGCTCAAGAGGTGGGTGTGTAACCAATTAAATAATTAATCACTGATGCGTTACATGTGTCTCTCAGAATTGAAGCGCTTGACAATGTTGGTCAGCTAACGCCGCTGGGCTTGCATCTGGCCAAGCTGCCCATTGATCCGCAAATGGGTAAAATGATTCTCATATCAGCACTATTCCGTTGCCTGGATCCCATTACGTCAGCAGCAGCTGCTCTCTCCTTCAAGAGTCCCTTCTATACGCCCATGGGTCAGGAACGTAAGGTTGACGAGGTCAAGCGCAAATTGTCGCGTCAGATGCGCAGTGATCATCTAATGGTTCACAACACCATTTGTGATTATCGCGAGAGCTGCGAGGCGCATCAGGATCGCAACTTTTGCTACAGTAATTTCATCAGCCAGAGAACAATACAGCAGCTGGAGCGCATGAAACAACAATTTGCAGAACTCCTAAACAATTACAAGTAAAGAAAAATCTATCAGTAATTAGAAATCGAAACAATCCACATTAGTGAAAGCCAGATGGAGACATCTACAATCCCAAATTAATTAATTTATAAATTTATTTGTTAAACAGGTCTTAAGTGAAAGGCGATAAAGTTCCTGTTTATAATATTTATTCTGTTCACAGATTTCTAACTTCGTCAGATTGTTTGCACGACTCTTCCAACATCAATTCTGAGAAGATTCCACTACTTCGCGCCATAATTGGAGGTGGCCTCTATCCAAACATGGCACACTTATGGTGAGCTCAACTCCATTAATATCTTCTACAAACCAACCAGTTTTATATTTTGCTTGTCTCAATAGCAAATCTCGCCAAATTAAGAATCGAGTGCGCGCCATTCATAACATGTCCACCGACGATGGTCGTCGTTGCAATTTCCATCCCTCATCGGTGAACAGCGGCGAACGAGGATTTGATTCGAATTACTTTGTGTACTTTCAACGGCAGAAATCTACAGCGCTTTATCTTCTGGACGCCACCATGGTGTTCCCCATGGCTCTAATCATTTTTGGCGATGGCGTCGAGTCGGGTGTCGTTGACAAGACACCATACATATCGGTGGCTCAAACATATTAGTAAGCACACATTTGAAATGGTCTTATACAAGAATTTTATTGTGACTCTCGTTTCCAGTTTCAAGTGCGACCCGGAGACAGCGTCTGTAGTAATTGATTTACGGAAAAACTTGGCCCTGTTGCTGCTTGAAAAGGCCCTGAATCCAGCTCAAATCACAAAAGACAGTGATGACAACAAGTTAATCCAGTAAATTACTTTCATGTTTGCATTATTTCCATCCCTATTAAATAATTAACAATGTTACAATCCTCTTAACTTTTGACAGAGCCATAGAAGTTCTTCTCTCGATCGATGAAAGGATGGGTGACGACGACGCCGAAGTAATGGATTCTGATGAGATTGATGACATTTAAATTTGGGTTTTTTTTTTATATAAATAGGTTTATTGGTTAAATGATCGAATCACTGTGTGATGTTACCAAAATATTTATTTATAATAGCTGTATTAAAAATTTATATAAATTAACGTCGCCAGGAGTTTAACCAACGCCCAAGGCTTAGTCATCCTCAAGCAGAGCAAATACGTTCCTCGAGCGCGTTTTTTCGCAATCATCCTCATCCGCATTGGTTTCGTCGTTGGAGCTGTCCTCGTCATTGTCATCGCTGTCAGCGGCTATAATAAATAATAATAAATATTAACAAATAAATTTAGAGCTGAGCTTTTGTGTTCAACTTACTATCCGAGCAAATCGAAGAAGTGTCCTCATAGGTCTCGCTATCTGGCTCATCAACATCCACCTGCTGATATTTTTTCACCTCGACCAGATCGGGATGCTGTTGCCATCGTTCGCGTTGATCCTCATAGCCGGGCGGATAGAACTGCAGCACCAATTGCTGTTGACCAGCCAGACACATACGCAATATATGATTGGCGGCACGGTAGCGATCCGGACGCGCTGCTTTGGCGGTGAGAAAACCGCGCTTATATGCCCAGGCATCCGAAATAGCCACAGCCGACCACTCGCTGTAATCCTCGGGCAGTGGCAATCGGAGTAGCTGCGGCAGATCCAGGTGCTCGCCCAGCAGCTTAAGCGAGCGATAGGGCACTTGCAACTGGGAAATAGGAAAACTGCCGAGCAGCACTTGTAGACTCTTTGGCGTGCTGGAGGGGAATACGAGACCAGGACAGTCGCAAACGCGCACATGCTGCGATAGGAATATGGTCTGGAAATGCTTGGTGTGGCCGGGTGTACGACTAACGCTAACCACTTTACGTCCCTTGAGTGCATTAATCAGCGATGACTTGCCCACATTGGGAAACCCAAGGCAGCCAATGCTCAACACGCCGTTGTTGAATTTCTCGTGCTGATGCGGTGTGGTATCAATTGTATTACTGATTTTCAATTCGCCTTCGCATTGCGTCTTTGTGGTGGCATCCACATCCAACTCCTCGTTGCGCATATCGTCGCGAATCTTTTGTTCCCATGCCGAGAGATCTACGTCACCTTGGACATAGCGCTGGCATTCGCGATAGATGTTATACACTCCCTCCAGGCTCTGGTGATGTCTACCACGCTGATTACCCTTACGGCTGCGCGCCGAATGCGATGCAAAGATCACCAAATGCACCTCCGGGTAGTGCTCGTTGAAATAGTGTCGCCAGGCGACGACAGCCTCGGGTGCAACAAGATCCACTTTATTCAACACAATAATCGCATGCTTTTGCAGAGTGTGCACAATGTAGTCGTAGAGTGAGGGAGGAAACATCAGTGATGCATAGCGCACATCCACAATGATGAGCAATACGTCGGATAATTCCAGGACGCGCCAAAGCTGACGCCACGTCTCCAAGTTAAGCTCAAAGAGGGACAGTTCTTTGACATCGCCACGCTTCTGCATCAGCTTGTCCATATATTCCTGCAAACCATGACGTCATATGTCCATTCATTCCCAAATCTATCAAATTTAATATAATAATTCTCATACCTTAAAGTACCGATTTTCATTACGATCCAAAAGCTCCTTGCTCTGCTCATAGTTCCAAGGTGGTCGCACTGGAAAATCATAACCCTTGAAATAGCTCGAATCGATCTCCCTTTGTGTCGCCGTCAGCACATCGAGGGGCTTGAATCCCTCCTCCTTCATCAGTTCGATCTCCTTTTTGTTCTCCTGCATGAACTGGAGATTGTAACGGTTCACATTCTTATTGCGCCCTCCGGCGCCGCCGCGTGGAAAGGGCTGCTCCATAACCTTGCGATCCATTGTCGTCTCGGGCGCATCGCTATCCTCATAGGATTCCTGATTGGCGCGCAAGTACTTGGATGGACCTGCAAGTAGCGTTAAAAGACATTTCTTTGTGTTTGCAACTTAATTATTTATTTACCTTTTGTGTTGCGCTTTTGTAGCAATTGGTCTTTCTTCTTTTTGCCACTAAATGGCCCTTTTCGTCGTTGCTGAGGCATCTTGAAATGTTATCCGTGATTATTATTGCTATGTTGCATAATTTGGCAATTATTAATTTACTTATTAATATTTTAATTACTCTAGTTTACTAACCTTGTTTGGCTTTATTCAAATCGCTCGATTGTTTTGACAGGCAAATGTCAAAATACAAAATTTGAGGGCGTTTTGTTATTTTTAGGGCATTTTATCTTTGTGTTCAGTATGTTCTGGTATTAAGAAAACAGTTTCAACTGCGTTGATTACTAACCCAACTTATTGTCAGACAATAGTTATATTCGGTATTTACGTATTGCAAATTACAAACAATATCTGTCTTAATTTTGGCACACCATTCCTTCAGCGCATGGGAAACGAGAGTAACTAGATACTTGTAAAGTACTCATTCAACTTGATTGCATTACGCTCATCTCTATCGGCTACTTGAAAATGTTCTGCTTTGTCTTTTCATGTAGCATAATTGCACCCAATGCATACATCAGCTGTCTTTGTAGTTGGTATTAAAATACCACTTTTAAAGTCTGTTAAATGAACATTATTAAATATGAACTTTGTGTTTAAACTAATAATCTTGTGATGAACCAAAGGTCATATATTTGGTATTATTTTAACTTGATCCAATGCCATTAAAGGGCATTAAAGTTTTGGAATTTGTGGGCTTGGCTCCCGGTCCATTATGTGGGAAAATACTGGCCGATTTTGGGGCAACTGTTACCCGCATAGACAAGGTATGTTAATGAAAACAGGATTCAAATTGTTGCTGGACTTTATTAATAGCTTCAACAGGTGGTGGATTCGTTTGATGTGCTGCATCAAGGCAAACGCACTCTGGTCATCGATCTGAAGAAAGATAGCGGTCAGCGGCTTGTGCAGCAACTGGCCAACAAATGTGATGTCTTGCTTGAGCCCTTTCGACCCGGAATCATGGAGAAACTAAATTTGGGTCCCGAAATATTGTGCACTAGCAATCCACGTTTGATCTATGCGCGCCTTACGGGCTTTGGGCAACAAGGTCCATTGGCAGCGCGTGCTGGCCACGATCTGAATTATGCAGCTATCTCGGGCGTGCTCTCAATGCTGGGGCGCGAACATGAGAAACCAGTGACGCCAATTAATATTCTCGCTGATTTCGCTGGAGGCAGCGTTATGTGTGCCTTGGGCATATGCGTGGCATTGCTGGAACGCTACCGGTCCGGTCGAGGCCAGGTCGTGGATGCGTCTATGGTTGAGGGCGCTGCCTATGTGGCCAGCTGGCTATTCATGTCACGGGACCTTGGCATTTGGAATCAAGGACGTGGACGTAACTTGATCGATGGTGGTGCTTATTTCTATGACACGTATAGAACAAAAGATGGACTTTATATGTCAGTGGCTGCATTGGAGCCTCAATTCTTTGAGATTCTGAAGGAACGCTTGCAATTGCCGCCGGATTTTTCACAATTTGGAGATGAGCATCAATTGCAAGGCAAACAGTTATTAACGGATATATTTCTAACTAAAACCCAAGACGAGTGGTCAGCTTTGTTTGAGGATGTGGACGCCTGTGTCTATCCGGTAGTGGACTTGCAAAAGGCCCAGGAGCATCGTCACAATGCAGAACGTGAATCATTTGAGCGAGTCGCTGACGGCTGGGCACCACGTCCTGCGCCGCGCTTAAGCCGCACACCTGGCAAATTACGGCAGAATGCTCAAAGTGACGAGAAGTCCTTGCTAAATGAACTGAACCTGAGACCGGAGGAACTGCGTCAACTTCAAGAGGAGGGAGTGTTGACGTTGCCGCCGCTTAAGCCCAAGTTGTAAACATTGTAAATAAAAGACATTATTTTGGTTTCTTTCATTCAAAATACTTTTATTCTATCTCTTGCACACAAATACAATTACAATTTTTATATTCATCACGTACAAACTATCAGTCATACATTTTATAAACATTTAGGCCACACTTTATACATACTTGTTCTTAGCTTAAAGGAAGTGCAACATAAACTAAATAATTCTCATTGTTTTTAAAGGAATTCAAACAGATTTTGGGATAGACATACAATATCGTTGAAAGACAAACTTAAGAAACAAGTACAATTTCATTTCGGATTTTGCATTCATCAGTCACACCACACACCTCTTAACACACACGCATACAATTATTACACGCCTACAGAGACACCACAATACACACATTATTTTAGACTCATTTGTTTTTTGGGCTAAAGCACCGCGCGTCAGCGTTACCAATTTTTTTTTTTAAATATTAATATATATATTTATTTGTAAATATGCATTCATCCATGTATGTATAATATATGTTCATGTACGTCTGTGTAAATGTGTCTACACACAATGTGCCTGCATATATCGATATATTAATGCATCAGGCATGTGTTTCGTTTTTTTTTTTTTATTTATTTATAAGTTACATGTTGTGTAAATTTTACTATTTTTCCGTAAGTTAGTTAGTTAGTTTTCGTACGTCCAGCGTAAAGTAATTAATGATAGTCCTTATGTAGTTGTAAGTATTTATGTATTGTATAAGTCTCAGTTCTCAGTATAAAATCAGTACCATTTGTTACGTTTTCAATTTGTTTTCGTTCACTTTCCATGTCGTTTTTTGGGTTTTTGTATTATTGTTAATGTTTACACTAACAATTGTTTTTTGTTTTTCTTTTGTTTTGCTTACATTCTTACAAAAAATATTTTTCGTTTCTTTACATTTTGCTCTGCTGCGCGTGGTGCTTTAAACAACTCTTCACACACACACACACATACACACACACGCATATAAAATCATACACACGACACTCGAAACACACACACGCATATACATATATAAAATCATACACACGACACTCGAAACACACACACACAATACATAATATACGACACTCAAACCTTGGTATCGGCTTAAACCGATTACGTATATACTTATAGACTAATTGGACTTGCAACGGCCGAGTTATAATAATTATTATAACTGAGCCAGATCGACCATTTGATTTTACAATTGATTTATGATTTTTTTATGTATTAGTTTTTAAATTAATTTGCGATCCTGGAATGATAGTAACATTCACACACAATATATCAGTCATAGTCTTGCACACTCAAACAACATACATTCATATACTACACATATGCAGCACTCTTCGTTAATAATATTCTTGTAAATATTGTAAATTTGTGCAGGATGAGCCTTTAAACAGGTTTCTTTCGGAAAATTTCTGTTCGCCACTTTCAGACACGCAGTCACGCTATTATTTTAAATACATCCATTGTCATCAGATATTCATCATTATCATCATCACACAAGCACAAGTTTCATCTCTCATCACGTATCATTCACCAAAATACACCTAACCTATAAGATTGTGCAAAATAAAAAAAGATTTATAAAAACGTATTAATTATCAGTATAAATATGATTGATCGTTTAGATTATGTGAAAAATGTTTCTTAACTACCTACATAATAAGTATAAAATATTTGAATGTAACTTTTATGCAACTTACGTTCGCATAGCACAGCCATAAGACTTCAAGTTCCAATTGGCGTCTAGCTCTATCTCCGGCACTGAAGCAGCGGCAGGTTTACATCTACATCAACATTTTAAATTATTTTCTCAATTCAAATTGTGTTTACAATAAAATTGTAATGCAGATCAAATTAAACAGTTGCCAGTTCAAAAAAGTTGCAAAAAATAACAATAAATATATAGATATGCAAATTTATGAAAACAAAATCAGCCAAACCGAAACTGAACTTGTTGGACGGCTGTGTGATAATTAGATTGAGTCTAATATCAATACCAATCGGAATACATATATTTAAATTTAGTATATCAACTTTGAAATGGCATATGTTTTAACAAAGTGGTAAGTGAATTTCTTTTGCATTTTACCGAATGAATCGTACAAATTGTTACATAATTAAAGTAGTTTAACAAACGGTATATCAAATTACAAGTTGTTTTCTTCTATGAGACACATTTGCCACTTAAACTAATGTCCCGGTCATATCCGAGAATTGTATTTTACTTTTTGTTGAAAGACATCATTTGCATTTGCTTTTGCAAATAATTGTCAAAAGATTTTAAACGGGATTATTTGTTTCGAATTTAATTATGCTTGAAATACATTTCTTTTGGCTTTTGGGCACCTTGAATGTGTGTGTATATATGTGTTTATAAGTGTTGCCATTTTGGTGGGATCACCACTAGCATTCAGTGGATTTATTAACTTGCTAACGAAAACAGCTTCTTTTTTTTTTTTTTTTTTTTGATTTTTTGAATAGCCAATTTAATTTGGGTTTGCTGACAATTCAATAATTTTTATTTGCTTATTAATTATTATAGCCAAAAACCAGATTTTTTGAATCCCAATTTTTTAATATTTTTTTTTTTAATTTTCTAAGGTTTTCTTTTTTTTTTTTTTTTTAGTTTTTTTCTAGTGGTTTTTCCCCGAAGGCTTTCAGTGTTTTTTCCGAGCGTTGGCAACACTAATGTGTGAAAAAAGATTGTTTTTGTTAAGAAATCAACGTCGTGTTTTTATGTCCTAAACTGTCCTAAAAGTTGTCTATGTAGTCTACTAATAATAGTATGTAAAATGAAGTACTGTAGTGTTACCCTGGTCCGTTTTCGTGAGTTTAGTGGTAGTTGTATTATTTGTTTGTTTGTTTAACTATGTATATATACGAGTACAATTCGATAAGACGCTGCAGGTAGTTGTTTGGTTGTTACTGTATTCGTTTTGCTTATGTTTTTTTTTGCATATTGTTTCTTGTCATTTAAAATAATTTGCAAATTTAGCGTCATTACTTGGATTCGGAATCAATGTGAGCTAATTAATACAAATAAATCAATTTTTGCTTTACAGAACTTTTTTCAATTTATATGCTTACTTAAATATATATATATATTTTTTTGTATGTGTTTGCTGTTTTTGTCGTTTGCTGATTCCTTATTATATTTGTTATGAGTGTTTTGTTTTCTCTTCAGTATTTTCCCCAATTATAATTGGCATCCGTTTAAAATCTTTTTTTTTGTTTTTTTCGTTTTTGGTGTTTATGAATTTAAGTTTTGGTATCTCGGCGCATTTGTTTTTAAATTTGCTTACAATTAAGTCATTCATTTCATACATATTTCAGTTATGTTTACTGATCACTAGAAAAACCTTACATTTAGTAATATCACACAACACACGCCACACACGCGCGCATTTGAAGTTTGATATGGGGTAGAGATTGTTGTCTCTCTCATAAAACTTCAATCACAAACCATTTAGTTTCAGTTCTGACATCCACATTCTTCAGATTCACACTATAGATAGACGTGGAGATTTGGTAATCATTTTCAAAGGATTCATTGGAAAGTTGTTTGGGCTGATGGCAGTCACACTCAACACACACTCTCATCAAGCAATCGGCATTTCAGACTTAGTACTATTTCTCTCAGGCATTCGATGCATTCACACGATTTTTCATGGCATACCCATTCACATAATCACTAAATTGCATACATATATATTCATACACAATACAACACACACATACATAATACACATGCAAACACGCACACATGTACAACACACACGTTTAATATAACTGAAGATCTCACTTACACAGCAGAACCTTCTTCGGTTCTTATTTTCTGTTTGTTATGGAAGATTTTACATTGGGTAGACCTTAAGAAGTATGTTGCAGCCATAAGACGATTTTATCCAATATTGCTGTGTATTTAATGTAGTAGTTTTAAGTGTATTATTGGATTTATGTAGTTTTTATAAATTGTTACCGACTTTTTACTTATATTAACAACTCAATAGAGACATACCTAAAGTTGTTTTTTTTTTTTTTTTTTTTTTTTTGTTTTGTTTTTTTTTTGTGAAATAATGTTTAAAATCGGTTTCTAATTAGTCATAGCAGGAATTGTTGCGCTATCATGTTGCTTAAGCGATAAAGTTGTCATAGTGCTTATAGAGAAAGTGAATTTTAGTTGGTAATGGGGACTTTGATTACGCTGCTTAGGAAATATCAAATTAACTAATAAGCTCACACAAAAATAACAATATAAATATCATAATCGTAGCAGGATTTGGCTTACAATGAAATGTATAAACAAAATTGTCTTAAATTTTAGATGTCGCACAGCAACAATAAATCGGACAAACAAACAGCAGATAGAATTTTCGAATTCGGACTGAACTGTAAGAAGATGTGTAAATAAAGTCAAATGTTTTGATTTTTGTTAAATCAGAACACACTACTCACCAGTTTGGCTGCGAACATACATAGCTAAAATGGAAACCCAATTTACTGGGCAATGACCTGGCTGTTCATCTTCTTAATCTCCTTGGCAGCCCATGTGCATAGCATTTTGGTGCGCTGACCCTTGGAGCGCTTGCCCTCGGCGAGGAATTGTGTAATGATCGCATCATCCAGCAATGGATAGAGACGTGGTCCGAACGAGGTGCACAAATCACCGATGAAGCCCGCGGCACTGGCCATCATCGAGTCGGAGACCTCGCCTTCTTGCGCAATGCGCTTTATGAAGTTAATAATGTGCATCAGATGGGGCTCCATATGGAATACATCCTGATTGGCAGTCTGATCGACTCCCTTGAGACCCTGAATGATCCCGGTATAGGCCTCCAAAACACTCTCGCGCAGCTCATTGATGTATTCGCTCATGTCGAAACTAGAGTTATCCACCTAAAATAATATGAAATTTTGTTATTGATGTTAAATGGGAAATATCAGCTTTAATTTTTCCTACCTGCAAATTGGAGGCAGCACGTAACATGTCCAAAACGACATTTAAATACTTCAAAAACTCGCTGCCAATGCTTAGCGCCATATCGCCAAAGGCGGACAGTATTTGCGGCTTGACACTGCGATGAAGATTCGGCTCAGCGAGATCGGTCATTAGAACGGACATAATCTCATCGCAGTAGGGCACCATCAAATGTTTGAGGGCTCGGCAGATGTCCCCGGTGAGTCCAACGGAGGCGCAGCAAACCTGGTACTCCTGATGATTCTTGAGACCCATTATTAGAAAATCTTTAAAGGCCGGCATGTATTTGACAAATTGAAAGCCAAGTAGCTCGACCAGTGTGGAAACGGCCAAGAATGCATCCTCTTGAACGCCGCCCGACTTTCCGGCACTGGAGCTAAACATGGTCAGGAGAGCGGTCATGATGGCGTCCGAAATCTGCGGAGCATCCTCCTCGCGCACCTTACGGAGCACACTCTGGAGTGTGGCACAGAGCAGCGACTGCAGGTCATTGAACTGATGGCGATCGCTGTGGTTGCTGATATGCGACTCCATCTGCATGACCTGGTTAAGACGCTCCAAAATGACAATGGTTGTGCGCTGCACAACCAGATAGCAATCCAGCGGTGAATTTTTGATCATGTCCATCAACGCCTCATAGGCAGCGCTACGTAAATTGGCCTGAGCACCGTCCGACCGATCGGTGGCCTCCAACAGTTGTGTGATAATGAACTCAAAGTAGGGCGACAGAGCATAGGTCACCGGTGTTTCTCCCTCGCTGACAATGGCCGCCTCATAGGCGGCGTCCGACAAGCCGATGAAGGCCCAGCATACGTTGGCTGCCACACGCGGTTCCGACTTTAGGCTTTTCACGAAGCACTCCAGCAATGTTTGCAAATATGTCTTGTTGATAGCGGCTTCCGGAATAATCTGTAGTATATTATTGAGTTTGATTAATTGTTTTTAATTTGATTTTAATCAGTACTTACATCGCATATACGTCCAAAGGTCCAAGCCGTGGTGTCACGCACGATGACGCTAGAATCGTACATGAGGCGTATTAGAGTTGGCATTGCCTGCTCAACAAGAGGCTTGAGCGTGTTGGTTTCCAGGCCATTGAGCACGGAGCCAAATGTCATGACGGCAGCATCGCGATAGCGCCAATTGGGCGACTCAATGTTGTCCTTGATGAATGGCAAGACATGCGGCACAATTTCGTCCTCGCAGCAGGTGGCCAACAACATTAGACACACAGAGGACGCTTTCGACGGACTCCAGCTGTCTTCGTCGTCGCACTCGTCCTGTTTGGTTAGTTTCTCAACTAGCACTGGCGTCAAGAACTGGAGAGCACCACGTGCGTAATGCTTGGAGACACGTTGCGGCGGCCTGCCTTGATCGGTTGCCTCCTGGCTCTCGATGGATAGATCGATTTCTTCATCGCTCACGTTCGACCAGAACTCAATGCCCTGCAGGGCAACGGCGTCATTGTCCGACTTCATGGCCTCCAGCGTAATGGGGAAGAGTGCCTGTGCCATGTATGGCTCCATAAATTGATAGTACAGCGACATGATCTTCACCAAACATTGCAAGGCAGCAACACAAATCTGTGTGTCGGTGCACTGCGTCGCCTCGCACACCACCTCCATGATGAAGTTTCGCTCCATGTCCTTCTCAAAATTGGCCTTGGTGAACTCCAGTGAGTTGTGCAGCGATGTTGTAGCAGCCAATCTTACATGATTGCTGGGCTCCAACTTGCGCATTCCGTGAATGATGGCCGTTAGCACCTGATTGGACTGATTCTCGAGGACACCATATCGGATATCCTGGCAAATGTAACCAATAGCCTCAAGCGCCGCCTCACGGTGCATTTCGCTGGAGCCCTCGCTGACGACTTTGTTGACCAGCGTCTGGATGAGTATGCCCCACCGACTGATGGGCAGCTCAATTACCGCCACATAGGCAACACACTGGGCGGCGCAAGAGGGTCGCGTATTCTCTGTGCCCAAGGCAGAAAGTATCTGATAAGATGGAAAAGGCATTTAAAAATAAATATATAAGTTGTTACCCATATTTAAAGCGAAACTTAAGATATAATGATCTTATATATATATGAGTAGCGCGTTTAACATACATTATTTTTGATCAGCTCTCTAGTCTCTTCGGGAAACTGGTGCCATCTCTCCTGATACTGTTGGCTGATATTTTCATCCTTACTAGTGAGGTGATTTTTCAATTGAAGACCAGCTGCCATGCGCGCCACGGCGCTGTTTGTTGTTTCCTCGAGGATTTTGGAGAGAGCCTTGAGGAATTCCGGCAGATTGCTGGCGGCTGCTTGCTCCAGAAAGTTTTTCGCCGAGAGCAGCTCATTTTTGTCTGCGGCAAGTAAAAAAAAAAAAACAAATTGAGGTTATGTTTACCAAGTCCTAAAATCTGAGTTGTTGAGGCTATTTTATGTATGTATGTATGTGTGTGCGTATGTATGCTTTTGCTCATTTGTTCAAATAAATATACACATATACGAATGTATGTATGTAGGCGATTGTTGTGTGTGTAGCAACCAAACATACGCTTATGCTCGATTGCAACCCTGCGCAACATACACATACACACACATACATACGTCACAGTCGCCGCCGACGTTGCGACGCATCACCTATAACAAAATGGCTTTTTAGCTGGCCCTGAGCAATTGAACTTTAAATGCTTTTTATAGGTGCCTCCTCCTCATCGAGATGCACATTTAGAGAATGGGTTTCATCACTTACCTGGTGAGACGGTCTTTTCCAAAATAGCAATTAATTGCATTGTTATGTCCGAAGTCATTTTTGCGCTCTTCTTACTTTCGATTTCGTGTAAAAATGTCGTAGCTGCTGTTAAAGGCGCGAATGTGTGGATATTTTTTCGTAATCGCTCAGCTTTCTATGGTTTGTTTGTATGTATGCGTGAATATATAGACAATACCGAGCGAGCAGCAGCTGCCAAATGGTTAAATAAAAAATTAAATATTTTTTTTTATAACTATGTACAGCTAACACAATAATTGAATAGTAAAAACACAAGCTAGCTTATGGAGAAATGGCGACTGTGGTTTCAACTTCAATAAAAAGGGTATTTATTTGCTTTTTAGATTGAAAACGCGACATACTATATCCGAATATTTGCGTCGTCCTAAAATTGATTTTTTTCGCTTTTTAACTTACTCACCGTTTCCCCTTTGTCTGCGCGTCTGCTGATGCTGTGTTGCTATTTCGATTTTGGCTACGCGAACTGTCGGGAAACGCGGGGCAAGGGACAAGACTGTCGTTGAAATTGTTAATGTTAATGTTGATGTAATGTTATCTAGCCGTAATTAACTTGGAACAGGAATTTTTTGTGTCCAATAAAACGTGAATTGAGAAAGAATGAGAAGCAGGCCGGTTCTGAATAATACTCGACCCCGCATGGAAAATTACTGCGCGTCGATCTTTGTGCACGGTGGCAGCACTGTTTAGTCGTATCTGCCAGTTGCGTTTGAAGTTGAAGGGCGTCACCTATAAACATTGAAATCAAAGTACCCGATATAAATGTAAATAAATTGCATTTAATTTTATATATTTATTTGTAGACATTTAACATTTAATAATGCCAATTTTCTGACAAAGACATATATATGACTATAACAGCAACCCTATGGCTATTTAACCAGGTTGGCAGTTTCATGAAGTGGCAACGCCGTTTTTGCAATTGCACAGTGCTGACGTTTGTCAGTCAGAAATAAGCCGAAAAAAAGGAAACAAAAACTTGACAATTAAACTGCGTCTGGGGTTTAAACAGACAACTTCGAGGATTTATGATTAACGACTCAAGTCTGGCTAACAATTCCTGAACAAGTGTTACATCAAAGTGGAAGTTAACTCGCTGCTGCTCCATTTTGATTGCAATAGTGTCTGCTGGTTTTGTGGTCAATAGACTAAGAATAATGATACCATCACGGTGTCAATGCACCGTTTTGGGGCTGCTTCTGCTCGTCTTGGGTGCCTGTGAAGCTTTCTATCTACCTGGTCTTGCACCGGTCAACTTTTGCAAGAAGTCCGATAGGACACCTACGTGCAAGGTAAGTAAGTGTTTGTCACATGTACACACACACACATATATTAGTGTGTTTATGTTAATAGTTAATGCTTGTGCTAACTTCTGTTCCCCAACGGAAGTAGTGATAAGCACCCTGCCTGACTACTGGGTGAGTGATATTGCTTCGTGGAATGCTATTGTGTGGGTGGCTGTGTGCTGACGTAGATACTTTTGTTTCAAACATCTTGCTTGCGTATCCAAAAGTACATGTGCTTGTGAACGCAAAGTTAGTACATAATTTGTGTCTGTGTTGATTTAGCTGGAGGTCGGCGGTAGACTAATCAAATTGTTTCACTGTCTTTATCAGTTCATCGGAAAAAGCAATCTTGATAATTGTCTCGAGTTAATCAGGAATTTTGAATGGTTTTTTTTTTTCGTTATTATTAAATTGTTAATTATGATATATGATCACAGTACTTGAAAATAGTAACCCAATATATTGTTTTTTATTTACATGCTGCAGTCTGATGTTGTTTTATACGTCAACCGTTTAAATACTGAGGAATCTGTCATACCCTATGAGTATCATCACTTTGATTTCTGTCTTGGCGAAGAGAAGAACTCGCCGGTTGAGAATCTTGGCCAAGTGGTGTTTGGTGAGCGTATTCGTCCAGGCCCTTACAAGATACAGTTTATGGAGGATGTGGAATGCGCCATGGTAAGTGCATTCAGGATGTAGTTCACTCACAGTTGGCAGTCGATTTATTTTGTATTTATTCGAAAGGCTTGTGCCAGAAATTATACCGGCGGCGTCGGGGACAGTGACCGTCGAATGATGGTGCTTAAGAAGGGTATCAGTCTTAACTATCAACATCATTGGATTGTGGACAATATGCCCGTAACTTGGTGCTATCAACTGGAGACGGGCAAGCCGTATTGCAGCACTGGCTTCCCAATGGGCTGCCTGGTACGCGCTGACGGAGAAGGTTGCCCCATCAATACGATCTACAGTCGTCCACTGCACTATTATCCATTCAATCATGTGGATCTGGAGATCACTTATCACAGTGGCGCTCAAGAGGATTGGGGCATGGGCTTTGGAGGTAGCAGCGGTCGTATCATTTCTGTTAAAGTAACACCCAAATCCGTGCTTCACACCGATGCCGCAAACCTCAACTGCTTGGGGCCTGAGCCGCTGGCCATACGCGAGAGTTCCCTTAAAGCTGGCGAAGTTCAGAATATAATTTACACGTACGGCGTGAAATTCGTGCAGAATAACGCCGTAAAATGGTCGTCCCGTTGGGATTATATACTGGAATCAATGCCGCATACAAATATTCAATGGTTCTCGATTCTCAATTCGCTGGTCATCGTACTCTTCTTGAGTGGAATGGTGGCGATGATTATGCTGCGCACATTGCACAAGGATATCGCCAGATATAATCAAATGGACAGCGGCGAGGATGCACAAGAGGAATTCGGTTGGAAGCTGGTACACGGTGATGTTTTTCGTCCGCCACGCAAGGGAATGCTTTTGTCCGTGTTTCTTGGCTCTGGTGTCCAGGTCTTGGTCATGTCTATGATCACCTTGGCCTTTGCGTGCCTTGGATTCTTATCACCTGCAAATCGTGGCGCCTTGATGACCTGCTCCATGGTTTTGTTCGTGTCTTTGGGAACGCCCGCTGGTTATGTTTCAGCAAGAATCTACAAGAGCTTTGGCGGTGTTAAATGGAAGAGCAACGTCATCCTTACTTCAATAGTGTGCCCCGGGTAAGTTGGGGCCAAATAAAATAACTACGAATGCTTACTAATTTTATATAATTTCTTTTGTCTAGAGTCGTATTTTCGCTGTTCTTTGTGATGAATTTGGTGCTTTGGGGTGAGGGCAGCTCTGGTGCTGTCCCATTCAGCACTCTGATTGCTTTGTTGGCTCTGTGGTTTGGAGTTTCCGTGCCCTTAACCTTTGTTGGCGCCTACTTCGGTTTTCGCAAACGCGTACGTAATATATTATATTTAATTTTATATTTAATTGTGCTCTAATTTACACTCTTTGACTTTTAGGCTTTGGAGCATCCGGTGCGTACCAATCAAATACCACGACAGATACCCGATCAGTCAATCTATACGCAGCCAATTCCCGGCATTGTTATGGGCGGTGTTCTGCCATTTGGCTGCATCTTCATACAGTTGTTCTTCATTCTTAGTTCGCTGTGGTCAAATCAGATGTACTATATGTTCGGATTTCTCTTTCTCGTATTCCTTATACTGATCATCACATGCTCGGAGACAACGATCTTGCTTTGTTATTTCCATCTATGCGCGGAAGACTATCATTGGTGGTGGCGATCATTTCTTACATCGGGCTTCACAGCCGTTTATCTATTCATCTATTGTTGCCACTACTTTGTCACAAAGCTATCCATTAAGGACAGCGCATCGACGTTCCTCTACTTTGGATATACGGCCATTATGGTATTCTTGTTCTTTTTGCTAACCGGCACAATTGGATTCTTTGCTTGCTTCTGGTTTATACGGAAAATCTATAGCGTTGTCAAGGTGGATTAGGCTCAGCATACATCACGTATTTATACAATGTGTGTGTGTGCGTGTGTGTGTGTGTGTGGGAGTCTGTCCGTGTGTATGCCCGTGTATTTTTGTATGTGTAGCCACAATTTACACTTAAGCCTAATGTGTGTGATTTCTGCGCTGTGCGTGAACAGCCGGTTTTCTGTTTATTATAATGAACTTATTAATATGCATATACTACATAAAAATATGTATATAGTTATATATACATATGTGAGTACGTGGTAGTACCGATGCGCGCAATAATGTTAAGGAAAAATCAGAAAGTACGAGAAAGGGTGAAAATCAATTGTGTAGTTTAAATGTTTTAAAAACAAACTATTAAATCTTTGGCAAGAAATTTCATCGTTTCAATTTAACGTCCAGTTCTCGATAAATACATACAAATACATTTCCAAAAAAATAAAAATAAAAATAAAAAAAACAAGAAATAATCATAAATAAATTACTGTTCCCTTATGTACCGCAAATATAATTATTTTGTTTAAACATGAACTTCACTTCCTGCAAAAAATGTACTGATTTGTAATTTGAAGTACTTTACCTTTTGTGTATTCGTTAAATCAGAGCCATCCAAATGATTGTAATTGAGGCTTGGATTCTCAACATCTAATTCATATGTGTAATATTTTAAAGTATGTACTTTAGCTTAAACGAATTAAAACTAACTTGGAACTAAAAAATAAATTGAAAACCAACCAAAAAATTAAAAAAAAATAAACAGAGCGCCCTCTATAGTTTAAATATTTAGATCAAGGGTTGCAACCCTCCAAACTGCATCCGATGGCAAAAACACTTTTGAGGCTTCTGCTAAAAGTGTGCAAAATTCATTTAAAAAATAAATTGCCAACTAAATTTGAGCAACTATCAATCCCAGACTAAATGACAAACCAAATTGTGGACAGTGAAGATGAATACGATGAGCTATCGGAGTTGCGACAACGAAGCCAGTCCGAGACGCAGCAATCTGTCGATGTTAGTAATCCAATGGACCTTTGTATGATTCGAACAAAAATGTATAGTTATATTTGATATGCATTTTAGGAGGCCTTCGATTTGGACGATCTGCTGCCGGTCATTGGTGAGTTTGGCAAATATCAGAAGCTGCTCGTCTTTGGCATTTGTCTGCCTGCTTGCATACCATGTGGATTTTGTGCCTTCAACCAGCTCTTCATGGCCGACACTCCTGATGACTATTGGTGCCGAGTGCCCGACCTGTTCCACATGGATCTCGAACAGCGAAAATATTTGTCCATACCCAAGGAACAGGTAAGCCAACCCTTCAAATTTTCGGTATTAAAGTCAAAATATGAAATAAATTAACTCAAGTTTTATTCGAGTTGTTGAAAAATTGGAGTTAAAGCGATAAAATTATA
This sequence comes from Drosophila cognata, assembly GCA_035041535.1. Lineage (NCBI taxonomy): Eukaryota > Metazoa > Arthropoda > Insecta > Diptera > Drosophilidae > Drosophila > Drosophila cognata. The sequence continues at coordinate 11,232,738 of JAWNLC010000234.1, read as the reverse complement.
TAGAAATTGAGCAAGTGATAATTCGGCTAAGAAAAGATCGATTAAGAAAAATGGAGTGCTCTGCGATAGCAGTTTGCATTTCGCCATTTGTCATTAGACCTGCGTATATTTTTTGCAGAATTTTTTTAATATGATGACTATGTGATGCTATTACCAGCCGACACCCTCGTGGAGGGATCAGCTTAGGAATTTTGCCTACCTAATAAATAATATCTTTCTAACGCAGGCTCATTATTTTTTTTTTAAAGGAAAACGATGAGTTGGTCTACAGTAAATGCTATACTTACGGTGTCAATTGGACGCAGTTGCTCGAATCTGTTGATAATATTGTTGACAGTGCTGGGAATGATGTGACAACACTGGAGCCCAATAGCAGCTGGCCGCTGGTCAAGTGCAGCCAAGGCTGGGAGTACAACACGACCAGTGTCTGGTCTTCGATTGTGATCGATGTGATTAAGTCCATAGCCAAAGCGATCCACAACTGATCCACATTAAGCCTCATGTAGAGCAGCTCTTTGAACATCATCATTTGTACCCTCTCATGTCATACTTTGCTCCAGCACTTTGATAATCAATTCAACACTCAACTGTTGCATCCGTTAACAGTTCGATCTGGTATGCGATCAGGACATATATCCGACCATTGGGCTCGCTGCCCTCAACACTGGTGGACCCGTGGGTGTTTATCTATTTGGACTGCTCAATGATAGAGCCGGACGCAGACTCTCCTATTTCACGTGCCTGGCCACATTGCTGGCGGGTAGTTTGATGACATCACTGAGCACCGACTTCTGGACATGGGCGGGCAGTCGTGTGATCGTCGGACTGACTATTCCAGCTGTATATCAAATACCATTTATCATATGTGGGTATTAACCTGTTACTTAACTGATGTACGGTTAATAATACCTCGGCTCTTACTTGTTTCAGCTTTGGAACTGGTTGGAGAGAAGTATCGTTCGTTTGTGACCGTGATGACGTGCACCTTTTACACGTCGAGCATAATGTTGCTTTCGCTGGTCACCTATCTGGAGCGGGATTGGGTGCGCCTTTCCTACTACACATCGATTCCATTCTATTTCTACTTCCTGTACATATTCATAATGCCAGAGTCGCCACGTTGGCTTCTGATGCGCGGTCGTCTGGAGGAGGCGCTGAAAATTCTGGAGCGTATGGCTCGCGTGAATGGGCGACAGTTTCCGGAGGCAGTGCACAGTAAGCTGGAGGCACAAATCAAAAGGGACAAACTGAAAAAGCAGAAGAAAAAGGTGGCCAATGTGGGCCTGATGGATTTGTGTCGCACGCCCAACATGCGACTAAAGACGATATTGATTACGCTCAGCTGGTTTGCCAATGAGACCGTCTATCTGGGACTTAGCTATTATGGTCCCTCGCTGGGCACCAATCAATATGTTAGCTTCTTTCTGTCCGCCGTAGTGGAGCTTCCTAGCTATCTCTGCTGCTGGTATTTTATGGACACTTGGGGTCGTCGTTGGCCTCTCAGCTTATCAATGATATTGGGGTAATTACATATATACTTTTCACAATGTTTTTTATTTTTTTATTTAATTCCTCTAATCTTATCTAGCGGAGCTGCGTGCATTATAACCGTAATGCTGCCCGATGATGCAATCGATGAGACATTGATACTCTATCTCATATCGAAGGCACTGCTATCGGCTTCTTTCCTAATTATCTATCCGTTTGCCGGCGAGCTTTATCCGACTCAAGTTCGAGGCATTGGCATTGGTGCCTCTAGCTACATTGGCGGATTGGGACTGATAGTGATACCATTTGTCACCTATTTGGGCAAGGACAACCTAAAGCTACCATTGGTGATTATGGGATTTGTATCCATGTTGGGTGGCATGACCGGTTTGCGTTTGCCAGAGACCCTGCATCATCGCCTGCCGCAGACCATCGAGGAGGGCGAAGAGTTTGGCAAGAATTGGCAGTTTAAGGATTGCTTTCGCTGCAAGCCGCAACCGTAAGTAAATGGATTACCAAATAATCAGTTGGCTCTCTTCATGTATTTCGTTTCCTTGCAGCGATGCTCTATCTCCACCATCTTCCTATGAGAACTTGGATGTATTGGGTGGCTCCTCCAATACCGCTTCCGAGGTTGAACTAGAGCTTCGAGATAGTCGGCGTCATCGGCAACAGCGTGGTTCTGATCAAAGCACACCACTGGAGCTTGGTGCAAGTGGTAGTGGAGGTGTCGGACGACCGCATCGGAATTCGATGAAGCGCTTGGTGCGCCAGATGAGCGTTATGGATACACAGCGGACTCAGGATGGCACCATGCAATTGACGCACTGGATTTGAGTGTGTGTGTGTGTGTGTGTGTGAACTGTAAATGCGTGTATTATAATTTAAAGATGTTAGAATGCCCTAGACGTGACAGCTCGACTAGGAGATACCCTGAACCCAGCTTTTAAATAGATAGCACTCATTTTGATAGAAGTTTGTTCATTGTGAAAATACGTTGTGTGGATATCAGTTTGTTCAATTTGAAAGCACATTTTGATAGACCAAATCAAAGGCTCTTATCCGATCTTATTGTAGTTTGTACAGTTGATCAATAATATGTCGGGCTGTATTATATATTATTTGAATGCGATTGCTTGTATTTTATTGCTTTCGGAAATCGATTTTATATGCGAAACGAGGACATTTCTTATTAAAATAAGATAAAATGTGCCGAATTTGAATTCTCTAGCTCTTATAGTCTCTGAGATAGGCGTATAGATATGTCTATCCAGACAGACATAGCTAAATTGACTCGGCTGTTGTTGAGTGTACACACTTTATGGATTATATTTTAGCACAACTTCCATACACCTTATTATTTCTTATTTTTCGTTGGTTCAGGGTATAAAAACAATAAATAAATACCAAACAAAAAACATAGCACGAAAATTTCTACAAAAATAAACATTCACAATATTTTACTAGCAATTTCACTTTGAAATATTCTGTTTAGCAATTTATCCTACAACAAGTATAATAAATGTTATGGAATATATCTATATAAATATGTTTTGTTTTTTTTGTGAATAGCATGTTTACATGAATTTATTGTGTTTAAATGCCAAACAATGATTAAAATCGGTTCTGTTTTGGCACCCTTATATGTATCCAAATTAATATTTCTCGATATTCAATTAATAAATAAGTTTAGCCATATACTTCAAATCAAAGTTTACCTTCTAGTCTTAAACAAAAATGTTTAAACAAAACTTATGGTAATAAAATTATTCACTTACTAAGTTAGTCTCGGATATGTGCACATAAACAATTGATGAACTTTAATCTACCCTTTTTGTATCCATTACAAAATACAAAAAAAATGTTTGCAGCATATCCGCTAATATATATATATATAATCGATACACAACTGTACTTGTACTGAATAGCTACCAGCATAGCATTTGTCTTGATATACATATGTATATGTATAACTGTACAAGCGATTTCTCATTAGACCCGCATTTCTGATTGTTTTTTTGTTGTTATCCGCCTCTGATTTATGCATTTATGCAAGCAATTATGCAATTAATTGGTGCCAAACAAAAACAAACATAAACACATATTGTTTATTACCTGATTCGATTTGAGGAATGAAAATTACCTGCAGCTGTCAGCCGTAATCTTCTAGAGACTGCGGTAGGAAGCGTTCAAATATATAAATAGATAATTGATATTATGATCGTGAATAGTCGGATCTGAGTATTACAGTATTACTTTGTATATGATTATAATAATTTTTGAAACTTGTCAACAACAATGAAGCATTGAAAATTTGTATGTGAAAGCCGAAAGCATGTCTGGAAACTCTGGAATGCTGTCGCAGCATTCAAACCAGGATTCCACAAGCTGCCCCATAATGTTGCTGCACGAGGATATCATATGGCAACTATTCAACTATATACCACAACTGAGTGACAAGGTTCACTTGGCGTGTGTGGCACCCAAATTCAGGGACGTCTTCGATAACTGGGCTCGCAGACAACGAAGCCACACACTGAATGCACAGGATGTGGAGGAGATGCGGCTGCCCGATCTGATTGTTTTCTTCAAAGTGGCTGGACCATTTATTACAGTGCTGATGGTGAACACTGCTTCGTACCAGAAGGAATCGCTGATTGTCGAGTTTATCGCCGAGTATTGCAGGAATTTGGAAGAGATCAATTTTAGTAATGTGACCAATGAGTTCCGATTTGGTCAGTTGTTGTCGCGATTGACGCATCTGCGCAGAGTAAGCATCCATTGCAGCGAAGTCGAGGATATCTTAAATTTAGACATGGAGAGCAACCAGGAGCTGGAGTTCTTTGAACTGATCAATGGATGCTACACGGGTAATATAATCTGCTATCAATATAATCAAGAACTTGATTTTAAATTCTAGATTAATTAATAAACTGCTTCAGGCAAACATCTGTCCAACTTTCCCAAACTGCAGACCCTTGTGCTGCGCGATTGTCTGCTGTGGAATTCCGGCGAGCTGGGGATAACTCTGAAAAAGTTGCGAGTTCTCGTTTTGGAAGGTTGCTGCTTCGATGTGATAAATCAATCGCTCTATGATAAGATTGCCAAATGCTGTGTGGATCTGGAGGATTTAACCTTCTCGAATTCTGATGTTCACTTCGAGGTGATCGCCCAACTGGCCAATCTGAAACGATGTACACTTAAGACCTATATATCTACCAGCAATGAGCTCAACTTGGACTTCCTTTCGGCGCTGTCCGAGAAGCGGGGCAACAAGCTCCAATATCTCAATCTAACGGGACAGTTTGAGATTGGCAATGAGCATGCAGCATGCCTGGGACAATTGAGCTCTCTTTTGCAATTGCACTTTAGCGACAATGATGTGCTGGAGGATAGTCACTTGTTGTTGTTCAATGATCTTCCCCAGCTGAGGATACTGGGATTGTCGTGGTGTGGCAGTGTGACGGACATTGGACTAGCCACTTTGATTTGCCGGTGTCCCCAACTAAATCGCATGGATATCAATCATTGTAGTCAAATCACCAATCACTTTGTCTTCAATGCCATCAGCTGCTGTGCCAAGGGAACGGGTCGCTCAATGATCCTCAATGTGGCACACACCAAGATCACAAACACATTGCTCGAGGTGCGTACTGCTCCATTAGAGCTTTGTAAGCCGTTTTACACATTTTCTGCATACCCTGTACCCAATGGATTTGAGGAAGAGTATGACAATGGCAGAAGTATAGGTCTTTCGACTCCATTATGTATACAACTTTGGACAGTTAAAATCGATAAATACCGATTATTAGAGCTGGATTTCATTATTAGGGCAGAATTATCATTCTAGACTTGTGTATATAATTCAGAAATCAAATTATTATAAGAACTGATATTTAAGCACTCGTACAGAATACCCAAATTAAGAAGAATTCATGTTGTAATAATCTTTCCCCTATATTAAACAATAAGAAAAATATATATTTGTAGTGGGTACAGGGCGTCAAGTAGTCGATCACTCTCGAATAGCGCAGCTGTAGTTGCTTTTAACTTAACTACCTTACACATCCGCAGCATCCCAGTTATCTAAATCAAAAGTGCTATCCGCAAAAACACGTCAAGTTGAACTTCACGAATCCATTGGACTGAGTTATTGGGTTCACCCACAAGGAAGTACTAACTATATTGGATTTATTGAACAATCGCAGCGCATCTAAAACACGCACACAATGCTCCATTATTGAACCGTAATAGTTTTGATAATTGCCAAGTTTTACTGTTATGGATTTAATAAGTAAGAAAAAAAAATAACAAAATCAAATGGATTCGATTCAATTCGTTGCGATTCGAGTCGAGTATCAGTTGCTAGTTGCAATAAATTTCGCATTCAATTGTTGCTTGAACTTTGCCGATATTGTTGTCGATGTCGATGTCGATGACGATGATGATGGCGATGATGATGATGATGATGATGATGACGATGATGTCTGTGTTAGCAGCAGGAAGCCCAGTTAACACAGTTTGTGCAGTCAAACAACAATTAGAGCTCACCTATGGTCAGCGATGGTTAGTCATCGAATGCACTCATTCGCAACTGGCTGGCACTCATTGCACTCATTGATTCACAATCACAATGCTCGCCAATATTGCTGTTGACCTCGACTCGCTCTCCTTAAATAGCGTTCGCTTTGACTTAGTTGTAGTACTACACATAACCCATTGACATCACACATTGCCCTGCCGGGTATGAAAATACGTTCACACATACATATATGTAAATAAATCACCTTGACATGTTCAGGTGTCTGGTGTCTCTTTGCAGTCTTGCCAATTGACTAATTATGTGTGTTATTTTTTTGTACTTCTTCTGGGTTCGTTGTCTTGACATTTTCTATGGATGATCGCATTCCTGCGCTCGACAAGCAATCGAGATTTGTAATAGTTCTTTGATCATCTTAGCCACAATCCAAAATACACATACTAATTGCCAAAGCTCTTGTGGAATTTATAGGAGATTGGTTTTCAACACACACATACACACACACACCTTATTATTATTATTTTTCTTTTTTGGCTTTAGTCTTAAGTGATCAATGAAAAAGTCGCTCAAAGCATTTATCATTCAAATATGTGTATTTTACTATTTTAGCAGCGAAGTGTTTATTTTCTATAAAAATAAATAATAATAACAATAAAAATAAGTTTGAGAAATTAAATCTTATGAAATAAAATAATACTTAACAGATATGTGCAGTCAAAAAGTATTCAGCCTTAAGTGTATTCAAAAAGTTTCCAGCTTGTTGCTGCCTCTAATAAAAAATAGTATTGAAATCCAAATAAGACACAAATAATTTAATGTAGCCATAAAATTGTTAATGTTTATATACCAAATAATAATGCCATCAGTATAGTTATTTGTGTATATCAAAACTTAATGTTTGACACGACATGTAAAAACATGCAAATGATTTTAGTAACTACACTCAGAAAAAAATATCGGTCTGAATTTTGATAAATCGAACTAAAATAAAAAATAATATTTTTATTTGTACAAAAAATTGTTCTGAAATTTAGTAAATAATAATGCATTTTTCTCTCTTGATTGCTCGGTTAGAGTTTGAGTTTTTAGAGTAGCTTGACTAACTGGCAGAGAAGCTCAGTAGGAAGTCTCTTTACTCGAGAACCAAGGATCTTTGGCACTTAAAATTATACATTTTTTCCAAATAAAACCCTACGAATTTCTAAGCTATCTTAAATGTTTGTTGATATTCTAATATACTTATGTTTAATAATAAAAATTTAAATTAAAATACCCTGAGAAGGAAGATTTTTTCGTTGAGTGTTATAATGCTGCATGTTCACTTACACAGCACTCCTATATTCTGATAACAATGATTTTCAAACATAAAAACGTGTCGTTTTGGTACACGTTTGGCTTAGTTCTAGCTCCAATGTGGCCAAATAACATAGTTCGATTTCAGTTAAATTGCTCGTATTATTAGTTAGACTACTAGTCAATCAAAATGTTTTCTAAATATATATTCAATTACATTAATTTGTTGTATTTAAGTGTATCAGTTAAGGTTTATAATTAAAAAAGTTAATTAAGTTAGTTAGTTTGAGCTCTTTATTAAAATGCAGAAACACAACGTTCACATCAAAGATGGAACTTCACCTTCACCATCGCCGAACTCCAATTGCAACTGCAACTGCAACGTTCCCCATAATCATCATCATCATCATCATCATTAGCAGCATCATCTTTGTATCGGTTGCCAACTGGCATTTGTGAAGACGTGTGCAGGCTTGTCAAGGTGCCGTGCCAAGTCAAACTAAAGCTAAAGCTATAAGGCTATTCAGCGGATCTATGCAGTTATGTATGTATATATACATATATATGTGTGTGTATGTGTGCAGCATGTAGCTGTCTTCAGTTTGACAAACCCGTTGGCTTAACAATCGCATGTTGTTGCTGCTTTTCAATTGTTGGCCGAGCTGCATGTCTGGCTAGTGGTGTCTGCTGATCTTAGCTGCTGCTGGTAAGTTACACGCAACTATCAGTTGATACAAATCTATACAATTCAGTATATAAAGACGTAATCGTGCCGAGCCATGCTAGCTTAGTCTAGTCTCTCTAGTTCTAAGTGCTTCACATAAATAATCTGTGGAGAGACTTCGAAGTTCGAACATAACACATATTGCTCTGAGCATGAGAAGACGGGACAGGTCGAGGTCAACACAGCTAGCCAACCAACCAGAGACCGCAGACCACAGACCAAAGAATGGAGATCCAATGCAGCAGTCCAAGCGCCACGGGTGCGAGTTATTGCCATAAGCAGTGTCTTCAGCTTACCACTCTGCTTCTGATTGGATTCTGCTTGGATGTTGCCGGCTAGCTAAGTTTTTTTGCTCTGTTCACATTCGCAATTAAAACTTTGCAAACGGCATTCGAGCTGTTTTGCTTCTTTTAAATGGCAGAGCAATATATTTTAATAAAATCTTATTGTATATTTAACTTTTTGTGCAACTGAAAATAATATGGGAATTTCAGACACTTACACTCATTACAAAAATCAAATTCAATTTTAGTAAATCTCCACACTATGGTTCGGAAAATAAATTCTTAAATTTATGATTGTGCCTTTCTTAAAACTATAGTTTAAATCATAGTATTTTTAGGCATCAAATATACACAACTTCTTACATAGTACATCTGAACTAGCGATCCTTGGTTCGCAGGCTGAGTGACTTCCCATTGAGCTACTCGGCCTCTAAGGCAAACGACAGCTAAACTCTAATCTACAAGCCGACCCAGAACATTTCATTAGGGTTTACATTTCTCCTTTTTAGAAATCGTCATATTTTTGAACTGCCGATTTAGGGCAAATCATTCTCAATTTTATAGATTTAAATAAAAGGTGCTTTTGCATTTGGAATTGTGTGAAACACGTGAAACTTACCATCCATATGAATTAATAAGCATTTTAGAATGAAGTTGTAATAATTTATGTAACAGGTAGCAGCAACATCTTTGATTCAATTAAATTTTGCTGTATTTATTATTCTTGATAGAAAAAGAGAGCTGATTGAACTTGATTTGCTTAAAGTTGTTTAGAATATGCGAAAATCAACTAACAAATTATATTTGAAATACATATTATTACCTTTTTTCTTTTGACGTGCATTTGGCAAGAAAAAAACCTACTGCTTTGGCAATTGGGTGAAATATGATTCAATTTAACTCTCAATTCAAATTTATACACATTTTTGAGTAAAGTTATTGAAATGAGTGTAAATCTTCAATTCATTGGGACGAACAGCTGATTCGACAATTTATTTGAGGCCTTGTTTGTTTTGCTTAAAGAGAAAATCAGCAAAGAAACTGTATGTCACATAAATAATGTAAAATACATACTTTTCCAAACATTAAAGCAGGCCAGCAAATTTATGTTTGCTGTAATTCCTGCAGTAACTCAACGGTGCAGAAGGTAGAAGTCCTTGAATTCCAATTTAAGCACTCAGCCAATATAACTGTAATAAAAAATTTGTAGCTTATATATACTCACACATATATATTTTTCCGAATTTATTTTTAACATGTCCACGACAAACATTTTAGACTTGCTTAAAAAGTTTTATTGTTGTTCTTGTTGTTATTTTTTGCTCCACGCCTGAGAAATGTGCTATTGTAAATTTCATGGTAAATCACTTTTGGATATGCAAAACTGTAAACTAATTTTGGGCTGCAAAAAAGCTCCTGCACGTGACGTTATCCTTTGGCTATATTTATAAACGCACACACACGCGGGCAAATGTGCATGTGTATGAGTGTGTGTGTGATGCAGTCGAGTGCACAGAGTGCGATAGTGACATCATCAGCTGAGTCTAAAATAAAAGGAGGCCCACGCATACTCCATGTGTGACGTCAAAGCGAGCGGGACGGCGCTAGAAATGTAGAGCTGCTGCATATTGGAGCAGTTCAGGCCTGTGACTGTGACGTCACATGGATAGAGACAGAGAGAGAGAGAGAGTGTGGGCAACGAGGTAAGCAGAGAGCAACAGCGACGTCATCGACGCACGTGCCAGCCAACAGAGCGAGAGAGAGAGAGCGAGAGAGCACAACAGCAATAAAGGCAACGCTGACGTCGAAACCCTCCATTGCCGGCCGGCATTTTATCTACGCTCTCTCTCTCTCTCTCTTTCTCTCTTTCTGCCTTAACACATTTGCGCGCTTGGCCATTTTCATTCATGTTGCCAGCGCATGTCTGTCTAAGCGTCGCCTGCCACCCAACATGATGACGTCTTTGTTTATTGATTTCACACAATGCTTCAATGACGTCACGGCATGTGCGAGCAAACCGAACCTAATCAAAGCCAATTCAGCAGGAAAAGCGTTGCGCTATATTTAATCACACGCTAATTAACACTGGAAATTGATAATCGTCAGTGGGCGAAGTGTCTATTACAATACTTTCCTTTACCCATGCCACATGCCACAATTTGAATATCTAAAATATGTTGTTAACAAGGGTGTTTCACTTTGAAGCTACCAGCTCAAATCACATTAATTTAGTACAATGTCAAAGTTAAATTACGTAAATAATTTCTTCGATTTTCGTTTCTTCGCTTCAAATTGTACGCAACGTAACGTAACGTAACGCATTTCGTGTGTATAATTATTGGTGGTCCGTTGAGGTCAAAGACTCATTGAATTTGGTGACGTTGCGTTGTGCGTGTTTGTCTTGACATGATAAAACACGCACGCGAGACAAGCTGATTGCTTTGGGGGCTCCTGTATTTGATTTATTGCCCAGAAAATCGTTGCATGACTAACAACAAAAGGAAAAAAGGCTACAGGACATATGTTTAGCGGGGGCAACTAATCAAAAAATTAAAAAAGAAAAAATCTTGTACATCAATTGACAGCTGACAAAAATTAAAGGGCTTTTTTTATTTCCTAATTTATTAGTTTTTAATAGATTGATATCCTTTGACTCTCTCATACAAGAATTTATCACTCACAGAAATTATTCATTATTCATTTTAGTATTATTTAGTATTATTATTTTTATTCATTTTAGTATTAAAGATACATCGAACTCTGAAGCTTTTAATAGATTGATAAAACTTTGAAGGAATATCAAATTATATTATTAAAGATATATGCTACCTAATCATCATAACAAAAGCTGTTTATATTTTTCCCAAGTTTTCTAATGTATTAATTTTTTATTTATTATATATTTATTACATTTATTTAAAGGAATGAATTATTGTACAACTTAATAAAATCATTACTTAATCAAATTGTTCTTCAGGTATTTTTATACTTGTATTGTACAATTTTGATTGCTCGTGGTGAGCTGTATTTATTTGTATAAGGATTGCATAAAACCTCCTCCAGCACAGTGCTGTTCTTATCATCACTTCATTCGTGCGCTAGACGTATACGTGATATTAAGATGTATACGTCTTAAACTGTAATTTGTCAGCGGGGCAATGTTTAAAATAGCCTCAAAACTTGCATAAAATACATAATGTACAAATCAGAGTGAATAATACGAATGCTGCATTGCAAAAGTGCAAGTCTTCCACAACAGAAAACAACAAACCAAAAAAAAACTAAAGCCAAGTATATATACAATAATGACAATAATTCGCCACAAAATGCACCTGCAGGCACCGCAGTCAACTTTAGAAAATTAGCATAGGATGTTATGGGTGTCTTGGCTTATAGTTATGCTCGGTAATGGATAGGTGGGTCATCGATAAAATGGGCATGTCTACAACAAGTCCGGGAAAAGAGTAAAGCCAAGCGAATCAAACCAAAATCCCAAAAACCAAAACCAAAGCAAAGCCAAGCAAAGCAGAGGTAAAGGGTTGGCCAAAAACCAAAAGCAATTTATGCAAATGATTCAAAAGGCGCCGTCACAAATGTGCCGTACAACAACAACAACAATAGAAGCAGCCACTAAAATTCGCAATAGGTAGACGCAAAGTGCCGCTTGCTAATTGAAATTTGGCAAAGCGACCGAGGGAGAGACATAGAAAAATCAAAGCCTAAATAGCAATCAAAAAGAGCTAAAATTCCTTAAATTAAACTCACGAACTTTGAGCAGCGATGCGAAAACGATACATGCATTAAGCCAGCAGCAAACTATATAAAAATGAAAAAAAAAATACAAAGAAAAAAAAAATAGATAAACAGATTTACAGCTGGGGTCAAAATATTAGCAGTTCATAATTAAAATATTCAAAAATTATGATCATTTCATTTGAATACAAGCAATAAAAACCGAATACATAAGTAAACATTAAAAGTTGAAAATGCTACTCGTATAACATTATTTTTAAAAATTGAAGACTTTAAATTGATCACAAATGAGCCGGTCAAAATAATAATAGTGGAATGGGTGGATGAACTACACCATAAAATAATAGTATTTTGAATCATTCCCAGGTGAGACACGTAGCATTTGTTGTTTTGCAGATTACATTGAAATGCATTTTTCTTCATATTGAAGATTTTGAAGAAGTTTTCAGGTTATCAGCAGTATTGAGCCACATTTTTATATAGCAACAGAACTATTATTTTGACCACAACTGTAGCAAAACGAAGTAAATTTGGCGCAGCACATTTAGAATATCATCAGAAAAGCGAAAGAAAAGGCAGTGGCAACAGCAGCGGCAGCAACAACAAAAGGAAGGAGTGCCCCAAAACTATTGGCTTGGCTTCGGCATCGGCTTCGACTTTGGCTTGGCTCTGGCATGTCATGCTTAATACAGCCAATAAAACCAACAACAACAACTACAATAACATCTTGGAAGCGACTCCAACGCTTGCCCACAGACAAGTTGAGAGCTCGATGCATGCACTTTTTGGGGCCACGAGCGGGTCAGCAAACAACAACAGCAAAAAGCAACACCAACAACATCAGAAGCACCACTAAACAAATACAACAACACCAACAAAAGCAACAACAACACGATCAGCGCATGCATGGCCCCCAGACCAGTTCCACTTGCGTCGCTCCCAAAATTCAACTTGTATTAATACGTACCTCCATACAAACACACACACTCACACACGCTCACACACACATACATGCACGAGTAAGGTGAACTGCAGCTAGAGCTAAAGGCACAGCAAAAGCATTATGGGAACAAACAAAAAAATATCATAGCGAAATCGAAAGGAAGAGCCCTCTGCGCCCAAATCGGCTGACCGACGATCTCACGTTTGTCTTCAGCCCCGCCGATTCAGACTTCGACTCAGAGTCAGAGTCAGGCTGTGGCGCATATATACATACGCTAACAACAGTTAGAAAACGTGGCTTGGAATCTGTCTAAAAATAGCCACAACGAGTGCAGCACAGCACAGCAAAGCACGACGACTAGCAAAACGACCGAAAACGAAAATGAAAACGAAACGAAACGTTAGTGGCCTCACCTACTTCTCTACTATACTAATACTCCGCCTCAAACTGGAAATCAAACAGTGCCGAAGCCGAAGCCGATGCCGACGCCAAAAACGACTCTCACTCTCACTCTCCCACTCAGTGTATTTCTCACAGAGGATTGTGAGCCGAGCTTGGGCTGTGTGTGTATGGGTGCCACTTGTTGCTTTCAGTTTCGGTTTGCCGTTACTTACATTCGTGTTTGTTGCTCGTGCTTACGAGCAGCGAGCCCAGTTGGTGTCAATGGTAAAGTGCCTTAATATTGCTAATTAATGTAATTACAACTGACATTGCTAATGGGATCATTAATATGTATATAAGTATGAGTATGGTTTTTTTTTTGAATAACTAATAAAATGTTTTGGGAGTGCCTCTTACAATTCTGATGTATTAGAAGTTAACATAGTTTGAATTGATTTTCATATTTAATGAGTTAGTCATGATTAACTTAATATAAAACTATAAAAGATTGAAAGAGGATTGTATTTTGGGAATTATTTGAAATTTTTCATCACATTATTAAAATCATTACCATTTTTTAATTTTTTTTAAATTTTTTTCATATTTTAAATAACACTTCAATTTGGAACATTGATCAATCTACAATTAAATATAGATTTGAAAGAGAAACTATAAATAATAACGAATAATTAAATATCAATTAATTACATTCTTTTGTACTCAAATTCCTTTGTACAAATACCCATGTGTATCAATAATTTATATTACAATTAAGCTGAAATCGACTTCGTGAACATTTCTTAAATACTTCAATGATTATTTAATATAATAACTATTTATTTTTAGAGAGATACTTAAGCTAACAGTAAATTAAAATTGATTGATTGATTCTAAGCCACAAAAATAGGTATGTTTTAGTATGCATTATATAATGGCCTTAAGGGCAGCTCGAACTGAATATGCAAGTAGTTATTGTCCAATTGGGAAGCTATTTACCCGTCCACTCCCTCCCTAAACAATATCCATTATGCATAATGCATTTAGTCATTCTAAGTATATCAATTTAACCCACACTCTTTGCAGAGGCAGAAAGCACACGTACACACACACATAAATATCTAGATATATATGGGTCTATACAGTTAGAAGGAGATCCCCTTGCCGGTGTTCGTATAAAACCGCAAGCCGGCTGTGTGTGTGTTTGTTAAAGAGGGTGTTGATGGGGGCGTGTGTGTCGGTGCAGCCAGCAGAGATAGACTGACAGAGAGAGAGAGAGAGAGAGAGCGCGCGTGTGTTTCAGGTGAAGCGGTGAAAAAAAAAAAATCAATTGCCATGGCTGTTGTCACCTGCCTGTAGGCATTTAACGAACACTGCGTGAGCGAGCGAGAGAGACAGAGAGAGCTTTTTTATGACGCAAATTATTTCCGTCTTCGCTTTCATGCGAAGCGTCGTCAACAAAGCTGCTGCTGCCCAACGTATATATATATGTGTGTGTGGTATGTATGTGTATTTTGGCAGCGGTGCAGCGCAGGCGCTCTAACCACGACGTCATCGATTTTTGCTCGCACGAGCAGTTGTTGTTGCCTGTTCGCCGTCACCCGCCCCTGCTCCTGCATTCGTTGATGATGATGATGGTTCGGGAATGACGTAATTGCGCTTACAGTATAGCTTTACCCTCAGCCGATAGCCGAGCGGACAAGGTAGGTCGTGTGTTGTGCTGCAGCCGAAACGCCAACACACACACACACACATAATCATACAAAGAGCAGCTACAAATAGAGACCAGCTGGCAAAGCGCAAAAACCGATTGCGACGATTGCAGAGTCGGTTTCGGGTTTGGTTTCGGTTTCGGTTGCGGCTCGGTTCGTTTCGTTTTGTGCTCCTCCGTTTGGATATAGTCGCGTGTAACCGTAAAGAGAAGTTCAGTCGCGTCACAGACGCCGCATTGTTAACAACTTATTCGCAAAACAGCTAGCAAGCAAAACAACAATATAATAAAAACACAAAACAAAACCAAACCAAACAACACTCAATAATTTAACCGACAACAAAATAACATAGAAATATATAATTTGCTAACGGCACTTTTCAATATCAATCAATTCAATTCAATTCGTATGTATTTATTCGCGTACAGTATTAAGCAATTGATAATTATAACAAAACTAAAAATACATATTAATCAGGTGTGTGTGCGTGTGTGTGTGTGCTGAAAGAATTGTTTCCAATTTGCAACAAGTTGTCTCGTCTAGTCCAATGCGGAAACGGAAGCCAATGTTGTCAACGCGTCGTATGCGTAGTCTCAGCTAAAAAACCGTAGCACTCGTGTGTGGCACACAGTGCGTATGTGTAATGTGAACTAATTGCAAGTGGAAATTTGCAGCATAAATAAAATCAATTACAAATCACATTTGTTGACTTGACTTGCAGTTGCAATTGTTCTTAATAATTAATATGTATCCGTATATTTGTTGATGTCTTAGGGGCATTTCTTGCAAAAAATAACATTGAGCGAAAAGTCCTTGTGCTACAGCTACTACGCGCATATATACATACATACCCGCCCACACATACATCCCCGTATCCGTACGGGTATATCCGTATATACAAACGTGAGTAAGTCATTACGTCGTCGATTGCTTACGTCGCAAGTGGGGAAACTGCGCAAACGCCAAAATCTAAAGCAAGTTCAAGTCTAAGGACATGCAAAAAAAGCAAGGACACGGTCGCGAGTGCTCATATGTGTGTGTGTGTGTATTTTAGTGCATACATAGATAATGAAGACGGCAAAAATAATAACTGCAAGGTCTCATTACAACAACAACAACAACAAGAACTATAAGAAAAACTACAACAATTGCAGTGCTTGAAAAAAAGGAAGTTGTTCACAGTTTTGGACTTCGGGCTGGATCTCCATCGGCTTGGAGTGCGCCACACAGGTGTTTATATTGATCCTATGTGTTCCATATTGGGTGCAGTTGTCTCTGTGCTCATATTAATGTTGTGTTTGGTGTTTAATGTTATTGCTGTTATTGTGTCATCATCATCATCTGTTTATCACCTTCATTACGCACAATTCAAGCTGAGCTCCATTAACTATAATGCGCGATCGTCTTGCCTCCCTGATTGTGGTGAAGCAAGAAGCGGCGCCAACGCTAAGCCACAGCTGTAACAACAACAACAACAGTAGTAGTAACAACAATCGTAGCAACAGTCGAAACATTGAAAATGATCTAATGCTGCCGCAGCAGCAACTGCACCAATTGCCGGCCATCAAGTGCGAGTCCTTGTATGCATTTCCATCCTACGAAAGCAACATCTACTATGAGATCAATAACAATTCATGCTACAGACAGAATCTAAATGTTGTTGCCACAAATCACTCAACACCAATACCAACAGCAACAACAACAGCAGCAACAACAACAACAAGCACTGCAGCCGTAACATTCCCGGCTGTTATCTATCCGTGCCGCAATCTATTTCCCGACGGCTGTGATATTGGACATTTGGGCTGCTCCGCCAACGGCTCCTCTGGCCAACAGCAGTTGGCTGGAACCAGCGGGTTCTATGCGAACGCTAGTTGGCATAGCAACGGAATACACACGTGTATGTATATATATCTATATATATATGTATATGTATGGCAACAACTGCTTCTCTTCCTGCAACTCCAACTCCCTGTACCTTCTTTTGGTGATGGTTTTCTAATTGCTGGTTGCACGTTGCGTATGCGCAATATTACGCATTGCCAAATCGTCTGTGTGTAATTAAATGAAAATAAAAGCAAAATCTTAAACGCTTGCCAAGACGCATAGGCAAATGATTTAGACGCCTTAGGTGAAGGGGCGTGCCTGCAGACAATGACGACATAAATTTTGCATCAGTAGTGAAATACTTAGCAAATAATAGAAATATGAGTTTGGACATTGCCCACTCTGCCTACTCCCTAGTAGATGGATTTGCATATATGTATGTATTGGTGGCCATACCACATGTTTACCAGCGTCAGCAAAGCATTGCTAAAAGGCACCAGACGGCGAAGAAGAGCAGTCACTGTAGCAGACACATTGCAGCAGTGCAAATAGAGGCAGAGCCCGGCGCAGTGGCAAAGGCAGGGACAGAGACGGAGACAGAGGGTCTGACGCAAAATGATTTATAAACCGTGTGTGTATAATAAACATGACTATCACATACACAGTAACCCATATAGTGTGTGTGTTTTTGTGTGTGTGTGTGTGTGTGTGTGTACTGTCCACAGCACTTTTATTAATACAACTGAGAAATCAAACTGTATGTGGCATGTATATAAGTTGGTCATGTGAAAAGAAAATATATTTATTTATTCAAAAAGGTTTAAAAACTAAACTAAAGGATTAACTAAGGATTTTAATCAAATTAAAATTAAAGTTAAAAATTAAAAAAATAAATGAAATAAAGGATTTAATAAAATGTGCCATATTTAAATGTAAAATGCTACAAAATAATGGAGAAAATTTAGATCAGCTTATGGAAAAATTAGATTGATTTAGCGCAATGTAAAATTTTCCACAAGCACTAATCACAATAGAGTCAAGTACAATAAGGATAAGAATAAAAGTGAATAAATATAGTTACCATGGATTGTCTGTCCTTGATGTGCTAAGAATGGGTTTGTCTAAAACTCAGAAATATGCTTAGCTGTAATTTGAAATTCATTTGAATTTCGAGATGATTGCGAGATGATTCAGTTTATGTAGATAATTTAAATACTAAAATAAAACATAATCAAATACTACAGTTAAAATATTTAACTAAACTAAAACCACACTTTGCGAATCGATCTAAATGAGGGGAAGTTTTTGTTCCATGCAAGATACTTGGAACCTGTTCAAGGTTTCAGTTTAATTTTACGGCAAAACCCAACACAAATGTTGCTTGCTATTATTAATATTATTGCACACATTGAAATAGCTAGCCAAATGAATAGAGTATATAAAATATTGCACACTGGCGTACTTTTCATAATTGCACTATGTATTAATCGTAATCAAGAATATTGGCAAGAGGAACCTAAAGTGACCGACAAACAGATGACGAACCATGACGCCAGCGACGCCATTTAGCCAAATGCAAACCGTTACAGCCGTTACACGGATTTCACGGGACGTGTACAAGAACAACAGCATGCAGCGTGTGTGGCACGTCATAGATAGATAAATAGATGTTGCTGAGCACAAAGACAGCATTTGAGAAAGTGATCAAATGCGTCAGAAGTGCAAATATTATGCCATAAATATTGTGCACACTTATATATATATATATAGTTTAGTTTTAGTATATATATAGTTTCTATTTATGTATGTGCATTTATGATTCATATATATTTGCGAGCCACGTGTTGATGACGTTGCCACAGTTGCCAATGAGGCTGCATTTTCTACCATGTAAAATATAGTCAAGAGTCATTATTGTTTTTTCTACTGGCAGCCGCCAGCTTATTTCGTTTCGGTTTTGTTTTTATTTTTTTTTTGATGCGTGTGAAATTTTGTTGTTTTTACAAGTAACAGCAGAAAACGAAAATTTCAATAATCTTCGCCAGACACTTTTGTTGTGTGGCCGTTGTTGGCTGTTGTTGTGCACACGCCTTCTTTTACACCCTTGCCACGTGGGTGTTAAACAAGACTTGCATGGATCCTCTAAGAGTTGAAGCTATATTAAACTGTGTTCGTTTATTAGAATTGTTTCTAATCGTATCAGCAGACTATATGATTTGTTAAGCTTTAAATTAACTTCTAATTTATTTCATAAAAAAAATTAATATATTATTATTAATGAATGGTCAAATAAATTTTATTTTTATGCTTTGCTTTACAAGCTTTTCTTTTATATTATACATTGTTATATTACATTTTTTTTTATTGTTATTACAATTTTCATTTGCTTAATGTATTTTTATATATATTTTTTATTTTATTTTATATTTCTCATATGCCTAACATTTTTTCAAACGCATTAGCCTTTAATCATTTTTTATGGGTCCTGCCTATTTATTATTATTTTTTTTAATGTATGAAAATTTATTGTTATTTATTTTATTTTTATTTTTATTTATTATATTTTTTTTTCAATTTTTTTCATCTATTTAACCTATTTTTATGTATGTCATTCACAGTTTCCAACACAATGGAAATAATTTCTTATGTGTCCTGCATATTCATTATTACTTGGTTAAAAGAGGCATTTTTTTAACTATGCTAAATTTATCACTATTGTAACTTTTGCTCTAAATTCACAAACATATACAACAAGTATGACCAAAATGAAAGAAAAAAATACAATAAAATACAAGTAAAATATCTCATTTTTTGCGGCTTTGCTTATTATCATCATTATTGATGCTGGCCACTGCTTAATTATTTGTGTTGATTTATGCGAGTTTTATAAGTAAAACTTGCCTCCAACGAGATGGATGAGCATACTACTATTGTCTTGAATCGATCATCATTAGCTATGAGCTATCGAGTATCTCAGTTCAAATCTACAGCAGCTCATCCAATGGGCACCAGCGTCCAGTTTCAGTTGTTTTTGGGATGCAACAACAATAGAGATTTTTATTTATATTCGTATTATTTGTTAAAAACAATACAATCATCGAAATCATCGAAATGCGAGTCAACCTTAATGACGTAATAATAATGATGGGTTGGATTGGCTGCTTTGATTTTATTATATCTGCAGTGATTGTTTTCGTTTTCGTTGCCATTAATTGGCATATTTGCTATCTGCGACACTTCGATGTGGTTCACACGCTTCTCAAGATACTCGTACCGTACTATGTCTCCCTCTTGGTACACTGAGTGCAAACTATTTGCGTACTTACTTGTTTTAAATAAATACGGAAAACGGCCAAAACGTAATTCTTTCGGTTTTGTCTTTTCTATTTGTTGTCGCTGAGCATTGCTCAAATAATTTCTACTTTTAAACAATTGCCGTAAAATTTGCCACTGGGGAAATTGCTGATATCCACATACATGCACGCACACAAACATACATACATATATAATTGCCAAGCAGGTTTGAGTGGGGCCAATAATAGATTTTGGGAAGCCTGTTGTCGTTGTTCTTGCAATTCACAAAATTTATCTGGTTATTTTCACTGGGCGCAAACGATTCCGCATAGTTTTGTGTGTTTTGATTTCACTTTCAATTTAATTGCAGTATTTTAGTATTGTTGCTGTAATTGTCAGGCAGTCCCTCTGCCAATGGTGTGGCGAGTGCATTGTCCTCGGATCACGCGGCGATGTCACACTTTTCGTATGCAAATGCATCAATTGCATATTCAACCTGATCCAATGTGATCTGTGGTGATCCGTGGTGATCCTCAGCTGCCCAGACTCAGAACCAGTCGAGGCCAAGATACATCAGCATCAGCAACATCAGCAATAGTGGCATAGGAATGCATTTTGAGGCGTCACCTGGGTACATCGGCAGCCAGCAGGTTTTCCTAAATCATTTTTTATATTTTATATTTTTTTCTTTTCGTTAGTGTTTTTCTTGTTGTTGTTGTTGTTGCTGACGTTATTTTGGTTAGTTTTTTTTTGGTCTATTGGTCAATTTTTCTTGCTGCTTGCTTGAGGCCCATGGCATATGTAAGCCTTAATTTGAAACTGATTGGATTGCCTAGCCGTTGGCCGCTTGTTGTTGCCTTTACCTCGTTTTGCTTATAATTTTGTTTAATTTTGTTTATTTCTTCATTATGCACTGCACTTAATTGGCCAATGTCGACGATCGTGCTAGAAATTATGGTCAGATCTTAAATGTTCTCACCATTACTTTAAGAAGAAAAAAGAATTTCGGTTTGTAACACCAGAAGTGCCATAGCATTTCAGCATTTCAGTATGTATATTGCAATGTGGATTCTGGCTTAAATTACTTAACAGTAAATATAATGTAATGATTGTTAAACTATGCCAAGGTTTCATTCTTCTGATTTACTTTTATCCAGCAGAATAATGGTCAGCTTGTTTAGATGATCGTCTAACTAAGCTTTGCTCTAATCTAAAATTAGAGATTTTTACAGGAGAATTTTTAATTCAGAAATATGTTAAAGTGATCAAATTTAAATCCAACTATTAAATATAATATAATTACCTTTTTTTTTGACAATATTATAAAGAGTATTGCAATAGGCAACTGGAATTACCAACTTTTTATGCCAATAATACTAAATAGAGATAAACATGTTTGCCGCTTCTTTAAGAACCATAAATCTTACAGTAAAAAATTGAAAAGTTACCCAATCATTTTTTGTGTAAGCCAAGTTAATTCCATTAAGATATGTGGCTTTTTTTGCAACTCAAATAGAAATGCGTTAGAAACCATAAGTTTTTTACTTGCCTAGTTTAACTATTATAATTATTTGCGCAAATTCGTATGGCGTATCCAATTGCAATCAGTGGCAGAATAAACGCTGTAAAATCTTTGAAATAACTGAGAAGCAGCCGATAACAAGTTGTTGAGATTGCCGGTTCCACTCCTCTTCTTCATCTGCCCACTTGCCTCAATCAAATGTTGTTGTTGTCGGATTGACTTGGTGTTGTAATGTGCGCCCAAAACTACACACACACACACATACATCCGAACATGCAACAAAAATGTTTCCTAATAGCTGCTGCTTAGAAGATTGTTTGTGAGCAGCTTCTGCTTCTCGGCAGTTCTTGCTTGAAGGAAAATTTGCCAAAAGCAGGCAAGCAAACACGAAGCGCTACAAATTGTTGTTGTTGTCAAAATTATAAACATTTTTCGGTATTTTTTTTTTTTAAGTTTTTATATCTTTATAGCACCTGTACATGTGTTTGTATGCATGTAGCCAATTGGCTTGTTTATTTCATGTTTTGGCGCCTAACTTGTTTCTTGGTTTAATGTTGCCGCTGTTGAAGATGCGACGGAGTTTGCTTGATTGACAATCAGTCGGTAAAGCAGAAAAAAACAACTAAAAGCAATTGTTAGGTGACAAAAAAATTATGCCAGCCAAAAGTGGCATCTGTATTAATAATGACCGACACAATGAAAAATAATGACCTTTATAAGCTGAGCTAACTATGTATAAGGGCGCTGGGATTATTTAAAATTAACAGCCAAGCAAAAAAAGTGTGTGCAAAAATAAATTGCAGCTCAAGAAATTGTGGAGCTCAAGCCCTAAATGGGAAATGGGTTGCGGTGGGTCTAAAAACTACACCACACTTTTGATGGCGTAATCTAAGTGAAAACAGTGTATATATGCATGCGTGTATGTGTGTGTGTATGTGTGTGCAAGTGTGTGCGCGTCTGTGGTTTCAAACCGACACCAAAAATAGTCCACGCGTTGTGACGTCATTGAGTATGTGACCAGCTGTAGGTCGGGGTCGTCGTCGCTATCTTATATATCGAACACATGCACATGTGTGTGTGTGTGTGCGTGTTTATTTGCGCATGTATGTGTGTGCTTAACAGCTGCAACAGCAACAGCAACTGCAACAACAAAAACAAAAAGGAAAAGTTTAACTCCCGAACTGAGTTTTGCCTCTCACAAAAACGCGCTCGTATTTTCTCTTCCGCTGCTTTCAAGGTCGTTTCGTTACCTCGCTCTCTCCCTTTCCCTCCCTCCCTCTCTCTCTCTCCCTCTTCCTGTCTCTCTCTCTCTCTCTCTCCCTCGTTCAGTCTCTCTATTTTTGTTTGGCTTTTTCTTGCCAGCCCCGTGATGATTTCACAGTTACCAACAGCCAGTAACCCAAACCCCAACACGTTACAACTGTTTTATACACGCCCTCTTTTCACTCACAGAATTTCTTGTCCGATACACTTTTGCAAAGAGTCTTTGAATTTGTGTATGCAATGTGTAACGCATTTGAGCAGATATCTGCAATGCCTTAAGACAAATATATCCTTGATTAGTCTGTCTTTTTGTTGTGATTAATCTTTTGAAGAGAGTTGAAGGTATTACGATTAATATTTTGTTAATGATTAAATACATGAATATTTTATACAAAATTCGTATAAGATGTAATATTTTTTATGTTTGTAATTTTTACTTTTTCCCACAAATATTCTGTGTGTGAACTGTATTTAATCTTTGGTATAACGAAAATTTCTTCTGTTTTCTCTTTTTTTATGCACACCAACTGTTGTTGTTATCATTTCCTAAGGGTTTCCGATATGTCTGATTATGTTGTTTTTTCCTTTTCTGCAAAATCAGATTTAACGGAAGGATAGCTTAGACTATGCCAAGCAAGCAATCGATTTCAATAATGCCGTATAGAAACTGTAAGCAATGTAATAGATACATGTGAATATATACTTTATCATATATATGAATATGTGTATACTTCATCATATGTATGAATATATACTTTATCATATGTTTGTATACTTTATCATGTATTACATAAACGCACTTTTGCCATGCGTGCTTGCGGCGAGCCCTTCTTGCGTTGCCATATTATTAACTAAAGGACAACACAAATCAACGCATCGTTAAGTACTATGTGCACTGTATATACATACATACATATACGTACATACATATATACATACATACAGACATGTAGACATACATACAAAGACGCACTTGAAAATCGTGACGTCCTTGGCTTTGACTACAGTACCCACTGAATTGACAGCTGGCCACCACATTCCTCGCTTGCTTTCTCTTTTTTTCGTCCTGCACACACACACACACACGCACACACACATGCATACATGTGTTTATCCTCGGATCGATAAAGCGAGCCGCAGCACATAAGAGACTCGTTTCTCTTTGCGCGTTTCGCGTCGCTGCTTGTTGCCATGTCCAAAATAGAACTGATGACGTCAACGAGGAAGCGAGACAGAGCATCCTCAAGCACGTCAGATTGTGTGAGTGCGTAACTTGTGTATACAATGGAAACTCGCTCTGCTTTCATTCTCCTCTTTCTGCCCATTTTCTCTTCACGCGTAGTCCTGCCATCACTGCGTATGCGTAATATTGCGCATACCACGTGCCAGCTGCCTGCTGCCTGCTGCCTGCAAAATATAAACACAGTTATTTTTATTATTATTTAATGGCGCACCTTATATGCATATTTGCATATATGCACCAACTGGCCGTTCAAAGGGGTGACTTAAATTGTTGCTTTCAAAATTTGCATATTTTTATTATTATTGCATTATTTGCTTTAACTTATTGCAAGCTTTCGATAATTTAAATGTATTCTCATTGAGGTATACATATTTTTTATTGCACAACTTCTTCACATAGTTTGAGTTATCTGTGTTTTTATGCTACAATAAAAAACATCATTTTTAGCATTTTATTATATAAAAAAGTACAGTAAAAAAGGTAAAATTGGTAATAAACACAAAGATCGTTCCTGATGCGGTTTTTGCCATACTAACAACTATATTTAGCTTGGTCAAGAATAGCAATCGAATCTCATTACCATGACAAACATCGCAAATTTAAACTAGAAGCAAAAATGTGACAAGTTTGTTAAATAGCAAACAAAAACCATAAAATAAAAAACAAGAGTGACATCAAGCGCCGAACGCAGTCGAAGTAAAACGCGTTCTGAATCATTGGCAGTCTGGTATAGAATATTTATCAATTTAAATATTGCATATCTTGAATATGATCGACTACTTACCATATTTTCCATGTGTTTATTTGATGCTATAAATTTCAATAAAAACATTAGCCATTCAAATTCTTTTGACAATATTAATAACGGCAACGTTAGGATAGCCAAATATTCAGATTTGTATATTTGAATATATTAAATGCAAAACATAGACACAAAGAGCTGGACTAACAAGTCTGTCTGCCGGTTCAACTCAGTCATTTCTCTATTGTTTTAATGAATCCTGCTTATGCGAGTATTGAAATACTTTTCGCTAAAGGCCCTATATATATATATATATATACATATATGGAAAGCAGTCGGGTAGATATCTGATATTAAACTACAGCTTCAAACT
Organism: Drosophila cognata; assembly: GCA_035041535.1. Lineage (NCBI taxonomy): Eukaryota > Metazoa > Arthropoda > Insecta > Diptera > Drosophilidae > Drosophila > Drosophila cognata. Next base: position 11,207,359 of record JAWNLC010000234.1, on the reverse strand, counting down.
TGACACAGTTCATATTTAGTTACGATCTTAATGGGCTGATTGCTTAATTAAATGAAGGTTGTAAAAAAGAAGATATAAACAAAAACAACATTTTGTATGTTCTCAGGCTGACCAAAGAGGGGGCAACAGTTGCTCGATGTGTGATCGGACTGCAACAGCGAGTAATGGCAAATAAGTGGCAGATGTGCCAATCTTGTGCACCAGCTGCACCTTGGTAGCAACGAAACCTTCACTTTTTTGATTGCAGTTTGACGTAACCGGGGGAATCTATATTCCCCAAAGCGATGTTTTACCTTCCATCTACATACACATATAACTACTGCTATTCTTAGTATTTATTTCCACTAATTAATAGATTCATTTTCAAGATACTATCAGGCTCTCGAAACATTCATTTTTTGTATACCCTTGCCGTGGATATCATAATTACGTACGAAAACATGAATCGTTAACTGTCGATTGCAGACTCTGACTTAGCTCATTATATATGTATGTATTTATGTGTATACATAAAGTTGTTAATCCACATTTAAAAAAATAAATCATACATATAAACTTTATCCTTTTCTTTATTTATTAATTTTCTTATATTAATAAACTGCTGAAAATGTTGTTCTTCAAACTGATGTCATATTTTCTACTGCTAGATTAGATCCACTTAACGGAAGATAGAAAAACCTTTCATACCAATTAAAGCAGCACCCATCCTTTTAAGATAAAAAGATTTTAGACAAACCCTGATTTAAGTATTTCACAGTCAGCCTTTGAGCGTTTTGAAGGCAAACAAAAGCAAGCCCCCAAAGATTGGCCCAGTTTTTCCGATATTCAATTTGTAAAACCTTTTGGCTTTTTTGACTTGCCTAGTTAACTGTTGACTTTGCAATCTCTGACTCTGGCACTATGACAATTGGATGTGGAAGCAGACTTGCAATTGGAATTGGAGTTGTGGCTGAATAATGAACGATGCTTTGAACTGTGGCAAATTCTTTTGTGTGCTCGCTGCTCGCTGTTCGCTGCTCGCTGTTTAACATTGAACTTTTTGTGCAGCCGATAGAAAACGACACATAGTTACAGATACAGATGGAACACACACACACACACACATAGACGCCACAACTCGATTCCCACAGCATCAAATGATTTATGGCTCCAAGAAAAAAAAAACAGTATGTAAAAAGGCATAATAATAAAAAAAAAGTTATTTCATCGATAGCCGCTGGAGTATTACGGATCTAACGGATGAAACAAGAACCTTGTTGTGCATTTAACACGCCATTCTGGTAACTGAGGGTAAAAAATACACACCTCAGATACCAATAACAACAATAACAACAACAACAGGTTGAACAACAACACTAGAGAGCCACAACACAAATAAATAAAATACGATGAATTATGGGGCAAGTTTTCTGTTTCTGTTTCTGTTTCTGATTGTGTTTGCGTCTGCTTCCCTGCCTCTCTCTCTCTCTCTATCTGCAACTCTATCTCTAACCGTGTCTATCTTTCGGCACATCGATCGCATGCCAATCAACATAATTGTCGCTGCCATCAGTTGCCGGCAATTGTGCATCGATCAAATGGCGGAGACCTTGTAAATCAGTTGCCAAAAAATGCGTGCAAAACTTTGATTTACTCACGAGAAGGTTTAACAAATCGATGCATAAACTATATATAAAATATAAATATGTATAGTATATATATATATATAAGCTTTATTGTTTTGGAATCTCAATTGAATTTTGAGTCCGCTTTCGTTTGCGGTTTGGAACTCGGATTTGTTTTCTCGCGCGTTTGCTATCCAATTGCCACAATGTTGAACAATTAGCATAAATTAAAATTGGTTTACGGCGCAACATTTGCACGATGACACACTGCAATCGAAGACAGTCCGAGTCGGATTCGTAGTTGTAGTCGTAGTCGTAGTCGTAGTCGATGACAGAGACAGATATCGAAACGTTTGCGTCCGCTAGCCATGGCGATCAGATATGGACGCTGGCCCGCTTATGATGCGGCCAATGATGAGAGTAAAAGTGGTTTAACCGGTTCCCCTTGGACGACGCGCTTTATTCTATTTCTTTAGTTATCGTCTAAATTTATGACAACGCCGTAACCGTCGCCGTCGCCGTCGCCATCGGCGCACCAAGCGCTCATCTTAGATACAAATCAACGGAGTTCTAATCGTTCCATATAAGCGCAGACAATGCCACAGCAGAAAACAAGAAAGAACAATTAATTATGATATGGCGACAATTTAATACCCTTGCAGTGATAGTAAATTCAAAATTTATATTTATTGTTTAGTTTATTACATTTATGGGAAAATCTAACACCTGAAAGGAAAGATTAAATTTATGATATGATAAAATTTAAAGATTTTTTTTTAATTATTGCTTATTCCGAATTATTCAATGTCAGTCAATGTGTTGCCAATGTGTTGCCAATGTGTTGTCCGATATAAACATGTTTTTAAAAATTAAATCCACTAAGGTGCGCAAAGTTGGTAATACTTGCTAAATATATTTGCTGATAAGTGTCCAAATTGTATGACAAAATCCGAATACCCTGTGGCTACATAGCGTATATTAATAGACAATAACAAAAAAGCGGATAAGCAATTAACTTAAAAGACACTTGCAAAAGCGCTTCGATGCTCTCTTGAAATACCTTAAAGATTAGAATTTAAAGAACAGTTTATTCACGTAGCAAATTCTTGCAACATATTTGTGAATATAAATCGAGTGTTTCTCAAATTTAAAATGGATTCTTATTTGAGACATTTGCAACCTCTAGTTGCAAGTAGATAAACAGATAAATGGCTAGTTGGATTGCCAGAAAGATTCTAAGTCTCTTTCTCCAGGGTATCACAAATTCGATGACTGGCAGTGCTAGACGCCCATTGTTGCTTGGTTTGTTTGATAACTGTGCTTTGGGTGTTAAATGTGTGCATAAATTTGGGATTTAATGTTGTTTTTGGTTACGGTTTCGGTTTCGGTTTCGGTTTTTGTTTCTATTCTGCTTTTGCTTTTGCTTTCGTTTGCTGTATTAGTATAAAGAAGTAGTACTCGCTTACTAGCTTACCAGTTTGATTGCCGCTAATGCGCTTAGCAAATAAAAGATTTAGATAAACGCGTCCACAAAAGTGTTGATTCGACTAAATTAAGCGCAGCCTGCTCGCGGCATCTACAAATTGTAATCAACTTCTCTCTCTGTGTGTGTGTGAGTGTGTGTGTGTGTGTGTGCGTGTGAGCGTGTGTGTTTTAGCGATCTGCTACTGCTTCTTCTTCATCTGCTGCTGCTGCTGCTGTTGCCGCCATGGGAAACTGTTGCAGAGATCTGAGCATCATCGTCAACAGGTTTCCATATTGACCGCAGAGTGCTGAATGTACAATTCATTTAGCTTTATTTTCGGTTTGTGCTCGCCGAGCTGTCAACGGACATTTTATTTTGCACTCTGCTTAAATTCAGACAGTTTTTGCTTATACCATATTTTGATGACATGCATGAACCTGCATTTATTTTTTTATACCCAGCTTGTTTTAGTCAGTGCAAAAAATAAACTAACGAAAACTAAAAAATACAAAGCACCCATTGAATTTATGCGGGTTGTTGTGAATTTAAATACTTTTGAATTTCAAGTTATAATTCTATTTTCTATGATTGTCATATTTCTTCTTTTCTTTATAATCACCGGTTTTGCATTAGGTAAGTTAGTTGTAGAATTGACCTTTATGACTGATTTAGTGCCTCAATAATATTTCAGTATCTGAAGGTTAATTTCTTTGTTGGTCTATTGCACTCTGCTTAAGAGAAAGCCTTAACATTCATAATGGAAACAAATAATCTGTGAAATACTTTAATATATACAATTTTTATTAACAGAACAGAACAGCTTATTTTGATTATATCCTAATATAGAAAATCATATAAAATTATCTTCACTAAATACTTAAAAATGTACTAAAAGTTAATCAAAATGATGATTCTTTTATTTTTCAAAACTATATCTACAATTATGTTATTTTTCTTCCAAGATGTACTTCATATGCGAGTGTGTTTGCTTGCTTAAGCAAATATTTTAAGAATTCCCATTTGAACGGATATAGGATACATAATAAGATAATACCAAAATATTTCTGATATGTCAATTAATTATTGCCATGTCACAGATCTCAGTTCTTTGTTGATAAAATTGCATTCACCATTTATGGCAAGCTTAATTACCAAGGTAAACGCATATATATATATATATATATATATATATATATATTTACATACATGTATATATTCATATCTTAAACTGCATCATCTTCGGCTGCATATTTAGCTGGTGGTGCATGTGTTGCTGCTGTTGCAGCTTCCTCATCGTCCTGGCTTAAATCGTGACTCTTCTTCTGCTGTGACTGTGTGAAATCAGTTTTCGATCTTTTCACCACATAATGCATATTAAAATGCCACGCTAATTGTTATAATGGGTGGAATACCCCCTTGTCTCTTGTCACCCCATGCCACTTAGGTCCGCTGGACGGCAATTAAGTAATAGACAGGCAAAACAGTTAAAGCCGCCTCTTCGCCTTGCGTGTGACGCTGCCAGCAACAAAAATAACAACAGCAACAATAAAAATAAAAATAAAAAAACAACCATTTAATAGACAAATTTTTATACACAAGAAGCAGGCAGGCAAGCGGCAAGCTGGAGCTGGAGTTTGAATTTGTTGGAGTTGCATTTGCTTTGGTCCCTCCGAATGTCGCTGTCGTTGTTTTTTTTTGCCTATTAATTATCGCCAAAAAAATCAACAGAGTTTTGTGCTATGCTGTGTGGGTGAGGAAGCCAAATATACGAAATGAAAATAAATACAACGCCAAGCAAATAGTTGGCCAACATTTTGTGGAAGGTGTTAGCTTCTTAATACCAGCAAGGCTGCTGCTTACACTTCAACACAGCGGTCAACACAGGTCGCACTTAATTTGTTAGAAGTCATTAGAAACACGCAAATATACATACATAAGTACATGTAAATATTTACATAATTATATACGAAAAAGAATTCGAGTTTTGTGGATGGGAGAATTTTGCAGGATTTGCCGCTATGCACATGCAATGCTTTCGTAGCAATCAGCTTTGTACAGGCACTTGTCACGTTGCTGCCAGTGTGTACACACATATATACCACACAATCGCATCTTAATAAAACAATTATGGCAACTTGCTCTTTTAGGATCACGCAAAAAAAAAACAGCAAGAAAACAAAAAAAAGGCTGCACGGCCAGACCTTTTGGTATATCGATGGCAACATCGTAGCTAAAGACAAAAATTTATCACACCTTAGTTAACCCTCGACACCTTGCAAGCGAAACTCAAACGACGGGCCTTTTATGCCATGGAATGTGGCCGAAGAATTGCAAACGAGACGCGACGCGTCGAATCAACAGGCAACTTTGTTTACACTGCCTGCAATAAGTTAATAGTTCGATTTTTTTGGGCAGAGACTACGCTGAGACAAAACCCAAAAAACACCAAAATAAAACAAAAAACTAGGAGAAGCGCCTCAAAGCTAAACGAAACTTCAAGTCTGACAATAGACAACCAAAATACAAAAAAAAAGACGCAAACTACAAAAACAAGTAAGAGTGCTCTACTCAAGAGAGTCTACACTAGAAGATACCCTGTAGCGATTAATTAAACGATTTCAAACCTATTAACATAGACAGATTTTTGCAATTCCTTAATTTTGTTGATAATGAAAGCATTTTGGTGGGTTGAAATTTACTGAAAAATTGAACCTAGCAAAATTGTAGGCTTTTCTTATAAGCAGTGCGTAAAATGCAACGGAAAAACGATTATTGTCAATTTCGGAAAATTTTAATTAAGAAATTCAGGCTCCTTTCGCCTGTTAAATAAATTTAGCAAAACCTTCATTATACCCCATTGTGTAAGTTTGAATAGTTGTAACAAAGCTCGTCTAATGGCGAAAACTGTGAGCTTGGCTTTAGGGTGCGTTCCGTGAACTCCACGATGTTTGTGTGTCAGCCGGCGTACCACAGACACCAACACCGAAAACGACAGCAACACCAAGCAACGAACCAACAATAACAACAACAACAACAACATATAACCAGCACTAGCAACAACAACAACAACGACGACGACGAGTGCTAATGATGTACCCAGAGTTTGGTCACAATATGATCATCATGATGAAGTTTTCTTGGTGTGTTGCCCACAAAAGATTTCGTAGTGCTTTTTGGGGGTATTGCTGGTGGCTTCGTGTGCTTCATTATTGATTTAATAACCGTCTTGAAGACACGTTTAAACTGCAGTCAAAGCGTGTGCAGCAAGTTGACTCGGAGCCTGAGTCAGATTCAAGTCGGTATTGCCTTGCCTAGGATGATGATGCCATGAATTCCACACCAAAAAAATAAAACTGAGTTGTAAAATCTACCAGCTACACTCAGCAAAAAAATAACAGCTGGACCTGAAATATTAAGAAAGTAGCACAACTTAAGTTTTTAAAAAGGTATTCAACAAATTTAATTGTTTCGAAGGAGTATACAAAACAATTTAAATTTGTTTATTGTTGATTAAGGTCAGTTTCGTAGCTCAAAAATGCTATTTAACGCCAGTTTTTGTGTTGCATATTTTCAGATATATTTCCTGAGTGTACCGGCGCATCCATGAAAATTTAAACCATGTCATATTATGAATAGTTTTTGAGTATGTATGGGAAATGGGATGTGGGGCGATGATGATGATCATGTTTTCGGTGCTCATAATCTCTATAGCTCGAGGCAGCAATGCGAAAATCACATACGTGCACATAAATGTTTATTTTGATAATGGGGCATGAACATATGGGCACTTAGAAATACATTAGGTAATATTCAGTTGTATACAGTCGGCAAATGGTGTAGGCGTCTCTGAGTGGCCTTTGCCAGTGTCGATGAGACAGAGAGAGTTGGAAATTAAAGAGTTAATAAAATTAATGAACTTGCGAACATTAAAGTAGCTCGCTTCGCTCCAAATATTATTGGAATTTTTAGGATTTCCGGACAGCTTAATTTCCGTACGAAATTATATGAAAGCTTCAAATATGATCTCGAAAATATAAATACATTGTTTGGCATCTTAAACACTGTTGATATTCCGACATCCATGTGTTTAGAGCTTAAATAAAGACTTTTCTTGCAGTTAGTTTTTCGTAAACAGTTAGATTTTCTCACACAAGCTTCTCGAACCACAACAATTTGTTACCGTTGAGCGCGAGAGCTTTGCAAAGGTTTCGAATATCTAAATATGTCTGTATAACATTGCATTGTGCACTCATGCATCTGTAAGATATAAAACTCAAATTTAGATATGCAAAAATAACGATTTCGTTGGTGCCGTACACTAAATCAAATCTTCATGAGCACGCCTGCAACTCACTGACAAATATATGGGTTAGGCCCAATTTGTGTCCCAGCAGCGAACACTACAACAATGACAATAACGACGACGACGACGACGACGATGACGACGACGACGACGACGACGATGAGGTTAAGATTTTTGGGAGCTGGCGCTGCATCTCACAGTTACCCATATACAAAGCATTATTGGTGATTTAATGCTGTGGTTGCCTTTGGGTGTTGTTATTGTTGTGGTTGTTGTTAGAGAAGCCGGTGGAGCCGGTGCTGCTGCAACCTGCTGGGAACTTCGCTCGCTTTGTTTAGCTCGCAATCGATTTGGTTCGCAGGCCAAGCCTCATCTCTCTCTCTCTCTCTCTCCTCTCCCTCTCTATCTCTTTCTCTCTTTATCTATCTCTCTCTCTGTCTCTCTCCTTTTGCTTCTTGCACTGACTGCAATCGGTATGTCCCGATCTAGCAATTCGGATCTGTTTGCTTTTTATAGCACAAAACGTGCACTTTTGCAACAATAGCAACTCGACAACTGGAATTAACACTAATTCGATTGCCAATGTGGCTTTAAGCAGATGGAGTTTAAGGCAGGATTAACCCTTATACATATAGAGGGTATATTTATGGATAGATTATATTGATATTAGTACAAAAGTGTGGTACAAATTAGCTGTCGACTTTTTGAACAAATCAGATTTATTGCATGCTTTTTTTATTGTTTAGAAAGTATACTAATTGCTTCACGACTAATTCGCGTAAAAGTGTATTACGATCTGGAAAGTAAATCCATGTTTTTTGTATGCCACAAAGTTTATTAAGCACCTCTTAAATCAGTTAAGATCCATAATTACTTAATGAAAAACAAAATGAATATTCGCCAAGTCCTGGTAACTAAGTAATTATTTTTGTATGCTTGGCAACTCTAGTCATTTTATGAAATTCCTCAACGTTTTATTAAATTAAGTATACTCATAAAAATTGATGCTACTGAATTGACACACATGCATCTTGAAAAACCTGTTGGATATATTCTTTCCTATTAGGTTAATTTCTTACAAGCCACCCTCGTAAAAAAGATATTCGCATGTTGGCTTGCATGTTTAGATAGGTTTTTAGCTTGTCTTGCTGATATTTCGTTGCAAAAACTATTTTGGCAACAATGCAACAACAGCAGCAAAAGCAAAAGCAACAGCACAAGTAGCAAAGAAAAAAAATTGTGTCAAATTTGTATTTATTTGGCTGGGCAGCTTCCCACCCGCTCCCAGGCTGCACCTTGTTTTGTTTTGGGTGCTGGGCTTTTGATGTTGGATGCGCGCGCTTAGAAACGTGGCCAAGAAGGAAAAGTGGTATGCATACTCGCAATTATGTAAGCGGCGTTCCAAAACTGGCAGCTTATTTATCTTTGTCTCAGCCATGTCAATCAGGCGTCGACTCACCTCGACGTTGATGCAGTGCAGTCTGTGCACCTTTGACCCGACAGCCGCCGACTTGTCTTAAACGTCGAACCAAGTTTGGGCCACTTTAAGCTGCATTTGTAAATTAGATGCAAATTATAAATGGGAAAACCATTCCCGTGCGACATTTGTAATGTTTTGTGAAAAGCATGCCCATTTTCATTTCACAGAATTACAATTTTTAAATGTTATTTATGAGGTTCAATATTAACCAAAGACATCTGCTCGTTTTGATAAATAAAGTGCACTTTCTATATATTCTAAGCAAAACATAAATTCAAATAAATATTATATAATCAAATGTAGTCATTTACATAATCAAATGGGATTCTCTACTGGAGAGCATTATATATCATGCCAATTAAGCAAATGTGAAACACTTTATTGAATTTTTTCCAATTCTCTGCTAAAATGTACCTATATTTATGAATAGCAATATAGGAGAATAGTAGTGATGAAAGCGAAAGAGAAATATACTAAATATTCATGGAATCAAGCAAAGTGCATAATTATTAAATATTTTGGGATGTGGCTTAGAACTGGTTACCCACTGGTAAATCCGAAAGCCACGCATCTCATTCTCATATCCACATGTCCACGAATGATATAACACTCCAAATTCAATTAAACCAGTTTTGCTCAGAATATTTAAATAGTGCCTGCATTTGCCCATCTGCTAACACCTAAGCAAGAAAACGGTAAATCTTTTATTAGAATTTCATGCAAATTTTTGGAACAGACACAAATCGCAATCGGTGGCTGCAGCTGAGTTTTATGAATCCGCTTTTGCATATTTCGACGAACGCTGGACAGCTTCTAAGTACACAATATACTCAGTTTTAGTATCAATGCAGCAACTGCCTCTGCCTCTGCCTCTGCCTCTGTCTCTGTCTCTGCCTCTGTCTCTGTCTCTGCCCGTGCCTTGGCCATTACCTGTCCGGCTAAGTTCCAGAGTACATTGTCGCCATGTGCCAAAGCCAAAGTATTGGCCAATGCGCTCCATCCAATCTAGTGTGGGAGCGGTCGACGTGCGAAGGGGGGGGGGGAGTGGTTGTATGGTGTCCCAACTGGTTAAGATGCGCTCACGCGCGTATTAAGTGACTTCAATCCCCTCGGATGGCCGGCTTCGACTCTGGCTCTGTCTCTGTGGCTCTGACTATGAAATGTCCAAGATGGCCTTCGATACTTTTTTGCAGCGATTAAAAAACGATGACGCCGTCGTTGTCGATGTGGTCGTCAGTCGTCTTGTGGTTTACTTAGCATTTAAATTGTACATTTTTACGAATTGTTTGCGAACATTCTTTTTTTAGTACACGATGCCCATTAAAAAATGTTTATAAAGCGTAGAATGCAGTTGTAAAAATGCATGTGGCTGCCATGGGGAGGTATCTTCGATTACATATAGTATATATATATTGAGCTTTTTCCATAAATTACACATAGCCATAAACTTCGATTTCTGACCCACGTTTATTGTGCATAATTTAAAGAGAACTTGGCTAAATACAGAGTATATCCAAGTCGGTCACCCTCAACGCGGCCACTTGTTTATTTAGTTTAATTTAAGCTTTAAATGAAGCGTTAATTTTTTAAATTTAACTTTTCGTTGCCAGTATGCAGTTGACAATGGATTGGCAATGGATATTATTATTTGATTTTAATTAATCCATCGTAATTGAGCAGAATATGGCTGAAATAAATGTCATCAAGCTGACCTATTTTTAATTAATTCAATTTACTCTTCTTCTGTCAATAACTTGACCTATATTTAATTATTTCAATTTACACAAATTAAGTCTAATAAACAGTTCGAATAAAGCTGGATTTTTTTAAGGTACATAAACATTATAATGTGTACAATTTGTATCTATAGGTTACTTTTTCTCACTAGTTGGTATAACTAATGTTTTGTATTTTTCGAAGATTTGAATTAGCTTGTCCTTTTTGAGGGACAAGTGATTATTAAATGATGAAAAGTAAACCCCATTTAATAAATGTATGTAAGCCACATTGTCACGTTGCAGTGTTCATGATATAACCAAGCCTTGGAGTTGGAGACTACTCGGGCAATTACTAGTTGAGGATGAGGCGACTACAATGAGGCATAGCATCAGACTGCGAATGCGAATGCGAATACGATTGCATAAATCAATCAAATTGTCTCTCACTCGACGAGCATTGAGTAATAGATCCAATTTCGATATGAATTTCACAGAAATTGGGTTTTTTCTCCATCTTCTTCTTCTTTATTTTTTGCACAACTTTAAATACCAACCCCATTACCCATTGCCCATTAAGTATTACATTTAGTGCTGCATCAGAGACAACAACAACATCAACAACAACAACAGCAACAACAACAAAGGCAACAACAGCCTCAACAACAACAACAACAACCTATCGATGAAAATCGACAATTAATAGTGAAAGTCTAAGCAAGTACCCAACAACAACAACAACAATATGCAACAATGGGGCATCATCAAAGGTACTGCCAGGAAGTTTTGCAGCCTGGGCGCAGGTCTATGTCTCGTCGTTAGAGTCTAGTATTGGGGCAGAGCGTCTACGTTGTCGTGGATATTTCAAAGGCGATAGCATCGACGCCTCCGCCGCTGACAAAAAAAAAAAAAAATACCTGCAGCAAGCGCAGCCAGCAACAACGGCCCAAAATGACTAATTCCTTGGCCCAAGTCTGAAGCCCATTTGTTTACTTCTCACAAAACTTCACACGAAGCCGTACCCAAGGCAGCTGAATCTCAACTCGTCTCAGCTACGTCTCGTCTCGTTTTCTGGTGCAACGATGTTTTTTTCTTCGTTTTTTTGTTGTTTTTTTTTTCGCTGTTGCACCCACTGACTCAATGACTGAGTGCCAGAGCCCAGTCAGAGTCACCAGAGCCGCCTGACCCGTGCGCCAAAAGCCGCCAAAAATACTGTCGACCACGACGCATTACCATTTCTTGGGGTCACTGCGCAAGTCTGTCTGTCTCCGAGTTGTTGGTGTATGTGCAGTGTGTGTGTGTGTTTCAGTGTGTGTGTGTGTGTGTTCCCTCGCTTCGACTGTCAGTTTCGGGCAGATGCATATGTCCATGTCCATTGATCAGGCCTCTCTTGGAGCGTGCAATGGAGTTCGCAGTTCAAAGTACATGCAAAGACTTCAGTCTTGCCTGCTTGCAAAATAATATGTATTAACAAACTTATATAAAAAAGAAAAAAAAATAGGAAAAAAAAAATTAGATGGCTTATGCAACGAGAAGAAGCCACGAGAAAACTGCGACTCGGGCTGCTATTTTTTTTTTTCTTTATTTAGCGATTGCAAGGCATTGCAATAAATTTGTAAGCGCGCAATGATTGTAAACAAAAGAAATTGTTTATGCTGCCTTCAGTCAAAATGACATCAAAAACAATTAGAAAAAAATGCAGTCCAATGAAATTTTTGAAGATGCAACTGCCAGCGATCTCGTACCCAAAAACCCAACCCAAAACTAGACGCTCTCTTGGAGACCGCAAACATGTTTGCTATTGCCCATGGGCAATAAAAACAATGGCACATTGTTATATTAAATGTTTATCGCACGCTCTTCCCGGTAGCTTTTTCTTTTTATTGTATTGGTTGTTGTTGTTGTTATTGTTGTTGTTGTTGTACAGTAGCCCACGGTAGTTTTTCGGGGGAATTTTGTTGCCATACCTCAAAGGGTATCGATCAATTGCTTTCTAAATGACCCAGGGCTATTAGCAGGCGAATGATATTTCATTTCGATTTTTGTATCTTTGTCTGTTTGGGCATTGTTTTATCATCCGATGGCTGCCGCAAGATTGCCCATGATACAAAATACGGGGAAAAAAAGTATGTATTAGAAAGAATTTGCATTGATTTGGTGAGTTTGAAAGCGGAAATTGTTTTATTTAGGTTGTTTCAAATTAAATACCCTCAAATACTTATTCCATACGAATTTTCCTTTGCGCTGCATTTCGGACAGGAATATATAAAGAAGAGCTCAATTTTTTTTGGTAATTTTTAATTATTGGGCTTTTTGCATATCGAAATCAATTCTTCAGTTTCCTCAAGTGTTGAATTGGCTAAGACGTTAAACAGTTCCATTTTGGATAATTGATAATTGTTTATATATATATAATTCTATTGGCAATGATCACTGAACTCAGTGGTAACTAAGAGATCTTTTCAACAAGATGAGTCCTAGATTAGTTTAAATAAATTGGGAAAATGGTTTTGAGAAATATGAATATGAAAACCCAGCCAACAACATCCATAACAGCAAACAAATCAGAAAAAAAAGGCAACTGTCGTTTTGCAATTCGAATAAGCCATAATATTTATTATAATCAAAACCGAACACCCGCAACGTGGGCCCAGCAGTGGCAGCCAGGCAACGAGGCAGCCAGTCAGCCAGCGGAGTCTCGACGTGCTGCAATGGACAACAAAATTTATTACATTTAATGTGCAGCATTAACTACGATTGAGATGTGATCCTCGTTTTGGCGCTGGCTCGACTACAACCCTGCCAAAAGCATCTCTTAGGCGGCAACGTGAGCTCAGCTCAGCCCCCTGCCAAGCCTCCGTGTCCCCCCCTCCCCCCTGTCTGCCTCGTGTCATACAGAAGTGTCTATCTACAAAGTCGAGACTTGGTGACTTGGACAGCGGCACAAAAGCATTTCTAATTAAGACATTCGATACGGTTGCTTGCGTGTGGAACGCAAGACAATTGGGCAACAACAATATATATATTTATATATATGGCTTTTTTTTTGGCAATATCTTGCTCCCAAACCAAGTATGAATCTTCTCATGAACGTATTTACATATTTAATGTGTATGTTGTGTTTGTACTGCTGAATCACTGACATTATACTAAAATGCTCCTAAGAATCATCAATGTGTGTGCACCCCAGACACCGCTTGACATTCACGCCTTCATGATTTCCCAGCCAAGCATATAAATGCTAAACACATTTTCCACTTTTGGTATCCTTGCAGGTGCGGATACAACACCAACACCAACAACCACATCCAGTGAGTCCCGGCGAACGCCATCCACGAAATCAACGGAGCAAAGCTCGAGACCTTTCTCAAAAATCGCCACCAAATTGAAAAACATAAAGAGCGAAAGTGTATCCAGTGGAACAGCGAGTATAACAACGACATCAGCTCCAGTTCGATCACCCAAAGCCGAAACAGAAACAGACACAGAATCAGATTCAAAAGTTGCAGCAACTGTGACGGCACCAACTGCAGAACGCACTAAACTGAGCCAAGTGAGGCTAACTAACCAAGCGACTACAAGCATGTTACTTCTGCAACCCAATGTAAGTGGAGCAATCATATTTTAAATAATAATTTTTAATTATCAGATCAGGGAGAATGTGTGTGGGGCACTGCATTAAGCCACTCAAAAATAATGAAGAATAAGAATAATATATCGAATCCTAAGAGTTTTCAAATAAGAAAAATTAATAAGTTGAAGTGTTATGAAATAATCTCATGTTTATAGTTTATAGAGCAAAGTTATGAAATTGTTTAACTAAGGAATCAAAATAAGACTAATAAGGGAGGTCTTATGGCAGAATCTAAATTTTATGCATGAAATAGTTTAAAGAACAAAGATTAGAGATTGCTAAAGTAAGGAATCAAAATGATCTTGGAAGTTGAGATACGTTACAATATTTAATAATATTAGAAAAAGGGCAATTCAGCTAACTCCAATTATAATTAAAATAATAATTATATATTTAATAATAATAAAAAAAAAACGATCGTTTAACGTTTGATTCAACTGAATGTTTCATTATTTTTTGATGTCATATGAAACCATACTTGAAGCTGTAAAAATAGATGATGATGGATTCAGAAGTGAAAGCACAGCTTAAGCATTCCATTTTTAAAATAATTTTTAAGCAGCTGTTGCGTAGAATTGCACATACATTAACAAAAATGTATCTGTGGAAATTTGCATGTTGCAAGACAAATGACTTGCTGAATGGCTGCGTTAATTGCCTGCTGTGAGGAGGTTAGAGTCTGAGCAAAAAAGTACTTTGCAAACCACAATAGCTGTCTAATTGAATTTAATAAAACATAAATGCATATGTGCTAACAGACAAACAGACACGCAGACACGCAGACCAGGCAGACAGACAGCATAACCAATTACCGAATTAGATGCCTGTCAATTTCGTATAGGGGTTGCAATCCTTAGAACCAATCAGAGCAGTCGCTAGAATCGCGCATGTCTAGCTGTCGTCGTCGATTGGGACTCCACCCTTGTGGCTAGAGCTAGGAGCTATGCTTAGCTGTCCGTGCTGTGTGAGTTACTAACTTAGTCTTTGATGAACTCTCGTGCATTGCAGAGCTCCTTTAGTTCACTCTCGTCGTTCGACAACTTCTCAACGCAAACCGTGACAACGACAACAGCGACGTCGGCAGCAGCAGCAGCAGAGAGTAGTGCTGGACATCATCATAATCATCATCATCATCATAATCACCGCCATCATCATCAGCATCAGCAAACCCTGCAAACCCATCAACAACACAATCAACACTTGCTGCTGCCCACATCCAACCAGGACACATTGCTCTCCCATGAGGAGGATCAGCTGATAAGCAATCTGGCCGATGCAGCCGTCACGCACAGTGAACTCTTCTCGGATTTATTTTTCCCCTCGGACTCGAATAACTCCCTGCTCTCGCCGGCACTGGAGCACCAATCGGTCGCCAGCTATCCGGATACACAGGTGGATGTGCCGCCGCCGTCGTCCCATGAGACATTGATTGGCAGCAGCGAGGACATCACTAGCTCCATTGAGAATCTCACCAAGCTGACGTGCCTGCGCGACAAGCGACTCTCCTCCATCCAAGATCACCCTGCTGGCAGCACCGAGCAGGATCATCATTCGATCTGCCTGCTCAGTCTCCGCTCCAGCAGTGATCCCGCTATTGCCCTACACGCCCAGCAGCAGCAGCAACAACTACAGCAACAACAACAACAACATCTGCAGGCAGTCCATCAGTTGCAGCGGCAGCGACACGGCGCCAGCGATTTACTGATCTCACCAATTGGGGGGCCGCTCTCGTGCGGCAGCAGCCTACCCAGTTTCCAGGAGACCTATTCCCTCAAATACACCAGCAGCAGCGGCAGCAGTCCCACGCCCCCCACTGCCACGCCCTCCGATCAGTTGCTAACCCTCAAAATGGATGATGATTGCTTTCCGCTGACTAACACCGCTGCGGAAGTGATGGCGGGTCTTAGTTCAGGTCCTCCCTCCGGGCAGCTGCAGTCGCTGCATCAATTGCATCAAGTTCAACCCACACACCTCTCACATTCCGGCAACAACAATAGCAACAGCAACAACAACAATGCAAACAACAACAACAACAGCAGCAGCGGCAGTTACAACTATCATGGCCATTTCAATGCCATCAATGACGCTTCCAAATTCTCGCCAAGCTCTTCAGCCAGCTCGCTCTATGAGTACAGTGGCCAGAATGATCTGTTCTATGGCCAACAACAACAACAACAACAACCGCAACAACATGGCTACCAGCAACATGTAAGTAGCAACCTGTCACACATCAAGAAAAAATACTTCTTTTCTACTAGAAATAGTTGAAGAAAATTATTTGGAAATATATATATATATGGAAATTTTTTTTCAGTGTACCAGTTGCTTAAACATGTTATTACTAAACTTTTTTCAGAACTACAACACGCATAATGGCGAGCGTTTCTCTCTGCCCACATTTCCCACCATATCAGAGCTGGAGGCAGCCAACGCTGCTGCCGCCGATGCCAATGCTGGTCCCACCTCCGGCTCCAACTCCGTCGTCGGCGTCCCTCTGCCGCCCATGCGACGTGCTTCGTTGCCCGTACAACGTTCCGTTTCGCCCGCTGCTGCTGCACACAGTCCCAAATTGGCCAAGTTGACTCTTGGTCCGCGACATGCTCATGCTCATGCCCTGCAGGTGCAGTTGAGTTCCTCGCCCAATTCAGCGGCCAGTTCACCGGTGAGTGGAGCTGGTGTGGATCTCCTACACAGCCAGGCGGGCAGACTGCTGCAGTCTGCGACTTCCTCGCAGTTGTGCGCAGTGTGCGGAGATACCGCCGCCTGTCAGCACTATGGTGTGCGAACCTGTGAAGGCTGTAAGGGATTCTTCAAGCGAACCGTGCAGAAGGGCTCCAAGTACGTGTGCCTGGCGGACAAGAGCTGCCCGGTGGATAAGCGGCGACGTAATCGCTGTCAGTTCTGTCGCTTTCAAAAGTGTTTGGTGGTGGGCATGGTCAAGGAGGTGGTGCGCACGGATTCTCTTAAGGGTCGCCGCGGACGGTTGCCGTCAAAGCCAAAGTCGCCGCAGGAGTCGCCACCATCGCCACCCATATCGCTGATAACGGCGCTGGTGCGCAGTCATGTGGATACAACACCTGATCCCTCGTGCCTCGACTACACACACTACGAGGAGCCACTCGATCCGCTCACGCCACCAATTGTGGCCAGTGCACTGGCCATGAGTGAAGCTGACAAGGTGCATCAGTTCTATCAGTTGCTCACCAGCTCTGTGGATGTGATCAAACAGTTTTCTGAGAAGATACCCGGCTATCTGGATCTCACGGCCGAGGATCAGGAGTTACTCTTTCAATCCGCCTCGCTGGAACTGTTCGTCTTGCGTCTGTCCTACCGGGCTCGCAGCGATGAAACAAAGATGATATTCTGCAATGGCACAGTGCTGCATCGGAACCAATGTCAGAGATCCTTTGGCGACTGGTTGAATGGCATCATGGAGTTTAGTCGCAGCCTGCAAAATCTCGAGATTGACATATCGGCATTTGCCTGCCTCTGTGCACTAACACTGATAACAGGTGAGGCATCTCAACCAAATACAAATATATATATATATATGTATATAGATATGCTTAAAGTTAATATCTTTTGCCATTCTTGCAGAGCGTCATGGTCTGCGTGAGCCCAAGAAAGTGGAACAGTTGCAAATGAAGATCATTGGCAGTCTGCGGGATCATGTCACCTACAATGCGGAAGCGCAAAAGAAGCAACATTATTTCAGTCGCCTCCTGGGCAAATTGCCTGAATTGCGCTCCTTGAGTGTGCAGGGATTACAGCGGATTTTCTATTTAAAACTGGAGGATCTGGTGCCGGCACCGGCATTAATTGAGAACATGTTCATCACCACGTTGCCCTTTTAGGCGCCACACACACATCAGATCACATCACATCACATAACTTTGCTTCCTTAAACTTAGCTTTTAATAACATAAATGAACATAATATACATATATCTATATATATGTATATATACATATATATGTAGTATGTATATATGTATAGTATTGGTATACCCCTAACTAGATACTAAGTGATCTCAAAGAAAATGAGACAAAACCATCCCCATATGGTATAAATCTACTAACAATAAAAAAAAAGTTATCACGTAGGAATTATAGAAAAAACCAGAAAAAAAAAAGAAAAGCCCTATTCAATAAATTTCCCATCCATGCGTAGTTTGACGGCACAGAAAACTTTGACCACGGCCAAATCAGAAACGCCCGGTTCATGAATATTTGAAGCATTTCAGCGGTTTCAGATTTCAGTGGGTTCAAGTCGTAAATGGTATGGACGGAAAAGGTATTCGTGACTTGTCTGTCAGCTTGCCAGCACAGAAATCACACAACTTGTTGACGTTAATTGTTTTGTTCCAACTGTCAAAATCAATAGGCAGCAAAACGCACAACTTGTGTGCACATATATGTATGTATCGTAACTAACAACCCTTTATTTTAAATTCGACCAATTTATACTTGCCTTCAAGTACAAATCAGAGTTCTTTCACCTTGCCTTCTCGTAGCTTACTTCTAGTCAATTGTTTTAAGATACCAGCTACACCATAAATATAATCCGTAACATAGTTTTAGATATATTTAGGTGGGTAGTATGTAGGCTCTTTAGTTTTGACGCTCATGAATTCTTGGTTGAAACTTTTACCACACGGCCCAGTGCACAAAGAGAGTTTAAGTACCTTTATGTGATTCGTGTATGACACATACAGATCTGCACAGAAACACACAAACTAATGCATAAGATAATGTATGTATAGTCTAACGATGTGAATATATACAGAATAAGCAGTTATTTTCTAATCGGCGCTCATTAATAAATGTATATATATATATATATAAATTTCATGAATTAGATATATAATATTTACTTCAAATGAGTTCTCAAAGAATTGTTAAGGAGACATCTGTGTCTCTCTCTCTCACACTATCTTTATCTCTCTCTCTCTCTATCTCTCTCTCTCTTTCTCTATGTGTAATTTTGATTAACGGCCCTCTATGTGATTTTGTGTTAGATTGGCGCTAAATATATCTACACACATTTATACTTACGTACATATGTAAATGTCCAACTTTTATATGATTTATTTTGTAACTTACATATATTTTATAACATATACATACCTATGAATTTTCCTTGAAAGGAAAACGATATACAAATCTGCATGATACAAAAATCATACAATTCTTAGATAGCAAATATTTAAAGTACATACAGCCTTTATAGTAGACAACTTTCCACTTATGTATTACAAATTAAGATATTCGATGGATTAAACTAAAGACTACAAAACATTTTTAGGCTTAACGAATAAGAAAACATATCTCTTTAAGCTTTCAAAAGCATCAACAAGTGTTATTAAATTATTTTTTATTACTTTATTGGCAATATATATATTTTAAATCATTTTTTTGTTGTTGTATTCCTCATTGATAATACTATGCAACATCCGAAATGCGGCAAGAGTTGCACACAATTTGCTTAAGCTAAATTTAGGAACCAATAATAAGAAAATCTATTCTATATTTTTTTCTATTGTAAAATTTTATTAGGATATATAAATAATCAATTATTAATAATCAATTTTTTTGAGAGGTGAGTTTTATATATTCAGAACAAGTGTTCGTATACCAACTAGCTGGATTTGTTAGTGCATATTGCTTTGCATTTGAAAATAAATGAGTCTTTTGGTGAAATATATTAATTCTCTCCTCAAAAAAAGTTGAATATTAACAAGCGAAAAATCACTCATTAGAAAAATTCAATTCTGCCATTGAAAATTTATCAAAAATTATTTTCATAATTTTGGGCCCCTCATGTTGAGCAAATATTTTGTATATTCCGAAATAACTTTTATATTTATTCAATTAAGGAAAAGTAATCTAAGTAATAATTGTAGTTATATTACGAATATACATATACATACATATATGTATATATATATTTAAACAGCCATTTTGCTTCGAGTGTATGCATACTAAGTATCGGTAAGAAAAGCACTTGTGTGACCCCTAATAAATGTTAATCCTAATCTTAAGTATCGGTTAAATTCGTTTGAAATTAATTAATATAGTACATACATACAATGTTACCAAATTGGTTTGAAACTATAAACTAAATTGGGATTCAAAATCCATGATGTTGCCATTATCTAGCCGTTACATATCGAAAAATAGAAAAAGAAAACAATACAAACACATATAAAATTCTGTCCGTTCTTGTATCATATGTAAATAATTGAGAATCTGTCGTTCGCTTAGCAAACAAATACACGTTAAGTCCAGATATAGTTACATACATATAGAAATGTATACATACATACATACAACATACTTTGTACCTTTAGAATATGTATACTCGTACATTAGCAAACATATATATATATGTATATATATATATATATTTTGAATAGAGAACTTTTACCGGAAACTTTTGCACTTTAACTGAAGAATCCACAACACATTTGTTTGTGTTAAACGTTCTTTTGTAATTTTATATGTACATACATACCTACACACACACACACATATATATATATATATATATATATATATATATAATCACATATGTTAGGTATGGAAATTTATGGTGTGCATATTTTTGAGAATTTAAACGATAAATTTTTCAATGAAACGAGTTTTAGTACACTTTTCAATACAAAAATATATGTAAACATACACGATATAACTATAAAAATGCATATTTTGAATATATACATACACATACATATAGATACATATATTTTATTATGTACTTACCTAAAAATAAGTATACATATATCTACATATAATTAAGAGCCCATGAAGCTTTATGGATGAGAAAACAAATTGTACGTTTTTTTATAAATAATCGGATTGATTTTTGAAAAATCTTTATTTTTCAAAAAGAAAAAAACATATATTAGCCAAAAGAAAAAATGTCATGTCCTTTGAAAAAGGATGTAACTTGTTTGCATCGCAATGATTTACATACATATATACATATAGCATATTTGAAGCACAAGAAAATGTTAAAGTTGAAGGCATAATCTATTAAATATATTATGCGCGTATTACCAGCAAATTTCTAGAAGAATACTATACCTAAAGATGCTATGTATACATACAAATATAATATATACATATACATACATATATATATATATAAAATATTATGCATTGTTATATAGTCCGTTGTGTAATTTGTCCTTATTTTGTATTGTTTCAGTTCATATTGTTAGTACCAACCAAAACGTAACTGAACGTTATTTATCTACATACATATATATATGTATATCCGCAATGGAAATTCAGCTGAAACGGCATAATAAGCAAATACAAATCATTTCATTTCGATTAAATAAACATTTAAGCATACAGTTTTTTAAAATGCCTTTTGAGCAAATTAGTTCTAAAAAAACAACCATATACATATTTACATAATGTATACTGATTTCACTGATTTCAAATAAAAATGTTTACTTTTTTCTTGAGTGTTAAACGAGTGCGTTTTCTTTCTCTGGATGGAGTTAACTAGATGCTATTTATACCCAAGCATAATGAACTATACCATGTGTCCAATTACGGAGAACCCATTCAGATGTATTATTGAAAATGTGACGGTTGTATTACTTGTATTACTTATATTACTTAACTTTTTCACAGCGCTAGGTATACAAATCGACTTGTTAAATTTAATCATTAACCATTAACCACTAGAAAGCGATGAAGCAGTTTCGGGCATAAATTGAAACAAAAGAAAAGTATATGATTTTATAGAAAAAATTTATGTTAAGCTCTAGTTGGTTGTCTTAAATAAAATATACAAAAATCAGCCATAGACAGTCATCAGTGTGTCCACGGATTGCCGGCAAACGGGACACCGCCGTCCAGATTCGAAATGATCTAGCCGCAAGGAGCACTCCTTGCACAGGCAGAAATGCCGGCAGGGCAGTATAACAATATTCCGGCTGCGATCCAGGCAAACCACACAAGTTATTCGGTTTGTCGATGCATTCTCAGTTCGTTCCTTGACCTTCTGCAGCACCCAGGAGAATTGTTCGTCTATCCATCTCGATGCACTCAGCAGAGCTCCAAACACTTTTGTTGACATCTCATTGCGTAGATTTCTAAGCAGATAGAGGGCATAGTAATACACATAACCACGAAACACATAGAGCACCAGGAGCAGGACGATGCCAATGGACAGTCGGAAAATGTTATTTAGTAAATATAAGCCATGCTCAACAATATAAGCAGTCAAGTATTGAAGTGCAAGTATTAAATAGTCGAAGATGAAAATGATGAATCGTGGCAACAGGAGCACTACCCACAATGCACAATTGCCGATTCCAATGAGCACGTTGGCTAAAAATATAAATATTCCTCCGAGCACATTGTGTGCCAAGGTCAATGATTCGCCGGTGCCATCGTATATGTAGTTGTAAATATCGCAGACTGTCTGACGCAGATCGCTGTACAAGATTGTGAAGTATTTGAATATAGTCCCAGCTAGCTGGTAAAAGTCGCAGAGGTAACTCCAGATGTGAGCGCCGCCTTGAACCAGGCAGTAACCCACAAAAATGCTGCCGGCAAAAAAGTAGTAAATGGCTGCACGCAGCGACTCAATTGTTATCGTTAGCACAATGTCAAGAAAATTTACTACTGAAATCAGAAATGACAGCATGTTGTGCACAAAAACATTTTAGTAAACAATAACAAAATAAAATGAAAACAAATGCGAAGCACCCCTGGACTTTCTGCTGATATATATATATATAAGTTCACTTGCAACTATCGATTGTCACGACTCAAATATCTCCGAATTGTCAACTATCGATTAACGAAACAAGGTTTAAGATTCGATATTTTTCAAAGATAAAGTTTTTAATTTTATTTTGCAAAACAATTCTACAATTATTTTAGCCTCGGAGCATTAATAAAAAAAATGTGTATATAAAGAGCACTTTGTTATTATTCATAATTATTGTTATCTTACTTTTATTATACTGATAATATACACATACTATGGTATATAATGTACCGTCAAAATTGTTTCACAGACTTATCAAGCCGCAAAATTGTTCAGCAAAGCTATCAAATCGCTGTTCTTCTTCATCACAGCCATCACTTCCAATTGCTGCTGCTTCATAATGCGCAACCGATTGCGTTCCTCGATTTTGGCCAATTGATTATTGCTGTTTATGTTCCTCGTGTCCACATGCAGCTTCTGCTCCGACTTGAAGTGATACAGCTCATCGCGAATTGCATGCAATTTGCGCTCACAGTCACGCACATCCTTCTCCAGAATCTGCGTCTTCAGATACACAGTCTGCGCGAGTTTATACCAGTCGGCCAGGCATTCAGCCATTTGAGCTACAGCTGGACTAACGTTGTCGAGCAGCAGCTGCTTAATCCTTTTCCCATTGTGATCCACTTTAATTTTTTCCAGCGCATGGAATTGCTCATCATTGTATGTTAAAGTGCGTGTGGCCCGATCTCGGAGCAGGTGTTGCCAAGAGTCGCGCAAGCGCTCCACCAAATACTTTGCCTGTGCGCTGGCTCGTGTGCGGCAAGGACACTTCTTGCCGTGCATCAGCGACGACCACTGATCACTGTAAATGAGGAATGCATAAGCAAAACCCAATTGCCTTGGTAGTAACTTCTCTACTCACTTTAGCTCGTCGTCTGTCACATAATGTTTGTGCATCTGTGTGATAACATCGGCGGCTCCATCGAATTCACTTTTAGCATTGTCCAAGGAGCTGGCAAGTGACCTCAATTCCTGGTCACCCTTGGTCTGCGGAAATATACACATGTTGATGATGCTCTTGTGGTTGAAATGGTGCTCTTAACTTACCACACTGGCCGTGCTCTGCACAACATCTGCGTAGTCAACCACCGTCGAGAGCAGATTGTCAAAACTTTCAGTTTTTCTGTTATACGATATAAATTGGGTGTTAAGTAGAACATTTTTTTCCCAATTGATTTACTCACTTCAAGAGCAGTGTAATTGTGGTAATAAGCATCTCGATAAACTGTTCCACTCCCTTTTTGATTAGAATGTCCATGGTGGTGAAGATGTCCACTCGTCTTTTGCACTCATGACCCACGCTGCAAGCAGCCTGCATATATTATATATATATATTATATATAAGTTTAAAAGAGCAGTTGTTGGCTTTACCTTTGCCAGACTCGCATCGTTTTCAACGGAAACATTTGGTGGAAATACTGGGAACTTGGGCAGCTCTAGTTGATGCGGCAATTGAACATTGTTGTCATCATTGC
Source organism: Drosophila cognata (assembly GCA_035041535.1). Taxonomy (NCBI): domain Eukaryota; kingdom Metazoa; phylum Arthropoda; class Insecta; order Diptera; family Drosophilidae; genus Drosophila; species Drosophila cognata. The sequence goes on along the minus strand of JAWNLC010000234.1, from coordinate 11,182,890 downwards.
TGTAGAGGAATATAGGCTGATCCGTGGTTGTGCTGGGAAATGCGTTAACTGGTAGACCAACATACATGAACGAAGTAAGTAGACAGAGAGTAAGACAGCCAGGAAGAACTCACCCAAGGTGCGTGGCGAGACTTTCTTCTCGAGATGCTCGTTATTGAATAGCATTATTTGCTTCTCCAGCGGCACTTCGGTTTGAAGGAATATACGCTCCCGGAAGTTATCAATCTGTTCATCCGGCTCCAGGAACACCTCTACCGAAGTGGCTCGATTCGTGAAGAATACGTGAATGACACGCTTTCGCAGGATTAGCGTCACCTCCTGGAAAAATCGATCAAAGGACCACGTCTTGTCCCGATTCTCCTCCAAGAGGCCCGCCAATAAAGGTGTCACGAGCGTCTTCAATCCTTGCGACAAGTGTGCATGTGGCGGCAGTGTTGTTGACCACTCAATGGGTCCATTCTCGGCCAGCTGCGTGCCGGATATCACGCCCGAGGCCTTTTTTGTTGTTATCTGATGCATTGTCTCGCGATTTTTGCGACCCCCATACGGTCTAAAGGGTAAATTGCCAGTAGCCACGTGGTATAGCGTTACCCCAATGGACCACAGATCCACATTTGCCGTAAATGATCGTTGTATGGATTTGCGAAGCACAGCGCGCTCGTAGAGATCGGGATGCAGATACTCCTCGGTGCCATAGAGCGAAGCAAACGGCTGGTTATCTTCCAGTTCGCGTGCAGCACCAAAGTCAGTCAACTTGTATATGGTTTGACCATCCTCCGATATGAATTTCATAATGTTGCCAGGCTTCAGATCACGATGCACCAACTTATTGTCGCGCAAATGTTTCATGCCGGCGCACAGGTGCTCCAGCACAAGCAGGAACTCGTGCTCCGGCAGGCCGTACGAGTTCTCCGGATCGTCAAGTATATTAAATAGACTGCCGCCCGTGCACAGCTCCATGACGATCACCTTTCCACGTCCTTCCTGATCCTCCTCGATGGCCAGCAATTTGACAATGTTCTCATGGTTAACCTTCTTCAAGGCCTCAAATTCGCGCATCTGGACATCGGCGGGTCGCATGTGGCTATACGGATTGAATGTCTTAACGGCGACCGATTCGCCAGTTGTCTTATTCACTCCCTGATAAAAAAAGGGGAATGACAAGAAAAATATACATAAAAACATGCACATGAATACAAATGGATTTGTATTCACCTGAAAGACAGATCCAGTGGCACCTTTTCCCAGTACACTGGTCGTGCACCAGACATAGTTCAGTGAACCACGCAGGAATGACATTTTTAATTAAATTGTTATATTTCTTAAGCAAACATTTATTGCGATCAATTGGTGAAAACAGATGTACGTGCAGTATCTTATTTGGTTAGATTAGCCGATTGCTATCGATATATTCCACTAGTTCATTTTCATTAAAATCGTGAATTCGGAGCGCCAAACTAGTAATTACCTTACCTTAGTTATTTTTGTTGTTTTGCGCTGCGACAACTTTGGCAGCATTTTAATATTATTATTTTGTAGGTCGACACAGTATGACAGATTTGTGCATAGTTTTTAAGGGCGCACCATTTCGTTAGTGAGCGAATGGTAAATATGTGCAACACATTAAAAAGCTGCATTAATCGTGGCCGAGACACATAATTTATTGTTCCGCCGATTCGTGAAACGCCTTCCGTTGTTATTTTTAATAATAAGCGTTGCGTACGCGCGCCTTACAACAAAAGGATGAAAATCCGAATACATTTGGTGCGCTTCATGTACATAAATCTACTACTAAGGTACGCCACGGCTTGCACCAACAATTTCCAATCATTTTCCTAACCATTTGTTTTTCCTTTCTTCCACTTTCTCGATTCTCTTTTTCTTTTGTATACTGCAGCTGCTGCTTTTGGCTATATGACAACACTGCTGCAGCAGATGCTGCAACAACAGAAACAGCAACAGGAAATGCAAAGGCATCAGCAGCTGCCAGTCAGGCGGACTTTCGAATGCACAGACCGGCTGCCTCTTTAGAAGGGGTGGTCAACGAGGAGAAGGTCGCCAACTCGTTTAGAACAAATTTGATAAAACTTACAAAACGTCAGAAGTCAGAAGATAACGTTGAAATTGTGATGGAAAAGTTGGCAAGCAGCACGCCAACTACTGCGACGAGTGCAAAAAAAACTAAGCCAACTGCTGCTGTAAGAGACACGTCAGTGAATTTAAATGCGTTGCCCGCCAGTGTAAATATCAATAATGATAATAATAATAACGAGTATATTAGCTTAGTGCAACTCAGTGAAAATGATAATAATAATGATGCAGGGAATGAAGCGACAGCCCAAGTGCCAAAAAATCAATTAATCAACAATGTTAATACTAATAATAATCATAATATAAAAACAAACACAAATGCAGATGCATATGCAAATGAACAAGAGCAGCAAGCAGCGCATGTTGGCGATGAGGTTGCAACAACAACAACAACAACCATCAATCAGGAACAACAACAAAGCGAGCAACAACGTAAAAAGAAAGAGAGGTGAGTTATTTATATTTTCACTATTTGCATAAGAATAATTTCCATGGCACTCGTTTCGTACAAACAACACACACAAGGAACACATACAAATAAGTAGAAATTATTGATAAGTGGACAACAAACTGTGAGAGACGCCTCCAAGCGTAACAACAATTATCAATGTGCAAGTATTTTGCATAAAACGTGCCAAGCGACAAATTTCCTTTGACTTGGACGTGCGGAGAGCACTGAATACTAGAGAGATAGGTAGAAAGAGACGGGGAGAGAGAAAGAAAAAATGCGGTCTTTTTAGACTCACATACTCTGTGTAATCTTTGGTTTTTCCCGCATTCAAATAATGATGGGGAACTTCTACGCCCGTATCAATTTATTACCCTGAATTGTTTGTTTATTTTTATTGAATTTTTTATAAGCATACACATATGTTTGTAAATATGTAGCAATGTTTCTTCATTCGATTTGTCTTTCTGTTAACCTATTGTTTTGGTGCCCTTTAAGTCCACATATCCTGATTAATCTTTTGTTATAATTTTACGGACATTTAGTTCTGCTTAAATTACACATTTTTAATTTTATAGAGTCTACTCATAAATTATATGATCAGTCGATCCAAATAAATCTCCCTATATATATATAAATCGACACAATACACTCTATATAAAATATTTTGGGTAATGTTTCAAACTCATTTAATTCCTTCACGAATGTCCTTAAGATTTGACAACCCCAATTTGATTAATTGATTGTCATTCATTCATTTTCAAATGAAAATCGTGAAGGGCTCCTAAAATTATGCAATGCAATTGCATTTCAAGCAAATATGAATTAAAAATCAAAAATTTTCGGCTTTAAATAATTGCAATTGTAATAAAAGTTTTTAGCCAATAATAATAAAGAAACTTTTATAGATGGGAAACGTAGCTTCAAGGCCGACCAGCCTTAAACTTTTACGTAGTACATAAAAATTAAAAATCGATAGGAGTCTTACTGGTTTTAGAAAGTTCGCATATGGATATTAAATGTAAAACACCCAAACACAAGAACAACAACAAAAAAAAAACAAAACAAAATGTGGCAAGCTAATGAAACGCTAAAGCATTTGTACTGCTACCAGGTATGTCAGAAATGGACACGATGAAATATTTATTTGATAGGTAATTAGTTGCGTGCTGGTTTCTATAGTACAACTAGCGGCAATATGTCCATGCATACATGCATAAGCAAAGAGAGCCCAATGGCGAATGTTAACAACAAAAAAACACCCACGCCGGCTCTTGTCACAATGCATTTTACCGGTAATTTGCTTTACAGTTTTCAATTTATTTTCCCTGACTCTTAAACGGCGTCGTCGTGTGAGCGGCGGCCGGCGACTTTCTAAATGCCTTTGCAGTCGTCTTTGCTTTTGGTCTATCCAGCTAGCTGTCTGGACTATCTATCTATTGGTGTTGGCCAATTCGTTCATAAAAAACCGAGGAAAAACAAAAACAACAAAAAAAATAAACCGAAACTGCGTCGGGCGAAATATTGTATATATATATGTATATTTTGATTTTTTTCCCCATTTTTCTTATTTACGAGCCGACGAGACGCTGTGGGAGTTAACGCCAACGCCAATGCCGATCGATGATCGCCCCGATCCTTTAAAGGCCTTGCACAGCATATTTCAAAATTACCAAAAAACATTGTTGTTGGTTGTTGTATTTGTAAAAGTGTTAAATGGGCGCCATATTTAAAGTGGGCATTTCAGTTTGATTTGACTGGATATTAATCTCAAACGCGGTGTCTCCTCTGTGGGCTCTCTCAAATCAAAAATGACTTTATCAGTATAATCCGACTTTCCATTTATTTTTTTGGGTTATAAAAGCAGTTTTGTTGCATTTGAATTGTGTATATGTGTGTGTGTGTGTGTGTGTGTGTGTGTGTGTGCCCCAATAGTACGCCAGAATCAAGCAATCAAGTCTCGAGTCTCAAGCATCATGCTGTCTTCCAAAATTCCCCTCCAGATACATTTCACACATGGCAGGTGATCGCAGCGAACGATGATCGTTGTACTTTCACTTTCGGCGAATGTGTAAGGACTCGACTCGATTCGACTCCACTCTGCGAATAAGTTTTGCAATTTAGGCTTTCGAAAATGCATCATGATCTTGTTACTCTAATCAAACTTGCAAACAACACCAACAAAACATCTGCAACAACAACAGCCAATAATCACACACAACAACAACAACATCAACATCATGGCATTGCTATCAAAGCTAGCAGACTTTATGGCAGCGATTGTCGCTTATGCAAATGATTAAGTCAGCCACTTGTGGGAGATTATTAATATGCCAAATGCTCGTAGTTAACACGAATTATTGATTGTTATCAAAAAAGAAAAAAAACAACACTGAATGCTTGCCTCGCCTCACTTTGGCTCACCTGTCCAAATTGTTAATTGATTGTGATCGGGCGCGCATTGACTTTGGCTTAATCAATTTGATCGGTGATTGGGGCTCGTCAGTCGTCAGTCGCCGATCACTGATCTCGTCAAACTGCATCGATTAGCCATCCAGCCGGTGTCCGTCGGCAGATATTGCGAATCGTGTCGTACACCTTCACTTCGTTTTGTTATTCGCATTCCAACTGCATTTTCCGAGCACTCTTTTTCCATGTGACGTAGGCGCGCTGCCTGCCAGCCTGCCTGTCTATTAAACGCCAACTGCTTTTTTTGTGTTTTTGCCAAGCCGGTTTTCGTTTTTGTTTTGCCGGCATTTGCACACCGTTTAATTGTTTTCAGTCTGTCTGCCTGGCTCAATATTCCAATGCGAAATCTAATAAAGTTTTGTGTCGTAGGAGTCGAAGATAATCAAGGAGGTGGCTGCCAGCTTCACAATTTTCTAGCACCCATTAAATATTATTCAGAAGGGTATATCAAAATTGTAAATTATTTGGGGGAGCCTCTTATTGACTCTTAATAACAATCTCATATTTCACAGAAGAGTTTGGGAAATGACTTTGCTGCCAATCGAAAAATTTACAATCACTTAAAAAAAAATTTAAGTTTTGATTAATATAGAGGGGAATCCATTAAGGTGAAGGATGTGTAGCTTCTTCTTCGTTCATTTTATATAAATAAAATAATTAACCTTTTTTCACTTAATCTCCTATAACCACCTGTTTTCCCCCCATCCACACATTTAAATTGAAATTTAAAATTAATAAATGGACATTTGGATATTTAATTTTCCATAAACTTAAATTGGAAGGAAGCTTCGTATACTAAACGCTTACTCAAATTGAAAGTAAGTTTCGTTTACTGATCGATTACTAACTATTGGGCTCCAATTTAGATTTGAGCTTTGGTATATCTCTCATCAGCCTGCTTGTATCCGTAAAAATTAACTCTTCTATGTGAAAAGCCTCTCATTCAGCGTTGCACTTCGAATTGCTTCAAACACTTAACAGATCGTGTGTGTGCCCAGAGTTATATTTGTTGTTGTTACTGTTGCTTTTGCTGTTGTTGCTGTTGTTGAGGTGTTCATTGTGTAAGCGGCTGTGACATCAAAACACTTTCGCATTACAAGTGTTTATCTTTCAGTGGCGTCTGTAAGCTACAAGCAGAGATACAAACAACATCAGCTAAGCAATTCAATTGTCGCTTTCGGTAACCTTTTGTGTTTTCTGTTTTTGTGGACAACTCAACGACGATGGCGACGATGACGAGGAAGAAGACAACGACAACGACAGCGACAACGGCAACGACGCGTTGAAGGAGTTGCCGATGTTGTCGATAGTGTTTTGTATGTTTTTACAAAAACAAAAAAGGCGCTCATCAAAGACACTGAAGGCGTCACTTGGCGGTAGCCACTAATTTTGTTTACGGCCCGGACTGCACGCAGATTGCCAAATGGTTTAATGCTATTTGTTAGCTTTACTTGAAGCTTATGACAGCAATTTCACTTTCCGTTGCACTTCCAATAAAAATATAAAATCGTAGTGTATAGTAAAATATTGTGAAATTGCATGTAGGAGTTGCAGACCCTTGACTCGTCTTGGTTTGTCGGGCTTTTTGGGTTTCTTTAACGATAAAAATATAACGAACAATTATCGATACGATCGAAACCCAACTCCATTCCTAGCGGCTATAACACCTTCTCAAGAGAGATCATTTTAGCAGTAGACTCTCGTATACGCGGTCATTTTATTTCTTCTAATTACTTTATTAATGCTCATAACGATCAATATAGAATGTCAGATATTTGGTAATTTTCAAGTGCTACAGAGTGTGAAAGTTTCGTCTCTATGGATTTGACTTGATTTCAATTTGGCATGTCTAGCAGTAGCTTCAAAAACAACAGTAATAACAAACAAAAGCAAACACACTCACACACGCATACACACACATAGGCACCTTCGCTTATAAGCTAAAGCTGTGCGACAAGTTTGCCGGCTGCAGAGTTAACGACTGCATCGTCAAGTTTGCAAGTGCACTAAAAATGTTGAAATTGATGCTGAGTTGAGCTTATCTTGGCTGAGAGTTGAAGCGCGCTCTCTTTGCACTTGTATGCGTGCCTCTCTGCCTGCCTGTTTGTGTGTGTGCGTGAGTGTGTGACTCTCTCTGTTTACGGCATAAGGCGCGAATATCTGCACAGAGTTGGAGCACAATTACCAGAGCTTAGTCTGGAATACGTTCAGTTCTCATTTCGATTTCCAGTGGTGCGAACGTGCGCTACGCACGCTGGCTCGTTGGGTCCGCGAATGCGCAACATCTAATTAACAATAATTAATAAAACAATCACATATCCTTAATATCCTTTATATCGTGTTTATCGTGTCGTGTGTGTGAGATGTTGTGCCTGCAGTGCACTCAACTCAATAACATTCGTAACACATTCAAAAGTAATTCACAATTAACAACGTTTAAATCCTTCGGGCCGCAGCAACAACGAAATTTAACCATTTCTGACCATGGCTATTTCCATTTAGCCAGCGAATAGCACATTGAGTAGATCATTTACATTGATCGATATCCGGCGCCAAAGTGGTTTCGCATGTTTTGTTATTTAACAAATATGAATAACGAGCGCTTAATTGCAATTATTTTCAGTGGCTCACAGTAATTTTTTGTTTGTCGTGACAATATTTATAAAAGCTTTAATGCTGGGCAGATGGTTATTGATATTTATTGATCTCCACACCGGATGACAGACTATTAAGTCTCCGCGTGTTCAACTATCTAACAAAATGATTATCATTATTTTTAGCACGCTTTCAACTTTGCGAGAGTGCTAAAGAAAAAACTGTTAAAATATCATTTTAAAAATAGACTGTAATTATAGCAGAAGTGAAATGTAAACCAATATTACATTCAGTTATTTAGAGCAATATTTCAACTAGTATCTATTAAATCGCTTTTCATTTGTCCTCTATTTTAAAATAATTAATTTGTCCAACATTCAGAAAGCTTTTAAGTAACTTCTTCAAGTGGCACCTTTTCACTGTTAGCAAAAAAAATATGCAAAGAAAATTGCCAATTTTCACAGCATTATTCGATAATAAAAAAAGTCGTAAAATATTTGTTATGTGCTTAGCTTATTCAAATACATAAAATAAAAAAAATTAAACACCCAGAAATTCCAGCCAAACTTGTAGCCCACTGCCGGAAAGAGCCGGGCAGCCAGCCGGGCACCATTTGCTATATTGCCTGCTGGCTGCCCAGACAGTTTTCTGTTGATATTTTTGATGCAGTCTGACAAGTCATAAATATGCCAACCAGATGGAGACTTGGTGCAGCTTTGCCCCACGCTATCGCCATCGCCATCGAAGTGGGCGTTGTTGACACGTGTGGCTGCAGTACAAAATGATTATAGAATTCCTGCATTTAAATGCGATTTGGGGCGTGCTCAAAAGGGGGTAGCCCACTAACAGGAAACTAACAACTTTGCCTAACACACATTGGACACATTTCTTACGTTCGGTCACAGTCAGGAAATCCATTTGATAAGCTTTCCATTGGAATTCCCGTTACGCTCCGGTTAGCAGCTCTAAGGTGTTAAAATTAGCGCAGTTCACAGATCTCAGTTGCAAGTTCGTATTTTATTTTTATAGGTAAGACCATAAGTTTTTCAAATCGCCCTGGTTCCTTTTTTTACGAGTTCAAACGATATGCACTCCAAACATTGCTGCACGTTGAAAGCTAGAGCTACCAATATTTGATATTATATAGCAGACTATATCCTTCAAAGTATATAGTATATAAAAACTTACTTATTTTGAGAATTATATCCTTTCCTTAAGCAAAATCTTGAAATTTTAGAACGACTTTGGTGAAATGTATATCAAATTAACTTTAATTATAGCTGAAAATTATTTTATATTTCGGAACAGTATTGGCCAACGTGACTTGTCGGCGTGCTGTTTTCGGAATGCTTTTCCAATTTCGTTAACAGCAAATTTGATCCGGTATTTCCCTGACAAATTATGCACAAGTTAAATATCTAGTTAAAATATATTAATAAACTTATTTGTATTAATGTTAATCATTAATATAATATTATACTTAATGGCGTAGGAGACGGTTCCTTAAAATTTAACTCCTTGTATAATTACCAGCGGAATGCCGCTAGGGTTCGTGCACTCCCCCCAACTCTATAACATATACACCTCGTACTTTGCCAATACATACATACCCAATAAATATATGTATATAAATAATTTGTAATTGGTTTTTGCTCTTTTGAACTTATATCTCATATTGGAAAATGCAGATTCATAGTCACAAAACCCAAGACAGTTGTGTCTCCAACAAATCTCATCTGATATCTGACTAGTCATATCAAACTAAATGTTGCCGACATTCCTTGGAAAGCAGTTTTAGGTACGAAAGTAATTTTCAAGGAACATTTAGGGTACCTCAGTGATAAAATCAAATCCCTCGCTAGCCCTTTTTATTCCTTCATACACAAAAACACTCGGTTGTTTGATTGAAATTTAAAATAAGCTAAAATTGTTGCACGGCAAAGCCATTGTTGAAATGTTAGCCAGCAGAATACACTTTGATTATATATATATATATATATATATATATATAAATATGTGATTAAATAATAGACAGATTAATTATATAAAACTAAATGATATAAGAAGAATTATTGCAAACATATAAAACAATAATATTTCAGTTTGTTATAATTAAATGGGTTAAGTATTCAAAACCTGAACTCTTAATATCTGTTAAATATTATGGCTTGATAAATATATAGATATAGATTTACGCGCAGCTGTGAAAACGTTCGACTTTTCTTTCTTGTTTCTTTGGGATTTGCATTTTTGCACACAGGTGTTCGGTTTTGTTTGGGCCTTGTTTTAGTTTGGCACGTGCTATTTTCATTCAATAGCTATATAGTCGATATTATCTTGCCCAGCTGTCAACTGAAGCTGTCTGTTGAATACGCAACATGATCCATTTTTACTTCGTTTTAAGGTCGACAAACTCAGCCCTCAGATATAGGCATATATTCTGGGTGGTATTGATAGTAAGCTCATTGTTATTTATTAACTTAAACAATATACATATAGAATTGCTATAAATATTAGCAAAAATGCTGCCTCAATCGATTGTGAAGTTCATAAGTTGTGAGTTAAAGAGGCTGAGAAGAAATTTAACCATGTTTTTAATATTCTTGTGGATTCTATGGTGTTCACAAATCATAGTCATATCGACTGTGTTCATGAGGTGAGATGCCCTTTATTATATTATTATTTAGCTATACATATGTATCTTTATATTAATACAAATATTTGTTATTTGTGTTCGATTGCAGCCTGCCCAAGATCATTCCGGAGTTACCCGCCGTAACAGTAACGACTGAGTGGCCGGTTGAGGTTGAGCAGGTCAAGGATCGCTTGGAAGCGGTCATATTACCCAATGCGCCGCCTGCACACGATTCAAGCAACCAAAGCGAGAATCAACAGGCGAGTGAAGTTTTTGAGGGTGCCGAGCAAGTAGCCCAAAAGGGTGAGTAATGTTTAAATTAAAGCTGATCCAAAATGAAGTTAATTATCTAATTCAATTAGCTGAGCCGAAAGTGAACGATCCGGGCGGAGGGTCAGAACTGGGCACCAGTGAAATGAATGCCACCTCTGATGCGAGTGTGACTGGTGACAGTGGAGGACCGTTAAGTGCGGCCAGCAATGCCAGTGTCGAGGAGGTGCCGATGCCCGTCTTCTCGGAGTGGGCGCAAAAGCAAAGGGAGGCCGAGGCCAGTCGGGAGCAGGCCATGGAGCTGGAGCAACAGGTGGTCAACAATTCGGCCCAGCGTCGCAACGCAACGGGATCAGGCGGTGGAAAGCCGCCATCGTTAAAGACGCGTGCAAAGAATTACGCCTCGCCGGACTGCGGTGCCAAGATAATTGCCTCGAATGGCGATGCCACCAATACGGGAGCAGTTCTTAGCCACTCCAGCGATGAATATATGCTGAGTACCTGCGGCAGTCGCATCTGGTTTGTCGTTGAGCTGTGCGAGGCTGTCCAGGCCCAAAAAGTCGAGTTGGCCAACTTCGAGCTTTTCAGTTCGTCGCCGAAAAATTTTACGGTTGCCGTTTCGAAACGGTTTCCCACTCGAGACTGGAGCAATGTTGGTCGCTTTGCCGCAGAGGATAAGCGGACGGTGCAGACGTTTGAGCTGCATCCGCATCTATTTGGCAAATTCGTGCGAGTCGATATTCATTCGCACTACTCCAAGGAGCACTTTTGTCCCATTTCGCTCTTTCGCGTCTTTGGCACATCGGAGTTTGAGGCATTTGAAACGGAGATTCGACACAGCGATGAACTGGATGATTTTGATGACGACTTTGCCGGACAGGAGCAGCCGCATAAGCAACTGCAGGGCAATGCCAACATTTTTCAAAGTGCCTCCGATGCCGTCATTCAGATGGTGAAAAAAGCCGCCCAGGTGCTGGTGAAGCCAACAAAAGCCTTACGTTCGCCAGAGTCGCTGCACTGTTTCACACCCACTGCTGGCAATTACAGCTGCAAAAGCTGCAACTCTACCGTTGTGGAGCGCATTAACAATCTGCTCTCGTGTCAGTCGGAACAATTGCAGCAGCTGCTCCAGCTGCCACAGCTGCGGGCACAGCTCCTACGTACGCGTATCTGCCATACAGAATATAAAATCAGTTTCGGCTCGGCAAGCATCAAAGAGCAGCAGGCAACGTGCAGTGGAATGGATAAACGACAGAGTTTCTACCTAAGCATGCTGCCGGCCGAGCATGTGGGCGCCATGTGCATGCTTCTGCAGGCCGAGTACAACAGCATAACGGCAGAACAACCGGTGAAGTTGCCTCAGACGGCGACCAAGCAACAGCAGCAGCAGCAGCAGCAGCATTTTAATGTGGCCGAGCAATTGAATGAGAATGTGACCACAGCTGATCCGGCCAAGGATTCGGAAGCTGTAAAAACTACCACGCCGAAAGAGTCTTTGCCAGCAGCTGACACGCCCAGCCCGGAAATAGTAACTGACGAAACATCTGAAGCGCCCAAGATCACAATCCCAACTGAAGCCAATTTTGAAGCAGTATCCACAATGGAGGCACCACCATCGGATGTGAATATATTTAATGTACCCGCGGACACTCAGAAAGAAGAGGAGCCCACAACAACAATAGGCTCAGCAGCATCCATTGTGCAAGACGAGGCGGTGACGCCAACGCCAGCAGCAATACCCGTGGTTGTCAAAGAGGTGGAATTGTCCATAAATCCTGATAGTCCAGTGACGACCAGTGAGCAATCACCAACAGCAGCTACCACAGTCGAGTCAGACGGCGGCGATTTGGTGGGCAGTGGAAGTGGATTGGATGACAGCAATCTCGCCAACTGGGAGAGCATTGATAGTCTGCTAACCACAACGGTGGCATCAATAACTGCAGGTGGCGGCGCCGCTGCAGCTGCTGCGGCTGTGGTCAATGGCAATGCCCACATCGGCGGAGGCACAGCCAGTGCAGCAGGAGCAGCAGGCAGTGGAGTGTCAGCTGGTAGTGCAGGTGGCATCAATTTGCAGCCAAAACTAACGAATGGAGCACAATCGGAGAGCGTCTTCATAAGGCTATCAAATCGCATTAAGGTGACTATCGATTAACCAAACACACTTTGTCCACTCGACTAGAATTCGTTTTTGTTCTTGGCATGACAAAAAGCACTAACAATGAGAAGGCATTACTCGACTATGCCCGACTGAAAGATACCTCTTACTGTAGGCAAAGTATTTGAGGCACTTCTTTCTTTACACTAAATACAACTATGGGAACAACTTAATTTAATAATTATTCAATATTCGTGCGTTAGACTTAAATAGTCATTTTTTAATTCACAACGTTAAAACTGATTAATTAAATAATTTAACATCTTTGCAAAACACACTTCATCAAAATTCAAAGTGCTTAACAATTTGTATGCAATTCTTTTGATTTTAATCAGACTAGCCTTAAACTCTTTTTCAAGTTGGAACTTTGCATGTGCATGTGACCGACTTTCTAATACTCTACTCTCCTTAATGAATGTTTCCAGTAATCTAACTATGATATATATATTTTTTCATGGCTCTAAAATGCTAGCCTAGGGGATCAATGCTAAACACCTACAAAGTATAATTTTACTGTAGATTATTTGTTTAAATTTAATTTGACTTTTGATTTTGATCGTAGTTATTCTTATATTGTATTTTGTTTCAAGAGATCCCTGCTGAGGTTGTTTAATCACTATCAGTGTAAATTTATTGCCCATGAAGGTTCTTGTGTGAAGCTTCTTAAATTTGATTATTAAGGGTAATTTCGAACTATAATTTTATATTTATTAAAATTTAAGTAAGTTCTCTGCATTTTTATATTACGTTCTCAAGGAAGCCTTCTGCAAAGGATATTAGTAAGAACATACAAAGGTCGCATTGTGTCCTGCTCATTTCTACATCGAGTTTGTGGCAAGAAACCTTGCGTGTTTCATACATATTAAGGGTAGCTTGGCTGGGCTTGGCGCACCTACGCTATCGTTGAAATTGTTTTGTGATTTGAGCTTCTTGTTTTTTCGCAAGGGTGGCCTTGTCTTCGCCATTGTTAGGGGCAACATCATTGTGGGGACCTAGTAGCCAAGCAGCCAAGCCAATCGTTATTTAATGTTTTTCACTGTTCTCTTCTGTACACACAGGCACTCGAACGCAATATGTCGCTGTCTGGCCAGTATCTGGAGGAGCTGTCCCGTCGCTACAAGAAGCAGGTGGAGGAGTTGCAGCAGACGCTTACACAACAGACGCTAACCGTGCGTACGCTTGAGGAGCAGAGTCGTCGTTACATTGAGCAGGAGCAACTGTATCAGCAGCAGAGCGCCGAGCTGGCTGGCGATGTTCGCGCGCTCACGTACCAAGTGCAGGCCTGCATCCTTGTCATCATCATAGTGGGCACTTGTATCTTTCTGATGCTTGTCGTCGGCACTGTCTACTATCGCAAGTTGCGCCACCAGAACCAGCAACTTCAGCCGCTGGTGGCAACAGCGACGACGGGTTTAGCCAAGCAAAAGTTGAGTCGTCGCAAATCGTACGAGCAGATGTTGCAACAGTCACCCGGCAAGCAGCGGCGTCCCAGTGAGGAGGCCATGCTCATACTGAATGGGTGCGGTGATGTGTCCGTGGTGGAACCCTCTGATGTTGCCAATAGCAACGGCAGGCACCGTAAGATATCCGTTTGCTATGGCAGCAACAACAACATTGCCGGCAACGTGTTTAACACCAGACCATCGCTGCACAAGCGGAAGGGCACCAAGCACTCGTTTCACGCAAGCCTGGATTCGGCACAGGTTGCGTACTCTGAACACCCGGACAAGTTCTTCGATTTTGGTAAGTATTGAGTGTGGCAATAACAATAACAATCTCAACGTCAACTTGTGTCATACTCGATATTTTGCAGATACTTTGAAAAATAGCAATAAGTTGCCGCACAAGGCGGCCAAAAAGAAGTCCCAACAGCTGTACCAACAGGAGCTGAAGCGTCAGGAGTCGGCGCCCGCCAACTGCACACAGAGTAGCCTCGCGGAGGAGGAACCAACACAAAGCGATTTCGATGAAAGTCTCATTCTGGATGACGAAGATCTGTGCAATTTTATACCCAACAGCGATTTGGCCTACAACGAATTTATGCCAGATGGCCCATCCGGCTATCAGATTGTGGACAATGTTGACGGAAAGTCGGAGAAGTCAACAAAGAAATCGCGACGCGTTTCTTCGCCCGCGTTCTTCAAGTCGCCGTTTAGCAAGAGCAAGAACAAAGGCGGAAATTTGAATGGCATGGGCGGCGTTAAGGGCAGTCAATCGGCGCATGAGCCCACATCTTGGGAGTGGTATCGCCTCAAGCGCAACGAGAAGCACTCCAAACAGTTGTCAGTGCCGAGCGTATCGCTGACACCCAATGCCAGTCTGGATAGCTCATCCCTGTCGGAAATCAATTTTCCGTTTAATTCGACGCAAAACTCTTTTCGCATACTTGGCGAGGCCATAATGTCCTCGGGCGAGACAAAGACCACGGGCAAGACAGCAGGCAGCAGTAGTAGTAGTGGCGCCAGCACCACCTCATCCACAACGAAGAAGAAGCAGCGGGCTTTCAATAACATTTTCAGAAAGGTCTTCTGATGAGAACTCGTTTCGCTTGTAGGGTTTTTTAATGACATGTTTTACTAATTTCCTGAGTAGTTTTCTTCTCAATTGTGTTCTGCAACATCAATTAGACTGTTATTTTCGTAGATAATAAACAAAAACAAAACAAAAAAATTGTAAATGAAACACACCAGTTTTCTTAACAAAAAGATTATCGAGCAAAAAGATTCATTTCGTTTCTCTCAAGAGTTCCTTAGTGCTGCAGTAATATGCAAATGACTGTAAAACAAATTAATTATACCTTCATGATTTTTAGAACTAATTCATATGCTCGCTGCTTATATATATATATATATACACATATATATACATATGTTGTATTCAAAGCATGAATTAATGAATGCGATTATTTCACGATAGGCATGTAAGCTAACTTAATATTCCAAGCCTTGTAAGTTATAAAGAAATCGGCTGCATAACTTTGCCACATTATTTTGTTATTAGCAATTAGCAAACATATTAAATTAGTAATTAATTTAACTTTTATTTAAGGTAAAAGCAAATAACATTTATTTAAAAGCAAATTTACAAACTGATTATCATATTTTCAATTCGCTCAAAAATTCCGTAACATCAACTGAATCATTGCTGGACAATTTCTGATCCCTTACAGCACTGTTCAGGTAACGTCCAGCCGAGCCCAAATGTTTCTGCCATTGCTCCACCGTTTTGTACTCAGCATTGGTACAGTAGACAACCTCATTGATGTCCTCGTCCAATTTGTAGCTACACACCGATGAAAACACTAGCTGCAAATTGCTTATAGCCTCCGAACGCAAAGTTTCATCACGACACACCAGATTTAACATGAACAGACCCTGGGGTCCAATGATCTCCTTGATGTGCAGCAATATGTTATTGGCCAGGAAACTGCGGGGCGGACAGCTCATGCCAAGCGTAAGATCTTTGCTGTCAACATCAAAAAGCACAGCGCCAAAATGTATATCTGCAAAGTTAAAAGCAACATAAGAAAAGATTCAATCGGCTGGCAATTTCTCAGTCATCCACCTTCATTGCGGCAACGCTCGACAAAAGCGAGGCCATCGTCGATAACAACATGCAAGCGATCGTCCTGTTTCAGTTCAAAATATTGCTCAGCAACTTCCAGCATAATGGGATCTATTTCTACGGCCGTAACACGAGTCTGACTGTAATGGAAGCAATGTCTGAGATGGGGCAACAGATGAAACCGATATAAGGCTTACGGAAATGCGGAATGCAGGAAACTACACAGACCACCGCCACCGAGTCCAATCACCAGCACATCGTTGTACACATCCTTCTTCAGACTCTGCATCGTGGCCGCCAGCTGGACGCCCACGGACATGAAGCGATGATGTTGGCACGCCAAGTACCCAAAATCAATTTTTTTTCGATCTTTTTTGGCCTTGATTTTAACTGAAATACAAAAAGTTCATAATTACAAAAATAAAAAAAATAGTTATTAAATTTCAGTTTGTTACCAGTTTTGACCAACGCCTCCGACTGCACCACAAACTGATTACTGAGGAATATCAGTCGGCGTAGCGTTTTATCAGCGACTTCCACTTCTTCAATACGAAAATCGCCAGATATTTTGGAGCAACCAGAAATCAGCGTCTCTCGCTTTCCGACTTCGGTGCCGAGCGATAGATAAGGTATCTTCTCCTTGAGGCCAGCGGGTGCTAGGTTCGTGATGCTGTACCCCAGCTCACTTTTCACCTCGTCCAGTGTGCTATAAACCTGATCGCGATGCAATGTGACAACAGCCAATCTCTGATACTTGGCCGATGCCTGAAGTTTTCTACGACCCGCCGGGGTCGCAAAGAGCCACTCAATCTCTCGTCCTTGGGGGACAATAAATGCCGCATATTTGCCAAGACCGCGTGCTGGCGGTTGATCCAGAATATGCACTGTGTAGCGAGGTGTTTGCTCTGCGGCCCGATGCAAGTCCATTGTGATCTCATTGTGGCCCACAATGCTGGAGCGAGCTAATCCATTGCAGACCAGCGCAGCTTTCTGCACTGAGCCCACAGCATTAATGAGTTCCGCTGCGCTGCTAAAGCGTTGCATTTTATCGCTGCCCAGTCCAAATTCAAGGATCTGTCGAAGTGTATGTTATGCAGTCAAGAGTTATTCCAAAGTAAGCGGATGCAGTTACTCACCGGCATGGGTAAGTTCTTGAACTTGGTGGCAATTATGACAAATACAGGCAGTGTTAGGGCGTCCTCGCTTCGTTCCTTGTTCGCACGCTCCACATCCAGACAGTGCACAATGCGCAACATGCAGTTGTTGCGCGGCAGAAATTCCACCAAATAGTTAATAATGTGCTCCTGCAACATGGATATACCAACGTAACGACCACCATTGCTGGAATTAGAAAATAAAAATATCAATTTAAATTTCATATGGGTGGTCTCAGTGGATAAAACTAACCGCATTGTGCGCAATATTTCCGTGAAATATAGTTCCACAGTTGCCTTAGTGTCCTCGTCGTCATTCACAAATATCGCATCCATCGTGCCCTTGTCCAAGGCCACTGAGAAACTCTCATCCGGAAAGGACATCGCCGTCGCATCCATCTGAATGAACTTCATATCGGGACGCGTTCGCGCGTTTATTTCAATCATTTTCTTGACAGCAACCGGTGAGATGTCAATGTTTGTAATATCCCTTTATAATTATATAAATATTTTTATGTATAAATGATCTTCATTTTAAAAAAACTAAAGGATTTAAAACACACCTGAATCCCTTGTCATACATGTCCATGCTGAGCTTTGAATTACCGCAACCAAGCATCAGGATTTTTTCGGCGGGCTTAATATATTTGTGTATCTGATCGCATAGCTCCAAGTATTCGCCATACCTAAAAAAGTTATTATTAAATATAGTCAACAACATTTTTTGGCGTCTCTGATTTGGTAAACGTGCTCAGCCGGCAATCGGCACATGTAGCATATTTATTTATGTGACTACAAACCATTCGAAAGCCTTTTCGCCGCGTTTTTTGAAGAACTCATTCCAGTAGTCCGCTTGGCCAAACTCTTCCCGCGTTCTTGGCAGCAAATTCATTGTTCACTAATCAGAAAACAAATATGAAATTTATTTGTTTTAAATCGCGCCTGATGCTGTTTCAATGTTATTGAAAAATTTACTAAATATTGCCAGGTAATTGTGACGTCAGACTATTACAGAGCTAAGAAAGAAAAGGTGGTATACCTAATTTCGATAAGCAAATTATGTGTAAATTGACTTGTCAACTACTTCAATTTGAGTATCAAATAAAATTAGAAGAGAAGTCTGGAAAATTGGTAATAGGTATTTCAATATTAAGGCGTCTAATCGGCCGTAGGTGGCGTCATTAGACCCCTACTAACCAGGCTGGTATCGATAGTGTTGACAGCAAGCAGTGTTACCAGCTTTCTGTTTTCCAGCTAAACATTCTGCAAAACGGCTTTCAAATCATATTTTTGCAAACCAATTTGATATATATATATTGAATTTATGTAACTTTATGTTACATAAGGAACATCAAATATATATATTTGAAATTATCATGTCCCGAACGTGCATTTAAGGAACTGTCTCCCAATCCGTCGATGAAATAAATACATAAGGCGGTTGGAGTATTTGATTGCTATAAAAAATAAATATAAAACGCCTTTGAAATTTTTCCGATAAGGCTTATCAAATGCTTAACCTACCTGAGCGCCTGTTTTATTAGAATTCTCTTCAGTAGAACAATATCCATTAAAAAAAAACTATTTTTCTATCGCGCACATAGCAAGTCAAGCAGTCGCAAAATAAAAGCACATTTCATTATGTCTTTTAAGTAAGTCCTTGTTGCACATCACAATCGGAGCTTCCACAATCCCGTTGTTGGCAGAATTGTATCTCCAAGGCAATCAATTGATCTTCATCCTGCTTTTTAAATATATATGTCCTTAAATACGATTCTTAATCTTAAATATATTAATTACTTGCATTCACATTGCTTGTCTGCTCCTCTGTTTGTTGCGTATCATAAAGCTTTGCTATTTTGGTCAAGAAGTTATGCAATCGGTCCTGATAATTGGGATAATGAGCCTTAAACACAAAGCACGCCAAGTAGCTGAGGTCTTTACGTGCATATTTTGAGATATTATCGACTTGTTTTGTGTGTCCCTTTACAAAGCAAAGTGAATGGTTCACCTCAAGGACCCTAAAGTCGTCATCCTCGAGGCAACTGTAAGATGAGAAAACGGTAGTACCATCCTCAAGTTTATCCTGTATTATTCCCAAAAGATCTTCTTTTGTTTTATTCTCGATGGGTTGAATATAGAGCTTCTTGGCATCTCGCTCAAAGGCAGCAAGCACCCATTGACCATCCTTTAATATCCCTCGATTTATCTTACGCTTGCTGACCATCAACTCATAAATTTCGACAGTTTTTCCCGGTCCTCCCAGCTTCCCGCAATTGAAGTCAGCTGCCCACTCGACGAACACCTCACGTAAATAATGTCTCCAGTTAATGACGGTGTCCGTGCTACAATTGAATTCCTGCTTCAGGAACTCCGTTATGGGATTGATCTCAATCATCTCGTAATGCATAAAGAGGCATATATCCCGTATCGACATTTGGGAGCCAGAGAAATAAGTGTTATTCCTTACACTCTGCATGAAATCACAGGTCTCTTTCTTTCGCTTCTTATTTTTTGCAATGATGCGCGTCCTGCGGCAACGATAAACAAAATGTTTCTTCACCTTAACAAGGCGGCAAGGCTCGCTGCAAATTTCGCATAATTTTTCTGCACAGATGAGACCGTGGCCTTTTAGAAACTCTATTAACTTTTCATCATCTAATAGAATTTCCATAAAATCATGTGCTAATAATTGGCAACCAGTGCATTTTTTTACTTGGTCACTCATATTTAGTAACTTTCTTTATAGCTTCTACGCTCATTCTAATTTCGTTTATTTGTTTACGTTTGAAATTAGTGATGGGAACTCCTCCATTTCACTATCGATAATATCGATGTTTTTGCTTTTGAGACTCAATTTTATATTTAATTCTGTTCAACATTCATATGCATATATTTTAAAAAATTGCTTTTGGAAATCGGTTAAATTTTAATCAAATTATAGCAGTGGAAATTTTTAAACATTTGGATTTTATTGGGATATAATATAGAAAATAATTCTTAGCGAAAATCATGCCATCATATTTAAATAACATTTTAATTAATTTGCTAAGCCATATCTTAAAATAATTAAAATAGCATTCACTCGGTTTGCAATTTTAGAATAAGTCAATTAGTTGGGTGCTGCAAAATATTTTCCTTCCCATTAATAATTAATATGTATATTTATAAATGACCTACTAGGTATTTACATGCAATACAAAATAAATATCTAAGAACGGAGTTCGCTTATCGCTTATGTTGAATGTTATTAACAGGTTTCTGTTAACGGAAGCCATTCGCATGAACTTTGTGATTTTGCCATTCACTGCGAGTGGCAGCAGCTGAGCACTGATTTCTTTCTTATAAAATTTAACTTGCGTTTGGTTTCTGTTGGTTTTGTGGCATTTACATAATTGATTGCCGTATTCTTGCATACACATGTCACATTAGGTACCCCACAGACGCAAGTGCATGTCCACGACTGTGAGGGCAGGTGAACAGTGAAAATAGGCAGCATCAGTGAAATAATAAAAAAAAGGGGAGGCGATCCGATGTTATCGCATTGTGCCTCATTTCCCACAACTAAATGCGAAACAATAGCACTTAATTGAGGTACACATATCGATGTCAACGCCAGTGACAAATCATAGCAGCAGCGGCACGAAGAGCTCTAAACTTTAGTAGAAATGTGGAGTCAGAGTACCTAGAACGGAAACAGTGGAACAGGGGGCAAAAACAGTGAAGTCTCTAAATGCGTGCCGTATCGGGACCAGGAGCGTCCAATGCTGGCGTGGATCCAATTATGTCGCGGATGGACTATGAGCAAAATGCCCTGCATCATAGTTGCCTGCTGGTGCTGCTGCGCGGCGTGGGCCCATCCCGCGCCCGCATTTTACAGCGGGCCTTTGAGAAGGTGCGACGTGTCAATAATATCAAAGTAACAGGTACGACACACTTCAATTAGTATTCCACTTAAATTGAGTGATTTATAATGATGATGATTCAATTCTTGTCTAGATTCCAGCGGCAATGTGCGCAACGTTTATTTTCGGTTCATTCACGACCATCCCGTGGAGCACAACGATTGGGGTGATTTTCAGACGCATCGCCGTCTGCTGGGCCTCGTCACAATTGGCAAGTTTGAGAATCAAACGGAACTCAATGAGCTGTGCCGCCACCACGAATCCCTGAAGGTGCGATACGGCAGCACACTATACGAGTCACGTGCCATTTTTTTTGGACCCGATGCCGACAGCAATTCCATCACAAATCATCAGATGAAGGATGGTCTTAGCGTCGTGGACAATACGCATCCGGTGCTCCAGACAATTGGTGAGCACGGCGTACGCCCAGATACGGGTACTAAGGAATATCAACCAGGTCGCATCCAGGATGAGTATACCACGCCATCAAATTTCAAGTCGCAGGCATTTTTCTATCGCGAGCAGGACACTTGCGCTGATCTGGAGGCGCGAGTAGGTGATTTTTTGAATGCATTATTTTGGGTGCTGGAGTCACGGCGCCTTGAACGTTCGCGGGAGAAGGCGGAGAAACTCAGTCTGCTGTTGGCGCCCTTCGAGAAACGGGACTTTGTGGGCCTGGACATGGAGTCGCGAAACAATCGGAAACGCTGTGTGGGCCGTGTGATGAAGAATCTGGCGGATCTTTCCTTGCAAGCTGGTCTCTTAGACGATGCCTTGAGTCTGTACCACAATGCCAATGAGACGTTGCGCTCGGTGGGCGACTCTCTGTGGGTGGGCGCTAGCGAGGAAGGATTGTGTGCAGCGTCGGCTGTTATCCTATATCCACAAATGCGTGAGATTGAAACGCTGCACAGGAATGCATCGCTGCAGGAAACGGGCAAGTTGTAATTGCAATTGATAAATATGATTTCATTTCTAACTACCCACTTTGGTGATCTTTTAGGCACTTCACCATTGCGAAAAACGCCGGAAAAATGGCGGGCCAGCGATGCAACAAAGAAAATAAATGTCACCGCTGGAACAATCACAGATGCGCTCACCTCACATTCATCTTCCTGCTCGTCGGTGTCATCCATATTGACGAACAATTCCTCGGCGTCGGGCACGCCTACAACGTCAACATCCTCATCCTCGACATCGACAATATCGGCGGTAGCGCCAATGTGTCATCGCAACGGCGAGCTTCCTGGCAACATACTCAAGCCGGAGGAGATACCCAATTATTATCGCAAGGCGATAATCAATTATAGCAAATACCGACACGCAGCCACCATTGAGACGGAGGCGGCACTGAAGGCAACCCGAATTTGTATTGAACAGAACCGACCCCTGGATGTGGCGATGTTTCTTCAAAATATCCTCTACATTAATCTCAACATGAGTGAGCCAGAGCGTGTCAAACAATTTGAAATTATCACGGAACTATATCAGCAGATCGGATACCAGCGAAAGGCAGCATTTTTTCAGCGCCTGGCCGCGCTTAAGCATGTCCACCAGGGCAGTCAGGCGCCGGATTGGACGCAGAGCTATCGCCTATTGTTGGGCAGCTTTACTGGCTATCTGCTATCGTTGGATTCTCTGGAAGTGCTTGAGAATGCAGCTGGTTGGCCGGCACTGCAAATAGATCTGGTGCAGAGTCTCATAACTGCAGCAAGACGGCTGGGACACTCTGCGCTGGCCACCCGCCATATGACTTTTCTGCTTCAGACCCAATGGGACAATATGACTGCGACGGAGCAAAGTGAAATGGCTGTCCAGTTGCAGGTGTGGCTTTGAAAACTTGTTGCATTTATTATTAAGTTTACTCTTATTAATTATGTAATATGAAATCTTTTGATTTCGTGCAGAATCTGAGCGCACAGTGCGAAGGCTCGCCCGTGCCTCTGGTGCTGGAAAATGGGACTGTGATACCGCCCGCCAATCTCACCGATCTGCCCTACTGTATGAAGGTGGCGGTGAAGGATCTGTCTGCGCACTTGCGTCCGCAACGGATCAAGATTGCCAAAGCCGATAGTGGGCCATTTCTGTTTACGCCAATTCATTTTAACTCGGTCGATAGCCGGGACAAGAAGAAGAACAAAAATAAAATAGGTAAACTAATCACAAAAAGCCTACAAGTTAAAGAAAAAGACTAATTTGAGTTTTATCCAGCATTTCTGTGGGTGCAAAACGATCTGTGCGAGGTTTGTGTGACCCTTCGCAATCCGTTGCCGTTTGAGCTGCCCGTGACCGATATGCGTTTACTTACCAATGGTGTCGTCTTTGAGTCGCTGCCACAAACCATTATCTTGCAACCGCATGTGCCCACCCACATCTCGTTGCATGGAACGCCCATTGAGACTGGCCAACTGGATTTGCAGGGCTACAGCACGCATATGTTGGGCGTCAAGTCCAACTGTCGGCTGAAGCACATGCGAGGACGCAACTTGCCCCCAAACTACCTGGTGGAGGTGATACCAGCGCTGCCACGAATCGCCATTAAGACATCGCTGCCACAGACGGCCACGTTTAGCAATATGAGCAGGGCGGACATTGTGGTCACATCTGCCAGCATAACCTTATACAATGGTGAATCCTCGAGTTGCACCATTACAGTCAGGAATGAGAGCGATACATTGCCGCTGGAGCATCTTGAAGTGAGCATCAATTCAAATGTGGAACAGGAACTGCAAAAGAAAATCTTTCGAATTGACGATAAGGCACTGCAGGTATGCTAATTCCATCAATTGTGCCAATTGTCCACTAATAATAACAATTATTTACACATTGCAGGCTCAGCTGCCAGTTGCTCCGTTGAGCACTATTGAATTTGTACTACATATTTATGCGGATGCTGATTTTGTTTGTCCCCTGCCCCCGACAGCCGGCTCTGTACATTCTAACTCTGTTGGCGCTTCTATTGAACATGGAGCCTCATCGCTATCCCCCTATTCCAACATGTCCGGGCACGCCAGTCTGCCCATGCGTGTGAGTTCACCGGATCATCGTCGCCAGCAGGAATCGCAAAATATAAATGTTCGTTCAACCTTATCTGGCGCTCAACATTCGCTGGCTTCGTTGAATGTTCAGCCGGGTGGAGTAGGTGGGTTGCCCAATCTACGGCCCGCACAGAGCAGCCAACACATCGAGGCTCAGCTGCGTCTCAAATACTCTGGCGGAGAGGCTTTGGTCGCCGGCTATTGTCGACAGTGTGCCGTGTCCTTTAACCTGGAGCTACTTCCTAGTGCCCAGATTACCAGCTGGGATGTGCTGCCCGCTGAGATGTACATAAGTAAACTGGATTTTCAATCATTCTTAAAACTAACTGTCAACTGCCTTGCAGCGCTTCCCAGTTCTACCTAGTTTTGGACATATCTAATCTAACCGCTCAAGAAATGTCGCTCAATTATACTGATAACAAGAATATTCTCATTGAGGCCAAAGAAAGCTGTCGCGTACCCATTCCAGTGGATCGCTGCTCCTTGGAGCAGGTTTGCATAGCACGTGCAGCGGAAGCTGCAGAGAATCTGGAGCGCGGTAATCTTAAATCTTTATTATTGGCGTATCAATGGTAAAGCTATTCTTAAATTTACAGAACTGTGCTTCCGCACACAACTTCTATCCTTCAGCGATGCTCTCAGCAAGCTTTGCTCAACTCACATTGCCGAGCGAGTGAAGATTAATTGGCTGTTGACAGGCACAGACATTAAAGGTGTTGCCTCATTGCGCGGCATTGTCCTATCGCACGAAATGGTTGATTTGACTACCGTGTCTCCTATTCAGTGGTGTAAGTATTTATTCGAGATTCATATAAACCTATCTAAATGTGCGTTTTTTTTTCTGTTTAGCCATAACCTTCCAGGATGCGCCTGTGCAGCCACACAGCGAGATGACTTGCACCGTTGGACAGAGTGCACAGCTGAGCATCAGTCTCGTCAATCAATCATTGCAGCCGCTCAAGAATTTAGTACTGACGATCAAATTTTATCAAGACTACTTGAATGGAATGGAGAACTACAATCTGGAGACACGTGTGGCAATTTCTGGACCTAACCGGTACAAACATAATAGCTTCAAATTTTAACAATCAACAAAAAAATGTTATTTTTATTTCCATTAGAATTACAATCCCTGTCTTGGAGAAGTCGGCACAATCGCAGCACAATTGCTCTGTGATATTCTTTACGCCTGGTCGCTTCAAGGCCAGCATTGAGTGCGCCACTAGGCCGCAGCAGCAGAGCAGCGGCATTTTGACTCGTTCCTGTCCAGAAGCTACCAAATTAAGTCAATTAGAGTCGTTATCTCCATCAGCCAATTTAAACACACTTTCGACATCTAGCCTAGACGAGCAGCAGGCGCATGTATGGAAATTCATACCGCCTATTGAGGTGACTGTTATTGAGCCGTAATTGAGTATATCCATATTTGTAGTTGAATTTCGTTATATCTGTACTTGTAATTGTTACGTTCCGTATTATGTATCCCGAGTACTGAGTGTGTACCCGATCCGTTTAGGTTTATGCGATAGCGCTGATAATCTGTGTATACAAAAATATATACCTACAATATATATATATATATATAGCTTAGCCTTGTTGTAACATGAAAAGCAATTGTTTATAAATGAATAAGCATTACATGTATATATATTTAAGCTCAAACTACTCACTATGCTTCATAGCGACAAAGGCCATAATATATGTATGTAAATCGCATGCTCTATATAATCAACAATATATGTGACATGAAAGTGAAATATATATATAAATAGCTAGCAAGTGTTTCGCTCACTAAACTCTCAAAAAGAATACAAAATTTGATAACATGTATGTATTTACAATATTTTTATACAATAAACAAATGCAGAGTTCTCACGGCAGTTTTTTCAATTTCAATAAAATGTTAAATGTTCAATAAAATGTTACATATTTAATTAGCCCAATCGTCGTATATCGTCCATTGTGTAGCCCCGGCGACGCATGAGAATACACGACAGAATGTAGAAGTAATATCCGCCTGGTATTATCGTCAGTGCACCAATTATTATCAGCGCCCATATGCGATCCGAGCGATTCTGATTTACGTCCGCTAACCAATCCAACGCCGCACAGCAAATGCAGGTCTAGACCACATACAGGCAAAATGAATTAATCTGGCTGTATTGAAATAGCAGAGCATACATACGGTTCCACCGATGAACAGTGTGATTATGACTGCAATTGTCTTCCACGGCGTTGACTCATCCACATTCGGCGCTGTCCATTGCTCATTTACGAAGCCGTCTGGTTCCGTGACGTCGGCAGCAGGCTTGGTGTTGTCGACATTTAAGTAAGTGGTGGCATTAAGGCGACGTCGGGAATCCGTTTTGGTGGGAAACATATTTGGCAACTTGTGTCTAGCTTATTCAGTTCAAGCACATCACTATTGATTGAGTCAATGCTTATTTGGTATTATATTCGGCTTCTGTTATTCTCATTGTGACATTCTGATGACTGCCAGTGAGAGGAAACATCTGGCAATCAGCTGAGCAGTAATAGAGTTGCATGTGCACAGCTGACAGTTCAAAAAATAATGGCGCCAACATTTCTGATACTATCCAACATTTATAGAAATGTATTTAGTTTTTTATACGCCAATTTTTTCTTAGCTTGCTGATTTATAAAAGGTAAAAATACAGTCCAAAAATACAGGTATCCATTTTTAAATGTTCATTATGTTATCAATAATAATTAAACTAAAGCCATTGATCCCAGAAAATTTGTCTAATATGTTTTTTATTATTTTAGTTCAGTTTTAAAACGCCAAGTATATTTATCGTCATTTTTTTCAACTTCATTGCACAAAAATTGATCACGATGGCCATTTGGGTAAATTAGCCCACAAATTAATGGCAGTGATTGTCGCTCCCTCGAAGAGAAATGCATCTGTAAAATCATTAATCAGTGTTGAGTAATATTAATATTAAAGACTGGTTATTAATAACCAATAATATAATCAGTAAAGTGATAAATCGATCATGATTGATTTCAGAAGTCCCTATCTAAGATATCATCATTCTGGTGACGTTAAGCCATACTAATGAGATAATTAACAACTATTAATTTCTTACTTCATCATCTCCAGTAACCCTGTATTCTAGGTACTCCAATGGACATCCATTTCGCAAGTTTTTTTTTTTGCTATTTAGCAGTAACTATCAAATGGAAAATCATTATCTGAAATAAATGAAATAGTGTGTTAATAATAATTGTAGTGGATTGAGAATGAAATATCAATTATTTTTTAAATCAGTGCTTATTATATATATGATAAATCAATCACATAATTCAGATGTCCCTATCAATAAGTATCATCACAAGAAATGTTTAATTAATTATATATAATTTATACTTACAATTATCTGCATATTGCAGTTGTGGTACAAGGCTTTAACCAACCAATATTTGATGGATTCATAATCCAAACGCAGTTTAATTTCAGCAACATTTCCTCGTTAGTTCCAACCTCATTGTGTATGACTTCGACGTACACATAGTAGCTTCAAAATTTATTTTTTGTCTCCATTAAAATTACAATGTGGAGAAGACCGCGCAATCGTGGCACAATTGCATTATCTGAAATAAATGAAATATTTTGTTACTAACAATTGTAGTGAATCGAAAATGAAATATCAATTATTTTTTAAATCAGTGCTTATTATATATATGATAAATCAATCACATAATTCAGATGTCCCTATCAATAAGTATCATCACAAGAAATGTTTAATTAATTATATATAATTTATACCTACAATTAACCTTATGATATAAGGTTATAACCAACCAATATTTGATGGTTTAATTTCTGCAACATTTCCTCGTTAGTTCCAACCTCGTTCTGAAAGACTTCCACGTGGTGTTGGCTGGCATTAATAATAACACTGGTAAATTTTGTGTACTTTAAAATACTGTGTGTTGTGTGGCATTATCCAATACTACTTCAGTAATTTTTAGTTGCAGATTTTGTTAATGAAACAAACAACACTGTTCGTTTTGTTGCTATTGACTAAGATTTTTGTTTTTATTATATAAATAGAAATTGCTAATTGGACACTGCTTGTTGATTGTTGATATAACTCGATTTAAACCTCTCGCAGCTAATTAATGCTCTCAATTTTTAACTGGCTTACAATTTAGATTGCTTTCAGATACATACAGTCTGCGTATGGTCAACATTTGGAAGTAACGTGCCTGTCTTCATCGACCCGCCTCGTCTCGCATTGATTAACTTTGATTATAACAAAACATTCGTACACACATACATAATATACATATATATATATCCTATAACTATTTTCCACACAACAGATCGATTTGCTTATTGCTCTTCATGCTCCTGTTCCTGTTCCTGCTCCTGTTGCTGCAGTTGTAGTTTCAAGCGCTTCTTGGCCTGTATATCGGCCAGAGTCTGCTCGATGGATCGCATATCCTTCTTGTTCTTGCTGGGCACAAAGCCGTAGCTCTGATTTGTTTCCGTTTTGCGTGCCGCTTGCAGAGCCGCCGATTCCCCAATGAGGTGAGCATATTTTGCTTTGTAATTGCTGGTCGGTTTCACCTCGGCGGCATGGGCTGGATCTGTGCTGCTGCACGAGGCGCTGCAGTCCGACTCGGTGGTTGTCGCGGATTGCGATTGCTCCTGGGCGAGGCGTTCTTGCCGGCGTTCGGAGTACTCTTTGGCTATGTCCTTGCTCCATCCGTCGCCGTTGCGGCGCGCTGTAATCTCGTCCTCGCTGGGTGGGTGCTCCTTTTTGTAGACGACCGTGTGACGGTCCTCGTCCTCGCGACCAAAGCTCATCGCAATGAAACCGCCATTCTCGGCTATCTCGTGGATGACGGAGCGATGCACCTTGTCCAGCGGCTGGAACTCGATACATGTGCGATCGTCCTTGGCAAAGCGACCCATCCTCTCCTCAACGTACTTGCGGAAGCGCAGCAGCTCCTCCTTCTGTTTGTTCTGCATGCGCTCCATCATCTCCCGCTGCTTCTTGATCAGCGTCTTCTGCTGTTCGTTTGTCGCTGGCGGCGCATCCATTGAGTTTAATATGGAGTTTAGCAAATCCATTTTAAGCGCTGATTGCGCACAGACGCACTGCTCTCGTATATCTTATCGTATTTAACGCGCACTTTTCTGTATAGCTAGGTGCTAATTTGGTAAATTATCGCAAACATTTGGATTATTTATATATATTTCTAATGTGTATCGTATAAAAAAAGATTATTACCGGTGCTTGTGCTCCAAAATACCAGAATACTTAATTTTAAATACCTAATGCCAATTGGTATTTTTTCAAAGCTGCACACGAGTTGGCAGCCCCACTAAAGAACTGGCGCAATTTGCTTTTCTAAATCAACAAGAAAGTGGAAACGATTTGGAGTTGGATTTCCAAATGACGGCACAACGTCGCACCCTTGTGCACTGGTTCCGCAAGGGTCTCCGCGTCCACGACAATCCAGCGCTGTTTCAAATATTCGAAGTAGCCCGAGCATCACCAGAGAATTTCTATGTGCGACCCATCTTTATCCTGGATCCTGGCATCTTGGATTTGATGCAGGTGGGCGCGAACCGTTGGCGCTTTCTCCAACAATCGCTCTCTGATTTGGACCAGCAACTCAGGGCTCTCAATACACGGCTGTATGTCGTGCGCGGCAAGCCTGTTGATGTTTTCCCCGGGATCTTCGAGCGTTGGCAAGTGCAGCTCCTAACCTACGAAATGGATATTGAACCCTACGCCGTTTCGCGTGATGCAGCTGTACAGCAATTGGCGTCGTCGCAGGGTGTAAAAGTGGATACTTATTGTTCGCACACCATCTATAATCCCGAATTGGTCATAGTCAGGAATCTGGGTAAAGCTCCGATTACTTATCAAAAATTCTTAGGCATTGTGGAGAAGTTGAAGTTGCCAAAAGTCCTGGATAAGCCAGAGAAGCTGCCTGATGAAATGCATTCGTTGGCAGACGCGGATATCTACGACTGTCCTACATTGGAGCAGTTGGTCAAGCGACCTGGTGATTTAGGTATCAATAAGTTTCCGGGTGGTAAGTGAGAAGGGTTTACTTTCACCTAACAGCAGTATTTGAATAAGCATTTAACAGGTGAATCAGAGGCACTGCGTCGCATGGAGGCATCTCTAGCAGACGAGCAGTGGGTAGCTAAATTTGAGAAGCCAAAAACGGCGCCAAATTCACTGGAGCCCAGCACAACGGTGCTCAGTCCGTATTTAAAATTCGGTTGCCTAAGCGCTCGATTACTCCATGAGCGGATCAAAGAGATTCTGGCAAGGCAGCCGAAGCACTCAAAGCCACCAGTTTCCCTTGTGGGTCAGTTGCTGTGGCGGGAGTTTTACTACACAGTTGCCGCAGCTGATCCAAATTTCGATCGGATGCTGGGCAATGCCTACTGCCTGCAGATACCGTGGCAGGAGCAGCCGGAGCATCTAGAAGCTTGGACGCACGGACGCACTGGATATCCGTTTATCGATGCGATTATGCGACAGTTGCGCCAAGAGGGCTGGATCCATCATTTGGCGCGACATGCGGTTGCCTGTTTCCTGACACGTGGCGATCTCTGGATCAGCTGGGAGGAGGGTCAGCGTGTCTTCGAGCAGCTACTCCTGGACCAGGACTGGGCTCTAAACGCTGGCAACTGGATGTGGCTGTCGGCCTCTGCGTTCTTTCATCAGTATTTCCGCGTCTATAGCCCCGTCGCGTTCGGCAAGAAAACCGATCCCAAAGGTGACTACATAAGGAAATATGTACCCGAATTGTCCAAATATCCAGCCAAATGCATCTTTGAGCCCTGGAAAGCAACACTTGACGAACAGAGAGATTATGGCTGTGTGCTGGGCACCGATTATCCGCACCGCATTGTCAACCACGATGTCGTCCACAAGAATAACATTAAACGCATGAGCGACGCCTACAAAGTGAATCGGGAAGTGCGAACGGGCAAACAGGAGCACGAGGAGGAGGAGGAGGAATATGAAAAGCAATCAACTGGCAAGCGCAAAGCTAGCTCAAAAGTCACAGGCTCAAATCTCAAACGCAAAGTTTTAAAATGAGATATGTAAGTAAATATTCTGAAGGCTAAACAAAAAATCCCAAAATGTGAAATTATTTAATTGAATTATGACCTGCAGCAATTATAAAATATATGTTATTTGAGCCTGATTATGTTTGAATATTTGTCAGTCATTTAAGTAAGTTTAGATGCTTATTTCAGTTTGAGTTTCGAACTAAATACGACAGCAGTATTATTGGAAATCGGTGTATTCAGAGGTATTTTAAAATGCACTAGAATTAGCCAGTCTTAAAACCAAAGACAATTCCACGTACAAGTTATTTAGAGCGAGATGGGAACTTAGAATGTTTACCAAAATTGGTTTGTTGTAGCTTTGGCACAACTTTAATATATATCTGTTAGATATAAAATTAAGCAAAAAGTACTATAATAGGGACAGCTGATTTATGTGAATGATTTATCCTATTTAATATAAACACATGTTGTATAAAAAATCGAATTTTAACCCTAACAGATAAGTTTCTATGTCAATTAAAGTTTGGGTGCAAAATTCACTTAAAGATACTGTGCTTAAGAGGAAAAATGTTAAGAATACTGCGTAAGAATGCGACTTTAATAACTTATTTAGCCTTTAGCTTTGTTTTTTGGCCAAATATCAATGATTTGACATCAAATCGAAGTTGAGAATCTTTCCAAAGGAACCATCTCAGATTGAACCACATTATACCCTTTCTAAATCTGCAATGATGTGAACGATTTAAATTTTTATTGAAAAATAATTGTCTTAGGCCTTTGATTTTAAAATTTTTGATTTTCCACTTTTATTTGGCTTAATTTCATGCTTTATTTATCCTGAAACTTTTTATTGACGTTAAGAAAATACCTTGTCTTCAATTTTTTATTAATTGAATAATAACGATTTTATTTTATTTCTTTCTATTTATTAAAATACGTGAGCGTAATAAGTAGGGTTTAAATTACAATAGAAATTCAAGTAGTCGATGAAATTGACATCCGTTCCTTTGGAGAGTTACGTGCCTAAAATAATATTCTCATACCACACATTGTATTCGGCATATTATTAACTCGAATTTCGAAAAAAAAAAATTGTAATCAAATATATTTTCTTGGGATTCTTGGGATTTTTCAGATAGAAGAAAATATTTAAAATGTTCCGGACCTTAGCCAGGCTGCGCAATAATATTCAAATTCCCCGTTTTAATTCCACGGGGTACACTTTGAAAGCCAATTTTGTAACCGGTCTAAGGCTGATATCTAGGCCAACAGATGAGGCGAATAACGACATTTCTGTCAGCGACATTAACATATATGATCTGGCCAAAGAAGATCGAGAGTTTACGCGCAACTTTCTAACAACAATGCCGAATATGTTGTCGTCCTCAACGCCCGCTGGCGATGTGAATGCAACAGTTGACCCTGAATCTGGCGAAGCATCCACAGAGCCGGATAGTTCAGTATCCAGTGAGGCAAACATAGGCGGAGGAGCTACTTCACAAGTGCTCGACAGAGATGGCAACCCAGTTGTGCCCATTGAAATCGACGGCTGGAAGGACTTTGATGAGGATGACTCGGGTCCGACTGTGCACACAAATTCGCAACACATCGAAATAGGCAATGACAATGAATACAAACGCCAGAAGGAGCTTGAGGTGCCCGAGAAGCGAGAGGGAAGCTTCGAGTACAAGGGCATCAAAATTAGGCTACCGGAAAAGGCTAGCAAGGACATTGGCACCTATCGCTTCCGTCGCGACATGGAGGACCTGAAAACGGTTGCCGATGATATGCGTGTTGTCAAATTTGATATAAAGTAATGCGTGTTTCAGTATATTAAATTTAATAATGTTATATGTTACTTCGAAATACATTTGCCAGCACCAAAATAGCACTCAATTGAACTAGGTTAATCAGCGCTCAGAAATTGCAAACGCAGAATCGAGACAAATGTGCACTCCAAATACAAACAAGAAACCAAATTCGAGCTAATTACGTCTATTTCCATGTCGATTTGTGTATATGTGTGTGTGTGTGTTTGGGCCTAAAAACAACAAACAGTTGCCAAATAATTTGCTAAATTAAGCAATTTCAATTCAACAAACGAGCACAAATAAGCAAATCTGAAGATAATTCCGAATCCAAATCGGAAGCCTTATTGCTATTGTGTGAGCGTTTTTATATGTGCTCAGCAAAATACTCAAATTACCCTCTTTATGCCACACACACACACTTATGCACTAAGCCATGCTTGTGTGTGTGTGTGTAGGTGAAGTGTGCCAATTGGTTGTTAAGTATGTTTACCATAATGACCGCTGTGTGTGTGGGCCAAGAGAGAGACAGAAAACGATTTTCGTCCTCGCAAGTACTTATTTTCCAGCCATCAAGTTGTAAAGGTTTTAAAGCTTATCAAGCACTCTCACTTTAATAACTTGAAGAATAAAAATTGCTACTTGAAAATAGATCAATAAAGTTGGCACTTTAAGTGTCAAGACAACAGATTTCAATTGAAAGTCAATCAGCTTGCTTTACTATTGAACAAAGCAATTGCGAAATACGTACGCTAAATATTTGATTGGGGCAACACATTTGGAGCTGTTCAAGTGGATGCATTTATAAATATGTGTACTATATAAATACACAGTATTTGACATACATTGTACATTGTATGTGGACAGAGGCAAATCTTTTGTCCCATTGTGTTTGATTACCAGCTTTAAGTTATTTGAATTTGTACATAATATGCCCAGACAAAAGGAAATTGTGCGCAAATAATGAGTATTGAAAATGAAAGGGGGTCTATTTGCCCACTCCTGTGTCATGCAAACAATTATCCAGATAAACGTGATTGATTATTGTGCCTAAGTGCAGACATCGCCAGTTGGCAAAATCGTTTTTGCAATAGTTTTTATTCAGGAAGCGAAGTGTTCCTTTCGTCGACACTCAGTCAACTCGTTTTCAATCAATGCAATAATTAGATGTCCTTCCTCCGAGTTACAAGGGGCCTGAGCAATTTCAATCAACAATCCCATCCACAGCAACCTCCTCCTCCTCATCGGCGTCCACGTCCACGTCGTGCTACACGCAAAGTTTGCTATCAAATAAAAATACTATAACGTTTTGGCAGTAGGAAATCTACTTAACCAAATTGATGACAATGCGATAAGTCAGTCGGCCAGTTAAGCCGCTTAAATGTTCATAAGCTGACATCCTCGAGCCAACAACAAAAAGCACATTTGAAAAGTCCACTTTGCCATACTCTGATGTTCACAGGACGGTACTAGTCCCTAACAAATCGTCGTGAGAGTTCGAATATCGAGCTAAGATTTAAATCATAATTTTCTGATGTTTTCAAATAATTTTTAAACATATGAAAATATATATTTATAAATTACAAGAGTATATTTCGTAATAATGGCAACTATTTCTAAAATATAGAAATGTAAAATATTATTGCAGTAACAAAATTTCACAATGAACAAACCTTAGAAACGAAGTATATTTTTTCTAAATTTGAGAAAATTTGACCATGAAATTAAAAAAAACAAAACATGATTTTAGAAAGACATAAACCTGAATATTTTAAACAGATTATCTGAATACTATGGATAGTTACCGTTTGCTAAAAATATTATCGCGGTTTTCGAAAATTCAGCTCGATTTTTTATCGGAATGTACTTAGGCAAATTGTTAAGGACCCTTCCAGCTAAAGAATCCCACTTAAAACACAAACAAAGAAAATATTTTTTTAAAATATATTATTTACACATATTTTATATATGTATTTCAGCCATTGAAAAATTGTGTTGCCAAAAAGGAATACACTCACTTTCCTTATGCAAGCAGGATATAAATATGATTCCCTATTAAACCTGACCGGCAACTAATCGGAGTCCCTTTTGGCTAGATATGCGAATTTTGCAGATATATTTATGCATACGTGTATGTATGTATGTATGTATGTGTTTTATATTGCATATGCTGGCAAGCAGCCGATTGGTGGCGGCATAAATTGTTGTCATGCCAAGGAGGGAATATTAAATTCAGTAAAGGCACGTGCAACATCCACAATTGGAGGCACTTGTCCTTTGGACAGGACTCTCTGCAGGTACCAAGAATAGAGCGAGAGAGAGAAAGAGGTAGTGAAATTATGTTGTAAATAAATGTACATATGTATATCAAAGATTCGTTCGTGCCATAAATCAGCAAATGCGTGCACTTCTAGCCATAATTGGCAATTTGCGTTCGCCTCTCGGTTTTCTCTGTTCTCGTTAGTTTTTCCCAGAATCTGCTATAATTTTCCCTTTTCACCGTTTTGAGTCATGTGTCATGTGGCTTATTGTGTGCCTTTGAATTATGTGCGCTGATTATAGCCGCAAACTTATTAGCTACTACAAGTGTCATCTACAAAATACTTTATGTACTTTTCACTAAATATTAAGATGGCATGGTCAGACTGTTTTTACTATATTATTTTTAACCTATTTACTTTGCAGTTTAGCTTGCAATAATTTAAGTAATAACTTATAATATGTATGCTATAATTAAACCTACATAAGTTTCAGTTTCAGTTTCAACCGGAAGAGTTTTTGTCAACACTCAGTAGACTTGATCTGCGTACGGCTTGCCAAAACGCCTCAAATTTGCATACACTCAAAAAATCTGTAGCCTTAGGTAATTCCATTCTCGGAATGGATATGCTGATGCTGATGCTGAGGCTGATGATTTCCGCACACAAATATTTCGGTTGTTGTGCCAACAAACGCGATACAAAAACGAAGGAGTGAAAACCCATTCGACAAGATGAGTTGCAATATTAGGGCGCAAATGTGTGTTCTATGTTTGCCCGGTTAACTCCTGCACAAATTTACACATGACCATCCGCGTTCACATTCGCATCCGCATTCACATCCTCATTCCCCTCTTTAGCCGCCCCCTGCTTTCCACACCCATTGAATGTTGCGCTACAGGTCTCATTGTTAGCATTTGTTTGCTTGTGTTTTGTGTGTTGTGGTTATGTTTTTGCTGGCGGGAAATGAGCTCAGTGGGTTAAATGGAAACATCGTGCTCCGTTTTAGTTATGCAAATGTACATAAATGGTTTAGGCGCGTTGGCGTCCACAACAAATGTGGCTAAAAAGTAAAAGACAAAAAAGAAAAACAGACCAAAAGAATTAAGCTCACAAAAATTGTTTTTATATATGCGAAAGCACTCGCACAAAAGGTGTTTGCAGCTGCCTCGTCGTCGCTCTGCATAATGGTTCCGCTGCCGTGCCTCTGACACTCGCTGATTTAGATCTTTATTTGCTACAAGCAGGTGCAACTAGCAGCTGCAACCAGCTGCGTGTGTGTAAGGATGGGGCAAGCATACAGGATGTCGGCAAGTGCATTCAAATTTGTGCTCATTTCGCAAATGCTATTCAAATAAATAAATCTAAATTAATTTTAATCTAATTAATTAATCGATGGTAATCTTTTAATCAATCTTTTAGAATCTTTTAGCAAAGATCTTCAAATTACCGAATAATTTTTAAACATAAACATAAAATTCTGCATTATTTGATTTGTAAATATAGATATTTATTCCAAAATTATAGGCTTAAAGGGACATTTTATATTTCAACTATATAATTTTATATTATGAGTGTTGAAAGGAAAGCTTCTAAAAAATGGAAATAAATCTTAAATGTATTACACAAAAATATATACATATACATTTAAGAAAATTATTATTATTATTAAAAACACGAAATTACAATGATTCTTGCAACATGCCAGTTACAGCCATTTTGATAATATTTAATTTGTCTTTCGTGTGGCATGGAATGCCAAATCTGCAGTTTATTTCACGTGCAGTGGCAATGTAATGTTCAAAGACGCCATTTATATGTCCTAACCCTCCACAACAGCATTTCTCTCATAGCTCATCCCAACCGGAACAGGCAAAAAATAAGAGTTTTAGTTTGTGTTTGCTTTGTGTGAGTAGCTGATTTATGCCACACAAGTGAACCTCGACTTGGCTCTTTACATTTTTTTTAGTTTATAGCGATTTTCGCGAGGAATTTCTCCTTGTACGAAAAGTGAAAGTGTGGTTAATAATTTTTTCATTTTTTTTTTCCTAATTGCTGATTTTGAGGTATTTGTAATGTAAATGTTGAAGTTTATATGAACTTTTGTATCTTTATTTTCCTTAAGAACCATTTAACGTACTTAAATATGTGTACTCGAATTTCTGTCATTTTTGGTACCTTCACCCAATTTAACCATATATGGTTGTCTTTACTCCCAGCTTGCTACTTGGATTTGAAGCATGTCCAAAAAATCTGTCGGTTTTGTTAATGTTTCGCTAGGCCATAAATAAGGACAAACATATGTATATGCAAATGTTCATTTTTTTAAATGTCAGCATTGGAGTTGCTTCAGCCTTGTGTTGCATTGAATTTATACTTCTGCCACAAATCGCCGAATTTATCTTGCCGAGATTGACAATTATTTGACATTGACGACAGCGCAGCAAATAAAACTGTTGGCTGCTCTAAATTCACTTTTTGGTTAAATAATTTGCAATCTTGGTTTTTTCATTTTTTATTTGCACTTTTACAACGCAATTGTTATAAAAAAGATATGCAAATATTAAGAATTTCATTGCTGAGAATCTTAACACTCGTTTTCGGAATTCATTCGGGTGTAATCTTAACAGCGAACATATTAATTTCTAAAAGAAACAACAGCACTGTTGGCAATTTCAAAAGTAACGACACTCACAAATATCCTTCTCTAAAAATAACAGCAGTCGCTTAACAGCAGTAGCTTAACAGTCAGTTTACAGTACAGAGGGAACAAAATAGCGCATTAACATAGTGTTATTCGTGATAACACTTCACGAAACTGCAGAATAGCATGAACTAAATTTGACAGCATGCAGGATATTTTAAGAGTCCTTGCACAAGCCTGGGTAATTTCTGCGTTAACATTAACAGTAAAAGATACCCCTTCGCATTAACAGAGCGGCAATGGAGTAATTTTTCGGAGTTGCGGCGAATTGACAGCGGCGCTGCAAAGCTTTTGCTTAGCTTGTTGCTGCTGGCGTTCTTTGGCAGACGTTTGTTCAACGCCTA
The DNA here is from genome assembly GCA_035041535.1 of Drosophila cognata. NCBI lineage: Eukaryota > Metazoa > Arthropoda > Insecta > Diptera > Drosophilidae > Drosophila > Drosophila cognata. The sequence continues at coordinate 11,144,377 of JAWNLC010000234.1, read as the reverse complement.
GTTGCCGTTCGTCGTCAATTGACAGTGGGTGCTAACGCAGCAAAGTGTTTCCTCATTCAGATCCCGACGCTTCGGAAGTGCGACACGTGTTCCACGGTTCTATATATATATATGTCTCGCCAGTGTCTGAAAACGCGTAATGATAAAAATTAAATTGAGGCAGGCCCTATTGCCACGCGCCGTGTTTAATAACAGACAAATACGCATTAACCCAAAATAGACGGTTCAAAAATGCATGAACATGCCTCAAACTGTCAACAGCAGAACAACAAACTTATGTCAAACATCGACAAGCTACACTGGATTCGCCACTGCACTTGTCAACTCAATCAAGAAACACTTAAAACGCGAACCAGCAACTGCAATTAGCAATACAAATTTAGTGCTCAGGGGACTTGAGCCAAGCGCAACTAAAATTGACAGCTGACATTTGTAACCGGATAAGAGATAAGCAAACAGGAGTGAGTGACGACAACTTCAACTGTCATTATGTGAATAATGTGTGGAGAACAGAAAGGGAAAGTGGCGAGAAACTCACCTTTGCTTCACTTCTGCTGTGGAATTTATACAAACACATACCTTTATAAACACACAAAGGCATTTCTTTGCCACAACGGTCAAACACACAAATCACATTATATATATATATATATGTGTATATTGAGTGTGTGCCAAGTAATTTGTTTGTGTTTCGGGTTAGAAAAACTTCCCAATTGACATCGAATTGTGTCTCAGCTAGGCTGGGTTGAATGTGAGGATACCTTGAGAAAGTTTTAGATACTTTTTCTTTCCGATAAGCCCAGATAACTTTTAACATGTAATTGTCCATTTTAAAATGCTTTTACAAAGGATTACTTGAAAGACTATAGATATAAGTATTACACATATATGTACATATCTCTATAGTCTCTGCTATTAGCTAATTAAAATGATGCTTCAGCTGGCATAAGTTTAAAGGTTTTTAGTGCTATTAGATTTAGATTACATTTGTTACATTTGTCAATGAAAAAGCTTATGCAAAAATATGTCCAAACAGAAATTATTATTAGTTTTATTTAAATCTTTTTCATGTTTGATGGCATTAAATTCGCAGCAACAATAAAAGGAATTAAATAATTAAATAGTTATGGCTTGTCAGACTGGCTAGGCAAACAATTTATTGTTTCAATTATAATTTAATGTTTCACTTCAAATTTAATTTGAAATTTTATGTATTATTTAATTCAAAGAAATTAAAAGAATTTAAAATGAAAGTATAATTAAATATGATTTTAAATTTAGTTAGAAATTTTGGTGTGTTTTGTTTAATTTCAATAAATTAGTGGAACTTAAAATACATTTAATTTGAATTGAGCTGTTACCTAATTATTGCTTTACATTTCATGTGAATTTTTATATTTTTGAGTAAATGAGAATAAATAAAACGGAAATCTTTTGATTTAAATTGAATCGTTGAACCTTAAAGTTTTTTAATGGACAGAAACTTTACAGCTATAAGCAAATATATAACAGACACACACGCACACATCTTGGGCGACTAGAATCAACTTATTGACCATTGGATTTCCACAGTCAGTAAAGTCACGACAATGAATAATTTAATTGCATTCACAATGCTTTAATGCGCGTTGACTAATCATTTGCCTAATCGTTGGCGAAATTAGTTCAGCACTTAAGATGCAATCGGATTAATAATGCTCAAAGTGCACCCGACTTTCGACTAATAATTCATACCCACGAGCGCCTCGCAATGTAAACACCAATGTAAACACACACACTCATACGCACACATGCTTACATGACAGGCCTGAGCATACATCTTAACATGCATATACATATATGCTGCTTAGCATGCGAGAGATCCTCATTGGTTGCTTGATTTCTGCCAGCAGAATGTCTTTGTGCTTACAATGCCAATGCACACATACACACACACACACACACACACACACACACACACACACACACACACATCTGAGATTGTGCGAAGCTGAGCGGCGAGTGACGGAGAGTACCTAGTTAAACAACCCACCCCGGCGAAGTAATACTTTACGGTGATCCCGCCGGGACTAGGGTGTGTGCACTGACGTCCTCAGTGAATTGTGCATGCAGTTGACCCGGACCTTCTGTATCTCCAGGAGATTCTCACCTCCAGTGCGTAACCAAAACCAATAAAGCACACAGTAGTTATTTAGTAGGATAGAGGTGTATAAGATTCAGTGATAATTTTTTATAGTTAAAAAAAGTGCTGAAAGATGAACTATATATGTATGACTATGAGTGTGAATGTGAGTTTGAGTGTGAGTATAAGTATGAATTTGAGTATGACTATGAATATGAATGTGAGTATGACTATGACTATGAATATGAATATGGAATATGAATATGAATATGAATAAAAATATGAAAATGCAATGGTATCGCAGAACAAATTGAAAGAGGACAAAAATAGAATTGAACAATTAATTATCTTTTTGTTGTGACTTTTGTGCAGCTAAGCGTTATAATGATTGGAAAGAAACCACGTTTAAACAGAGCAGATTATTAAAACGAGATAAGTGTACAAAACAATAGCAACATTGGCGTCACATGCTGCCGTTTGCCAATAGCGGCAGCAACATAGCCAAATGAGTAATGTTATTGGATCACCTGAAACACCGGCAACAATTGCATAAAGCCAAAATCTTAACTACAGGCAAAAAACATTTACATAGATCCGCTGAATGCCTGCAGCAAAAGTGATTGTTAAACATCAACAGCAACAACAGCAAAAACAACAGCATACGACAAAGCGTGTTTTCAATAAATGCCCGCGGATGCGTTGCAGCGACGTCGTCGCCGACGTAGCCGCTAAATCGACCACAAGCAATGCGGTTGACGTTGGCGTCGCAGCACGCACACCAAAAAGGAGGCACAGCGAAGAGCGCAGCGCCAAAGCAGTGCGAGGAATTGCAATAATAATGGCGTTATTTTTTAACATAATGCAACCACAACAAATTTTGCACTGGCCATTTTGTAACGGTAAGTGCATTTTTGGCCAACACTCTTCAATTCTACCTTTCTCTTCGTCGCTTCTTTGATTTTCTTCCAGTGGGTAATATAAATTTTGTGGCGTTAGTTCTGCAGCAATAAAAATTAGTATTGCATACTTTTAGGTGCTGCCATAATACTTCATAGCAAATGCAATTTATATTTACGTGCGAGTCAGGCAGCAGCTGGCAGGTTCACACAAATGTTGAATATTCAAATATATGGAAACCCATCTTAAAAGTCAAAAAAATTCAATATTGCAGAGTATATAAATTCACACTCAAGGTTTTGTATAATTTATAGTTAAAAATTGTTGAGTTACGAATTTTTGAATATACAAACTTCTTGTTCCCAAAATCATTCTAGTGAATAATGATGGTAAACAATCTTTACGTCCAAGTTTATAAAGCATTGCGTGTGAAATGAAATTTAATCTTGAAATCACCGTCAAAAATTCTTTGCTAAGGACCACCAAACCAGCATTAACAAATCTTCAAAATGCGTGTGCACAAAAAAATGTCCACTAATTAATGAAATTTATGTCGGTCAACTTTAATCCGGTCGACAAAATGCTAAATCGAAATTCAGAAGGAAATAAGGTCAACCCAAAAAAAAACTACTAAAATCCCAAACGTCCTAATTAAATATGCTAAAATGCAGCGCAACTTAAGAAATTCAATTTATAGCTTGCACTTTTGAGTACTGTTTGCTGCTTTAGGTCGCAAAATGTGCGTGTTTAAAGTTGATCAATTTGAATTGCTTAAGCTACTTACAAGGGAAAAACTCCCTGCTGAATGAAACATCATTTTTTTAATATCATATTCACATATATATTTATATATCCATGTTGATCGGTTGCGGTATTACATGTCTTATAAAAAGTGTGAATGTTACAATGAATAAATGTAGTTTGCTGAAAAAAGTGTGTGTGTGTGAGAGAGAGAGCGAGAAAGAGAGAGAGAGAGGTGATCTATGATGTGTCCTCGTCCCCGTCCTCATCCTAGTCCACGTCCACGTCCATATCATCGTCCGATTTTTCTTCCTTTTCTTCCTTATTCAGTGGGGAAAGCTGCTGCTGCTGTTGCTGTTGATGTTTCACATTCTCGAGCTTAGCAATGTGCTCCTTCTGTTTGCGGACTCGCTCGTCCATCACCTCGTGATTGAAGGTGGAGTGCAGCATCAGTCCAAGCAGATTGGCACGCGAGCTAATCTGTTGTTTCAACAGTCGCTCCTCCTCCATCAAAACATCCAGTTTGTGCAATTGACGCAAACGCTCCAAATCGATATCGGCCCGTCGTATCTTATCCCATTCAAAGTGCTTGAAGCAATTCTTTTTGGGTGCACGACAAAATTCACTGGTTCGATTGAACACATCTTGAACGAGCGGCGAACCGCACACATCCGTATCGCTCACATTGGGATCCTTACTGTGCTCCGGGCAAAGGACGCGCAAGCGCTTGCAATACGTCTTGCTCGCCGGATTGTAAAAGCCACAAAATATATTGTTGCCCTCCATGCTCGTCTGGAAGATGCTGTCGAAACTGGCCTGTGGCTCGTATTTGTTGAAGCATTTTTCCATATGCTTGATGGCTGTGCGCGAGTGTATCTCATGGCCGCATGTGATGCAGAACATGCGCGGCCCATCGTCGACATCGTCATTATCCTGTAGCCACTGTGTATCGATCACGCTGCTCTTGGCACGCTCCACAAGCATGTTGAGCTCCTCGACGCGATTCTCGAGTTGGGTGAGTTCGAGGCGCACAAGCGTCTGCTTCTGACGTATTACCACGAGTTGTTCGCGATTCTTCTCGGTCGCGTGGCACGGCGTCAGATTCCATTCCTGCAGACGCTGCGGCAGCACCTGAAATATACGATTCGTGGCTAGATTGACACCGCACTTGTCGCTGCAGTATTTACTTTGCGGTCGCGCTTGACAACGGCAGCTGGGCCCATGACACTGTCGTAGCCCCACCAGCTCTGGATGCACAAATATTTCCGGACTGGCCTCGCGCACCACTTTCGCTTTACGCTGTAGCTGCTCCCTCAACATACTGTTACTTTCGCGCTTGCGGGCCGCCGCCGTTGTCGTTGTGCTTGCTGATTGGTTTTGGATAGCTGTCTGGATCACACAGTTCCGATGGATGCATCGCGGGTTGTGGCCGACACGTTGGCGGCACTCGTCACACTGATTGCAGTTGGGACGCCGGCAGCCCTCGCAGGTGCCACATCGTCTGACCCATTTTACTGTTGATTCCTCGGCCATTCTATTCTTTCGGCCGCTGGTGCTACTCGAGCCGCCCGCTGCACCCAAGGCAGTCGTTTGGGCGGCCGTCGCATTTACTGCTCCCAAATTGGCATTGCTTGCGGACGCTGGGCCAGCGACGGCGGCAGCAGCCGTGGCCGCAGCACGCTCCGTGGCAACCAAGCGAAATTCGCTCTGCAGTTCGGGATCCTGCTTCTTGCAGCGCTGGCAAAAATACTGATTGATGTGTTTGGCCTCCTTTTCGGTGATGCCAATGCAATTGCCATGATACCATTCCTCGCAGCCATCGCAGCCGATCATGAATCGGGAGCAGTCGGATGTACGGCAAATGCAGTAGACCCTATCTACCTGTTTGAGTATCGATGCTATTTTTGATTTACGCTCGGGCAAGTCGAATTCCCGCGCAATCTCCTCTTTCGATTTTTTGTATTTTGGTTTTTCCGTCATGTTGCTGCAGGCCACCAAGTAAACCTCACCATCCACAAAATAACAATAGCTATCGGTATCGATAAATCAGTACGTCGATTATTCATATTTAATCGATTTGTGTAAAAAATTAATGAATTTATATAGTTAATAACAAAAAAATAAAAAAAATATATATATATATACTCATCGACAAAAGGTCAGACGATCTCACTCAGAGTATTTCATATTTTTAGGGATTTATTTGTGCTGGGAATATATGCACGAGTGGATTTATCGAATTTGTGACGTTGCCAAGCGAAGTTTACTCATCCTGCAATGTAACCTACTACAGTTTGGTGCTGCACCGTAGATAAACGGAGACCATTAGTAAGCGGGTAGTTGGAGTAGTATCCACACAAACACACACGCACATTCCCACGCACTTACACGTCGAAAATTAGGTCAATCGTTCATAGGACACGTTGCGAATCTTTGCATCCTCTGTGGTAGGGTATTGCCATGTTTTTGTATTTGCACATTCGCTGGCTTCACGCGCACCGTGTCATCGTTAAGCACAATATATATACATATGTTTATATGCATGAATAAAATAAAACTATAAAATATCCGGTGCGATAAATTAAAGTGAGTTTCAGTCGCAAGAATCCCAACTGTCGACCAAAGTTTGCCAGCTCCAAAGTTTCGCATATTATTTACAAACGCACATTGGGAAAGCCAACCGACCAGCGGCAATGGGTTCAGTTGGCCAAAAGTTTCAGCTGAGACGGCCTAAGACTAGAACAAGCGCTATTAAATTGAGCAAACGCTCTGCAACAACAACAACTACAATATCATTTTTGGTGCCTGGACAATTTAAAAAAATGTTTGCACTTGTTACGTGAAACTTTATTAATTTGCCGTCGAGAACTGCAAATTTTTGCAGCAAACTAATTTGGATAATTTGGTTTATAGCAATTTTCTCTTTGCTCCGACTGTGTTTTTTTTTCTTTGAGTTTTGCTTTTAGCACCACCATCTGTCGCTTGTGGGCCAAACTTTTATTTTAACCCTTTCTTTCTTATTACTCCATTTTTGTAATTGCCCCTTTGCATATTTTTGCAGTCCGAAACACTGACGCATTGCATTAATTAAATTGTAATTTTAGTTGCATTTTTAACTCGTTCATTTTGTATTTTTAATTTTTTTTTTGGCCCGCGGCTTTTCATTATTGCCATGTTAATTTTATACTTTATCTGGATATTTTTTGCCATTGCACCGGATTCCATCAACTGTGCTTCTTATTATTTTATTGTTCCACCTGCTGGTTGTTATTTCAAATTTATTTTAGTGCGTTTTTTTTTGTTTATCTTTTGTGTTGACTTAATACAATATAAATCTAAAATAATTAAATGCGTTGCAATCTCCCAAATGCGCAATGAATGCAAAAAGTTGACAAATAACCTTTTTATGCAAAAGTGACTTACCAAGTATTTTGAAGGTGATGAAGGAAAAGCTTTACGAGAATCTACATAATATCCGCTTTTCTGTTTCTGTACTTCTTATATATACATATATATTTTGTTTATTATTTGTATATATATATATATATATGTGAGTTTCTGACAGACTTAATACTTTGATTGAGAGTCTGAGGTTGTTGTGTAATGCGGATTATTTTCCTTGTGAGAGGCAACGAAAAATATAAAATTGGCCAACATTATCAAAAAAGAAAAAGCCAAACGGAGCTAAGCATACAATAATCTCTCCTGTCGCAGATTGTCTGCTTAGTTTAAGGGGTTCAAATGCTAAACTTGCTATGCAATATGTAAATTATAATCACACACACCCAATAACAATTTATTTCAATACGAAAAAGTGACCTTTTAAATCTTTAAGTCTTAGCCACATATTAGCATACTTTCTTGTTATTCAAAATTAATCATTATTCAGCACAGCTTTAACTTGTAGATATTTTCAGTTTTCTATTATTTAAGATTAGGTTTTGTTTGACATAACTGTTGAATTATTTACATGCATAGTGATTTTGATAGAGAGCGACAGATGCCGAATAAAATTAATTATTATTAATTGTCATTTTTTTTTGAGTCGTAACATTTTGTACTTTTCAATAAATGTATACATAATGAATATTAAATTTAATTAGACAATACTTTTAAATAAATGTATAAATGAACTATGCGAAATAATGAATATATGAATTAACAAACGAATATAATTGTTTGCAAGCAAATTTGGCCGTAATCCACAAATGCTGTTATGTCAACTTTCAGCTTATTGAGAGTTCAATAGTTTAGCGATTATCCAGCGATTATCCAAATGCACTTGAGGTACAGAACAAGTGTCGGTGGCCGATTTGCCAGTAGCTATGTGCTGCTGCAGTTGACAACCTCTTGCAAAAATTACTTTCATTCAAACTGACATTATTTTACATCGCTGATGGCACTCGACAGGCATTCCATTCCATCCCATCCCTGCTGGCTGTCTTTCTCTATCTCTACTGCTCTCTAACTCTGATACCCTGAACCCATTGGAAATTAATGGAAAGGGTATGATGGAGTTTTGCAAAAGTACATATATTTATCTTTATTATATGTTATTATTTTATAATTTCTATACACCATCATAAAATAGCCAACTTCGAAATGAAATCTAAATGACAGCAGATTAATATGCTTGCAAGGGTATGTAATCTTCGGTGTGCACAAGATACCATACTTTCTGGCTTATTGTGTACGTACTGCCAGCCAGGGCCATTGGCATGGGCCAAGACGGGGGCCAAGACGGTGGCCAAGGCGGGGTTAAACCAAATGCAAGGGCAAAGGAGAAGCCAAACATCAACAAAAGCCAACTTGTTTTGAGTAGCACATAAATTCTGGCTGACTACTATGCCTGTCTGTTGGCGAGCAAAGCATGTTTACTTGACCTAGGAACTAAAAGTTGGCGCGATAAGGCCAGCTTTAAGCCAATATATATATATATATATTTAAGTAAAATTGTGTCAAACAAGTGGCTAAAAGCAAAATTAGCAATCTCTAAAATATGTTTTAAATATTATTTCGACTGCGATATACTGCAATAAGTTATCAGAAGTACATTGTAAGATACAAAGATACATGCATTAATACAACCAGTCAAATAAGCAATTTAATAATGCCAACCAATAGTTGCTGTTGTTATTGTTGCATGATAAATTATGCAGCGAACTTTTTCAATGATAATCAGAAATGCAGAAAGCGGAAATCCATGTATACATCTACATTTATAATAAAATAATATAAACACGTTTAGAGTCGCCTAGCAGCAGATAGGTTTCAATAAATATTGATGAACAGCAAATACGATAAGTTCAATTGAATATTGCTTCTATTAGAGTGATGTATTCGATATTTAATAGCACAATATTAAATTGCGTTCTTCCAAAATCAACTCTTATTCCAATTTCTTGGTTACTTTCTTGTCCTTGGAATGTTTGACCTGTTTGGAAGATACAAAATGATTACTGATCAAAGTTAATTAGAAGCCCAATTAAATTTAACCGCTTACCTTTTTGTGTTTTTGGTCTCCACGTTCAGCGTTATGTTCCTTGTTAGAGGTGGTGGCCATATCATCAATATGCCGGGGCAGCGAACCAGAATTCTCCTTGGTGTTGTCCCTGATCAGCTGCTTATTTCTTGGCGCAACACCAAATTCCATCTGCAGCGTCTCAGTTGAGTGAAGTTTCGGCTCGGAAGCAATGGGCGACACAGGTATTGGGTGGCTGCCCGAGGCGGCATTTAGCATATCCAAGAGTAAATCATGATCATGCGGCAGTGACTCCGGCTGCATTCGCTGTGAGCCTGTGGCTGGGCACACTTGAGACCATTTGGGAATGCTATCAAAAGGCTGTGACATTTTGTTGGTCACATTCAGCGGCTCAATGTCAGCCAGGAGGTCTGCATCTCTGGGATCCATTTCAGTTGCCCCGCTTGCATTCTGTTTGTAGCCATTCAGGCTGAGCAGATCGATATCAAGCAGCATGTGAAGACCCTTAAGCTGCTGACGATATTCCGACTCCAGCTCTGGAAAAGATATTGGCTTTTCAGTATAGTCCAATAGAGATTTTGCACAAGGCAAAAACTTGCAGCCAATTTCAGCAGGGGGACACTGAGTGCTGTACTTAATGGGGCAGATAAGCGGAGTGCTAGGTAATAGAAAAATTAATTGGCTAAGGATGGTTTTTCAAAAATCACATTTATCATATCTGCTTACAGTTTTGCATCCAATTTATTCGATTCGCCACTAGCTTTACTTTCAGCCATATTGCCTATAATTAAACTGAATCAGACTGAATGCGTTGTCACGTTGTTTGACGTATGTGATGTATGTCACATTTTGAGTGTTGTAAGTGACGGCAATAAAAGGTATCAACACACTACAATTTGTAGCTTAGTTGTTTCACTTCATTTAACAATCCCTACCCAATAAGTTGAACAATTTGCATGGCCAGATAAAAACAGAAAGAACGGCCACAAACAAGATACCCTTTCGAGCTTCTCCTTGAACAAATGCTTACCACAGTCCTTGGGGAGATTGAAGCCACGTGGCGCAGCCAAATTTCCAAACTGCAGCTGCACCATCTCATCCACAGTTAGATAAGGATATACATAATCGGTGGCGAACGGATTTTCCAATTGCTTGTCCATAGGCACAATTTGTTGATCCATAATCAGTTTCTGTTGCGATTCCAGCTGTGGCTCTGGCTGCATCGGAGGGGGGCCAACAATCGGCTTGCTAAGGAATAGAAATATATACAAATATGATTAGATGGTTGAGTCCTTCAACTATCAGCTTAAACAAATTTGCTCATCGTCCTTAAGCGATGCTCCATTCAATTTATTTGATGACATCTCAATCACCAAATCAGGCTGATTTAGTGTAGTGTACCTTATTTTATCTAGTGCTGTAAAATCCAACAATTATCGAGAAATACATACACATATACACATACCATACACATCAATACAGGGGAAATCTGAATCTAATTGTCTGCTCACACAACTGCTGCTGTCCTCCTCCTTCAAATTGTCAGCTGGTAGGCAACCGAAACGATTTTAAATCACATATGCATACAAACAAAGATACACACACCACCATACACATAGATATATGTATGAAGGTTACAACTTTTTGTTCTGCGCATGACATCATAGCTTGAGGGCTTTTGTTCACAGTATATCAATCAACTTACAAACAAAAAATAACTGTTTGCATAAATTAGGCTTTATTTTAGTCATTGATTTTAGTGTTATCAAATTCTAACTCTGACAACCTATTGTAAAGAACCCCAATTTAAGATCAAACTCAATTTAAGGGTATATTGAAAATAAGTTGCTTAACAAGAAATGCTGTTATTGTGTTGATGACTTATGATTTCTGTAACAGTTGAGCAAAAGCAAAAAAGGAAAAGTACCATCTCATTGTGCGACCTTTAACAATAGAGTAATCAATTGTAGTTGTGCAGGACAACAGAGACGGCCTCCTTCCCACGAATAGCACTCTATATGCCGAGTTAATGGAGCCCAATAAAAGTATTATCTAGAGTGAGAACTGATGAGCTGACTCGCCGAATGCGGGACGGCGAGGAAGGTGCCACGGAGTGCGACAGAGTCAGCCAAGTAATTATGACTTATGCCACCCGGGGAGGTGGCGCCTAATTGTCTGGCCATAGGCGGGTAACGGCCGTGCGCACATACAATCATGTCCTGGTAGCCACCCGAATCTGGTTGTCATTCATCTGCATCTAACATACCAAGGCACCCACACCATCGTGTGTATGTTATGGGAATGTCACACGTACCTTAATTATGATGTGCCTGGCTAACGTGAACAGTTTCCTAATGCCAATGCCTGCACATACGGTTGCTTCGTTCAACGATATCTTCAGTTGTAACTCAGTCAGTAAAACCACTTAGAGAAATTAACTTAATTTTCGAGATGCTGTAGACGGGCACTTTGCAATTGAATATATAAATAGTCTTCGAAATAGGAATGCAGATTTTTCATCACGTTCAAAAGTAAACTGAAGACAACAGACCACGAGAGCTGGAGACGACAAGTTTGCTTTATTTTATCGATAACTGCCACCGTTTCAGCAATATCGATATATTTAGATTTTCGATAACGATTAATGCTACAATTTTAAAGACCGAATCTAATCATAATTAATACATAATATGCATTTGCATATTATTGATCAACTGCCCAAATTTCATCAAGATCGGATAAGAAACACCCAAGTTATAGTCCAAAATATATTCTCATATTGATCTCATTCCTATCAGCTGCCGCAAGCATTTTCTGTATGTATAAATATGCGAGCGCATGTGTGAGAAAGAGATGGCACGATAATAGCCGCGAGCGTCAATATGTTTTTGTGTGTACAGAGCCCCGTTATCGACGATTGTATGTATGTATGTGCACGTGTTTGTAGCCAGTCAGTTCGAGCTTGCCTGTGCATGCCATAAGAAAAGAGTGCACTTGAAGACCTTCCCACATTTGGGTGCAAGACTTTTGAAAGGTAAATTTGCCAACATATTTAACAACTGGGTTCAGGATATATCGTAGTCGATCTCACTCGACTACAGCGTTCTTACTAGTTTTATATTACATATTGATATTTTTCTTTTCCAGTGCTATTTTCAGCACTAGTTCTTCATTTTATTTAATATGAGATTGCAAAAATAATCTATCTATTTTAAATGATATTCAAATGGGCTCTTTTCTGCAATAAGATTCCAAGTCTTTCGTTTCTTTTGTTACGTTGCTCGCAAGGTAAGCTTCATTTTGCCAACGATTTAAGACTGGATCTGCATATGCCGCTTGTGTTTATGTTTGCGGTTTCCCCTCATGTTGGCATTGGTACGAAACTTAAGCATTACATTGTCGAGTGTCGCATATTTTTCACTTAGAACTGCCTTTTTGTTCTTCGACTTGGCTCTGGAGCTGGCCTCATTTGCAGCTTCGCCTTTTTGCCACGTAACATATTCACTTATTATAGTCTTATGCTAACCTTGTACATTTGATACCCTGTATGTACATTATTTATTTACTTATTTAATGTCAACTAAAGTTGACAATAAAATTTAATTTTAAATTAAAATTACACAAATATTGCTGAATGCAGCGTAAATGCCCGCTTATATTTTAATTTTTAAAGACTATAAGAAATTAGGATATTGATTAATGCAATAAGTTTTTATTGTTGTTCTGATAATTAAATATGAAATATGTAAGAGTAAATGATGCTGAATTTGGATTTTTCTACAGCATTCAAACAAGGTATTTTAGGTATTTAAAGGTATTCGCTGAAATGTTGTGTGAGTACACAGCTATATCCCATCTTTATTTAAATTATAGCCATCTGCAAGGTATTGCCAAGTCGCACAATCTCGACAAGAGCACGTTTTCTTGATCCACAATATGTCGAGTGCTTGTTTCTTACCTCCTGCCAGCTACCCCATTTATTTTTTGTTTAAATGCCATCGCTCTTATTCTTTTATTGCATGTTTTATGGAAATGTTTCAAACGTTCGACGCACTGTGCACATTTAAAGCCTACCACTCAGGAGGCTAATGTGCACACATCAACACCCACCACCCACCAGCCAACCGTATAGGTGCCTGGATGCTTGTTGAGATAACCTGCCATGCAACTTGACTGCTCAACGCACCTGAGCATAAGCGTAGCTATGCCTCCGGGTGTCAGTCTGTCAGTCAGCTAGTCAATCTTGAATCTTGTTTGTGGCACGCAGAACGAAAAACGAATTTTTGCTTTGCCAGAAACTGCTAATTTCGTTTGATTTGCTGCCCCAGGGACATCCATCACCAGTTCTTAGCAACAACTAAGACTGACGCTTAGCCTCCTTGCTGCGAATTTGACAATGGGTTCTTGGGCACAATATTGATTATCTGCAACTGGTTCTATACGTTTGTCTTCAACCACAATTGTCTTTTTTGATCATGTAATTTTCTGGTTCATCACATTATTTTCAGCTCGGATTTAGAAAATGTGTGATTTACTATGACGGGCATTAATTAAGTTGATTGTGTGCATTTTATTTAACCCACTTCTCAGACTAATATCCTCATTGTATTATATTTATATTTATTTATATCTACTTGCCATGCTTGCCTTAATTCTGGCAATTAAAGACCTATCGATAAAGGCCTTAAGAAGGTTTTGAGAAAAGCAGCTATTAGTTATTAGTTTAACCTTTCTTATGTTGGGCGCCTTAAATAGTATTGAAGTCGTATTATACTTTACATGACTACAAGCAAAAGTGCAAATAATAAAAAAGGGCAGCTTCAAAATTATTTCAGGTACATATACCAAATTTGAACAATTAAAATAAATAATAAAATAAACAAAAAAAATTGCAATTGATGTTGTGTCATTGCCTATAAGCAACACAGATCCTGAACGGTAAATGTTATTTAAAAAATTGAATAATAATGATTTTTAGAAAGCCAGAACTTTTAGTAAGCCAGAAATACCAATAATATGCTCATATATTATTTTAATGTCGAACAGATAGGCAAACAGGCGCTTACAAATTTTGTATTATATATATAAATAAATTGTTTGTAGTAGAAACCAAGCCATAAATTTGTAGTGACACATGCATATTTGTAAATAAACATACATGCACGCATACATATAATTAATATTAAATTGTGTATGTCTACATGAAAAGTACACCATAAATACATTAATAACGTAGACGCAGTCAGCACTGAAGGTTGGATGGACAAATCCACTTTCGCTTGACACATAAATTGAGCTTAAAGAAATGTCAAATTGAATTGAATTTACGTTCACCTGCTTGGCGACGATTTCCGCTCGACTTCACACATCACACAATAACATCCATGAAATGCCAGCAACAAGGCAACAAGCATAACAAAACACCTGAATGGAAAGGTTACACAAAAACTCATTCACAAACTGAAATTTGCAGACAACTCTCAACAAATAAAAATTGCCACTATGCTTGTTGAATACTACCCACTTCACGGCGCCATTATCAAATTAAAGACATGCAAAAATAGTCCTTGACTTTAAATGGAATTATGTAAATGAGTCAGCGACAATAGATGTTATCCATTTAATTACTAAGAACCGCAGACATCAGAGTATAATTAAATATGGGTGTGTGTAAGTTTCCAAAAATGTTGTATGTGTTTGTAGTTATTTTAAACAAAGACTTAACTTCACATGAGTTTTTCTAAAACAACAGCAAACTTTTAATTAGTTGATTTTAAATACATGAGCACTCATAACCGCAGCAAATTCGCCGAAATAAATTAACTATTTATTTTACAAAATTTTTTAAAGTAATATTTGAACACTTTTAAAATTTACAAATAAAAATTAAGTTTTTTTGTAAATGCAATTTTTAATTACGTGCTTTGGTATTTTTTGAGTAATCTCCTCACTATTACGCCATCAAGAACTCGACAAAAACGATGGCATATCGGACCGATAATGTGTGTGTTTCCGGCATAGGTGCAGGTGATGGCCAGCTCAAGCCCCACAGCCAGTGCAAAGGGAAAGTGTTCACCCAAACAAATTGGTGATGACAAACAGGCGTAAAACACCTTTCATAATTCGAATTTATGTGACTTCATTTCACCAGCTTGGATTAGCATTAAAGCCATTTCCAAGCTTGTTCAGCAAGCAAAGTGCCAGAAGGATGCTAATGAAACGCAAAACGCTTTACAAAATGATTGACTAACTGATTTCGGATTACTTCTAAAGTACTGTGCTATACCTTATCATTTAACTTAGGAACACTGAACGCAATTTTAGGTCTGTATTAAAAAAATACATACAAAATACTTTTCAAAAACTCTACGCTATAAAATTAAATAAAATTAATTTGTGCATATGGATAAATTGTTTCCAACTTGATTTGATTCATTTTAGTATTATGCATACCGCAGACAAGGTTATCTCAATTCGCCATATTAACAATTTAAATTCAACTGAATTACAGTCTGATTCCTTGATCCTGTTGCTCTTTAGATAGATAAGTTAACCTTTTAATGCTGTGTGACCTTTCTGCTTGTTGGACTTTCGACTGTTGACCACTGTTCGACTGACCATGTGGTGTGTATCCGTATATCCTTATGTGGTAAAGAAAGTTCGCTTGGGAAAGGGGTTATGTGATTTAATAATGAATGCTATAATGATTTTATTCTTCGAGGCTTGTACGATTTTAGAGACTTGTATTTATTAGAATATTAATTTGTAGCATCTGTCAGAGAGTCTAATTTTCTGCAGTTAGCCAGCAGAACAAATCAAAAGGCAAACAAAATTAGTGCCTGTCGTACAAGACAAGCAACTAGGACAGAGTAATAAATTCATTTGAAAAATGCCTGGTACGCGAACAGAAAAAAGTGCGAAATGCCGTTGAAATTATGAAAAATGAGATGGATAAAGATGCGCCTCCAACCCTCCCATTTTGTGTTTGCAGGTCCTTTTGCAGAGGCGAACACATACAACAGCAACAACAACAACAACGACGACCACAACAATAACAACAGCAGCAACAGTTACAACAATGTTGACTTGAACAGATTCAGTGGCAATGTCCTGGCGTCATTGTCGTCCTCTGTGGCCGCAATGCTGCCACAAGCGGAAGCCACGAATAACACTTTCAAGAGCTTAGCATTCCTTGCCAGTGAAGATAATTCTTTTGCCTATTCCCTGAACCCGGATGGCTTTGCAGAAGCCGAGCTGGCACATTCCTTGCCAATATTCGACTTTGGCATGCCGCGCAACATTACAGGACGAACAGGACACACGGCGGCCATAATTAAGTGCAGAGTGGATATGCTGCAGGATAAGTCTGTAAGTCAAAGTAATGAACACAAAACTTCATCTTAAAAATACGTTAAGTAAACTTGAATTTACCATTTTAGAAACAATATGAAAATGCAATAAGTGATTATTTTACATAATGATGTTAATACTTTTAAATTAATGCTGACTAAATTTAATATTGCGCGCATGAAACTAATAGTTTTATTTGTTGTTTTTTTTTTTTTAAATATTTTTCAACTATAATATTCTATTAATTTTCCCATTTTCATCAGCTGCAGCATTAATAATCCACGAGACTGTTTTATTATAGGTATCCTGGATACGCAAACGTGATCTGCACATACTGACAGTCGGAACAGCCACGTATACATCCGATAAGCGATTTCAGGCAAGTGCTCGCTATATGCCTGCTTAAATATATACACATATCCATGTGTCAGAGTGTTAGGACTGAGTACATGCTTAACATAAGTAGATCTATTATTTATATATATTATGCAAAATTTGAGCAAGGTCGATTCAACCATATATAGAATGGACGCAGGTATAAATTTGTGGGATATGCTCCCCTGTGGAAATACAGTATTAATAAGCAAAGATGTACAATTAAGGTGACATTCCAAGTGAGTTAGCGCAATTGACACTGAGTATTGCAGGTGACCGAGTCGAAGGATATGCGCGAATGGGCGCTGCACGTGAAATCACCAAAGGCCAAGGACAGCGGCATCTACGAGTGCCAGGTCAACACGGAGCCAAAAATATCCATGGCATTTCAACTTAATATCGTTGGTGAGTAACTAATTAGAATTTTCCATTTACACTGATCCCTCATGCCACAAAGAGTAAGCTGTGCGCGTGGCTGCCTAAGCGATGCTAGAGACTCACAGCTTGAGCTATAACTGGAGTCAAAGATCTTCTGAGCCTATTCAATTTTAAAGTAATTGTTAAATTCATTACGGTTGTTCAATTACATAGAATAGAGTACGGCAACGTCGTTCTTGTCCGCCAATACAATTTAACTTGACTATGTTCAACAACTGCTGACTACGCACTTGATGCTCTTAAATTGCTGATTACACTGTTTAATTCAGTTTACCTCGCCAACAGCTCACAATGATGATTATTTTATTTGTTTGTGCTCCCGTCGGATATAAATTGTGCGCGCTGCAACATTTTGTTGCAAATGTGTGCATTTTTAATTTCTCATTTTTCATCATAAATAAATAAAAATGTGCCAAGGAACAGGGCTCAAAACAAGCACCTTCAATTTGTAGCTACCGCATAGGAATTTTGGTGGAGACCAACAGTTTATACAAATTCTTGACTGCTCATATTTTGTCCAGGGAGTTAATTAGCAAGTAAACCCGAGGGACCTAAAAGAGTTAAGCTGCTTGATTGGTTTGGAACTGTAATAAGGGTTTTCATTAATGGGGTGTGCATATCTTATATGTTATGAGAACATATTAAAAAGTAGCTACAGCTAAGAAGAACCCATTCATAAATAACAACATGTATTCTCCATTGAAGTCTCTTAAAGTCCACATTATTCGCAAAGCAGCCAATTGAACCGATAGTTGTTAAAAGCTAAAAAAAATGTGAATATGCTTTAATTAAAAGCAGAATAAAGCTGCCGGAAAATATCCGTTTTCGACGAGTGTCAGCAGCTGCTTTCAGCCACTTATGCAAATAAGTTTGCAATTCGGTTTTCTACTCGGACACGAAAAAGAACACAGTAGTATATTGGATCTCGAATTGAAAGACTTTAATCTTGGAATATATGTATGCAATATAAGCGCAAGCTTCAAGATAAAAGTTGTTAAGCTACTAGTTGCAACTTTACACTTCATGAGTCATTAAATTCACTATTAAAAGTTCCCAATTGGCATCAGAGTATTTTGCAGTCGTATTACGAACATCTCCGGCTTGCACAGCAATCGTTCTTTTAAAATGCCAACTTCCTTTTTGTTGTTTTTCACAAACGAATTTCCGATTGCATTTTCTTCACCATCATATGCATTTTAAATTACGTTAATGAAACAATTGCAATTCGACGCACTGCCGGATGCTGCAGCAAGTAGCAAGTTGCAAGTGGCGAGCTGCATGCTGCATGCTGCCTGCTGGACAATATGGCCTCATTCTTAATGACATTATCAGTATACGCATCATATGAGTAACTTTTGAAGTAGCTTCTGCGAGACGCTTAACTCTTCTCGCATTGCATTTGATTAATGTGATAATGCAAATTTATGCAACCGACCCTCGGTTTTTTCTCCATGAGATTTATGGTACACATTAATTCAGCTTGGACGTTGGCAATAAGTATCTGCCTGCTGAAAAATTCCAAGCAATGCTGAACATGGATGTATTTTTAAATTTCGCTGTGACAATCATAATAACTGCACACGTGAAATATTCTGTTCAGATTTAATCAAATTCCCTTTTTTTTTAAAGAGAATTCGCACTTTGAAAACTCAACAATGCTCGTAGATCCTGATACCTTAAGTTGTCAAAATATCACCTTTTAATCTATAAAAAGTTCGGTATTTAATTTAAGCCTTCTCAAAATTGCAACTTTTTTCCCCCATGAGAGACCTCGCCTGGGACAGGTTATATATTGAGTTGGAACTTTGAACACTCGGTTACATTTTTTCGCAAACCGGATTCCCACATTTACAACCCAACTAATAACACCATTTGACATAGCTGAAAATTTAATTTTATCCCTGTTGGTGCAGGACACACTTTTCCTGCTTATTTTTATACACTGCGTCCATAGGAAAGAGGGTATATTTTTTTCCTGTATAATGTCCCTTTATCTGTACATTCGCCACATTCAGAAAAAGGCATTAACCTTAACTTAAGTTTTTCTTCTTTCTAGAAATCATTTCTAAGAAAAAAATGGTCTTAAAATTAGCAAGTCTTTTTTTATATTTGAGAAATATACTTCTGAATCTTTATTGGAGACCATGTTAAAATTCAACCCGTTTTATTTTAACAGAGTACTGTGTAGTCGGTTAGACCAGACGTTCCCACTCTTTTAATTATGATTGTTTGCACGAGCCAACGCACAATAAATAATATTATTAACCCAGTTTCACCAATATCCACACATTTTCAGTATGCCACAAACATGTTTGTGGAATGTCTGCGATTTCATTTTGGTCGTTTTACTTTTGCAGCTGAAATTTAGGGCAGATTAAAAAATTTCTCATTTTGTTTTAAAAAGTTTTTGCTTTCAATTGAGCAAATAGTTTGGAAAAGTATTGAAAATTAAATGAATATGTATGCAATATTCTAGTCGCCAGAGTAAACATCATTAAAGAATTCAATTTTTGTCTGTAGAAATCTCACCTGATGCCAAGGCCATCATCAATGGACCGCCCGATCTGCATTTCAAGGCAGGTAGTGCCATTATACTCAGCTGTGTGGTCAAGCAACCTTCGGTTAAGGACATTGGACCCATCTATTGGTATCGGGGAGAGCAGTTAATCACTCCCTTGGAGGAGGACGAAAATGAGGTCGAGATGCCAAAGGAGATGCAACCGGGTCAATTGAATCAATCACTTAACGAAGTCTTGAGCACAGACTTGCAAAAGGAGTTCGTCACTCGTATTGCGATGGAGTCCCAGTTGGGAGACACCCTCAAGTCTCGGTAGTGTATGAAATTGGCATGTAACAAGATTTCAAATATTTAACTAAGCATTTTCCAAAAGGCTGCGCATCTCCAATGCCCAAATTACAGACACCGGCATCTACACGTGTCAGCCAACGACTGCAAACAGTGCCAGCGTTGTTGTCCATGTCATAAATGGTGAGTAATCCCCATGTATGCTCCTCAGATTTGTCGCTGCAAGCAAGAAGCCAAATAGATCCCAACAAATTTATAGAATTATAAAACTAATATTAATAAAAATAATCAGGCTAAAGAGGATAGCTTTCTGTTTGAATTTTCAAGCCGTTTTCTGGATGGTCTAGTTTGCAGAATCGAAAAAACTTTCCATTTTGAAAATGCACCCTTATATATCCATCGAATTGAAATTTTCATCGCTAACAAATTTGTGAGTTTCCAAAAACAGAAACGGAATAGTAGAGAGCAAGCAGGAAAATCGATATTTCAAATTAAATTTCATATATGTGTGAATCGGCCTTAATAGGTTTTCGGTTTTTAATAGTTGATCTAACTCGACATACTACTTCCATAGAATAATATAATATGGAAAGTGGGATCAAGTTCTTAATAACTGTGCTATTTATTAACAAGAGCCGGAGTAAATGATATGCTTAGTATATGCTCTGCCTGTATCTGTCTGGCAGTCGAAGCTCATAAAAAGTAGAGGCATAAAAATAGGCTCTCGAATAAATTAAGCAGATCGAGTGTGTCATACTTTCTTTTTAAGTTTTGTAAACAAGTCAGCGTTTTGGTATTTCGTTTTGCATATTTCAAGCATAAATTTAAAGGAATTGTGAGATTAAGATGCGGAAAACTACACACTTCCATACTAAACACTGGCACTGGTCATCGTAAACTTGACGCGTTCCAAGTCCTTCCTGGCTTTATGGCACGCACTTGAAGCAAATTGAAGTGCGTTAATTTGATGGCATATCAAATGTTATATTAAATGCCCGACATCCAAGCAGTTAAGTTGAGCCGAAATTGTATTGTACAAGGAGTAAAAGCTAAGCAATTTAAGGAATTACATTTTACAGAGTCAAACAAATGACCTTTACATGGGTGGTAGTATCCACCCAATAATAAATATGATAATATGTCAGAAATAACTGGCAAAAAACAGTTAATCATAGTCGTATTCCTCAGCGTGCCACATGTGGCATTCAGAATCACATACGTGAATGGGACAGGCACAAGGAAATGAGTACGACAATGCCACATGCCTATGCCTAAATACAGATAATAAATCAAAAACAATATAAATTTGAATAGGATGCGAAGAAAGGAGGCAATAATTTGATATAGCCGGCAACTTTATACTCTTATCAGGTTATATTATCTTTGTAAACCACATGAAGTATAAAGCTAAAAAATTACTAGTACATAAAAAAATGCCAAAACTGATGTAACTGCTTATTGAATCGGTTTCCGCATGTGCTGTGTGTTTAAAAAATTTGTGGAGAGTCAAAAATAGCAACCCAAAGAGCACAAAACATTCGCAGCATTCGTTAGGGTTTTTTTTCTCCATTTTACTTTGGTTTTCTAAATCAGACATATGAGTTATTTATCTAGCCCAGTCTGAAGGCGTGGCTATCTCCTTGGGGAACAGAAAAACGAAGGAAATAATCTCACAATTAGGTTATCTTTTCTGTCGCACAGAAAATGGCCTCGGCCATCCTTAATTTAAATATAAAGACTTACATTCGGTTGGGACTCACTAAGTTGTCATTTATTTTCCGCCCTTTGCAGATGAAAACCCCGCGGCGATGCAAAAGAGCGCTGCGACATCTAGTTTCCGCATGGATCCACAGCAGCTCCTAGGTCGAATAGTCTATTCTATGCTGGCAATACATTCGACCAAGTACTGGCTTCCAAAATGCAGCAGCTCCAACTAAAAGTAGTAGCTAGTCTTTGTCATCCCAGCAGCATCGGCAACTTTGCACCGAAAGATGACAAACATAATTATAAGCATTTGTTATACTCTGATTTTTTCTTAGCTGCTTGAAATGTTTTTAAAAATGGCTCAAGGAAAGCAAAAACCAGAAACCGTTAACAATGCGTTTCTTTTTGTTGTTTCCGTGTTCCTCTTTATATTTACATTTCATAGTGTAATAATAAGAACGAGTAGTGCACTGCTCAAAGCAATGTTACAACATTGCATACAGACAGAAGCTGTGGCGATGATGAGGCTTCAGCGACAAGGAATTCAGCTCATAAAATGTATGAGATATACACGAGGGGATGACGACAGTCTGTCTCAAAAGTTTGTACACGTGACAAAGACTACAAATTGTAATATAGTATTTTTCAACAGGAAAACGAAAAATTTGGCAGTAAACTTGAATTGAAATTACATCCAATAAATAAAACTATATAATTTGGTAAAGAAAATAAATAGTAGTCTATAATATACATTTTAATTGTAGCCATGAATTTAATACTTGTAAGAAGATTAACAGATTTTAAAGAATATATGCATGTAGGTGATGTGTGTATGTGATGGTAAAAATAAAGTAAATCTTTAATAAATAAATTAATAAAGCAAAAAACAGATTAAGTTGACCGAAAATATACAAGCATATATTGTAGAAATGGATGAAGGTAAGAGAAACAGCTACAGCACAACTACAACTACAAAATACAGATTTCTTGCAATATAAATTCTCCTATTAGCCAAATATTTATGTTTATGTTTGTACTCTTCGCAATTTCATCTCATATCATATCATTTTACGTGTTACCCGCTAAGAATGAATAAAACACATTACTTTTGTCAACATTATATTGAAATAAATTACAATTGCAAAGCACGGAAAAATGAGAATGCCACTCGCATGTTGTGCCACTTGTTGCGCGTAAGCTTTATGTATTCGACGCCAAGGCAGAAGGCGCACAAAAGCGACGACAAACAAGGACAATGAATCGCGCCAGCAGCCGCATCCTCATATCAATCATACGCCTGGTAAGCTTACAAAAACGTCTTCAGCAGCGTGATATATGAGCCGGCTGTGCTAAGTATCTGCAAGTGATACAAAAACAAAACACAATAAAAATAAAAAAAAAGAGTCAACAATTTTAGCATTCATAATCAGGCATAATAGGCATACCGAACTGAAGACCGGCAGCGATGGTGTAAAAAACGGCACCGCAATTGTTGTTGCCCGTTGGGAGCGGCGCAAAATCATTAAAACAATTTTCCTAGTCCTCGCATCGCATTTGTACCACTCAATGTCGTACACTGTGGCAGCCACATCCAAGCTCTGTGGGTGGGGAGATTGTCAAGTGGTGAGCCAACAACATTTGCCAACATCTTTGTTGTGTAATTATAATTTTAGCACAAGTGCAATTTGTGTCTGTCACATTATTTCTTATGGAGTTAAATTGATATTACCGAAATGATGGCACAGCACAACAAAACAACAAGCAAACAAAACCAAACCCAAAATTAAAACTAACACTTTCGCTGACATTATTGCCGCCGTAGCAGTAGAGGAATAGCTGCGATAGGGCGGCAGCGATGTAGCAAATGTAGGTTAAGCCGCTCAGCGATGAGAAGTTCTGCCCATGGTTGAATCCGTTGCAGTTGGTCCAGTTTCCATAGAACGTTGAGGAGTTACATGTTTCACGTTGCACGTTGCACATTGCCAGCAAAGGAGAGTGTGATAAGAGCTGTCATTAATTGGATTCAAATGGCTGCTAACAAAATAATGAGTTTTTATCTCTAATTGCAGCATTTTAGTTGCTTACAATTAATTTTTCCTAAGCATAATTAAAATAATAACAAACTAATGGATAAATAAATCATTTCGATTTCTTAAATAAAGTCTAACAATTAATCGCTGATTTTCCAAAGCCCATTTCCCTCGATATTGACAGCTTACCAACATTATGTCCAAAATGGCCGAGCAGACCACAAAAGCGGCTGAAATGAAATGCATTAGGACAAAAACGGTACTCTGGCGCGTCAGATCCGAGCACAAATCAAAAATCGCATTGTGGCGTTCAACAATATGTCCAAGCTTAACCCTTACGTCAGCATTCATCGAGGGCGTACAATACTCCACTGTATGTGTGTGTGTGTGTGAAAAGGGAGCATTTTCAAGCTGGCTTTGAAACCGATGAGGACTTTTGTTCATACCTCCATCCAGATTAGCAAAAACGGAACGAATATCATGTTGCACAACACGAAGTAGGCCGGTGATGTACATGCAGCTACACAGAAAGAAACTATCCACAAAGCCAAAGGTGCACATGGTCCAGAAGCTGGCTAAAGTCAACACCAAATAGGTTAGTGGAAACCATTGATGCTCTGTGGCAAAGTCGGGTAGTCTATACAAATAAAAATAAAATAAACGTTAACTGTTTAGTAAAAGATTCAAATTTAGAATTGTTTACTTAAGTATTTAAAGTTCTCAAGTTTAAAAAAAAATTATTTGGTTATAATTTTTCGCTGGCCTCAGGTAAATTCCTTTTTATTTTTTTACTCCACTTTTATTTATGTATCTAAAGCGTTCCATTGAAGAATCAGCAATGAATAATATTTATTTAAGAATAAAAGAATTTAAAATCGATTTGAACTTGAAAATTGTTGAACAAAACTGCTTAACTTCTCTAAGAGCATAGTCTGATCAGTCAATCAATCACATATATAATCACCACTTACTTGGTTGTAAAGGGCAGTTGCATATCAATTGGTTGATCGCGATACCATCGATATATTCCCATGATCAAGGGTTGCGCAGCGAAGGCCGTGCTAGTTGCTGATCCAGCTGTAACCAGAAATAAACTGAATCGATTTGCAACCGTCGAGACATCAACGAGTATTTTTTGAGATTCATCATCTTGGCTGGCACACAACTTCTTACGTAATCTCTGCACAAATTCGAACCACTGATGATGGTATATAAAGAATATGCTCAATTTAATCACGCAGACGGCTTGTGTGGTGCCGGGACAGAATCCCTCGAGTGCCTTTACTAAGTTATCTAGATTGAGAATGCCGTAGAGAATCTCGCCGCCTGCTCCAGTGAGCAATGAAATCAAATTAAGCGCACAGAGCAGATTGTTGACCCAGGTGCGTTTCTCTTGCGGCCAAATGCCCGCCCACACTCCAACGATCCGTGGAATCCAATAGAAGCCTTTCACAATAGGTGGTTCAGTGCTGCCAATCATTATTCAAAGTTGCTATTGATTCAAAACGATTACACTTAAATCAAATGACTTCTGCCCTGCAAACAGTGTTTAAGCCAAAAGTTGACAAATGTCCGCTTGCCTTGCTTTTTATAGGCTTGGCAACTGTTGAAGTCCACTTAAAACTACACTTAAAAAAATGTGCCCTTAAAAGAAATATGCCACTTTTTCAGAAAGTAAATTCCCAATACAAATGTTCTCTTATTTTATAAAATATTTTGTATAATCATAGAAATTACTTAAATACATACTAGTGCAAATGTATTATTCTTTGAGTGTACCTTACTAAAAGTTTTAATTGTTGCTCTGCTTACATTTGTGTTTGCACTTTTATGGTCAGTATTTTAACAAAAGTCACGCCATCTGTTCGTCTGTTCAGTTGTGTGTCATCTTGCTTTCATTATAACAGTTGCCGCAACTAATTATGGTCATCAATGGAGGTTCTTTTAATTTCTTTTGACCAAGAACATAGACGTTAAAGTTAATAAACGCTTACAATGCAAAGTTTTTATTTAAATTGTAGTGCCGCATTGTTGATTATACAAGCTGCTAATAAATAGACTTAAAAGTCATAACAATTATTTATTTAAAATCAACAAACATTTAATTTCTTTAAACTTTTGCTGGCCACTTTTTGTTGTTGATTTTTTTCACTTTTCTTAAATTTTCTCAGTGGTTTTTGGTTCGAAGTTTATTTCTTGTCAATGTCACTGTCAAATTACACTGAACAAATTCAATTTGCATATATATAAGAAGTTGTGCTCTAACCAAAATTACTTAGACTTAACTTACATTTTATTTACTGACGCATTTCCTATTTAAGTGCAGCAAGCTGCCGGTCGTATGTGGGGTATTCCGTAATGGCCAAATGCTGCCGTCCCCGCATAGACATAATTAAGCGTTTGCAAAACTAGTGCCACATAAGCTCCTGTCAAGTGTCCCATTTACCAGACTCTTAATCTCTCAGTCTCTATTTCTAGATGCCAGTGCCCCATTGCTTTGCGACTCTTATTAAATTTATCCACAGACTGCAGGCCTAAAGTGCCCATTAAGTATTGCTCAAAATGGTGCCGAAAAGCTCAGCTCAAAATTACAACTCTTAGTGCAATATTTTTGGTTACATTTAAATAAAATAGATGTATATGTGGACTAGTTCATTTTATATTATGTTTATACCCTGAACAATGGATGGAGAATATGGGCTTGTGCAAATGTACGTAACAAGTCGCGGGAAGCATCTCGGAACAAATAAAGTGCATATTCTTGGTTGTCGATTTAGCCATGCCCGTCTGTCCGTCCGTCTGTATAAGTATGCGGATTTCAGCCACTATAAGAGCTAGAGACTTCAGATTTGAAATATAAGTTCTCGTACAGTCCGCGCAAAAGAGGAGATAGTTCTGGCTTATGACTGCCATACATTTACTTACTGTTTAAATGTTAATTTATCAATATAAATAAAATATTATAGTTTACAGCTGGGTTCAGGGTATCTATCAGTCGGGATCGACTATAGCATTTTGCACGTATTAAATATGGTGTTTTTTTCAGTTGTGTTCGCAACCGAACATGGAAAGCTGCTGATGACTGTAAAACACATTGTCAGTGTTTCGTCGACAATGATTTTATCGGCTACTCAAGTGCCAGAGCGGTTTCGCTGCACAAAGCAGCTGTCCTGACGTCGACAGCTGGAATGCCCCGGACGGCCCATTCCATGTAAGGCCTAGCTGCATAATTGCCCAGTTGAGCAGCTGCCAAAATGTCCAACTGTCCAGTTGTCCAGTTTTCCAGCTGTAGGCTGCCCTTTGGGCCGAGCATTTATCAGCTGAAATAGACACTTTATCCACGAGAATGATGACGAGGACCAATTGCCTTGATTATTTCAAGCATTTTTTTGTAGCTGTGTGAGTACGAATTGCATTTTGAGCATTTTCAATTCGATGTTGCTCAAGTTGTGTTTGTCCATGTCTTGTCTTTATGTGGAACCAGCATAATTTCATACTCATTCTCTAACCCAGCCATAAATTATTACTTGAATGCATCCATTCATATATTGGTTGAGTTATGCGACAATCAATTTCAGTTACAGCAGCTGCTCTTTATTGCAGCGTGCGTGTTTATTTAGCTATTTAACAAACTATTAGATACCCCGCAGATAGCCGACCTATTCTGTGCGTGAGTGTGTGTTTGTTAGAATAGGTCCAACAGGATACAAGATACAATTGCGGGCAACAGTGCGTATGATTAACACGAAATTTCAACGTGCTCAATGTGCATAATTGTTGAACGCTTTGCCTGTGGTTCCGTATATGTATGATTATTTTGTGAATTACCATTGCATCTGCAGATTATGCTAAGGATGCGTGAAGGAGGTTGATCAGTTTGTTTATTAATTTACCAAATTATGACTTAGCAATAATTACTAATCACAGGCCTCTGGATGATTATAAAATTCTATTTTAGGATATAAGTTATCCATAGAGTTACGAAGAAATGGTTTCTAATTTTAAATATTGTCATTTTGTAGTTTTCTGTAGATTGACAGAATATAATCGATTGCTTTCTTATTGCATATATATTTATACAAATATGTAATGTATAAAAAAACATAATTATATAAATAAATATAAATATGTGTGCCATAAAATTGAAAGTCGGGCTGAATACCGTCTATCTAATATGCACACGCTGATGAAATAGCGACATAGAACGCCTGTTGAGCTACATGTTATTGTTTTTTTTAATGAAACGTGTGATTGAAATGTTGAACGTTTAGGTTGGGGCTGCAACAACTCCTAAAACCACCCGCGTGAAAGTTATCACTTGGCAGTAAATGCGCAAAACGAAGCGTGCATCCGGATATCCATGAATTCGCACACATCCGAGCATAAACAGACGCACACACACTCACACAAACACACACAAACACACCCAAACACACACAAACACCCATGTGCGACAATAAAATGCAGTTGAAGCTCGTGCAGAGAAACTGCAGATATTTGTCCTGTTTTCTGCTCCCATACCCACGTGCCCCTTGCTCCCGCAAACTTCAGCAGCATACCTACTCAAAAATACTGCAGTCGAAAAAAAAAGAAGTTTTGTAATTAAATCAAGTAGAAACTTTGAGAACACTTGGACAAGATCTACTGAGGTAAAATTAGAATTTGCTCTTGAAATCCAAACGGTATAATTTCTTAGCTGATTAAAAGAATAGAGCTTTTCTCTGAGTGTATTGTCGTCGAGGGAGGTCGACGGATTTCATAAACAAACAACGCAAGAGAAAAACAAGCGCGGCAATGTGTTGCACATTTGAAAGCAAAGTTGCGCAAACGTGTGAAAATGCTGCGGCACACATTTCCACAAACATGACCAGCAACGTGAAGGAAGCAAACTGGAGCAACAGCAGCAGGACCTGCAGGACGCGTGAAAAAGCAATTGAAAAATGCCACAGTTTTACATAAATCAGCAGAAAAGCGCCACATTCACATTGGTGTACAAACACACAACCAACATCACACACACAACGCACAACAAGCGGGTAAACATGGCGTAAGGGCCACCAACGAGCTCTGGCAAATATAATTTACTGATAGTACAATTGGCGACCAAGTACCGCACAAGGGGACACCTGGAGCAGCTGCCGCAAGAGAGTGCAGCATCATCATAAAAGGAAAACTGCTGTTGCCAAATAGTCAGGCACCGTCAAGACGCACTTGCATCAACTTTGCACATATTGAGACAAAAGGCATCTGCCAGACATCGCTGATGCTGCTCCATTTTGGTAGTCGGCCAGTTGATGATGATGACCAGGTCAGGATTTTGGTGGTTGGCAGAAATCGGATTTGTTTTGGCTACAAGTGCAGCACTGTTTGCTTGTATCTTTATCCTGACTTGCAGTTAAAATAAAAGCAAATATATTTTTAAGACATATTTTATTTATTTCTCTGGTGATTTCCCAATATTCGCTTTCCAGATCTAGCACCGTTTAAATTTCTGAGTTTAAGGAGTTATTGTTTGCGTTCAAGCGGCTTTTCAATTCTTTTAACTGCTCGCTCTTGCGCCATATTTCAATGCACTGCTGACCCATTCTCTGATCATATTCTGAAGACTTCAGGCTAACAGCATGCAACTGTTGCTGACACTCAGTTAGATTGGCTTCTTCTTGTAGAATTTGGCGATCGTTCGCTACTAAATTACTGTTCACATTATTTAGTTTTACGGAGTAGGAGACTAACTCCTGCTTTGGTATAGCATCAAATAAGTCATCGCGTAACTCACTTTGAGTGTCACGCCATATCTTGTATTCCTCGCTATAAAAATTGAAATCCTTAAACAAGCACTCGTCTGCTGCCGGTGCAAAGTCCAAAAGAAAATCAAATATCCGAATCACAGAACGGAAAGATAAACTTGGTATTCTTAAGACTGATTTGTTTATCTTATATGGATACTTTAGCAGTTGCATCGCGCAAATCGTTTGCTCAATGTAATTATCCTTGTCCAACTTAAGCTGAATACCAGCGAATGACAGCAAATGATTTGTAATGCCCACAATATCATCCACATTCATTGTATGCACGCCTCGCTTTAAGATCACACGGAAAGCAGGTATTTGTTTGAGGTAGTTGAGAATGCGTTCTTCATCTTTGCCCATTGTTTTCTTATCGAAATCTAATTTGCGACTAGTCGAGGGAGTTTTCAATGTGGAGGGAACTGAACGTATATTTTTTGCATTCGCACAGTGCAGAGGGGACTTAAGCATTTCCTCTATTCGTCGCGGATCTCCGCGAATGTTCTTCGACATTGATTCCAATAAGTTGAAGTCTTTGGTAAAGGTTATTGTTGTTGGCGGTCGAAGTTGATTTTTGTTGGATGTGGAAATCGGCTTCTTTTTCATTTGCAGTTGCGACTGACGCAGTTCATCAGTGTTGCGAGGTTCTGTGGACAATCTGAATATTGATTTTGAAATTATTTTTAGCTGTAATCTCCGACAAAAAAAATAAATGCATACCTTAAAAATGTGCGAGCTCTTACGACATCATCACTCTGACTTGCTGACGTTGGAAGGCTTTCCAATTTGTGTCTATTTGTATCCATTTGATTGAATGGCAATGGACGCACTAAATTCGCGTTTGACTTTGACGCATGTATAGAGGGAAATTTGGATGTGGATGAAATGGTACAGTGCAGTGGAGACTTAAGCATTTCCTCTATTCTTCGCGGCTCGCCGCGACTGTTCTTCGCCATTGATTCAAATAAGTTGAAGTCTTTGGCAGTTATTATTGTTGGTGGCGGCATTGGCGGTCTCAGCTGATTTTTGTTGAATGTGGAACTCGGGTTAATTGGGATTTTCCCTTCTTCAATGCTGCGAGATTGTGTGGGGGATCTAAACATAAATTTTGCAATTAATTTCACGTGTAATCCGACTGATTTACCTACCGTAAATATGTGGGACCTTTCACAACATCCTTACTTTGACTTGCTGGTGGTGGAACATTTTCAATTCTGTGTGTATTTTGTTTGTTGAAATCGAACTTGTGCCTTGTTGCATATTCCATTTGATTGCGTGGCAATTGACGCCCGATGTTCGCTTTCGAATTTGTAGAATGTGTAAAAGGTGTGGCGGAAACTGAAGGAGTGTGTTCATTGGCACAGTGTAGTGGGGACTTTAGCATGTCCTCTAAGCGTCGTGGC
This sequence comes from Drosophila cognata, assembly GCA_035041535.1. Lineage (NCBI taxonomy): Eukaryota > Metazoa > Arthropoda > Insecta > Diptera > Drosophilidae > Drosophila > Drosophila cognata. The sequence continues at coordinate 11,113,243 of JAWNLC010000234.1, read as the reverse complement.
ACACCCTGCATGTTCTTCGACGTTGATTGTATTTTTGATGGTCTTAACTGTTTTTTAATGCGTTCTGGCGACTTCAGCAGTTTTTTAGCACTGGGAGACCTTTTGAGAATTCGAATTGCAATTGAGTTCTGTTGTTGACAAATATATTGTATAAGCAACAAATTTACATACCGGTAAAATGTGGGAAATTTGTTGACATCCTGTTCCATTGTTAACCCTATTTTTAACTAAATTTTGTATTATTATTTAAGTAGATAACATTGAGGAACGCAGATTACTCCCAAATATAAACACAACATCGAATGGAAAAAAATGCTGGACAAATGCCGCTTTGCTTACCAGACACAAATGGCTGAGAGCGTTGCCATGTCGTCAAAACTGAATCCTTTACTTTCGTTCTGATTATTATGTTGCTATTGGATCTTTTTTATGATTACTTTGTTACGGTTCGCTAAAGGAAAAAATATGCTATTGGGTTATTTCAAATGAAACATTTTATCTTTATTTATTTTTGGTGCTTTTGACAGGTGGCAGCCTTGGTTGTCATTATGTAAAATACATACTCGATAATATATGCATTAATCGATCGATGATCGATACTTTGTATATGATCGTTAAGGAGTTATCGATTTTAAAATTTTAACATTGTATTTTGAAATTGCAAATAGGAGATAACAAAAATTGCGATAAATCTTTTGATTTTCATTACTATATAAAAAAAAATAAAAGCAATTAGCTTAATGCAATATTATTTAATAAAAGGTTTCCTATTTCCTTGATAAAGTGCTTGAGTTAGGAGAAGTTATAATTATTATCATTATCTCTGCTTTACTGTGGATATTCATATGCAGGAGAGAAGGAACCATACCAAATAATTTTACTGCAGAAAGAGCCCGAAGCCGAATTGGAAATTGAGAGTATTGCATGATTGTTTTACCATGAACTTGGCCGCCGCTTACCTGCACAAATGGTCTGAGGTTAATGTTATCACTGACCATGCTAAAGCTAGAAACAATATCGATTTGTAGAAACTTGAAAGCATTTTTAAGTTGAATGTTGTTGCAACAGTGGTCGGTAGTCTATTTCGCATATCACTAAATAATTTTGCATTTATTTTATATAATACAGTACACGTTGCATTAAACTAATTTAATATATAATTGTGTATATATATAATCATACAATTTATAATCTTTATACGCTTCACCTACACAATTTTCGATTGCATAACCACACACACATTCAACATTATATGTAGTAGTTCTCAGATTGCCTTTAGTTTGCATACATACCCAAGTTACGGCCCAATTCGTTTGCTCTATATATTGTTAACAATAATTATTGCTAATTTAATGATAAGTTATTGATTTAAGTGTCTTGTTACAAATGATTTGCAATATTTTGTATAACTTGTTTAACTTTAGCGGTGTTAAGAGTTATCATGATATTTTCTTTTTTAATTTTTTTTTTTTGGGTGTACATGTGTGTTAAACAATTGCTTAACAGATTAAAACTTTTATTTTCGCATTGCATTCACAGTTGCACTTTCAACTTATGGTGAAGATGGTTGTTTCATTTATGAAAACGGTATTTTAATTTGAATTATGTACAACTTTGTATAAAACTATAAAATAACATAAAATTTTTCATTCATTCTTCATTATTTATTGCTTACGTTGCTCCGTTATTTTTGTTTTGTGTCTGTTGTTTATCAATATTTATATTGGTTTATTTGTGGACCGTTTGAGTGACTAACAAGTTAAAATTTCGATTATTTAAAAACACTACGCAAAGCGTTTACAGCTCGGTTCTTGTGTGTAAGTGCGAGGGTGTACTTTATTATTATTGATGATTGAATAGAGCGTATGACCGAAACTGATGGATGAAGTAAGGCAAAGAGAGCCAAAGATGCATAGAAACAATTGTGTATTTTTGGGTAAGATGATTATGCGAACGTAGGAATATAGGATGCGTCCCGCACAAGCAAGGGTAACCTGAACGTATAGTGTCTACACAATAGTGATACGTGATACATACGTATATGTAATATGTATGTAATGTACATATATATGTAGGCTATGTAATAATAACAGTAACTATCAACGTAACGGACGACAACGGGACGTTCAATTGGAATTAAACATTAATCAACAAACTGACCACAAATCGACTACCACTCATTCCTGGCAGAAGCCCTCAGTCTCCTCAATGGCAAAGGTCAATTTCTCCACCAGCTGATCGTAGCTCTTATACGGCGGCAAGTCCAAGCGATTAAAGCACGTATGCGAGCGTGGCAGCCACGTCTCCTTGCCTACCTTCTCTATGCAGAAACGCTGCGGCCCATTCGAGCCCATCAGCTCGGCAAAACCGCCGACCGGCACGCGACAAGTGCCTGTCACAAACTGCAGCAGACGAGCCCGCTTCTCATTGTCCGTTTCGCGTACAAACTGCAAGCAATAAGTTCGTAGTAGAGAAATGGAGAGTTAAGTAAGTAAAATTATTATATCTCACCTGCCAGAACCACACGACCTGCTTGGAGTTCCGATTGTAGTGCCTATATATTGTGTTGCGCTGCCAGTCTTCGACATCCACGTCCTGCATGCCGCAAAGGATCAACTCCAGCTCGCGCTCGTCAAAATACTTGAGCCACTCCAGAGGTACAACTTCGTTGAAGCCCTCGAGGAACGTCTTCGTTTGTTGCTCAATACCGCTGAAGATTAAATATATATATACATGTTAAACTCTGAAAAACTCTTGATTGTACAAATCAAATTACCGGGTCATGCGCCATTCTGTCATTAGGGTTATGTACTCCTCTTTATTCTCCTCGATGACGCGCTCCTTCTCGCCATTCTCCTTCAGCTCATGGTGTATTATCTGGCCAAGCACTTCGAAGTCGACGCTGAACCACAGTTCGAGGCCGCACTCGTCAATATTATTGTCACGCACCCAGATAAGCGAGTTGTAGAACTCGGGATCAATCGTTTCAATGTCCTTGATGGTCAGCTTCTTGTTCAGCATTCGCTTGTAGAAGGGCATGGTGAAGCCACTGTATATGAAGCGACCATGGTAGAGTGCCATGGCAATAAATCGTCCAATAAACTTGAAATATTGCAAATGGTCCGGATTCACATACGATGCGGGATTGATTTGCAGGCTATAATTGTTCTTGTTCGCGTACTCGAACAGACAGTACATGGGATTGAGCACCTCGTGCGACAACAAGAAGAACCACTCGCGCGAGACGCCCCCGTAGTCGAGGCCCTCCTCCCCACGGAAGATTATGTACAGTCGACGACGCAGCTCATAGGCGGGCAGACGCATGATCTGGTGATACGAGTCCTCAAATAGGGTCTGCCGTGTGACGGTGATCTTGATATGCGAGGGCAACGCATTGCTCTGGCACAGGTAGCGGAATTGGGACAGCTTCCAGCGGAAGCTGCGCTCATAGGCGCGCGGCACACCATAAACACCCTTGGCACCCTTGGGCGCACCAGGGCGCGGATCCTCGAAGGTTGTGCGGCGCGTATTGTGATCGACGAAGAAGCGTTCGCCGGCAGCCGTATAGCGTATTTCCCAGCCCGCCGGCAGTGGACCTTCATTTATGAGGCTCACCTCCTGGCCCTGGGTGCGCGGATCCTCCCATTGGGTGGTACGATTCTTGTGGTTCACAAAGTAGACACGATTGTCCGATTGCACCTTCTTCTCCCAGCCATCGGGTAGGACGCCGAGCGCATCCTCGTCGTCCTGCGTCACGGACGCCGTCACAGCCGTCGGTTGTTGCTGCTGCTGTGAATATAGGAACCGCTGGTTGCCCTGGGCAACGACATGAGCTCGCTGGCCCTGCCAGTGCTGGAAGTGCATCAGGCGCTCGCTGTTTGGTCGCTGCCAAGTGGTCTTTCGCGTATTGTGATCCACATAGTAGACGCGACCGCGCACATCCTTGCGAATCTCCCAGCCGGGCGGCAGCGGCGTCGGCTTCTCCCAGTAGGTGGAGCGTGTGTTATGATCGACGTAATAGCGCCGCCCATACTGATCCAATCGTATCTCCCATCCTGCCGGCAGGAGCTCATCTTCCGCCTGCTGGGTCTGCAGCTGCTGATCTGTTCCATTGACTACGGGTATTCCGGCGCCACAGCCCGGCTGCTCCAGCGCTCCAGTCGCCATGTAGGCTGACTGGGCTCCATGCTCCATCGGTCCATTCGCGTACAGTTGCGCCTGGCTTACGGGACGATGCTGCACCTGCACTGGTGCCGGTGGCGGTGGCTGCTGTGGATAGGATGCTGTTTGCGGCACAGCCGCTGCACTGCCATTGACCAGGCGCAGCGGTTGCTGAGGTTGTGCCACCTGTTGCTGTTGCTCCCAAACGGGCGGTGCGGCCGAGCGTCGTTGTTCCGAAGGTAGGCCATTGGGCAAGGGTGAGCGGGTGACCGCCTGCGGCTCCGCATTGTTGGAGCGAAGTCGCATCCGCGCACGCACTCCTCCATAGATCATACAGCTACGTCCCGAGGCGGCGGCATCGCTCACAACTGGATTGACCGCCGGAACGGCAGCGCCACCATTCTGCTGTAGCTGGACCACCTTGCTCATATCCAGCTTAAGGCCATTGAGAATGGCAACCAGCTCGCCGCTTTTGGTCTGCCGATTGTCCGACTTGGAGGTGACAAACAGATCGATGGTCAGTTCGAGGAACTCGCATTGCCCGTTATAATGATGCAGTACGTGCGACAGGTGAATGACACGCTCCCCGAGCATCGCATCCTTGCGAAAACTGGAATGGTCCAGCACCTTGAAGTGCAGCGTCGAATTCGGCGTAATCTAAACACGGTTGTAAATTGAGTTAAATGTCGATTGAAGTGTGTTTCAATATCACTTACCAGCACTGTGAACTCTTCGTTCCATTTGGGCAAATAGCTGTTCTTCACCAAGTCCGTTTTGCGCTTGCTCTTGCTGTCCACCAAGAGCTCCACGTAGGGATTTGGTTTGAGGAAGCCATTGTTACGCAGCGAGGCCTCCTCAACTGTAAAATAACTTCAATGAAACACTCTCTAAAAATTAAAAAACCAAAGCTATACTCACTTGTCACGCTCAGTTGATAGTAACCCTGACTACCATTCCCACTGCTACTGCTGGTGGTTCCACCACTTGGAGTACTACACGAAGAGGAGCCGCTGGCGTTTATTGCTGCTGCTCCTGCTGCTGCTGCGCCTACTGCTGCTGTGACACCAGATGCTCCGGCTTGATTTGGATTATTGTCGTCGAGGCCACCGTTGACAGCACGAGAAGGTGCACCTGCTGCCTGACTATTACCATCAGCCATTTAATCGCTGCTCCTAGCTGCTAGCTAGCTAGTTCTCGCCTAGTATTCTTGCCCGACGTTGGGGCCTATGTATTGATAAAGACCGAGAGAGAGAGAGGGAGCAGCGTTGAATCATTAATTATGTACTTCATAAAAGTTAACTAAACAAAGAGATTGCCACAGCAGTCGTGATAAGATTGACAGCTCAATGATCCACACCAAGCAAAGGAAGTTAATGTCCACATGTATATAATAAATAATTGTGGACGTCAGCACCAGGTGCGACCAGTTCTCAGAGATAGCGACTGAGAGAGAAATGTTTATAAAAAAAAAAACACTTCATACTCTGCTAAATACCTAAATACCTAGACTCGTGCATGTATATATTATATATTTATTATATGCCACAATTATAGCATGACTCTAAAATGCTGGTGGCCAGCGTCTTTGCGGTAGAACAATACTGAGCAAAATATCAGCTGATAAGAATAACAAGCTTGAAGTTAGAGTAGGATTCATGAAATTCTCTCAGTGTATTCCCCAAATGAAATAATAAAGTTTTTGGAAAATTGTACTCACAAGTAGGTTAATAATACTTTCAACTATTCATCCAAGCAAACTCAATCCAAAAACACTTAGTCAGGTGCTTATGGAAAATCAATGTAAAACACATGCATAGTCACTATTCCAATAATACTGCTTGGCACTCGCAAAGTTGGTTTTTTTCTATTTTTAATTTTTGATAATAAAAAACACATACAGTTGCAGAGAAACGGGAAATGTAGGATATAGTAATCGGGTCTGGACTTCGCTAAGGTCTTATCAAACAGTAAAAATCGTATTTAGTAATCAATAACATAATGGTTTATTTTGATAGAGTCTATATCGATGCGTTTGCTCGGAAATGTCGTTGTTCATAATGGGTGCCATTAATTTAGACTAGAGAAATGTTGCCGCAAACTTTATCCAACTGTCGCTTGGAAATTAAAATAGAAGGATCTATTTGACATCACATCGATTTAGAATAATCGAACCTCTAATTAGTATAATCATCACAAGTAACTATAATACGCAATCTGGGAATTAATTAAATGTTTAAATAGACTTTTTATTTTGTTGAGTCATTTTGTTAAACACTTTCGATTTCGTTAAGCCACGTTCTTTCTATATTCCGAGTACAGGAGAATATTATGTCTTCTTATTTCAAGCTAACGTTTGTATATTTTTCCCCGCCAGCGTTCACCTAACTACATATGTAGATATGTATATTCATATTGCGTATATGCATATGTATGTATTTCTGAATAATTTGATATCACGCATTTGCAGGCTGCCTTTACTACGACGATGAACACAACTACAACTACATGCCAGCCAGAATGAAATTTATAATCGCCGCAATGAGTCACATACAGAAAGTAAGTCTGGTGTTATTTTTTAGCGGCTCATTTTCTACCTATTGTAAATATTTACATATAGATCGATTTCTAAATATGTATGAAAACTCAGATGCATACGTGTGAACGTAGTGCACTTTGCATTTGTTGTTGTTGTCCAATCATCGTCGTCATTGATGCAGTATATATTAATTATAGTTTTTTATTTCAGCAATTGATTCTTACTAATTATTCTTTTAATTGTGTAAAACGGAACTATTTATATGAAAAAAACATTTTTTGATATTTTGAAAATATTGACAGTTTTGCTGATTTGGAATACAAATTACTCCTAGGGGGCATAAGCATGTGTGCATTTTTCTAATCTTGAATTTCAAATAAGAGCGCAAAGCAATTGAAGACTTATTTTTATATACATGTGTACGTATGCTCTAAGTACTGGTTAAGTACATATTGCTGACGTCGAGACTGGAATAAAATGCTGATACTCTTATCATGCTCCAATGTGTGTTGTACTTTCATACACAAATGTATGTACATCAAATGTGGGAGAAGGAAACTCACAATAAATGCATAAACATAAAATATATACATATATAAGCAATCAGCGAGGCGAAACAACAGCTGCGTCTTTAGGTAGTTCAAATTATATGTGTGTACATATAAAAGGACTTCTATTGCATGCATGCATTTGTGTATGTAAGCACCTTTACCTATTTATATATATGCAGACATCAATAAATCAGACGGTATAAAAATACCTAAAATGCATTGACACACACACAAGCAGTAACCAGTTACGGGGTGGGTTGGGGATTCGAAGAGACACCTGAAGAGTAAGCACTTACAGGCAAACATATCGGGCTTATTCGTTTATTCTACACCCGCACACTATCACACTCTCACTCATGTAACGCACACCTACAATTCAATAAGTTGAGTGTGTGTGGGTAAGTCTTTTACGATATGCATGGGTATGTGTGTCACTGTTTGTTTGCAATTGAGGCAAAGGTCGCGCGGACAGTGCTGACACTGATTCTTGCCTAGCGCCCAAACTGAGTTCTGCTGGCAAACTATCAAAAAATGCGAAGCATATTCCACATTCCTCTGCACAAATGTGCATTTGACTACTGGGAGTAAATGGGAGGGGGGAGTTATTTAGCTTTACCTGCTTCGCTTACCTCCTGTTCTTGTTTTCCTACAATTTATACACTTTCGGGCAGTGTGTCTGTGTGTGTGTGTATTTACGGTTTTAACGATAAAACACTAATCTCCCGATATGTTTGGTTTAATTATTATTACGCGCACGTAGCACTCGAAACACAAATAATGCTTAGCATTTTGTTTTTATTTGGTAATGTTTAAAAGAAGCAGAATCAATGCATTGGCAAAAAATTAGTTTTCGTTTCCACTGAGTGTTACCGCGTCCGAAAAAACCAAAAATATTTACGACTCAATGCAAAATTACTAGAAAATACCAAAACTTTGCATACATATGAATAACATTGGCACATCAATTCGAGCCTTTCGATTAGCACTGTTAAAACTTATCTTAAATCTACTTGTATCTGTAAAGTTCAAAGAAACTACGAAATAAATCTGAATTAAACTATAAAGCTATTTAGTTATATAGTATATATAATGAGTACATTTTAACAGTGCCAACTGAGTACCGATAGTCGTGGACTTTGTAGACAATAACACTCAGAGAAGTGTATCGTATTTCGAAAAGTGGGCAATCAACGAACTTACATTATTTCAAAGACTTTAGTTAGAAATAAATTTATTATTCAAGCCAATTAAATCAATGAACTGACTGCAATGCACACTCGTTAATAACAGAAACTAGAATAAATAATTATTACGATACCATAAAGCGGCTCATAACCATTGGCGAAAACAGTTAAGCTGAAATATTAAATATTTCATACAAAATTTGATTTTATGATCTCTTGCTTGTTAACACAAGACATGAACATCATTCTTCATTGCGATATCTCAGCCTAATGTAAAAGTGAAATTATTTCAACATTGCCTTTCTTAATTCGTCTTCCACAATAAGTTGATTATTTGTTTAAACAATTAGTATCTTACATTTTGAATGGATCTAGAGTTTGTTTATTAGCCGCCTTAAAGTTGATGATGAGAGTGCCAACATGCTTTTTCACGCTTTGCTCTATATTCGAGTCGCATTTTAAAGTCCGTCGCTCACATTTCTCTGCGCTGCGGCTCTGAGCGCTAACGACGCAAGCGCAAAGTGAAAATTATTAAAATTTAACGCTGAAAAAATCTTGAATGTGCAGCCATTCGTATCGCGCGCTTCGCTTGAAACGGAAGTTAACTTTCGAGTCGGGTCTTGTCAGCTCTCAAGAGATCTTAATAATACATAAGCGGTAGCAAGGATATCAATAATCGAAATCAATAAGCGATATGCATGGACGTGTCATATATTTGTGTCTTCTCATCAGCATCTTTCACTTTTCGGAAGGTAAAGTGATAATACTGATCAAATTGGATAAATATCAATTGCTATGAAAACAATCTGTGCTGATTTGGAATAGTTCAAAATACATTCAATAATGAACTAAAATAAGTGCTTAAATAAATATTGACCACATTTTTTCTTCTTTTACTATGCTGCCTATTAGGAAAACCATGCCCCGAAAAATCACGTCCACACAAGACACGATGCGATGCCTATTACAAATGCCGCGAACTGCCATCCAACTCGCACGTCTGGGTGCCGACCAAGTGCAATGAAGGACTCGTCTACGAGCACATTGTGGGCACCTGCGTCCTACCTGATGAGGATTGGGAGTGCATCACACCCAGTGAGATGAGCAGCACTCCCACAAGCAATGATGCCGACATAATTATTGTAAACAACGAAGATGAAGCGACTCTGTTGCTCACGGAGGACAGCGATAACGATGTGGAGATCGTCCTAGATGGCCAGCTGAGCAGTGAAGAGCAGGATGAACAGCTCAACGGAATTTCATTGAAAGTTAATCAAGTTGCGTCCACACCAAATACCACCGAATTGGAGAATTCTTCATCAATCAGTCAATTCGATTCCAGTGGCGATGGAGAGCTGGTCGATTTGGAAACTTTTCCGCTGCAGACAGAGAATCGGGAGGGTGAAGTCAACATTAGTAACGCAAATAATAAACATATCTCTCACTCAACTGAGGCACCTAATAAGCAAACAGGTTCAGGATCCAACATTGATCCCAATTTGACGGCGCATCTGCAGCGCCTGTCACAGCTGATTGATGGACTGCAGCAGACGTATCAGAAGACGGAAAAGCCACAGTTGGAAATGCGTCCGGATCAGCTAAATGCCTTCCTAGCCCATTTTGACCTTAAAAATCGTTACGACATGATGAATCCCTCTGGGAACTACCAGGATACATCAACTACAACAACAACAACAGTTCCACCAGCAACGACTCCGATGATCAGAACATCCTCTGCTGTTCCAGTGCCTCACGTGTTGGTGAATAAAACCAGCCTGCAGGAGCATTTAACAAATTATCGCATGCAGCCGAAGACGGAACTGCTGCTGGGCAATGCACAGCCGGGCTATGGCAGCTCCCAAATTGTGGTCAATCGCCCCGAGGGATCGGTCACGTTCACCTTACCTCAGTATGGTTCCAGTCACGAGCAGACTCCAACTAAAAATGTACAAGCTCAGAGTCATGAGTACTCCGAACATGAACCAAAGGTTTCAGAGGAAACATTGAAAACCGTGCTGGAGCTGTCCAAGCAGATGATTGCCGCCCAGAGTCTACCCAAAGTGCTGTCAAGTCCTGGATTTAATGGTGCCTATTACGCCCAGCCCATTCTTCAACCGCTCATCCTCTCACCGCACAACAATCCCTTTCAACAGTACTTTCCGATGCCGAATTATGAGTCTGCGCCGCCTCCGAGGACCCATTATGTGCATCAGAAGAAGACTGGTGGATACAACAAAAAGCAACCGGGTACCACGATCATACACAACAATGTGATACCCGTTCATCTGTCCAGCTCCAGTTCCGGCGAGAAGGAAGTGCTCGATGCCTATGGAAACAGTTTGGGTCACTTTCCCAATCTGGATAAATACAATAATAACAACAATAACAATCAGGTTGATAACAACAACTACTACAACAAATTTGTGGCCACAATGACAACAGCTCGTCCGAGTTCCATCACAACAATAAGCAGCCAATACACCGGACAATATGCAGCTCCCTTCGCCGGTGAGTTTACACCAACAACGCCGCGTCCCTTCGTGCAGCAGCCCTCGCCGACAACTGTGGCCACCTACTACACGGCTAGTCCCCATCTCAGCGAGAACAATGTGAATCAAGTCTTCAACTCGGAGAGCTATCTTACAGCCAACAGCTTGAATATGCCCCGACCAATGAGTGCACAGAATCTATATCCCACTCACCTCGACGCTGGTCAAGTGAAAATACGACCCAATTCACAGAAAATCGAGAGCATGGAACTAGAGGCTGACGACGCGAATAATCCGAGCTATGTCAACATTAATGGAAATGTTAACAACAACAACAACAATCTACAAAGCTCTAATCTGCTGACCTACAGCAATGCCGTCCAACCAGAAAGATTGGCCATGAGCCATCAATTAGCACCTGTCTCGTATATGGAGCAGGGCTATGCGGCGTCCCAGAATGTGGCCAACGAGCAGCAGCAGCAGCCGCAGCAGCATCAGCAGCAGCAGCATCAATATCACTTTAAGCTACCTACATATGTGCCCAAGCCAACACCTAGCATGAGCAGCAGCAGCATCTATAGCGATGCGGATGGTAATTTGGAGTTGAGCATGTTCAGCTCCGGCATGGGCAATGTTAATCTCAATAACAATGGTATTCACCTCATGTCCGGTAAGTATCCATCAACAGCTGGTCAACTGGTCAACTTCAATGGGAACTTCATCAGCTTGGATGTGTTCCGGAAATCAATCTTGCCATTGATGACACAATCCCCGTCGGCCATCTCGGAGCTGAGCAACGTTGAGGTAATCACCTGCCAAACCGGCGTACGTCAGCCCAATCAGACGGACTGCACCCGCTATTTTGTGTGTAGCAAGAAGGATGGCAAGGTCCTATCCTACTCCTGTCCACCCTACACGGGCTTCAATAAGCAGACACGCATCTGCGATGCGACGACCTATGCGCAGTGCAGGAATGTGCCCATCTTCAATGGATATACCATTGATGAGAATAGGCGTCTGCAGATGGAGACGCTGAAAGTGCTGGCGGAGGCGAAGAGGCGACAGGAGGCGGCTCTCAAAAGTCAAAACCTTGCAAATCTGCTTCAGCAATATAGCAGTAAGCCGGAAATGACTGCACCAGCAGTAGCGCCAGGCATAACTTCGAGTATGGAGCAAGGCATGCTAGACTCGTACATGGTCAGTTTTCCGGAGCCGAGCACCACACCACGACCACAGATGGTGATACCAACGCCACCGCCCATTAGTAACAGCAGCGGACCCGTCAAGAAGCGAAAATATTACTGCAAGGAGGGGGACAAGATTCCCGACCAGACATCCATCAGCAGCTACTTTGTGTGCTACAAGAACGCACAGGGCAATATGAAGGGACACAAGATGACCTGCTCCAAGGCACTGGTCTTCTGTCCACGAACCCTACTTTGCACGTTGGCCAGTAAGTGCACGGGCTAGTCTAGCATTCTAGATCTTAAATTGTTGCCTTTTTGTGTAGTTGTGTAAGTTATTTATTTTAATTTTAGCAAGCGAACGGCGAATTTTCTCTATTAAACAGTGTGAAACGAAAAAGTAGAAAAGTCGAAAAAATTGAAAAGAATAAAAGTTTGTTTTTATTTTTAAGAGGGGTTTTTCAGCGGTTCAAAGGGTCAACGTGAAAGTTATGTTGTATTCCCTACCCATCTATAGTAAGTTAAAGACCTTGTGTCACAGTTTCTCTCTCGACACTCCTCCTGCCCCCGGCTCTTAATACCAGTTCTTAATTGGCGCACAGTCGACCTTCTCATAAAGCACGACACACTCGAGACTCTGCAGTACCCCAGTACATCTGAACTTATGCTCGTAATTGGTTTTTAAAATGTATGCCAGTCCACTTTGTTTTTGGGCACTTGTTATGGTTGAAAATTTCACTAGTTTATTGTGCTCATAATGTGCTTTAGTCTGCCGCGTTTAGTAGGTTATTACTTGTACACATGTCCATATATTTTTTGAAGCATATTTCGTTTGTACTTCGGAAAATAACAACTGCACTAAACAGTGTTGGAGTTAAGGATACTCTGTACTCCGATTTTGGGGAACATCAGAATTGGAAATTAAACAATATCGTTGAATATTAATTGACAACTTAAAATCCACTTTCTCCTTCAATTTAAATGAGGCGAAAAACGTTGTCGGCTTCGTTGGCATTTGTTTTCTTTCTCGAATTAGTATCTAATAATTGTTTAAATTAATACGCATACAAAGTCAAAAATTTCTACTCCACGTTTATTTGCTAGCTATCCATTTAATTTGTCACTCACGCATGAGCCTCTATTGGAGAAATGATCACTACTAAAAATACATAGTAGCAATTTTTAGTAACTTTTCACTTGACTCAAAATTATGATGACTTATTGTAGCTGCAATGGGTTTATTAACACCAATGAGCAGTTTTGAATATGGCATTAGCGAGGAATACACTGCACGGAATCCTGTTTTAGTTATGGCCCAAGACATGAATGGAGAAAGTGGTTGGTCACTTATTACACCAGTTTTTAGAATTTTAATTGTCGCCAGATTTTATTTTTATAGAGTGATAAACCGGTTCCAGCCTGTTCAAGGTAATCTGTTTAGAGATTTGGATTAAAGTTTTTTTTGCTTTGTGCTGCTGGATAAGAATGTAAATTAAGAATAAATAACGAGATGCATATTAAATAACTTACTTTGAACTGAGAAATAAAAATAAGATAATTATGGTATTATTAATTGTCGATGCTACTCGTATTAAAGTTTACTGTTTATTTGATTATTTAGTTGAACTTATTCTTCACATCACACATAAGAGATCTTTACATTCAATAACGATTTGCTTTCTCAACGACTACATATTAGATTGTTTTTATTTTTGTACTATTACTAATTATTTGTAATGTATTTATTTGAATTTGTATGTAGCACACAGATTTCAACATTTTAAAACTGTTATTCATTCATTTTGATATACTATGTCTGACCATTTAGATCTTTGAGAACTCTACTTAAAAACGCGGCTTTCCCATCCAAGCGAAATTTAGTTGAAATGCATAGTAACATTGCTTTTAGTATTATTTCTTTCTTTCTCACAATAAATTCTCTATTTTAATTTGAATTTTAAATACATACTATGATCTACGAAATATGTTTTAAATTATTTGTCTGCTGTTATGGGCCCTCTGCATTGGTATTCAGAAATGATTTCTATACAATACGACTGGCATTTAACTATAGTACACAAATCATGCTTCCATTGGTATTACAACAATAAAGTTGCTTCATTTTGGTTTGGGGCAGATTTAAAAAATGTTTTACGATTAACTTGCATCAGTTTATAATACAATTATCACATTCTTTTTGATGATGATATATGTAGATTCATTTTTCATTTTCAATTCGATTCATTTAACAACTATTTTTGCATTAGGATCTAATTTAAATATTGCTTTTCTTTTTATTCTTTTAAGCTATTTAACACAGAAGGCATATAAAGCGCGTAGAAAAACTAGTTCGCTTTTAAATTTAATAATCACGCAAACATAGTAAAAATCGCACCTAGCAATATGACATATAAAGCGTAGGAACATATATAGTTGCAGACTCTAAGCAAAATAACAATTGAATTCTACAAATTCCACACATTAGACCATTCCAAAGCCCTCGCTGCCCTCGCTGATGGCCAGGAGCAGTGATTTCTCGAATTGCTCATAGCTCTCATAGTCGGGGAGGCATAGTTGATTGAAACTGCAGGAATAATCATAAATTACAATTTGAGAAAAAGTTATAAATTGATTGTGAAAGATTTACGCACCATGTGTGGGCCGTTGGCAGGTTTCCAAATGTGGGTGCCGCTGTTATTTGAAATTGTGGATTGAGCTCCTGAAAGCCACCAGGTGGCAGCTGGGAACAGCCTGTGGTGAATTGCAGCAGACGCGCCATTTCCGTCTGACTGAAATTACTAACGCCCGCCCAGAACCAGGCGAGGACACGACGAAACTCCGAGGAATTCCCATTGGCAATGTGATGTGACTTGAAATCACTGATGGAATACTCGCCAGTGCCACACATCAGTAGCTACAATAGGTTTATAGGAAAATTATAATTTATATGTATACTAATATAGAAAAACATTACGATCTACCTCCAGTTCGTTCTCATCGAAAATGCTTAATAAATTGTCGGGTATGATTGCATTGAGGCCCTTCAGAAAACTGTCTACCTCATCCTTAACGCTATTGCAGAGCCGCTGCTGGGCTAAAGCATCTAGATATTGATTTTTGCTGGCATTTGTGACGCGTGTCTTGGCACCATTTGGAATGAGTTCTATGGTCTTGCTCAGCTGCCCGCTGGCATCGTACAGATCCTCCACAAAATATAGCTCCAGCGTATCCGTTGCATCTAGATCAGTGTCGAGTATGTACTTAATTTTTGACAGATACAGATCCGGATCGTCCTGCTCAAAGTACTGCAAGAGAAAAGACAGTTCAATCAGTAAAGAGCAAATGTGAAACTGAGAAATTGTATTATTAACCTTATAGTGCACTCTTAGCCCAATTAGTTGAGCCAGAAATGAGCGACTAAATCGTGCTCGCACCAACTGCCGATAGCTGCCGCCCAGAGCACTCTCAAAGAGGCATTTGCCCACCATTTTGCCAGCAAATTCAAAGTACTTGAGTTTGAGGTGCGCCGGCCTTGTTGGATTGGGGTGAACCAGCGCCTGGTGCTTGTCATGAAACGTACAGAAGAGGCCTCCACGCGAATCGAACAGAGAGCTGCAAACCAACTCGAACCACTCCCGACGCAGACCACCCCAGTCGATTCCCTGCTCCCCCTGGAAGGTGACCTCGAAGTTGCCGCACCAGTCCGAAACGGAGAAGCCCTTGGTGGACTTCATGCTGCTCTCTAGTATTTTTTCGCGGTTCACCTTGAGGGCCATCTTCTCGTGATAGTAGCTGGCATGGAATTTGCGCACCTCGTGATAGAAGAAATCCTGTTTGTCCTTAAACGTCTCGGAGCCACCAATGTTCTTTAGCAGAAAGTGTGTGAACGTCGCTGCAATAATGTTACGATCCTTGGAAGCCAGCTCGATGCGCGGTTGCGCCCCATCATCAATAATGAATACAGGGCCATGCACCTGTGGCATCAGCTGTGGCAAAAAATGGAACTTGGTCGAGGGACACAGTCGAAAAGTCGCAATACGCTTGGGTATGAACTTCAATATCATTTCCTTGATGGTTACCTGAAATATCAACGAATTCTGAGCCTGAACATTTCGCACAATTAATTAAACTCAACTCGATGATACTCACCTGTTTTGGGCCCACATAGCACATCACCTTGCGCGGCTTGCTACGCGCCGAACCAAAAACACTCAGCAGCTTTGCCTCATAGCAAATGTTGTGCTTCCGCGAGGCAATGTTCTTGTGCACAAGTGTGGTGTCGCTACCTTTGCAAGGACAGAAGAAATAGATTACCTTCTTAGTGTGTTTCAAAATGGACAGAGTTCTCTTCAGTTAATCAGTCAATAGAAGAATCATGACCAGCTAAATTGATCCTTAAATTTAATATCAAAATTAAAGTCACAAATTGAATGATATAAAATTAAAAGTGAAAAATCGAAATTTAAAAAAAAAAAATATTTAAATATAAAATGTAAAATATAAAATGTGGGACCACATTTATCATTCATTTGTTATCAATCAGACCAATAATTATTAAACGTTAGTAGCTTGGTAATAAGGTAAATAAAAAGATAGGAAGGGAGAAATAAAGAGTAGAAGCGAAAATACCGAATAGATAGTCAAATCTCTGAGCCTGTGAAGTATTCAAAATTTATTACGGTTAAGCACGCTCAGAGATTGATAGATTAGAGTATTACACGTTTGCATATATAGATTTCAACACATTTTAAACGGACAAAAATACAATCGGACAGCGCAAATTCTTTGGAAATAGCGGAATAGCCCTAAAACTCTTCCAATTCGAAGAACATTTCCTTTCAATTACTTGTTGATTAACTATAACTGAGCCCATTACTCACTGCTTAGCACGATGATGTCAAAGTCACCGTTGGGCAACTGTTGTTCCCGATAGCTGATAACGGCACGTAGACATGTTGGTTCCGGGAAAAGAGCCGTGACGGAGACACGTGAGTTAACGCGATCGTAGCTGAAGGCAATCGCATGCTGGAGCTTCTCCACGGAAATACCATGCAGATCATAGATGGCCACCTGGTAACCCTGAAATAAGAAATACATGTTATAAACTTAGAAATCTGATTGCCAACTAAATGATAGTCCACCTGCAGTGCCTCATCAGACTGTTCGGAGAGGCAGGCATTGCCAAACTCGTCCCTAGGCTCGATATGCATCAGAGTGGGTGCACTGGCGCAGCATATGACGGTGCTGGCCGGGCGAATGAATCGGGATCTGCGTGGATCGATGGCGCCAGGCAGAAAGTTGCGTACAAACGGTGAGCCAGCAATGTGACTGGCGCCGATGAGCACGGAGATCTTGTATTGGCCCGCTGTGCGGACCGTAAACTTGACTTTGGCAATGTTGGCATTATTGGGATCTGTGGATGAGCCGAGCTCACTGATTGTGACCACTTTGCGGGTGCCCTCGGTGACCTCCACGAAGAACTGGTCCGTATCACAGATGGGATAGGGCTGGCCATTGCGCTGAAAGAAGCGCACAATGAAGCACATGGTGCCACCGACACGGGCAGGATCCTTCCAGTCCCACTGCACCCGACAATTCGCTGGCAGCAGATACTTTCCAGTTACATACTGGAGCAGCGAGTGGCGCGCCTCGGGCGCCAACGAAGGCTGTGTCATGGCGGCGAGTGTGACCAGGCCGGCAACGGAAACGGACACCACCAGCATACCGCCCCATGTCCAGGCGTCCTGATGCTGACTCGACTTGACCACCGTTGACCACAGCTGCGCCTTCAGTGCGTCTAACTGTGCCTTCGACGTGGGCAGACCCTGACGCGCCGTCGACCACAGCTGCCAGTCCTTGCCCAGTAGCTTGCTCGCTCGCGAATCCTCCAGCCAGTACACGTCCTCCAACGAGGCCACCTCAACGGCCAGCAGACGTTGATAATGATGTTGCATACGATACTCCCGCAGCCATTCGCGCAGTATAAGCTTCTGTTGCAAGAGCAATGCGGCACGTTGCAGACGCTGTTCGTCCCCTGGCGGCAGTTCCGGCAATCGTTCCGGATCACCGGAGCTGGACAACGATGAGATGCCTGTGCGAAAGAGACACAGAGAGAAAGGGAGACAATTGATAAACATGATTGCATAATTACTGTGGCAAATGAGCAACTTTTGGCGTCGCATTTTATTGAGTTAAATGATCCAAGTTTATGTGCAATTCAAAACTTTTGCAGTCAAATTGTCATAAGGATACGCTCAACGTTCAACGTTCAACGTTCAACGCTCAACCAACCGAACACCCAAATTGGAAATGAAATCAGCCAAATGGTGTCTCAAAATAAGAAGCCAACTAATTTTGCAAAGTGACTACGTCAATGGCATTTAAGCAGAACTTTGACGACGACAACAACGCCAATCAATTATATTTCAATTTTTATGACTTTACCAAGCTGCAGCACGGGAAAAGCAACGCGAATCCAAACTCTGCCCCCCTCGAATATGTCACAAGCTAACGCTTATCGCTGACTGCCATCACATAAAAATGTTCCTTATGCCTTCCTAGCCACTCTCCAAGTAGTACTTCAAGCCAATGAGTTTTGGCCCCGACTTTTGTAATGTCGCATGGCCAGCAAAACGACATTCAAGTTTTCCGCAGTTTTCGCTATTAATATATAAATATATTTGTATATGTAAGAAGTGCTGAAGAAAAAACTAGTGTTGGAAAGTGAATCAAAATTTGTTTCAAAGTGTGGCTTCTTCGGATAAGTTAGACAAATTCATTTAAACTAACTACCTTATCAAATTTAATAAAGAAAGAGTCAAAAGCTTCTCAAATAATAGATTAATTATTTGTTTTTATTTTTTAAGTAAATAACCTTTAAATTTACCCGCTGCATTTTTGTTCAACTCAACTCAACTCTACTTCTCACCTCTCTATTTTTTTGCTGTTTCTTTCCCCTCTCTCCTCTCCCTCTCTCTCTTTCTCTCTCTCTCTCTCACTTTCTCTTATTTTCCCTTCACCAAACTAACAAACTATAGTATTCAGACAAATACTGAAACACACAGCCCACCTCAAGGAACAACCGAGTAAAGTAAAAGGCTTGCGGTCTGGGGGCGACCAGAAAAATGTAAAAATAATACTCGACGAGCATTCAGCCGTTATTTACTTCCGACTTGGTACAACCAACGTCAGGTTTGCGTGCCTGACATTCGAAAACCATTTCATTTCGTTACCAATTTCGTCCATTTCTAACACTCGTCTCCCATACTTACTACTATACTGCTTCCTATGCTACAATTTATACCCTGTGCCCATTAGTAATGGGCAAACAAGTTATAATGAAGTCGTTACATACACAATGCGACATTTCCGACTAAAGAATATATTTATATCTATATATATCCGAATTAGGACGAGCAACTGACGACTGATATCAACAAACAGATTATTCACTCGTTCTTCCAAACATGGGCGTATTTTGAGGAATTTGAATTTGAATTTTATAAGATCAGATAACCAGGGAACTTAGGCGGTTATTTAATAAACTTTCTTATGATTATAAGTAAGAATGTATTTAACAAGGTATCTTTTAGTCGGAAGTACTTTTATTTGCTTTTCTACAATTCGTGCGAAACGAGCAACTTCCGTTTGATTTCGTTGATTCTGTAACCGAGTTTAAAAGGCCGAAGAATCTAAAGAGCAAACAATGAAAGGCAACTTTTGATGAGGAACAAGTTTGTATGTGTAAGTGTATGAAATTTGTGTGTGCAATTATAATATTAGTGTTGCATATTTAATGGAGTTACGTACAAGAGCACCGAGTGCGCTTTACGTCAATTGTTCAACGAAAATTACTAATCCTTTTAATAGAAACTAGTAAAAACATTTTGCATTCGTATTTATTGATTTTTACAATTGAAATGGAAAAACAGTAGAAAATATACAAAGCGAAAGAATCTCTGGGACAACAGATAAAGTGCTTGACTTAAATGTAAGTAGATAAACAATGTTCATTAAGTTTAACATCTATAGCTAACTCGCATAGCTATGTAAGAATTTGTTGTCTTAAAACCTGTTTAAGAGCCCATGAGCCAAACTAATTTATAGACTTACCATTCGCAGGATTAAAGCCCAGTTTGAAACTGATGCGTGGCATCATCTTTCGCGTGGAAATAGAGAATGGCAAGCGGAGTTTCATGTCATGAAACAGGAGTGCCACATCATAATTTTTGGTAAGCGGATTGAAAAGTCCCTTAAACATCGCGTAACCCCCGAGCACTAGATGTTCGTTACTCATCGCTGAGTCCTCAGGCGCCAACTCAAATTGAGCCATATGTTCAGCGACAAATTGTCGAAAATTCAATTATTACTTTGTAAATTTTAGGCATTTAAATCAAAACTCAAAAATTTGACAATAACTGTGAGATTTAACACAGTCCGAAGCACAGTACAAGCATTGCTTAACTTAAATCTATTCTTTAGTTAAGAGACCCATAATGCGCTGCTAAGCGACTTTTTTTGTTTGTTCATTAGCTGAGCCACTTGGCCAAGGGCTAGGCAAATGACGGCTGGGAAAAGGGGGCAGGAAACAACTTGGCCTAATAGCAGGGCTTTATTAGAGCTCTTCTTTGTCATCATTTTGCGATTAATTTTTAATCAGTTTTCGCTCGAGGTGCGCGAGGAAAGTTGCGAGAGCAGCAAACCTGATAATGAGATGGGTAAACAAGAGTGTTTTAGTTAGTGCTCGACTAATAGAAACGCGTACATGGCTCAGCTCGTATATTCGTAGTATTACATCGAATAGATCTAGTTGGTCTCTGTGCACGAAGCCCCCAATAATAATAATACCATATTTTACGAAGGGTATGTTCAAGTCGTACAACCGTTGAATACATACAACTGTCACGTGCGTAGTCATGAATATATATACATATCTACATATATACAGATAATATATTACTTATTTCCAACTTCCTTTAACTTTGCGGTCAGTGTAAGATGTCGGTTGACTGTTTACATTGGGACTTGTCTTTAAATAAACCTTCAGTCATTAATTAAGGTTTTTTTTGTTGTGTTTCCTTTATCGATTGAGGGTGCTTGACGATGGAAAACAGGCAACGTGGCTGGAAATCGCAATTTAAATTATGTTTGATCGTCACCTCAAAGGGAACAAGATGTAGCCAAAGGAAGCCAAGTGAAAAGGGTCGATTAAAAGCCAAAATGTTCATACTTTAATTTTCACACTGCCGGCTACCACTTTGGCTATTGTGTTATTTTTTTATTGTCAAAGCGAAAAATGATGAAATTGGCAGCTTCAAGGTCATTGTCTGTGTGTATTTTAGTGGCATCAGAGGAGCTTAGGCTTCCCATGAAAACAGTTGATGCCTTGAGACATAGCAACTAGCTAAGGACCTTGCTGATGTTGCAAGTTCACACTATTTTAGCTATAAAAAATGCTGTAAATAAATCAATTTTACAACTTTACAATTCAAGCATGTTTGCACTTATATCCACGTGCCTGTTTATAATTATTTATGTTGGCCGTCTGCAGCAAAAGCAAAAGCAAAAGTTAAACAAAAACACCAACAGAGGCAGCAGCAGCAGCAGCAGCAAATACTAGCGTAAAATATTTGAATATTTAATTTGAAATAATAAAAAGTGCTCTTCAGCTCGACGCTACGATTCTGGCCGCACTTGCCCCAAGTGGCGGCATAATTTCAAATGCCACTTTGGCAACAGCCTCTGCAAATTACGTATACGCAAGATGGGCCGCACAAATGAAAATTTCGCACAGCGCTCTCATCGCGACAGCCACACACAAACACACACACACACACTCGCATACAAACACATACATACATATATATATAAAGTGCTTAAGGCTCCCAAGTGCTCTCTAGCCAGCCAGTGAGTAAACTGCCTCCCGGTTCCCCTCCTTCTCTTGATGATGCTGCTGCTGGTGATGCCTGCGCTTGCAAAGCTTTCTATTTAAAATAAATCTGTAGCTAAAATATGAATAACGAACATCAGACGTATGCATATGTATCGAGGTATGTACGTAAATGTATATATATACACCTATATATAGAGATATATATGTACGACTGGCAAGGCAGGTAAAAGGATGCGCAGAGAAAACCATATAAAAACGCTGAGATGCGACACAAGCAGATAATAAATGTATATACGTATATATAAATATGTGTATGCACTTATGTATTATTGATTCAATACTTTAAATACTAAGCAAACTGCTGCTGTCAACAAGCAAACAAGCAACCAAACAAACAAACAAACAGACGAACAGGCAAATATTGTACTCTCACTAATTTAATGGAAAATCAATTTGGCTTTATTGTCGCATCAACTTGCGAATGAACGTTCTCAGCGCTATTTGGACCAGTGCCAAAGTGTTGTTAGAGTCGGTGCCCAAAAGCACCTCAGATCTGGCTTAGCCCATTGTCGTTGCCGTTGCAGCTGCAGAGCTTATATGAAACAAGTGACTCAATAGAATTTTAAACAGCCACACCTGACCTGACTGCAGCGACAGTCGTGAACAAAGATGTTGCCAACTTGCCGCCAATGATTCAAAAGTCAAACCCCCATGGTGATAATGATAATGATAATGATAATGATGATGACGACGACAATGTATCGCTCTAAGCACAGAATGTCATCAGTGGCGTGGTAGGGAGCGAGGGAAGCGAGCAGACACATTTGCGGCTTACACAATCTCACTCTGGTAAGTGTCGGTATGGGTGGTGTGTGCGGGTGTGTGCAGGTGTGTGTGGGTGTAGAATGCAAAGACTCTAAACTTTTTGCGCAAGCAGTTCACCCTCTCTCTTATATAACTGCAGCTCCCCTTCTGTTTTATGTGGTGCTCTTTTACCAATGTTTAGTCATGTGTGCACTTATGCAACCGCAAGCCAACTTTATGGGCAAATTGTAGCATGTAGTTGCACACCTACACCCAACCACTCACCCACTCACAGCCACCCAACAAGGTCGCCAAATGTCGCCAAGCATGCTTCGATTTTCATCAATAAATAGTACAAGAGAAAAAGATATTTAAAATTTACTTATAAGATTTAGTTTCTCAACTTAAGCTTATATAAAAGATGTTTCCTTCGAATTCCATCTAATTTCTTACTTTGGTGACATTGTTCACAATTAGCGGAATATGTAAATGCACTTAAATCAATAACTTTCCAATATATCTTGAGTTTTTAGTTAAAAGCAATAATAGTAAATAGTACAACAGATTAGCAGGGATATATCCATTAGTAATATCTAAGTTGTTACCTTGGTAGAGTTGGTTAGTAATTGCAATCAGCAGATCTTAATGCACTTAATTAAAATGAAGTTTCTATAAAGGATTTTCTCTTTTCAGTAAGTATTGAGATAATATTTGAAAGCAAACTGAATGATGATTAGTAACTGGGTTGCTTAACCAAGTTTGACTTATTATCAATTATTCAGATAAAATTAAATAAGAACATATTATTGAACACTTAAAATGAAGTGTTTTAATAACAAAATACGGTTGGGTTTCTGCGCTTATTATTTCTACATCATTAAATGTGTTAAATTTGAACTTAAAAGCTGAATATACAAATTTCCACACGAAATGTGTGCTTATGTTTACCTTCTGCTACTTATGTACTTATATAATTATTTATTACCTCTAATTAAATCAATATACATATGCAAATATATGCCCGTTCGAATGAAAACACATTTAAAAGTTGCGAATTTGTCAGTCTGTTTAATTTCAGCAATAGCGACAATATTTGACCTACTTCCAATGGGAATGCGCATTATATATTCATAGCGCTTAATGCTCCCAACAAATCTATATTATTTCAATCTTTTTAAACATAAAAGCTTTAAGTTGATATGCAGTTTATATGGAAATATCCATATGCGAACATAAAACCACAAAGGCCATTAGCGCATAAAACCTGAGCGCGAGCTACCAAAGCGGTAGAGCCCTTAATTGGGTTAAAACTATAACTATAAACTATACAAACATAGCTCGGCTCTTGTTTCCCGTTTACCTATGCCCAGAAATGGCTACCTGGCCAAGTTAGTGTAAGCCGTTTGCCAATTGGCTGCAACGGCAGCGATTACTAAAACATACGTTGTATGTGTGTAGCCTACATTAAATGCGGTTTTCCACTGCACACATGAGAGCAAATCTGCAAAAGTTCGAGATTTGAAGTTCAAGTTGTGTGTATGAATTTCTAAATTGAATTGGCTTAGTTAGACTATGGTGTCTCTACGGACGTTGCTTGAAGTTTTGCCAGTTCAAACTCTGAAACAAGTTCAATTTGTGTTCAGTTTCGAACAAGACTTAAAATTTGTTTGTGCTATGATATTTCTAGACACGTTTCTGCTCAGCGCATATAAATGGGGTCAGCGGAAAAAAAAAACTTTGAAACGAGAACAAAAACTATATTGCGCATACGCCACGTTTTAGCCACGCATTGACATGGAATTTACATTTTGTAGTTGAAAGCTTTGAGCTTTGGTATTTAATTGCCCCAGTGAATTGTGTGTGTTGCACACTGGTACCCAACTGCACCCAGACTCACTCACCTGAGGACGCGGACTGCGAGTGCCGCATTGTGGCCATGGCAATGGAATTTATCTCCGATTCTGGCGACCACATTGTTAAATTCCTCAATTCCAGTCAATGGATACCTTGTGTTATATTTTATGTAATTGAGGTTTTGAGCGCGACGTTGTCTCAAGTTGTTCACTTCAAACTGAATAGTTTAATAGTCATTTTGCACTCTGTTCTTATTTAGATTTGAAAGTGTGTTTTTTATTATTCGTTTTTAAATTTATTAAAAAAGTTGCAGCATAAACTTTAGACATATTTCATGCAAAACGACGTCTTGCTGTTGGTTACAACGGGTTTCAGTTGGTCTCGCAAAAGTTTTGCATTGCATGTTAACAAAAAAAATAAATAAATAAAAATGAAAAGCCTAGTTGCAAATATAATGTTGTAGGCGATGTTTCAAGGATTAAAGTAAGTAAAATAAGAAGGCGTGAAACGACTCGACAGCCTTGACTGGCGAGGGAGAGGGCTCGAGGTCGATCAAAATTTGCTGCCAAGAAGTGCAAATTACAATTGAGAGAAGCAACCACTTTTCGTTGCCAAGAAATCGCAATGCAAAATTAGTGGCCAAGAAAATGGCGCATAAGTCATCTTAAATATTTTCTTTGCTTTCTTTTTGTAAAAGCCATTTAAGTGCCACTTTCTCATACAACAAATGCCATTTTGTTTACTATTGGTTGGGAGGAGAAAAGAAAATTTTGGCAGCTGCAGCTTGAGGACCCTTTACAATACAAGTGCTTAATGCCCCTTGTGTGCTTCTGCAGAAACTGCAACTATTGAACAATATTGGCAATATTGATCCAATGGGACAGCATCAACCATGTGCGACACTTATATATGGTGTGAGTGAAGCGCAACAAAAGCACAGATTAACTGATTTGGTCGAAAATGTACATTTTCTACTACCTAGCTACTAAGCTTTTATACTCTGATACCGAAGGTAAACTTCA
Organism: Drosophila cognata; assembly: GCA_035041535.1. NCBI lineage: Eukaryota > Metazoa > Arthropoda > Insecta > Diptera > Drosophilidae > Drosophila > Drosophila cognata. The sequence goes on along the minus strand of JAWNLC010000234.1, from coordinate 11,087,566 downwards.
AAATCGATATAGCTGAAAGTGTAAAGTGATAAAGCCGCATAATTCCAACAATTTTACGTATTTCGAATCTTTTTAATATAAGAGTATTTAGAAGTCGCCTAAGCGCGACTACAACTTGTTTCTGTAGTAACCCTTTCCCATTGAGCTATGAAAAGAATTTGCTATTTCAGATATAGACATATTGAAAAGAGTACACACTTCAAGTGTAACTATACAATCCTCAATATTCTTCACTTTAGTATTTAATAACGTAAATCAAATGCTGTTGCTAGACTATCGAAATTGAAGGCATACATCACAAATATTGCTTTTCCAAAACAGTTTTACAAATTCTGCAGCATTTAAGAGTCAGTTTGCAAAGCTTTGCAGCAGATTGTTACATATTCTGCAAGTCAACAAATTAAAAATACCAATTGCAAGATAGAAATGTGATTTTTTTTTATCTAATAGGAGCACTCTTAAAAACAATCACAATTTGTTTGATGTGGACAAGCGCAACGTGAGCAAAAAATGAGATGTCCTTTGAGCGCACCGCTCTCTCCTTTAAGCATGTGTGATTCAATAATTTCAGAAAAAGTCACAACGGCAGATTCTTTTCTTCTTTGCCTTCTTCTTCTTCTACTTCAGCCTCCATATCGTGGTGCACATCATCATTGGCATTGATGGCGCCATTTTTGTTTTTCCCGCACATTTGTTTGCTTAGCTAGCCAATCTGAGTGTACGTGTGTGAGTGTGTGTGTGTGTGTGTGAGTTTGTTTGTGAATGTGTGCGAGTATCCTGTTCCCGTCGGCACTCGTAATCCAACCTGACAAACTTTGTCTGCAGTTATAAGCACTTGTCTGTGTGAGAGTGTGCGTGTGTTTTTTTCTTTTTTCTTTTTGTTTATGAGTGCCATCTGTGTGAATCGATCTGTGTGTGTCTGTGTGCTGATGTGTGTTTGTTTGTGTTTCTGTGTGTGTTTACCGTCGGAATTTGTAATGAAAGTGAGCTGTTCATTTGCTTTAAGGTCGCCAAGTGGCCGACGTCTATTTGGGTTTCACTTCTGTTTTTTCTTTTCCTCGCACATAAATACGTACAAAAGACATTTATTAGTGTGTATGAAAAGATAAGTTAAAGCTTCACTTTCATTTACTTTATTTACACATACACACATACAGTCGAAGCCTTTGCATAACTTGTCATAATGCGGATCTATGATTCAAATAGACTGCTTGGGCATATTATTGTCAATTTTATGAATACGAAATCGCAACAAGACAACAAAGTGTTTTGATAGAGACGACTAAAAGACTGCTGTTTGCCGGATCTCCTAACTGCGAGTAGCAACTAGAACAGAGTAGCTATTAGTCGAACATTTTCTCGTGAATTCTTGCTTACTATTTTTGTCGCCATACAAGTGGAAATTAATTTTGCGTTTAAATGCGCAAATGTTTTCATGCTCTTTGTTTTCGATTCAAGGATACCCACAAAAGGCACAATATGATAATTTGCGAGAGCAGCAGAGCCTTCAACAACAATGGCGCTCACAACTGAGACAGAGAGAGATAGCAGCAACATCATCAGCAGCAGCAGCAGCAGTTTCCGTCCGGCGTCTGTTGTCTTGGCCTACATAACAAAAACAGTTGCAGCTCACAGGAAGGCAAGGGAAGGCAGAGGGCAGGGGTTAAGAGACAAAAGAGAGAACGAGGCATTAAAGGGCTTTTTGTTGTGGACACACACTCTCTCAAACCCACACACACACATATTTCTTTTAGAGTTTTGTTGTAATTTTCTTGTTACTTTTTATTTGACACTTGAGTCATTGTTAACGATTGCCTGGAGTTAAAATCTTTTTAATTTTGTGTTTACACATACACAAATATATCCTCAGTCAGGAAAACAAGTGCAATTTCCCTTAACAACACCAACAAATTGGCACCTAATGGCAATTTCATTGTGGTCAATGCTTACCAACACAACTATTTCCTCTTTTTGCTCCGCAAAACTAAAGCGTTTCCACCGGAAAAGGTCTTCAACTGAATACCTTCCCATTCACCTTGTCGTGTCGTCTTTGAAAGAATGTCTTACTTGTGTATATTGCTGATAAACTGTTGCTATATTCAACCGTTCAGCTAGTTTATTTAAAACACCTTTTGAATTTGTTTAGCTCAGCATTTAAAGAATACATTATATTTTAATGCAAAGTTGTATAATTTTGCTAGTTTGCTGACGATTCTCGATCGCCAAGGTTCCATGGTGTAATGGTTAGCACTCAGGACTCTGAATCCTGCGATCCGAGTTCAAATCTCGGTGGAACCTGATTTATCTCGATTATTTTTGAATTTTTTAATACAATTTTATTTAAAAAGTACAATAAATCAATTAAATACCGTATTACATTTTTGACCTATTTTTAGATTTGTTTTGGGCCTTGAAAGTGAAAACAACTTCTCCGCTCTTTAATCATTTATTATTTACATATTCAAAAGTATTTCTGTATGCTGAGCATTATGAAAATTTCATTGTTCAAGCTGGTAGACCAATTAAAAATCAAATTGGCTAAACCCCTTCATAAATAATTAGGTCTACAATCCATGTTTAATTAATAATCAGGTCAATCCAAACACCTTAATATAATTGAGGCCACAAAACAAGGAGTGTTATAAGCCGAAGCTCCAACAGCCAACAATCTTAATTGATTTACGGTGATTTACAGTTACTGCGACATTTAACAAATATGATTATGCTAACAATTCTTGGCGGGAATTTTATTGCATTGTGATTAAAAAGTGTTTAAAGGTGGTGACCTCTCCGGCACGTGCACGAATTTGGTATATAGGCTGGGGATGGAAAAGGTTATTTGCCACGAAATGGTTGCCACAACGGATAATGACGAAGGCAAATCAACAAAAACAAACAGGGTAAACAAATAAACAAATGCAAAGCGTTGTTCTTCGTTTTATTTTTTTATTACATATTTATGTTTGCATTGTTGCTGCTTTTTTTTTTGGGTGCCAACAAAAAAAATAACCGAGACACGGCGCGTCCTGACCAACAATCAACCAGCGGGCTCCGAAGTAAAACCAAAACTGAGCATTTAAGGACATTTACGATTGATTTTATACCGAAAACACGACTCAACACTCTCTCTCTCTGCTGCCTTTTTATTGCCATTGGCCATGTTAGTGCTGTTTGTGACACAGAAAACTTCGTTTTGTGTACAAGCCGAACGAAGCGAACGAAGCATCCAACACCCGAACGGTAATTCGGAGTAAAAGCTTCCAGGCCGTTGCCACAGCGGAGCGCTTTTATATTCCAGCAGGTTGTTTTTTGTTTAGCCCGCCAATTAAAATGCTGGCAGCAACACAATGTGCTTTCACTTAATTAGCGTATGCATACAATTTGGACCATACATATGGACCATGTATGCATATAAGGTATATCAATCATATGTAAAATATTTGAAGGATTTACTTTCATTATAAAAACGTATTTGTGTGAAAATGTATTTCATAAAAAAAGGCATATTTATCAAATTGAATTATTAAATATTAAATTTTGTGAAAAGTCTCTGCTTTTAAAAAATTGTAGTTTCCTTGAATTTAAATGTCTTTTCTGATTAGAAATAAATAAAGCAAACAGAAAAGTTTTCTTTGTTTCCCCAGCATTCAACAAATATTCTACATCATTTTGTTAAGTTTTCCATAATTTGGGCTTGTGTTTTATTTGACTGATACTGAAGCTTTATAACAGTTTGATGAAATACGGTGAGTTTGGTTAAGAACTTGGAGTAAAGTTAAAATAAATATATATATTAATATATAGTGATTTGCATACAGTAAAATTGGGATATGTTTTTTCCCATTCCATAAAATATACATATTAAGTATATATAATATCAAAGATCTCTTGCCTCACATATTTCGTAACAAAAACACTTTACTTGAATGCTAACTTGGTACGAAGTCATTTGTAGATTTGTAGAAAGTTTTCAGCGGCTTCGGCAGATGCCAGATTTTTGGTGATCAGTTTATTGCTGGCAAATACAAAACCAATTTGTTACCAGAATCACAGCGCGGTTCCATGGTGTAATGGTTAGCACTCAGGACTCTGAATCCTGCGATCCGAGTTCAAATCTCGGTGGAACCTAGTCAAATACTTTTTTTTTTCATTTAATATATTTGAATTATGTATTGAAAATTTTTGAAACTAAAATGATGTAAAATAAATTATACAAGTTAAAGAGCTCTTTTTATCTATATCACCACTCATTTGTATTACCTATTTTTTATTGCGAGATCATGTGGGTTCCATGGTGTAATGGTTAGCACTCAGGACTCTGAATCCTGCGATCCGAGTTCAAATCTCGGTGGAACCTGAGCTAACATTAATTCTTTTTTATAACAGTTAAGTGTTTCTCGAAATTTATTTACACATTGTTTATAAGTACATGGACATTAGTAGAAGAGCTTTCGAACTGCATATGCAGCGCACATACGCCCTTAAACACAAACACACGCACATTTGCACAGTGCACAATGCGTCAGCAATGTATACACACTAAAAATAGACTTGAAAGCTCAATGAACTGCATTTTTGCAGACCGTATTGTTGTTGTTTGAATTCTTACCTTGATCACGGAACAGTCGCTTGTACGCGAGCCATTCGTCGGCAGTTAGGCTGAATGGATGCTCCTCGTTGCTGTGGGTGTAACGATGCAACCAGTCTGGATACGATGACCAAATCAATAAAACAATCTTCACCAATGATACGGTAAACATTAAACTCAATACGATTGCAATCAGCACTTTCAGCGAGCGTTTCCACATAATAAATAAATACGCATAGTACACGCACACGATTCTTTAAGTAAATGCAATCAAATCAATTCGCGTATTTGGCGAGTTAAACTTAACGCACGCAATTCATTTTAATAAATATTTAATAAACTGACCATTAACTGCTGGGACGCTAGCAGCGCAGCGCGTCCATTTTGAAATTTTGCAACACTTGTTTTCATGTGCATTTCTTTATGACAGAACAAAGCGTATCAAATGCTTTTACTGTTATTATTGTTAACTCAACCGTTCATATTTGTTTATAGACACACACAGCAACATAAAACCGTACAGAATTGCGCAGGCGAATGTTTGTGTTGGTCTGATTGCGTTTTCGCTAAACAGCTGACTGGCAAGTTGCCATATAGTCACGGGCCAACGATCTGGCAGCACAGATTGCATATCCGATGCACAAACCACTCGACCCATTGGCGTATAAATATTTTTAATTATCTAGCATATGTTTATTAATATAGACTTTGTATGAATAATGACACGGCATGTAAAAAAAAAAGCGCAATGGTATTTAAAAAAAAATATAAAAAAAAACAAGAAAAGTACTAGGTTCCACCGAGATTTGAACTCGGATCGCAGGATTCAGAGTCCTGAGTGCTAACCATTACACCATGGAACCTCTTTGGTTTCCGACGGCAAAACTAGTAAAGTATTAACGCTTTTACACTGTAACACAAATAATACCAACTCAGCGAATTAAATATATTAAAAATTATTTTCAAATAAATTTCAAAGAAAATTTTAAATTAATTGAAAAAAGAAACCGTATCTCAGGTTCCACCGAGATTTGAACTCGGATCGCAGGATTCAGAGTCCTGAGTGCTAACCATTACACCATGGAACCGCTTGTCAGTCGGGTGTCAAAAGTCTTACAAATAAATAAGCATATTTTCTGTATGCGTTTTGCAGCTGAAAAGAATCAAATTCATTTTTCGCCAATCTTTTGATTTTGATATTTTTAAAATATTGTTTATTTATTTTTTTTGGGTTTTTTATAAGCATTTATAAGTATAAAAAATCGAATTAGAATTGCCAGCGCGCGCTTGTCCATTTCCATTATCACAAGTCCATTGTCGGGGTGGTATTAATCGTCACACAATGCGTAATAGTTAGCCGTAGTAGGCATAAGGAGAGGCATATCCAGAGTAGGCGGAGTAGCCATAGGGACTGCCGCCATAATAGAACTGTGGAGCCGGCTCCGGACTGGCAATGGGCACTGGGACAGGTGCAGCACGAGGAATGGGCGCTGGCACAGCCAAGGAAACAGCGAACAGGGCAGCGAACAGAAGAGCGAACTGAAAAAAGAGATTTTAAATATTATATGGAAATATAAGTACAATACAGACTTAAGTCTGTATTAATCTATTTACCAGCTTGAACATTTTGAGTTTTATTTTTTGCGATTGCTTGTTGTTATTGAAACAATTTCAGTTTGTGTTTTGATGCTGTCTGCTTGAAATCGGTCTCTATTTATACCCCAAAAAGCGAATCTCATTATTTATTTATGATGACCAGAACAATGCTGAACAATTTTCGGTTTTACTTTTATTTTGCATTTATGTCACTTTTGTTTTCTTCCTTGATTTGCTTTGCTCACGTTATTCTCAAAAGTTGTTGATAGTTTTGTCAGCAATCAAAGTTGCTTTGAATTCTAATTCCCTCTTAACGCCTGCTCTTTATTCGGGAACTATATATACTATAGATAGTACTGAGACATGTGTATTTTTACCTGTATTGCGTAGCTGGCCTTGAATCCGATTGGTATTCGGATGTTTGATGTTTGAGCCCGCCGTGCAAATTCTGTGCAATGCATCGGGCATATTAATTCGCATTTCTTTGGCCAAACCGCATTTGACAGCAATTAAAGTGATTAATGATTTAATTGGCTAAATAAAAGTTGCGAATGTCAGCAGTCAAATGGGTTCCTCTTATTCGTATAATATAAATCGAAGACTGGACGAAATTAATCAAAATAGCGCAATTAATTTAGGTAGCTGTCATAATCTAAAAAAATATTCTTATCAATTTGCTTAATATAAATTGCCTATTATACGTAGAACACTAAATCCAAAATGAAAGAAGAATCAAAATATCGCTATTAGTAGTAGCTGTCAAAATATTAAACAATATTTTTATTTATTTTTCTAAATAAATGTTGTGGAATTATTTTTATAATATAAATCGAAGACTGGAATGGAAAGTGAATCAAATTAGCGCAATTAATTGGAGTAAGTGTCAAAATCTTGAAAAACGAAAGCCAGAATGCATTTATTAGGCACGATTTATTCAATTTACATAAAAATAAAATCTTTTATGCTAATTAAATTTAAACATTTGATTATTTTTATGGAGGATGCCTACTTTTGGCTGTTACAAAGCAAGTAAACATCATGATACCATTGCTTTAATATGCTGAACAACTTTTAATTAGTTTTTTACACATTTGCTAAGCAGATTCGTAGATAATTCGAAATGAGTTGACACAAAATTTGGAAAAATACTGTCGTCGCTCCATATTCAATGTCGCGAATCATGTCTTATGAAAGCGGATCCAGAAACCATTTGAAGTACTTAGCACTTGACTTGTTCTTTTTTTTATTTATTTTTCTTATTTTTTGTCAACGAGTGTCGCAATTGTTCTGTGTGTCATTAGGCTGTCGTTAAAGCCAGAAATTGAATCAATAAGCTCATCTAACGAGACATGCAAGTTGAATTCAAAATCAATGCATGATGACAACGCACAGTCTAAATTTACAGACAGATATTGGGAGGAATAGTGCTTGAGAGGGGTGGATAAGCTTCTTATGGACGATGATGTCAAAATGCCAAACAAAGTGTTTGTCGACACACATTCCGAATATAAAAGGCCGAATTGAAATCAATTTCAATCGCAGTCTGTTTCTGTTTGCATTAAAGTCGAACGCTGAGAAAGAATCTTTCATCATGTTGAAGCTGGTAAATAAAAGATTTATTAATTGACATTGTAGGACGTGTGATGAGTATTTTCTCTGTTGCAGGTGTTCTTGTTGCTTGCAGCCATGTTCGCTCTTGTTGTGGCTGTGCCAGCTCCCGAGCCTGGACCGAATCCTGCACCCAGCCCACAATTCTACTATTCGGCCGGGTATCCAGCGGTGGCATATGCATCTCCCTATGTTTACTATGGATAATTTCTATTATAAATGATACATGACAATAAAGAGTATTTACACAAGCATCTAAAAAATAATGATAAATCCTAGTCTGATGAGCTTTACTTTTGTCAGCCTCAAAGTATGCAGTGAAAAGTTTTCTTAGCAAGACAGAAATGACAGCTCAATAACCGGCATCTATCGGTCGTATATGATAATACAGACTTAAGACAACGAGCCATCTTTGAGCCACTCTTAAAATGATTTGGCATGAAGCGCCATCTATGGGGTTTAAATAACTTGAACATGATGTGGCTTCAGCCCCATGTATGATGTTCTAAAATAATAAAGCACCATCTATGGGACTTAAATAACTTCTATATACCTGATTCTGAGGTCAAATCAACCCCATCTATGGTTCTTAAATTTATGGATACCCAAACTTGGAATTATACGCCAACATGTGGTGAATAATTTAGTTCTACACATTTCTGTTCTAATTATAGAGACAGAATATGATGCAAATCCATATAACAACACCAAAAAAAGCACACCACTTCCCCAGCGTCCCAAAGCCGAAAGCTTATAAAGCTTAAGCGGCTATCAATTCCCCTGTGAACATTTCGAATGTTTGGCAACATGTTACCAACATGTGGCTTAAAGAATACTTTTCGATATGAATGAAGATGTATGTTCCCTATTTGGGTGACGACATGTTGTCTATGACGAGGTGACGAAAATAAAGGATTGCAGAAGAGGCGAAAGGACCTTCAGTACAATTTCTGATTTCGCACCGATTTGAGCAAGGCAGCAAGCAATAAGCTGAAATCGGTAACTGTAAAGTCGTCGACGTCCTCGTCGTGCGCCCGACGAGCAGCGCTTATCACGCATCCTGTTTCTGTTTCGTTCTACGCGTGTTGGTCTCAGTTCAATTTTGGCGCTCGCTTCCAATGGATCACGAATCGCGAAATGCGCAAAGGATATCATCATCGTCGATGGCAACTGAATCGCGGCCATCAAACATAGTTTTTGCGAGTGTCTAAGGACAAAAGGCTCTAAGCAGAAGAGAAAAAACAGTTGTGGTGAGGCTAACTATATGTTGCCGGAAATGTCATCTCGAATGTGTGCCACTTCCCGGCCTAGTGTTAGTGTCTAACAAAAAATAGCCAAAAAAGAAATACCAAAAAAAAGAAAAAAAACCGAGAACTTGGCCAAAAAAAATATATTATTATGATGATGGTGGCATCGCCTGTGTTATTGCCTTGGCGATGATGTCATGCCACTGTGTCCACCAAAGTGAAAGTGCCGTTATTTCTGTTGCTGTTGCTATTGCTGTTGCTGTTGCTGTCATGCTCGTTCCGTCTCCTGGCGGCACATGAGTAATCATTTTGGGCCACTCTACCGCCTACTCGAGAAATACTTACAGCCCGTGCAAGTCTAACCTCGAACGGATTACAAATCACAGACAACTCGTCGACAGGACTATAAATTCAAACTAAACCCACACACACACACATTTATGTAATGGATATTTTCATTTTGTTTTATTGCCTGCTGCACTTGGCAAGAAATTGTAAGTACCAAAAAAAAAAGAAAAAAAAAACGAAGTTTGGTTATATTTTTTGTGACTGGCATTTCAATTAGCCAAAAGTATATAAGAGCCAAAATTATGGTAATCTGGTCCCAAAAGAAATCAACTGTTCTTCGCTTAATGGTTGTTCGACGGGCGGGGTAATTATGTTCTTGATAACATTTTAATTACTACGTTTAAAAATAAAGTGCATGGCACATTTTCTAGTATTAATTAAGTTTGTGCTATATTTTTACTAATCGCTCCTCAAAACTTCCAGTCACGACCATTGGCTAAGATGTGGCGTAAGCCTTAATAATTCATACCACATCTATAAATATTTCTGGATGCAGTTACAGTAAAACCAAAAGGAAAACCGCGTCAATTTAATTGTCCAAAGCGCTTCTCTGTTTGGATATGCAAAATGTATATTTTTGTTTGGGAATGTGTACAAAGAAAAAATTGTGGGCCAATTCTGAATTGAATTCAAACTGCAACCACGTTGAAAATGCTAGAAAAAAAACCTTTGAATTTGCCATTCTAAATCGTGTTTATTTATTTTTTTTTTAAATAACACACAATTATGTAGAATAATATTCGCACAATAATGGAAAAATTCTTCTAATTCTAATATTTTCCATTATTGGACAAACATATTGTAGCCAATTTGAATTCCATTCAAATAATGAACCAAACATTATTTGTTGTTTAATAATGAGCCTTAAATAACAAAATATTATTATATAATTTGGCAACATTGTTTTGCTTTTGTTAATAAGAGTCTGGCCCGAGAGATACCGCGAGGCCAGCCAGGCCTAAAGCAATCTAACGCATATTCCTGCTTGATTCAGTCTATTTGCATATCAATTTATGCAAATATATACACATACACCTACACACACACCCACACACTCACGCACACAAATAAGTTGCTGACTTTGAGCAAAGAAATCCTTTCTTCTTAGCGTTGACTGAAGCAAATTGTTTATTGAATAGCTTCTGCAGAGAAAATATTCCAAAAGAACAATAAAATGGGAATTCGGAATTAATAAAAAAACAATTAAAAACAGTTTTTCAAAGGGATGAAAACGAGTTTTGCTTTTTTTTCTTAAGAAACAAACTTTAATTGTATAATATTAAAATCAAGTCGAATGATCCAGTTAATTATATATTTCTTAATGATATTGTTGTATATAGTATATAAAACAAAGATATACAAAATATGAGCCTCAGTCTCTGAGATCGATGGTTTTTAATAGATAGTTAGATAGTTTAACCTCTAGATCAATTCGTCTTTTTGTACAGAAAACCAATATAAAAACCTTATTCAATTAGAGATGATCTCTTTTGAATGTTGCATAATGGTCTTCATCAATTTCAAATGGGTGCATGAGACTCAAATGGTATAATAAAAATGTTGCAGCTTATGTCTTTAGCATAATGTATGTATATTCAATTATGCAAATGCCAAGGTGGTGCCACATTTGACTTCAAGTGTTCGTTTCTGCAGTTCATTCAAATTTGAAGCATATGCAACATATTCACTATTCACATTTTTACCGGGCAACACTCGTCATATTCAAATTTCAAATTGGTTTTTATTCCAGCTTTAGTGATAAGATGGCTTCATATTCTTATCTACATTCAAAATGTGAAGATTCCAAATTAAGCAGAGACAGAAGAGTTTCGCTTAAATAAATTGTATGCTTTCTCATATCCTGAACCTATTTAAAAGGGAAAGCAAGTTATAATGAAGTTGTGGAAAAGTGGGTAACAGAATGAAGGAAGCATCTTCCGACCCAATGAACTATACATATATATATATTATATTGAGATCAGCATCAAAATCCGAGTCGATATAGCCATGTGCGGTTGTCCGTCTGTCCATTTGTATAATCAAGCCTATCTCAGAGACTTGGAATTTGAATTACAACCCTCATTTTCACAGTCTGCATGAAAACTGGACATATTTGATATGATATTAAAGATAATTAATTTTTCATCCCCTAAAAATGCTTAAGGTGCCAATTAATAGTGGGTTGGACTGTACATATCTTACATACTATACTGCATCTATTTCGCGAATATCAGTTTTGTTAACCAAAACGTATTTGCATATTGAACTAATATCACTCAGTTTACTGGGAGATATAGTGTGGTCTAGCAGGTACATAGTATCTACCAATCAAGCTGGTTCGACTTGGTAATTCAGTAGTTTGAGGCTAATCCCCTTTTGACCTGTTAGTCACGTACGAATGTATTCCATAATTTAATAAGCGGAAATTATTTTATGCAGCCAATTGAAAAATGTAATTTTTGTTAGCCATAATTTATAATTGAATTTAATGCGCATAAAAACACTAAGTTACGTAATGGGCTGTAGTGCTATTGCCAGCCAGCATTTTGGCGAGGCAATAAAGAGCGCTGCTGGACTTAATTTTTAATGACTTTGCATTTTTACAGCAGCTGCAGTTCTTGCAGTTGGGCAGCCAGAGAGCTACTCCACCGGGGGGGTGGGCGACATCCTGTCGCAGTCCCCACTCACGCTAACGCCATCGACGCCATCAATAACGCATTTTGTAAATGACTCTTTCATCATCTTCTGCAAAACAGTACAAAAGGATGCTGACACCAAGTGGCGTGATCCCAGGGGCCAGGCCCGTGAGAACACCAAAGGACGCGTCCACATCGAAAAGAAAACGGGTGAGTGAAAGTGCCGATGTGTGAAAGACTTTCGCTGCAATCTCAGGCAGCCCATAAGTGCCAAGAGTCAAGCTGCTGTATATCCAACGTCCAATCCATATCACATCAATTTCCTTTCACTTGCCACTTTTACTCAGGTTCACTTGCCCTGGTTTTTGAACACATCTCGTTGGAGGATAAGGGTAACTGGACCTGCGAAGTCGATTCGGCTGCAGTGCGAGAGGCTAAAAGGTCCTTTGAGCTGCTTGTAAATCGTAAGTTGACAAGTTTGAGTAAGAAAAATGCTTGAGCGATGGTTTCCATAAAGATAACTTCAAAGCCAATCAATCAATATTACTACACTTTTGTATATTTATGCAATGAAAGTTTTATCTATTATTCGAACACCATACACTCAGAAAAAAAATAGCACTGAATTATAAGCTCAAGCTTATATAAATTGGAAATATGTACCCAGGAGTTAAGAAAACAAAAACACTGGTTCTTAGAAAGACACATCCTTCCGTTTTGGATCTCTGATGATTTTTATGAAATTCAGGCTGATTTTTGTTCTAAATGTATGCTATGATTTGTGTGTACATGAGCAGAAACAAACTGTTATCATGTATGTGTATAGTAATGGTAAATAAAACACTCCATAAAATCCTTGTGCTTCCTGCTATGTTGTATTAACTCCATTGGCAAACAGAGAAAATCTCATTTGACAAGACGGAGCAGGTGCAATCGGTGCGCGAGGGACGCGATGCGATGGTCAATTGCTTCGTGAAGGGTCAGCCCGTGCCGGAAGTCTCCTGGATGCTAAACGGCGAGCACATAAACAGTTAGTAGCACACACTACACACACAAGCACACTACACAACCAAACTTATGCCCCCTCCTTCCCCCCTTGCAGCTGTGAACTCGACGAAACACAAACGCCTGTCGGACGGACTGTTCATCAGGAATGTGACTCAATCAGATGCCGGCGAGTATACATGTCGTGCCATGCGAATAACACCCACTTTTTCGGATTCCGATCAAATAACGATACTCCTACGGATACAACGTAAGTGGCAAAATAAGGGAAATAATTTCAATGTATGTGAAATCTGCTCCTCTGCTCTGCTTGGGTTGTCAACGATTCACACTGAATTCCTTTTCCTTTTTCCTGTATTTGATAAAGTATTCAAGCATTCTATTCATATCTGGCTGTTGTTGCATTACACACAATTTTATCCATTTCCTCTTTATGATATTTGTAGAATGTAGATGCGATTTTGTGGCAAACGCATTAAAGGTATTTAAGCACGCTTCGTTGGCTTTAATGAGTTTCTCCCTCGCTCCAAGTGCGCCATGGAAACATTGAGTAGTTATGGCATTAATAGAATTTAATTATGACCCAACACATTTTGTCGATTAGCCCCTGAGCACATGCAATTAATCGAAGATATCCAATTACCGCTTATAGGCCAAAATCTGTCCAAATTGTAATTAAAATTGTTGGCCCAACTATTTTTGCCTAATTCCGAATGGGGCATTTTCAAATAGACCTTCTCACATAAGGAACATCTCAACAACTTAAACAGTTATACTAGCAAGCGGCTTAAGGATGATGGCCAATAGACCAACGACAGCTTCATGAGTAAACCATCAATCATCCGCTTCCAAGGGATTTCCAACTGCTGCATTGCCGTCTAAAATTTAACTAATGACTGCCGACCATTGATGAAACTTAACTGCTCACCACCCTGCCTGGCATCCTGGCATGCCCACTTCGTAGTCCCGATTGGGTCGCAGCTGGGTAAGCTTCAAGCCTACCCCCTGAAAAGCAAATAGCAGTCAATTTAATGCCAAACTAATTTGTAGCCCAGTTGAAATGCTGAAATGTTGCAATGCTGCTGCAATATATATGTTTATGTATGTTTGCGTTTCCTGAGCAATAAACTTCATTGAGTCCCAGTGTGGACGGTAGCAAGGACAGCGGCAAAATGCTAAAATGTGTCATCAGCTTACGCTTGAATGGAGCCGTTGGCGGGTTTTGCTTTGGTCCACGCTTAAATAGTGGATGCAAGCTGAACAAACTTTAACTGATGTCCCGTGAGCGGCTTCAGTTGACAAACTGCATACGAGGCTTAACCATGCCCCAATGCTTAGCATTCCTCCCCTCATGTGTGCACTGTGCAAATATATGCGTTCTCTAGTATTGATAAAATCACACTTATAAAAACCAAAATTCGATTTTTTTAGTAATATTTTCTAAATTTTTGGAAATGACTTAACTAAAAGTAGAATCCAATTAATTGTAAAAAAAAAACAGATTTTCTTAAAGAATTGCATGCTAAAAATCAAACATCAAATTACAAACTGCTTCTGCTGCAAATTTTTCGCTGAGTGTAGTCAAACGCAACCAGCTGAACTATTATGCAGGCTTAGGTGCAAACTGAACCCAATATTCCGCTTAAAAACATCACTTGACCATCGTTGCAGACAAACCCCACTGGGTCTACAATGAAACTCCCCCGATTCAGTACGCCTATGTGGGCGGCTCCGTCAATCTTAGTTGCGATGCGATGGGAGAGCCGCCCCCATCATTTACATGGTTGCACAATGGCAAAGGAATTGTCGGTTTCAATCATCGCATCTTCATGGCCGACTATGGGGCAACGTTGCAGCTGCACATTCGCAATGCTACCCAGTTTGGGGACTACAAATGCAAGGTGGCCAATCCGCTGGGCATGCTCGAGCGTGTTATCAAGCTGCGTCTGGGGGCAAAGCCAATTGGACCAACCCGGTTCCAGCTTAAGCGTCTCTATTCGGATGCTTTCGAGCTGGACCTCCGTACGCCTCGGATGCTCAACGTTTCCGATGAGATGCAAATCTTTGGCTATCTCGTTGCATACATGAGCGACACCGATTTCAAGTATAGCGCCGGAAACTGGAGTCATGCCAAGCAACGCGACTTTTCCTTCCATAGTGGTAAGTGTTCATATAAGTCCAGTGTATTGAAAAATATTCAAAAAATCTTCATTGTTGTAATTGACAAACAAATCTTCGCTGCAGGACATCGTTTCATTATACCACATCTGGAGGGTAATACGACCTATTTGATGCGGGCTGCATCTCGCAATTTGGCTGGATTGAGCGAGTGGAGTACCGTGAAGATATTTGCCACTGCCGGCTGCCAAAGTTGGAAGCCGTTTTCGTGGTGCTTCCACTTCCTGATGCCGATCATTGGACTCGCTTTCATTTGGCGTTAGGTTCTAAGAGTCTACTCTAGCCTTAGTTAGTTTTATACTATTAATATGATTGTTGCTGATTTGTGTACCTTGTGTTTATGTATATCTTCTGTGATAGAGGTTTTTGTGCAATTTTCTTATCCATTTATGGAAAATGCTTAACTAAGTTCACCCATTGCCAATTACGCTGCCAATATTCTGTGTTTCGTAATCATCTAGTTTGGTTTCCTTTTAAAAAGCGACGTTTGAAGACAAACCAATGGTATAAATATATATATAAGTACATATTCATTGTCAACTCTACATTATAATAGTTGAATGTAATTAAAGCTTGACTCTACATCAATGTTGTTCATGCAAAATAAATTAATTTATAGAATAAGATCTACACATAAAAAACGAGAGAAAAAAAAACGAACTCACTTTGATGAATTTTACAACAGTCCAAATTAATGAAACAAAATAAAGCCTTTCAAATGAAAGGTGTAAAGACAATTTGTGTAATGCAAAGAATAAATAGCATAGCGAATTAACAATAAATGTGCATTCATATAAGCTTCATTTAAATGAAAGGAAAATAAAATGCGAAATGTAGCTGATAAGCCGAGTGTATGAATAATATGGAAATAAAAACAGTTGAATGTGCAAAGACCTTTTTTACATTTCATAATTTGTTTGGTTTGCTTTTACAGATATCTTGACCGATCCCACAAGTCTTGAGCTGGCTTCTAACATGTTTGAAATAAATAGACTCAAATTCGATGACGCTTGTTAAAATTGTCCCCGTAAAAACCGAAAAAACTGCACAAAAAGTTATCCAATGATTTCCAGTGTTCGTTTTCAAGATGAGCGGTTAAGCGTCGATGAAGCTGATTACTTGTCTCGATGATAATTGAAAAGGAATCGCTTTTGTAAATATCAACTGATCCACTGCAAGAGGATTTCGTAATTATAAAAGTCAACGTTATGTTCCCGTAGAGCACATCCATCCGAGCAGCGTGCATCTTCCATTATTCATGATTACCAGATGTGCATCACATCCTCCTGTGCACTCTTTGCGCTGTCGTTAATGCTTTTTATTGATAATACCCGCACACACGCAAACACGCACACACTCACGATATTTGTTGGCACTTGTGACCACGTTCGTCGGACTGTCAAATGGAAAAAAAATAAAGTGAAAAAAATTATTACTCAGCCATCGAGCTGCATTCAGTGGCAAATTGTGTACATGGCCAACTCATATCACTTTGGGGCTGGCCACCGTAATCGTTAAAGTTTATTTTAATTAAAATTTACAAGTAATATTTAATGAGCCAGCAGAATGAAATCAGGACACATGTGCCACGCGCTTCAGCCGTCAATCAATGCATTTATGTTGATGAATACATAAATAAAAAACAAAATAAAATAATTTTAAGCCGACCGAAAGTGGCTTATTATCAGAAAGATACAAAGTATCTTTCACATAGTTTAAGTGTGCAGCCAATTACTACAAGCAAAAGCTCTCGATTACCCATTAGCGAACTGGCAAATGATCCTTCATTACTGAATGCATTCTGTATGCGCACAACGTAATTTAAATATGCCCCAATATCTGTTTACATATTTATTATATGTATTGTTATCTTTTCGTTTTTACTATATATTTTAATAACTGCGGTGGCACAGCTTCACTTACTCTATGTTGGACAGACGCTTCTTTTATCGGTGACGCAATGTAATGAAATATAAAAAATAAGCGCATGAAAAAGCTTTCGGTAATGCATACTGTTTGCATTCATTTGCACCATTTATGGAAATGGGGTCCTTTCGCTGCTGAGTGTTGTCTGTTTAGTGTCCAGATGAGCGATCGTCGGGTACAGTCTCACAGTTTTCTTATGCAGTTAGATTTAAGTCTGTTTGACGCCACAATATGTTGTCCAGTCAGTATAATAGTTGAAAACATTATGATGTTCATCGTATCAGTTCAGCAAACATTAATTAATTCAACTAAAAGTCGATGGCAAACCATTCAACTGTCAATTTGGCAACATTGACGATTAGTTTCATAAATGCGCAATAACTTATTTATGAGACGCTAAACCAATAAGCCCAAACATACAAATTGCCAATTGATTCCGGCTTTCCGCTTTGCAGGATGATTCCTTTGAGTGCGCATATGTATAAATGAAATAAACTATGACTTTTGTTAAATTCTTGTATCCACGCAAATCAAGCCCAAAAATATACAGATTTAGCATATCCTTGAGTCAATTGTAAAGTAGATACTTTATTTCATCACCTTACCAGTTTTTAAGCACTGAATCTAATAAATTGCCTTGTAGAGTACTTGTTGAGAGGCGTAAGAAAAAGTCGTTATTCGTCAACGTCAGCTTGGATTTTGCTGCTATATTCAGCTGTCTTTTCAGGCTTTTCGCCACATAGCCTTTGGTTCTCCCGGCTCTCAAAACTTTTGTACCTTGACGACTTTTTAAGTGGCAAAATGTGGAGCAGAACGAATATGTAAAACAGATTGAAAAGTGTTATGAAGAGCAAATGAAAGCGAATCTCCTGCAAATATGAAATATGCCAAATTCAGCACGTGTTTGTGGGGTTGAAAGGGCATTTAAATATGTCAGTGGGTCTGAAAGTCATTCATTGAAAAGTATTACATTTTCATAAATGGAAATGTCGTTGCTCCTTTTGTCATAAGTAAAAGAGCTAGTCAAGGGCGTATCCAGCGTATCCTCTTGAGTGACTACTGTGAAAACTCTATCCAATAAGTTAATCAGTCAGCTTCAAGAAAACCAAATGTTGTTAAATTATAATTAATCGAATTTTAATCATGGACATTTTGCAGCCGGTGGTTTGCACAACATTTTGGCACCATTTTCATTCATAAGCAAATAAAGCCACATTAAAAATTGAAATGTAATTTGTTATAATTACACAGTGATAGCAGCTGTTTGGACCAGAGCACCATAATGTCAAACATGTTAAGCGTAATGTTTCCTCATTTGATTAATTTCAATAAAATTACATATGTATTTGCGTCATGCAACCCAATCAGATAATCCGCAGAATATGGTCACGGTGGCAATGGTAACTTTATCCTTTTGACATCTTTTTTTAAAAGCTATCCATAATTGTCAGCGTCAGCCTGTTGGTGGTGTGGCTGATACCAAAAAAAAAAACTGGTGTAATTTAATTTTATCATCATTCAATGCCACAAGTGCATAGCGCATAAAACAAAAATAATGTAAATAAGAGGCATAATTCAGCCTTTGAAATCAAATAAAAATTAATTTAAAGGAATTTATGTAAACAAAAAAACTAAAAAAAAATCACGTAAATGACGCCATTTAGGTCTCTGCTATACGCCCGCCCACTGCTATTCCTGCAATCCACAATATAGAGAAGGTCCACACAGAACTAAATATAAGAAATTATATTTGTGACCATAATGGTTTTCTTTTGCTTTGCGATAACAAGTGTTTTTGCCGCGTGACAGTCTCTATATTGTATTTATAAATGTGTATGTCAGAGTTTCAGTTGATAGTTGCCCACATGTTTTATATGAGTGTTTTTGTGGGATTTAGGGACTGATAAGTTCTCCACATTCTCTTATTTATTTCAAATTGAGTAATTAAGAGAAATTCAAAAATAATTATTATTAAATAAAACGTTCAGGAATCCTTTCATATTGATCTACAAAACTCAATTAAGTTCAAATATAGTCTAAATAAATATTTTGGAAATTAAAATTCTGGATCGATATGTTTTACTACTAAATGTAAAATTATAAGAACATCTAATATCTATAGTCAAACGACACTTATTGAATCATGAAATATATATAAAAATGTCTTCTGATTTCACTGTAAAGCATTTTATTTGTTACTCATTTAGATTACAATTGTACATGCGATAAGGAACTGATCGAAAACAGTCATAATGATTTTTACTGTTGCGTATCTCTATAATTTATATATAAGTACATACATATTTTTGCCGCTTGATTGCGCACTACTTTGTGACTATGCTTATCAGAGCATTTGTGACATCACAAGTAAATATGTTTTTTGCTTAAATCGCATCGGCTGCTAAGCCTTCGTAAACAAAGAAGGTTATCAACAACCAGTTGTCTGATAAAGCAATTTCAGACAATTTAAATTTCAAATTCAATTTTATTGAAAATATTGCTTTGATCATCGATTTATAGTAATAAGAGAAGTGGAAACTAATACTTAGAATGTTCTTACAGCTATTATTGCAACAAGAGCAAGTTGTGACGCTGTAAACTAAGATTGGTCGGTTTCTTCACTTTTTCATCTTTTTTCATCACACATTTGCATAAAGCGGAAAAAGCAATAAAATGCAAACAAGGCGAATCATTGATGATGTGAGCAGGCCTACAAAAACAACTCGCCCTCGGCAAGCCACACATAGTCATTTAAGTTCATTTTTTTTCTCTTTATTTTAAATGAGATTACAATAAGAGTCATGCAAATTTAACAGTTTCAAGAGAACATTTCAACAATCATCGTTTATTGTATCTTGGCGGGTATTTCGACGCAGACAATATCCTCACTGTTCTGGTCCTGCAGTTCCCATTTAACGCCCACGGAGACTTTGGGATAGCTCTTCAACACAGGCAGCTTGGCCGTATATCGATACGTCTCATTCTTTTCCAACGGACATTTCAAGCCGCTGTTGACGCACGCATCGGGATTGCTGAGGGGAAAGGGCATCTCGATGCCCAATATCTTGCCATGCACCACCGTCTTGACGGCTGAGGCCACTTCGGCCAGAGCGAAATCTATCGATATTGAGACATTCGTATTTCTTTGAAGAACACACTCCGCTTTTGTTGTATCACAGCCTTCTATCGTGATTTGCGTGAATTTCCCAGTTTTTGAGCCGCAGTCGTAAAATTCAAGTGCTGCTCCCAGCTGCAATGCCAAGAGCAGTGACACGATAAGCACGCACAACTTAAACATGAGTCTAATTACGCTTAATTAAATTACAAGTACAGACGTTAATTAAATTAAATTATCCGACTCATATATATTCTTCTCTACGAGGGCTGAGCAACAACTGAATTAAGAAATGCAAGGCGAGACAGGCAAAAGCCAAAATTAGCAGCGCGCCTAACGCAAATGTGAGCTTTGTATCGATAAGCACATCGATATCGGACAGTCTCTGTTAATGTAACAGACATGAGCTTTCAAAAAAATAATATTTTAATTGATAAAGTTGACATTTGTAATTCATAACTCCTACTAAATTACACATATGCAAAACAATAAATTTGGGTGGATTTTTTTAATTCTAATAAGTCACAGTTTACATTTGCTTTAACTGATCGCTGATGTCGGCCCGATGTATTGTTTAATTTCTCATCACTATCGAAAAGCTCCTGCTATTGATTCCAGTTGGCATCTGGTTAGATTTACTTTTGCCGCAGTAGTAGCTGCATTTTACTGGCATTTAAAGCAGTTCTCAATTTATTGCTTGAATATAATTTACATCCATACTAATTAAAAAATGGCGCAGATTTGTAAACAAAGCTGGTTGGCAGCAAACCGAATTGCAATCAACGCACCAGCTGCTGTTCTCCGTTGCAAGTAAGTCTTAATGTTTGTTCCATTCACTTGCGTTGTACTTGTTTAATATAACACGTTGCATGGTAGTGTCATTTGCCAAGGTCATTGCAAATGCCGGTATATTTATTCATTAGAACTGTATGTGTGTGTGTTTATAATGCATGTATTTGTGTCTTAAGCTGGATATTTTGTTGCTTTTGTTTTTCCTATAATTGGCTGAGTTTTTTCATTATGTCAGCCTGTTATGCATGAGTTATAATCAAAATTCGTATGATTTTGTATACTATGTACTTGTTTACTAAATTGAGCATCTATATATGTATGTTATATTCATATGAACAGATGCAAGTCTAATAATATTGACATATCTTCTGCAGTTTTTTTTTAATCTTATTTGCGATAAGGAATGAATCTATCTGGTGCGAATTTTTGTACATATATGTATACAAACATACATTTACATATTAAAGTGGAGGGTCATTTTTTTACTGGGGTAAAATAAATGTGGCACAATTGCAAGTGTAGCATATTATGACGATAAAATTATATATTTTTGTAAAATCTATTTATACATATTTTATGCAATATTAATTTATAGTATATTTCTCAGAAAATGATTGTTTAATTTCATTTTTGTTTAATTGCTATTATACTCGACCCTCACTTGATATCGTTTCCTTTTAATTTGATTGAATTCATGGAGAATCTTTTTAAGTAATTTCCGATGGAAAAAAACTGCTAGTTAATTAACAAAAAATATATAATGACAGCCAGCTTAATGAAGTCTGAAGTCTGAGAAATAAATTTTTTTTTTTTATGTGTTAGATGGTCAACGCCTATCTTGATCCTTGCATACATATTATATCTTAATACAAATAGTGACAAAGTGAGTATTATAGAAGACAATCAGCCTCTTATCTCCAGTCGCGATTGACTCTTGTCAGTCTCATTGAACTGAATTAAATGAATCGAGGATTGTTTACAGCAGCAGATTGCGATAAGCGGTTTATTTACAAACAACAACCCCCCGCTGAGATAACCCTTCAGTATTGGGGTGACTTTTACCTGTACTTGACTTTCAGACTAATGTATTCCAAAATATCACATGATATTCTTAACTAATCTAGTTATTGAAGTGATTAACGAATAGAAAATTAGCAAGTTCTTAGATAAGTTCCGAAGACAATCGTCTGAAGAAAAAAATGAAGTGTGATCAAAAATAAACTCAGTCCAAAGAACAGTCAAAGATAATCACATGCGGTTGTAAAAATAGTTTTTAGCATTCTTAAGCATTAATCAGTATTTTTAATTTCGGGACAAAAGACTGTAAATAAGAAAATCGTAGCCAATCTAGTCTTTTAAATTGTTTGAGATTTGTGGCTTAGATTTGGGGGCAATGATGAAAAAACTCTAAAACAAAAAAAAATAATGTCAGCCAAATTCAGAAGACCCTAAGTGGACTTAAATACAATTTAAACCAAATAATAATTCTATCTATTCTTTTAATTTAAGTTATTTATTACTATGATGTTTGAGCATTATTTTCAGAAAATTCGCATGGCATCAAACCAGATACTGACTTGGCCTTCTTTTAATTTCAGATCCACATGGTTCACCGATGTGCAAATGGGTCCCCCGGACGCCATTCTGGGTGTTACCGAGGCTTTCAAGAAGGATCAAAATCCAAAAAAGATCAACCTTGGAGCCGGTGCCTATCGTGATGACAACACCAAACCCTTTGTGCTGCCCAGCGTGCTTGAGGTGAGTGATTACCAACATTCAGATTATCCACTAAACTGTTCTGTCTTTCAGGCTGAGAAACGTATAGTGGATCGTGGTATGGATAAGGAGTATGCAACCATTATTGGTGTGCCAGAGTTCTACAACAAGGCAATCGAGTTGGCTCTGGGTGCGGAATCGAAGCGATTGCATGCGAAACACAATTGTACCACACAGGCGATCAGTGGCACTGGAGCACTGCGCATTGGCGCCGCCTTTTTGAGCAAGTTCTGGAAGGGTAATCGCGAAATTTACCTGCCCTCCCCGTCGTGGGGCAATCATGTGCCCATCTTCGAGCATGCTGGCATGCCGGTGAAGCGTCATCGCTACTACAATCCAAAGAATTGCAATCTAGACTTCAATGGCATGGTCGAGGATCTGAAGGTAATCGAAACAATCACACGGAGATTGTGTCCTAATTGTGTTATACTTTTTACACAGAAAATCCCTGAAACATCTGTGGTGCTGTTGCATGCCTGCGCCCACAATCCAACAGGTGTGGATCCCAATGCAGAACAGTGGCGTGAACTTTCCCAGGTTTTCAAGCAGCGTAAGCTGTATCCGTTCTTCGATATGGCTTATCAGGGCTTTGCCACTGGTAACGTTGACGGCGATGCTCAGGCGGTGCGCATCTTTGAGGCCGATGGTCATGATTTCTGTTTGGCGCAAAGTTTCGCCAAAAACATGGGTCTATATGGCGAGCGCGCGGGCGCCTTCTCCGTAATCTGTGCCGATGACAAGGAGGCGGCACGCTGCTTATCACAGATCAAGATTCTCATTCGAGCCCTCTACTCGAATCCACCAATTCATGGAGCGCGCATCGCTTCCGAGATTCTCAATAGTGCCGATTTGCGCAGCCAGTGGCTAAAGGATGTGAAATTGATGGCCGATCGCATTATTGATGTGCGCGCCAAGCTCAAGGCAAATCTTGAGAAACTCGGCTCCACGCACAATTGGGAGCACATTGTCAATCAGATCGGCATGTTTTGCTTCACGGGCCTGACGCCGGAACAGGTCGATAGCCTGATCAATAATCACAGCGTTTACCTAACCAAAGATGGTCGCATTTCCATGGCTGGTGTAACCAGCAAGAATGTCGAGTACCTGGCCGAGAGCATGCATAAGGTGACAAAATAAATACAGGTAGCAGTAGTGTAAGGAAATGGTAAGAAACCACTTAGCGATGTCTGACCAACAATTATTTTTGATAGCGTTCTACGACGATAGAAAATTGTATTTACTTAAGACTCACTATCTCTGTAAATACGCGCTGTAGATCTTCCTTGAAGAAAATAAAGCATTTTTAATGATACCTATTGAAAAATATAAATTATATATGTGTGATGTTTTCAAATTCACTTAGCATATCAATAACTGCTCAATAAAATATATAAACTAATATGCACATAGTACATCAGCTATGCGAATTTTCCTTTATTCTAACTAACATAAATAGAAAGACAATTTTTAATTCTACAGCCCGAATAGTTGGTCCGTATTTTTTTTTTTTATAAATTTTCGATATCCATATCTCTGATATTTATTCTTACAAACTCAGCATTTGGTTTAAAGTTGCTTTCTGCTAGCTTCTTCTGTTTATCTGTCCAATTGGAGTATACTTATGTAATTTGTTGTATTTTTTTTTGTATTATATAGAACTAGAATCACGGTTTGTTATAACGATATCTTAACTTATCGCTTGGCTCACAGTACTCCTTGATAATGAGCTTGCACAGGAATATATGGAATACTACTATTATTGCACACACTGACACCCAGAAAAGGGCCGGCAATCCGCCCAGTTGATGGCCATGCTTATGGAGGGCAATCACATGCTGCTCGTGCGCCGGAGCTGCAATTTGCAATTTATGATTAAGATGCAATTTATGATAAGAATGTAGCAGCTTACCCTCGACTACTTCCTTGACGTGTATGGCATGATGAATATCCTCCATGTGTTGTTTATCCTCGGTTATATATAATATTGCTGTAAGTGGTTCAGTCAATTTCACAGGGAAGTCTCGGCGACTTTGACTACAGCAAAGAGATGCAGATAAGTTAAGAATTAAATTTTGCTTATGCTCGATATTTACGTCAACAGAATTGGTTCGTCCAGACAGCCGCCATCGCAGGCATAGTAACTACGATCGGAACGATCTAGGGCCACATTGATCACAGCCTTGTTGTCGTCCTTAACAATGATGGTGACATTGACGTGAGTCTTGTTGCCGTAGTTGAGGCGTCGAAAATGAAAGTCGCGATGCAGGAATTTCGGATGCATATTGCATTCCAGATGCTGATTGCTGAACCGAAAACTGCCAAAGCTGAGTGTCATCGCCTGAATGACTCCCGAGGCGCCGGCACGGATCAGATTGTGGCAGCCTTGCTTCTCCAATGTCAGCATCCAGGAGGACACCAGCGAATTGAGTTGAGTCAGCGTGGACATGTCACGCCACAGATTTTCTGCTTGCAGCGTATGATATGAATCATAGCAGCCCTCCGCATATGTCAACGCCTTGGCAATGTCCTCACGCATTCCCGCAGTGCCTGAACCGGATACTGCTCCCACTTCTTCGAATTCGAAACTGCGTACTTGTGAGAGCACCGCATACATGGTTGCATTAATGCGATCACCGTTTAAGCTATTGTCCGCCTTGGAAGTGCTTATCGTGAAACCGGTTGCCCAAAGATCCGTCCATACATTAATGTGCTCCTGCCGATACGAATTGATGCTGTACTGCGAACCGGATCCGGATGCCTTGGCGCTGAGTTTCTGCAGTAGCTTTGTCATGGCCTGAATTGAATGCTGTTCAATGGTGTCCGATGTAGCTTTTAGCTGAGCCTCCGTCACTGGCTTGGAATACTCGATGACTAGTGGATAGATGATGCGCACAGTGCCCCGTTTGCGCAGCTGTACTTTTGGTTCGAGTTGTGGCTTAACAATACTAATTACAATCAATTTACTGGGATCATCAGCCGACGGCTGAATCGTGCCCGTAATAACTTCTAGGGCATTATAAGTGAACATGCCTATCTGTGCTTCATCGCTGTAATTGAACATGGTTAAAACGTGTGGAGATCTCTGTGTGGAATTGGCCACTTACCTGAGCGGAATGCTGCGCGTTGTGGACTTGGGCAGTCGATTGCGCGGCAATATAAGATCAATGCTCTCAACCACGTTGCGTGTGTTTGTGATTTGCAGCTCTTGCATCAGCACATTGGGCTGTGTGCGATGCGCGTACATTGTGTACGACACAAAGTAGCCGGCAAAGCATTGAAATCGATGCACCATTCCCGTCAGATACTCCACTACGGTGGCCTCCTTCTCACCAGCCGTTGCACCCGCCTGTGACACGGATACCAATGGCTGGAAACGTATGAGTAACTGCATCGCCCGGCCATGCTTGATATTCAGTGCAGCGTCGGCGGTCACCTCCAGGCCAATGTAACCGTTGCCCACGTAGGGCGTGTAATCCCGCTCACCTTCCAGCAGCGGCGACACGTGACGAATGTTCGCGTCATACTCGTAGTTTTGCAAAATGTAGGGCGTTAGACGGTCGTCCATGCACATGCTGTGCGGATCTAGTAATGTAATTTGCATAAAATTGAGTTGTGGCATGGAGTAGGAATATGATAACTTCACCTTTCTGCTCTGTTGGGCTTAAAAATAAATAACGAAAGATTGGTGGCAGCATATAGAAAACAGTGCACACGCACAACAAAAGCAGAAACAAACGCCGGTATGATGTTAGAGTGCCTTCGGCTAAACGCTTTAGTCTTCGCACAACATCCACTGTCTCGAATTTGTTTTTGGCTGATCGGAAGAACATATTGATTGCAATTTAACCATTTAATTTGCATTGGGACACACTTTTAGAATTTATAGTGCTTGGCCGTAAGCTGTGGCCAAACACTGAAATATCTAACTCCCATTCCTTATCGATATATCGATACACCTTTATTGAATATTTTTACACAATGTAGTATTCCCAAACAACGGTTTTTATACAAATTTAAAAAAGATATATATTTGCTCTGTAATTTCGGAGTTAATTTTATGACGAATACTTGCTGTTATTAGATAATTGGGCCACTATTATTTTTTATCGTCCAACTTCCTGAATCATCGATCGATAAATTGAGATCTCGTTGATATCCCAATGACCACCTCTAGCTTACTGACTTGTTTTTGTTAATTGTGAGGAAACATGTCAAACAACGCATCCAATTCGTGCGCTAAAAAGTACTGGAAAAAGAGATATCTCTTTTTGTTTGCATTGTTTGGTTTGCTGCTGATTTCAATTGTAAAATACTCGACTGAAACTGGAAATGATCGCGATGTTCAGTCGATATCCGAATGTGTATTTTGTAAGATTGCCAAGGGCAGGTTCCCAACCACAAAACTAGAATTTGAAGACGATGAATACGTAATTCTTAAGGATAAAAACCCAGCGGCCAAGAACCATTATTTGGCGATTCCCAAACAACACTATGATAGCATTAAAGTCTTGAATAAATCCCACATAGGCCTAAGTAAGTTTGGGTAAGCTTATTAACATATTTAATTTATGTATAATTAATCCACATTTATACCAATGTTGCAGTTGAGCGCATGCAAAACGGAATGATAAATTTTCTGAAATCAAAAGATGTGGATTTTTCAGATGTAGTTATCGGCTATCATGTTCCTCCGTTTATCTCACAAAAGCATCTGCATCTACATGGAATATCGCCCGTTTCTGAAATGAGCTTTTCAAATCGGATTAGCTTTTTTACGCTATCGTTTTGGTTCAAGTCGGTAAGCTGGATATACAAATTCCTAATTTTGCACTTAACCTTTATATTGATTGTGTGTAGAGCCAAGACGTTCTCAGATCCTTACAACGTTCTGACCTTAAGTGATGATTGGAAGATTGACTCGTTTCTCCAGGGCAGCAGAGATGGTTTTTCAACTGACAGATAAACGGATCAAAAATATACATATGTATACATACACTCAATAGATCTCCTCATTAAACATTCCTGAACAAAATGAATTAAACAAATACTAATGATTAAAGCAAACCATTCCCTCAAAAACAAAAATGATTACAACTTGAAAAGTGATTTTTGCGTAAAAGATCTGAGAGGGGAATGTGAATAAGGTATGTACATATGCAAGGGATTACAGACTCATATTAATAGACAACAAAAGGTTTTTAGAAATATATGTAGTTATCATTAAAATTTAACGTCGTGGCAGTCGTACGTAAAAATATTTCATAGTGAGATAATAGATAAATTTGGCAATAGTTCAAGCAGTGTTCAAGCGATACTAGTATCGTAGCCATGCACACAATATATCGATAGTTTGATCGATTGTTTTGCAGCACTAAAAACCAGCAGCAACACCAGCAAACGCTGAGTTTTGGTTTGTTTTAGTTACAAGATTCGCAAAAACGATTTGAAAAATCAGCTCAATTAAGTTGCAACTGAACGGATTGGAGCGCTTCAAACGCAGTGCGTTCAAAACAATCGCAGCATGTGGCCGCAAACGCTGGAAATGTCCCGCGACGAGTGTCGGGGTATGCTGCGTCGACTTGGTATGTGAAATGCTGCTCCCGCCAGCGCCAGGAGCATACTCTCCTTTTCCATTTTATCCAACTACAGCCGAATAGCCCATGTACATCCCCAACTAATGCCAAATGCTCTCCATTCATTTGTATTCATCGTGCAGAACTCGAATCGTATTCGCATCTCGTAAGCGTTTTTCGCGCCCAAGGCTCGCTCAGCGAACCAAAAGCCAAACTGCTTGAGGAGTTGCGCCAAATGTTTCACATAACCCAGGAGCGTCATCGCGCCGAGGTGCGACGTGCCACCAACGACGAGCAACTCTGCACCATTGCCGAAAAGTATATATTTTATATGCAAGGTTATCATATATATATATGTGTAACTCTATATCCACATTTGCAGTGTCTGCGGACCGAACACATGGCAGGAATGGTCACGGGAAGGTCGCCGACCATATCCCCTGCTGCCGCGCATAAGTCCCCAAACCGCATTGGCGATTGTGGCCAACGATTTGGCGGCGAAAGCCTATGCGGAAAATGTTAAACTTGCAGCACCGGGCGAAACTGGCGCTAATTATAGCGATGCTCTATTGGACCAGGCCACCTATTCGCATCTGAGGCATGGCATGAACAAACGACAGGAGCCATATGTGGTCATGGATGAGCCGGTGAGTCTGTCTAGCATTATATAACTAGCCTCAGCCCATTTGATGAACCTGCCCAATATGTCTACATCTACTTCTGTACATACGTGTGTATGTAGTGAAAGTACAGTCTGCGCCTGGGTCGCATGCTCTACTCACTAACTGACTGACGGGGGGCTGATTGCCCCAGTTAGCAGCTGAAGTGAGTTTTTAGTGAGTTCAATTTGTGTTCGAAGGATCTACCACACACACACACGCACACACACATGCATATATATATATATTTACAGTCATACAAATTTGGAGTCAGATATTCCAATTGGAATATGCTAGGCGCTTAACAGAGCCAGAGCACAAGCTATTTGATGTCCTCTAAGAAATTCCTGTTCCCATGTGGCAGTTACTCTGATAATTCTTATTTTTTATTTATTTTTTTTTGCAATTAGTGCCAAATATCGCTTATTGTTTTGTTGTGTGCATTTAATTAAATTTGATTGAACTCCACATCGCTAGCAAATAACCAGCGCCAGTTAACAGCATCAATGTGCTGTTAAGTAACATTAACCATACAGTTACGGTTCGATATGTTATGATCCAGTTATCGATATCGATAAGAATGTTAAAGCGTTCGACGTGTTAAATTTGATTTTAAAAAAAAACGAATTATTAATAATTATTACGGGGATATGTTGTTCATATTTAATGAATACTTTAATTTACTTCAAATTTTAAAATTGTACTATTATCGTTAACAGTTCAAGGTGCCCGATTTGCCCAGCGAAATAAAGAAGGCGACCCTAAAGAGAAGAGAAAACGAGGCGGGCGAAGTGAAACAGAACAAAAGGCGCAGCGCACATCATGATAAACAGCACGGACAGGCGCAGCAGTTGTCGTCGTCACAGCTAAGTGCTGTTGGCAAGGATGAAGACGGTAAGATGGCGCCGCTGGAACAGCGCCCAAGCGCCCGTATGCTGCAGCAGCGCTATTTCTATCAGCAACAGCAGAAACACAAGCAGCGATTGGCAAGCAAAAAGGGGCCCAGCAATAGATTGGGCGCAAATAGCGGCGTCGCTGGTGTTGGCGCCAACACGAAGCCTGCAAAGAGCGGCAGGCGACGGGCACAGAAACAGTTGCAACAGCAGATTCAACAAAAACAGCAACAACAGCAGCAGCAACACCAGCAGCAAGAACAACATCAGCAACAGTTGCCACATCAGCAACATAAAGTATTATTGCCGTTGGCGCCACCACCGCCAGCACCGGAATCCCCAGCGTCAGCGAATCCGAATGTCAATCATCACCAGATGTTGCAGGACGCACTCAAATCGGTGGCTGCCACCAAGCTGAAGACGATACCCACCGCACGCGTTATCTACGGACCGCCCGAGGTCCTCTCGCCAACATCTACGCGTGCGTTCATCAACTCACCCATTGTCTTCAAGGAGAAGTTGTCGCCGACACCGCAAACAGTTGCCGTACCCCTTTCCGTGCCCTTGCCCGTGGCCGTGCCCGTGCCCGTGTTGCAGCAACAGTTGAGCACTCCGGTTAAGAAATACATTGTTGAGGAACGTCAGTCGATTGTCGTTGGCAGCAGTCAGCCAATAACTGCTGCTGCTGATGCTACAACTGCACCTGCCAATGTGTCAACGGCCAATCTGCCACTGGCACCACAAATAATAAGCGTGCAACAGATTGCGGCGCCCCCAAAACTGCGTACAACATCAACAGCAAGCGGTAGCGGCACAAATACCACCACCACCATACTGCCAACGGGCACGAAGCTGACGCCCAAGAAAATCAATCTGCTCGACAAACATCAGCTGCCCTCCATGCCCAATACGGCATCGGTGCGCATCCTGCCCATCGATCAGCAGCAGACGGCTCCAGTTCCCATCCCAGCGCCATCCATCAGCAATCTCGCGAGCAGCAAATCTCCATCTATGGTGGCAACGGTGCAAAAGTACATTGTGGACGATCGTGTGCCTAGCCAGGGACAGAGCATTACGACGCCGTTGAGCAGTAGCGCCTCTGCTGTGAACATTATTAAGAATATACCGGCCAGCAGCTTGAACAACACGCTGATTACACCACTCAGCAGCGCAGCGGTGACGCTGCCTGTAGCGGCGCCTCTATTTCGCAAGGCATCTGCGACAACAACAACAACAGCAACGACAGCAGCCGGAGGAGGAGCAGGTGGAGGCGGCAGTGGATCACTGTCGACGCCACAGTTACTGGGCAACATAAAGCTGACGAGCGGCAGCGCCATCAAACATGTGCCCAGCAGTGCGCTGCGCAACATTAAGATCTGTTCTCAAAATGGCAAGGTATTCCTGCAGCCCGCCAAGCTGCACGCCGGCAGCATAATACACAAACTGAATACGATGAATGTGGGAGCAGCGGGCAGTGGAGGTGTCACTGTGAGCAGTGCCAATCTGTCGCCGACGGGCAGTGTGACGCCCACATCGCCACAATCGTCGCCGCAACGAATAACGATACAGAAGATGCAACTGCTGACTCCCACGCAAATGATGTCGAGTGCCGGTGGTAGCGTTGTCTCCAGCTCCGGCATTGCGAGTGGCCCAGGTGCCAAGGTCAAACCCACCACTCTGACCCTGAGTTCAACTGGTGTTGGCAAGAATAATTTGGTATTTCTGCCCACGAGCGGCATGCGAGCAGTGACGCTGGCCTCCAGCAAGCCTAAGTCTGGCGCCGAGCTGCTCACAGCCAAGCCCAATGTGCTCGTTATAGGTCCATCCTCGTCCGCCAATGTGGCCAGTAATGCACCACAGGTTACAACGCCAACGTCCGTCTTGGGCAAGACGAAGGCCAATCAGCTCATCACGGAGGACACACCCATCGATATCATCAACATGCCCATCATTGTGGCCGACAATGGAACAACGGACACGACGAAGACGACAGTTAAAGCGGCGCCGATGATGGTGCTAAATGCAACCGATTGGGAAATGGAACTGGATCAGGCATCCAAGGCGACTGCCGTTACGACAACAGCACCCACAACAACAATTAGTAACGATACGAAGGGGAAGCAGTCGCTGGATGATGCCATCATGGAGCACATAGTGGAGGAATTAAAAGATTCCAACACGCAGCTCAAACATCGGAGTGAGTAGCAATGGAGTGTATGATTTTTTAATCCTGCTAAATATTGTGTGTAATCTTTCAGTAATTGAACTGCATGACGATGCCGATGGTGCCATTCAGTATATGGATATGGAATTAGAGCAGCCCATTGAAATCGAGTGCACCAGCAACTTATCGCCGGATTCAATGTCCGGTAATGCAACAACAAGAACAACAACAACCACATCGCTCAAGGCAACCATTGTGCCACCTCTGGTGCAGGAGCAGAAGAATCGGGTTGAGGCAACAAAAACAACAACACCAGGAGCAGCAACAAAAGGCGCAGCAGCCGCAGCAGGAGAATCGACAACGATGAAGACGACAACGTTTTAGTGTTCATTTCTGTCATTTCGCGATTAGTTTTTGAATTTGACATTTTGTTTGCTCATTGACGGATCGGTTTTAGAAAAGCACAAAAGCAACAAAAATATATACATACGCAGACCCGGTTTAATTTAGATTTAGTTAAGATTAGTGCCGTGCAACATTATCATTATATTGTATATGTATATCTTCATGGAAATATTTGTGAGAATCGCTTGAAGAATATCGATGAGAAGCTTTGGCTTTGGCTTGTCTTCAAATTAAATTATCGGACTCGGACCTTTTTTAGCGCAGTTTTTTGTATCGCCCAACAAAATAATATTTTGTTGACATCTCCAAGCTGCCACTATCGAAATACCTTAATATTTGTGTACATTGTAAATATCATTTAGTTTAGCGTTAAAAAAAAAAAACAGGAGAAAAGTCATAAGTGAAAGTGTGTTTTTAATGAGATTATAGTATTTAGTTATTTCTTACGTATGGCCGCTAAAATAACAATCAATGTAAATATTAAAAACAAAAAAAAAGATGAAAACTTGTTGAAGAATTTCAACAAATGCTTAGAGTCAGTCATAACAATTCGTTTGTAAATTATACACTGTAAAGAAGAGTAATAGTTGAAATAAATTAAACGGAACAAATTGTTAGAGATGTAAAACTTGTATACAAACATCCCCATCAACACCCACATCCAAATTTGCGGATAAATATATATATACATTTCTCACTACCACTAACTGGCAATTTAGTTTTTAAGTATTTTATGCATGGATTTTGTAAATTAAAATCATCAAAAATGTTGTAATATTTTAGAGAAAAATTAAGAAGCGCAATCGAAGCGAACCACCCGGAGGTAAACAAAATGTAATGTAAAATACAAAATATTGTTAAACAATGCGCGCAGCTGTAAAACTTTTAACATACAAATTGTAAATGAAATAAATATAAATGTAAACAAAATGACAAATCTATGGAATTAATATTTACCGCAGTTATTCTCCATTTTTGTTGTTTTTTTTCTATTGGCAAAACCCAACAAATAAAGAATTTTTATTTAAGGAAATTCAATTGAAAAAATGTACAGTTTTTATGTATAAGTTAACTAAATTAGATTATACTGAAATTATCATCGTCCCCTGGCAACCTTTTACTAAAGTTGAAGAAAATCGAAAACCTATTTACAATCATTTATTCTTCGTGTATATTTGTAGAAATATCAATTTTTTATACCATTTTTGACCATCCCCGCCGCTTAACATGTTTTTTGTTTTTACAATTGGATTAAGGTACTAAACACATAAGGATAAAAGGATAATGAGTTGCTGTTGTTCGTGGTTAAGTGTTGGAAATTCAGTACAGTTAACAATTAGTTTAGTGTAACCACATTTTGGTTATGTAGATAGACTAAACTTAATGATTACAATGATTCATTCAATTGCGTCCCAGAGCGTTGCCGTGTCCCCAGGCCGAGTTGGCCGACTGGCGGGCTGGCGGTGCTCTGCTCTCGGGTGGCACACCAAATCCACTGATGCCGCCGGACACGTCGGGAGCGATGCGTTTCCTGCGATGCGAAAAGATAATCTTTTAAAGAGAAATCTTGCCAACTAAAATTGGAGAGTTGCAACTTACAAGAACTGTGGCGTCTCGAGGAAAGTGCTGCCGCCCAGCTCTTGAGGGTATTGGAATTTCAAGAAGTAGTAGACGTGTCCATTAAAAATGCCCACCAGTGAGGCCAGAGAACCGTGGAAGATCAGCTCAATGCCCGCCAGCACCCACGGCAGATACATGGCCTTAAAGCGACTGCCGAACCAAAAGTTTACGATGACCTCCTTGTTCAGTTGGCACCAAATATAAGTTATGGCCACGACAAGCATATCCATGAGGAAGTAGACATTGAAGACCAAACCACCAATATTGGCCAGGATTGCTGTGATGATCAACAGATACATATAATCCGACGGACTTCTCCCATATTGATCCTTTTCCAAGCGTGCGCTATACTGTGTGATGAAGTAGCAGTTGATGAGGAAATGGAATCCGGTGGCGCCGTTTAGCGGGAACACAAACAACGAGGTTATGCAGCGCCACAGCTGGAGGCGGGTGAAGACCAGCTCCCGGGAGAGATACATGTGTTCCATGGGTAACAGGCCGAATCTGCACAGCAGGCTGAGGCTAACGGTTGCGGTTAGCCAGTAGCGCGTGAAGCGGGGCAGCGATTTGTACCATGTCCCAGCGTCCATGCTGTCCAATGTTTTGTTTTTTTTTTGGTTTCTTATTGGCAAATCGTTCTTACTTTTCCAATTGTTGATTTACGTGTCTTTAATCTGCAGTGTAACCCCACATGAGCAAGATAAAATGTTGAAAATACTTCTTTGAGTAGACAAAATACCAAAAGGTATTTTTTAAAGTAATTTATATGCCAAATAATACTAAGCTCAAACTATTTTTACTGGTCTGGTTGCCTTCTTTTTGAATCGTGCGCACAACTAAATAAATTATAGTTAACGAATATTAACATAACAAAAATAAAGTTATACAGTATCTTTAAAAATAAATAAAGTTTTTGTGCTTGCTAATACGGGTACATAAATTAAATAACTATCTAGCTTACATATAAAAATGCTCGACAATTTAATTTCTTTAATTCAACCATACGGCAGCCTCCGACTGTATTATGAAATCGATATTTCGATTATTTTTACCAGCGCGCAGACCAAGAATTTGAATTTCAGTTGATAAAACCATGTGTGTTACTACTAAGCATTAAAAAAATCGTTCACAAAGTTCACGACGTAAATAAAGCTCGGACATGAATGTGAGTTTTGTTCTATAATATGTTTCTGATTTTAATATTATTTTTAAATTGGGTCAAAGCTACCCTGCTCATTTACGTTATTCGGACATTTGCCACAGCAGATAGGCAAGCCACACATAACAATGGAAAACGAACGCAACTCAGTGGTGCGAAAATAATGCACAGAGGAACACTAAAAAACACCACTTGAAAATGTGCGCTTTTCCAACTAGCTGCATCCGTAAGTGGCAAGTGCCGAATTAATTTTACCAAAGATGTCAAATTAAAATAATTGACAATTCCATCACTGGACAGTTGATTTTATTTCTGCATCAATTTTTGGAATATCAATGCTGTAAAATATTAACAAACAAATTTAATCTAATTATACGATATTTTATAATACTCAGGATATTATATTTGAACTCCCTACATGGATAATAAATTAAACACTTTGATTAAAAAATAATTTAGTTATAAATGCTTTAATTGTATTGATAAGATATAAATATAAACACATATATAAACCTTAAGAAGATTTATAAATTATAATTGCTGTGACTTTAACGATATGCTTTTGCGACAATTTCAAAATTAAAAGTAAAAGTTGAGAACGTTAAAACCATAAATCACATCAAGGCAAAATGGAGTTTTTACTCTAAGAAACGCAAAATTGCAAAGGAAAAATGAAATGAAAAAAAACGAACTGCGCAAGTTTTTGCCTGTTGAATTTTAATATTTTTTGCATAATGTATAAGGATGCATGTGAGATGGAAAGAGATGGCGTTACAAGGATGAGAGTGAGAACACAGAAATGTGTAAAAAAAAACGAGCTAATCGAGTGGTTTTTCTACCGGTTCAATGTGTGTGTGTGTGGGTGTGCTTGTGGGTAGGCATGCCCAAACGTCTGCATGTGTATGAGTGTAAGTGAGCAAAGACCACACCCACCGTTTAAATGCAAAATGGGTGCTTGGCTGCGAGTGTGCGACAGACAGAGATAGAGACGCATGCGCTGCCTGCCTCTTGCCTCCCTTGCCAGAGCAAGGGCAAGAGCAGCGCGACAACACGCCCACATGGCCATTGCTCATTATGAAGATGTGCTGCTGCTGTTGCTGCTGCTGTTTTAGTAGCTGTTGACAAACGCATCGTAGATGTTTTATTTATTTACGCGTTGAGCTTTTACAGCGCCTTGCACTCACTCACCTTGCCCGATGTCATTTTGTCGTTTGCCGTTTGCCGTTTTGCTCGTTCACTTCGTAGCTATATGTATGTGTGAATTATATGCACAATTCAATGTACATAAGTACATATCATCTTGCTAGAAAAGCAACTCAAATATTATATAAATGTGTATAAATTTAGTAGGTTCAGTTATAAATTTTTTTACATTTATTTTTCTTGGTTTTCTTTTATATATTTCTTGCTTACTTCAATTCGAAAACAGATCATGGGTTATTTATCCAAACTCAGGGCAAATATTCTCAATATTTTTAAATGTAATACATATGTATTTTTAGATGCAACTGCTTTTCTGTATTATAATTTTTTTAATTTAGAGTTTTGTTTTTTGATGCTACTGAAGCATTTGATTATAAAGAACTTCTCCATCAAAATTAAACTTAAATTTGAAAGATTTTAAAAGGGTCTTTATGTTTATAATGGGTTCCATTTAATGAAATTCAAGAGGATAACGTTAATCAGAATATCCTTAACATATATTAAGATTTGCTACATTAACTTATTATTTTATTTTATTCATTCCAGTTACTACCATATATACTATATTAAGAATTATTTTGCAGGATTTAATTTTGATTATTTTATTTTCTCCAGTTACTACAATCTATACTATTTCCATCTCTTGACTTTTTTATTTCAGTCTTATTTATTTTATGACACTTTCAATTTTGTTAAGGTAAAAGTTACTAAAAGTCTTTAAGGTACCAATAAGAGGTAAAAGATGCTTGGCCATAATATTTTCAGGATATATTTCGAATTCAATGAATATCACTTAATTTCTTATCTACTCTTATTTCCATGGGAATTTTTAAAGCACATAAATACCTATGTGTGTGTGTGTATCACGCATTGCCTTGCTGCTTAATTACAGTAATTATTTGATTATAAAATCTCCCAGGGAGCGCAACAATTCATCGCCTTTTTTATGCTATGCACAACATCTTCATTACACACAAACACACACACACACACACATGCAAACATACATACACACACACATTCATACATATTTCGAATAGTTCGTACGGCATACGAAAACATTTTTCGCATTCATGCAAACACTTATACACACATACATATATACATATGTACATCTATTCATTTACGTATTTATGCATATGTATATGTATTTCACATACCTTGAGCAAACCCACAAACAACGAGCATTTCTTCTAATAATGGCGCAGCGGGGGAAAGGTTATCGTTACAGGGGGTGGGAGGGGGGCACCCAAAAAAACTCACTTGTGTAAATGAGAAGTGAAAAAGAGGCAAATCATAAGAGGAGCGTGCGCCGCCAAATTGCAGTACAAATATGTACTCTCATCAAGGGTGTGGGCAGACAGAGGACAGACAGACAGACGTAGGGACTAACGCACTGCTTAGAAAAAGGACAGTCTGCAGATACAGCAGCTGTCACACACACACACACATAGCAAAGACTTCCCCCTCCCAAACACGGTTGATAGCCCTACGATGGCGTTATTACTAAACACGCACACACACACATATCAATATAGAGAGATACGTACACACACACTCTCTTAATATATAGCAGACATATTGTGCCTCGCTCAGCGCCTTGTTCATTGGTGCTAACGAGAGAGAGAGAGAGAGGGAGAGAACGAGAGAGAAAGCAAAGCGAAATGACGTTGATAAATGATAATGACGTTTTGCCACCGCTTTTCGTGTTTGTTTCATTTTTCGTCATAACGGTAGTTGGTCGTCACGTAAGAGTGAGAGAGCATGAAAGCGCATTATATTCATTCGACGTTTGGCGTTGACGTTTGATGCCGTCGGCAAACTGAATATATATGTGCTTGTATGTGTAAAAAGTGGCGAACGCGTGGGAGAAAACAACGGTACGCGAACACACACGAACAAACATACCAACGTAGCCAAGTTTATTGCTGCGCTGAAAGAATTGTGCAAAACATAAAATTTATCACTTGGCAGGGTTGCATAAATGATATAGCAGTTGATCTAAGAAGTAACATTTAAGTGACAAATAAAAAACAGTTAATATAATTAACAGATAGAATGCCTATTAAACAAAAACATTAATAAATAAATTAAAAGTTTGCTCTCACTGCAAAGCTTGACTTATAAAATATAATTATTTTGTTTGCAAATAAGAAGTTTAAGAAGAAAAAGACTTGTAAGCTGAGCAAAAACAAATACATACATAAATACATTCATATTTCTGTATCCTGTTTGTATCTTGCCTTAACTTACTTTGACTCATAAATAAAATATTTACATTACGAAATTGACGTCCTGAACGCGCGCGGTCTCAATTTTAATGGTTCCTTCGAGGGTTATTCTCGTGCAAATTAAACGGACAGCTTTCACTGTGTGTGTGTGTGTGTGTGTGAGCACCTGTGTGCGTGTGTGTGTGTGTGTCTCTCTCTGTGTGTGTTAGTGCAGTTTATAGAGGACTCACTTAAGAAATATGGACTACGAAGTCAACACACACACAAATGTCGGCGACATGACCTGCAGCATTTGCTGGCTTGATTAGTCTAGGACCGATTTGGCGGAGAAGTCAGTAAACGCTTTGAAGTACTTAAGCACAAAGTCTTATATTAAATATTACCTCAAGCAACGAGGGAAAGACATCAAACCCGGATTTTAATTAACCAAACAAATACCAAAAGAATATTTGTTGAAGATCTCGCTGTGAGTTCCATTTTTGTTTGCTTATCATAATTGTTGTTTAACCAAGTTTAAATGAATTGTTTTCATAATAAATATAAGCAAACTTGCACTCAATTAATCATATACACATAAGTTAATCTTTATAATTAATATATATATAAATAGTAAATAATATTATTAGTATGTTAACTCTGGCTTAACTGAAGTCAATGTACATAAGAAAAAAAGACAAAAGCGTATGTCGAAGATTAAATATCCTTGTAGACCGAAGTCAGTTATTTTTTTTTTTTTTTGTATTTTGTTGAATGTTCCACATCTGTATAGTTTTATTGCATTAAGAATTATGATATATTTGTCGATATTTCGGTTCCACAACGTTTATATAGATTGTTTCTATAGAGCTATATGATAAGGTGGTCCAATGATGGTGATTTTTTTTGTATTCGGATATATGCCAAATTTCAGCCTGTTTATAATAATATAAGTTTGTTTAAAGGTCGATAGGCAAATAGGTAGATAACAAGATTATAGATATGTATTTAAGTTTTTGTACTCTGCAAAATGCAGCTTAATTAATATATATTATTTAAATCGTTA
This sequence comes from Drosophila cognata, assembly GCA_035041535.1. Classification (NCBI taxonomy): domain Eukaryota; kingdom Metazoa; phylum Arthropoda; class Insecta; order Diptera; family Drosophilidae; genus Drosophila; species Drosophila cognata. The sequence goes on along the minus strand of JAWNLC010000234.1, from coordinate 11,047,802 downwards.
CCATTACTTCGGAGATTCTTTTTAATTTATGAAACTTGCCGATAGCTTCATGCAATTAAACGCATTCGAATTCGACGACTTGCATAAATCTACTAATTGAATGAAGTAAATATTTACAGCTGCAATATAAACAGAGTTGTTGCTGCTTACTATATGCTAAATTATATTTTTGATAGTTTTAACACAACTTTTCTATCATTTGTCATAGAAGTAAATAAAATAAAAGCAAATGAGCATGATCAAAATGTTGTGTCTAGTTAATAAATATATCTTAGGAAGTGTTCGAAATATGGCCCGTCGAAATCGGTACTTATCCGTTTGAGAGGAGCTGCGAAAAAAATAAATAATCAAGTCACACTTTCAAAGGGTATTTCGATGTTGCCTTGGATTTTCTACTGAAGGAGGATTCTATCTATGTATACATATTTTTTATCAGCCTTATTAGCCTTGTCGATATAGCCATATGCCTCTATCTGTCTGTTTCTAAGCAAAATCGTCTGTCCCTCTTAAAGATATTTTGATGAAACTTGTAACATATTCGACTTTTTGCTGTCGGCAGTTTGATTCGGGTCTGCAAGGGTATCTAATCTGCGACGCACCCAAAATATTAATTATTTATTTATTTTCTAGGTTCGTTACACTGTAATGAAGAGCTCATGCCTTATTGGCGATATCATCCTCAAGCTACTTTTGCTACTATTTGTTATCCTGCTATGCATTATAATAAAAAATGTTTGCCTAATCGACTTTTGGATAAATGAATACTAAATCCCCAGTATGAATTTCATATGTATGAAAAGTATGAAGTTGTAGTTTATTTCTTGGCATGACATACACACTTAACATTTTGGCTGATTACCCACTCGAATTCTTCCCACTTGCCCCAGAGGCCACTTTTCGGCTGTCGCATCAAAAAAATAAGTCCCGTCGACAGCACTACTTGACGAGAAGCCTGTGGAGACTCGAGTCCTGTCTAGATGTGTGTGTGTGAGAGTGTGTGAAATGAAATGAAAAGTGTCTAAGCTCGTAGCTGAGCTGAGCTGAGCGCAACAATCTGTGCAGAGTTCAGTCGTCGTCCATCAATTGTTAATGTCACAGACGCACAGCGTGCATGGCCAGAATGTGGAGGACGCAGATGGCGGATAGAGGATGGAGGAGGGAGGATGAAGGATGAGCACAAGTTGTACACTCAGCATGGTGGCCACAACTTGGAGTCTTTTCTGCTATTTAAATGTCGTTTTCTTCACGCGCTTTTCAATTTTTAATTGGGATTTCCGTTGCTGCTGCCTTCGCTGATGTTGCCGTTGCTATTGTTGAGTTGTTGTTTGTGCAACGCCTTAGCAAGGTTTTGCTTGCCACATGCTACTGCGACAACAGAAGCAAAAGCAGTCTCCCTCGCAAATTGCTTGGCTTGCTTACTCGGTTCGCTTGAGTGGTTAAAATGTCTTACGGTTAGTCGCCGTCATCGCCACGTGGTTGTAAAATGCGCTTTTCAATATACTCCGCTGCTCGACAATGAGTAAATAAAATGCTTGGCTTGGCTGTGTATGTTCTGCTTTTTAGGGTTCAACATATTTACCGATTTTTCGTGGTTTTTTGATTTCCTGACACGGGTACGACGGCAATCATTGTGACATTTTAATTGTTTATTTGCGCTGTTTGCGCATGCGGCTGCTACGAATCCAGGGACCACGACCAGGACCAGGACCACGACCACGACCAGGACCACGACCAGGAGCAGGACTACTGCAACTACTCCTGCTTCCAGTGATGTATATGTATATGTATACATGTGTACTATGTACTCAAGTGCTTGCCAGTTTTGTCGGGCTGGCAGAGGTAATTGTTTTGAAGTTTCATATTTTGACAAAAGATTTGCGGGTGAGGAGTTTCTGGCTTGGTTTCCTAGTACTTATCCCAATGCAAACGAGCTCTCTTTTCCCTCTCCCTCTCTATCTCCCTCTCTCTCTCCTTTTGGCAATACTCAGTTGTGTGTTGTGTTGGTTAATGTAAATATTTGTTTTTTATTGTCATTTGAAGTACGCTTCTGTACTGTTCATTATTATTTTTTCTTCTTATCCACATGTGACTTCAAACATTTGTGAAGAGCGAACTTGATTGCCAGCATTACTTTAAGTTTAAAAAACTCTTTAGCCAAACACATAAGTGACATATTTAGCAAGTTTTTACATATATACATATAACAGATTTTGATATATATATATTGTGCACATAGTATGACAGATAAGAAATTAATTTTTTTCTTAATAATAATTATACGAAACGTAACTTTTGCAGTATTTCGTATCATATTTAGTTAATCAACTAAGACAGAAAAATTATAACAAATAAGTTAAAAATACTTTTGTCACACAATAAGCACATTTTCCAAAAAGTAGAGTTTGATAATTTGGATTGAAAATACATCTCATTTAATGTGGATTATATTCTGAGTTTCGGATAGCTTCTTCACATTTTCGACTCATACTCTTCAAGAGCTTTTAGCATTTATAGCTTGAATTGAAGGTTTGCAATATTTTTGGGTTCCCACTCACAAAACAACTAGATTAATAATGTAATGAACTAATACACAAAACATTTAGATGAATAATATAATAATAATATAATGAACAAATTCAATCAAAGAGAATGTATACATATTCGCTCAGACTTCTCAAAATAGTAAACTAGTCATCGTCAACGCAGTATCGCAATTGATTGATTGTTGTTGAATAATTTTATATTTGAATACCACCAAATTTATTACATGCTTTATTTTATTTATTGATTTTAAATATTTAGTTCTATTTATCACTTTTAATTTTAAATAATTTTTTTTAACCTTAATTTACATTTTAAATATAATTTAAAAATTGTAAAACTTATTGAAACAAATATTTGAAAGAGTTAAATTCATTTGAGAACTATAAATGTATGGCTTAAAATATAAGCTGATCTGATTAAAAGAGCTTATGAAAAGTATCAATATTCAATCTAATACAACGAAATCTGTTGAGCACCACTTGAGCCACTGTCGAAATTTGGGAAAAAAAATCAACAAGCAAATGAATTGTAACAATTTTGAATTAGAATCGGAATCAGCACAACAACCACCAGCAAGCAGCACGCAGCAAGCAGCAACCAGCAGCAACACCATCCATTTACACATTCACACACTGTGATGGGGCATGCACCCTCATTTTAAAGAAGCAACAACACAATCAAACATTTATACCTAATAAGGGACGGGGGCAGCAGCAGGGCAAGACTGCACATATGGAACTTTATTAGATACAAATTCTTTGGATTTGCCTTTCGGCTTCGTTGGCTGTTAAATGCTACCCATCTCTCCCTCCCTCTCTCGCTGTCTCTGTCTCTCTGCACTGTCGATGCTCATGTAATAAACGGAATAAAAAAATGCGAGACGTCAACCATTTTTGGATAGTTGCTCTGTTTTTTTGGTATTCTTTGGGTGCAACAAAGGGGTTGATGTGGCAACGGCATAATGTAGCTGCGCCCGCTGAGGGCCCTGAACGATTTGTTGCAATTTTATATGGATCGCTGTGTGTAGCCATTTTTGGTCCCGATCCCGTTGAGATCTGACTACCCTTAAAGCGCACTCGCCGCCGTTTCAAGTGCGCAAAAGGTTTTGAACTTCTACACAACTATTAGCGCGACTTTGCAGCGGGGTTCGTTCGTTTGAAAAACCCGCAATTAAGTATGCGTTTTTTTCATTCGCTTTTGCTGTTGTTGCTGTTGTTGTTGCACACATTCAGCGTCCGCCCCTGTTTTTTGCTGTGCTGCATGTTGCTGTTGTTGTCGATCCGTGTAACTTTTGTTTATTACGCGTAATTGCAGTTACTCTTACTCCAACTCCAGCTCTCCATGTGTGTGTGCCTTTTGTGCGCTCCTTTTGCAGCTGCTTTCATTTCCAGCCGGCTCTGCTCTTTTCCACGCACGCATGTTCCATGGGGCGAATGCTTAATGTAGTTTTTGCAGCTCGTGCTTCTTCTTCTAGACAAGGGGTCAGATAATGGTTTGAGCAAACATTGGGGAGATTTTTAGAGATTTTTGAGATTTTTAAATTAATAAAAAACATATTCCGAAATCTTTTGAAATTTATATTTCTAGTATTTCTTTCAGTTGCAATGCGATTTTTTACTACAACTATCTATCAGTTTCTAAACAAAAATATAGGGAAACTTAATGAAACTTTTTACAGACTAAACTAAACTCAAAAATTGTATATACTAAGCCTAAAAGTTAAAGGCGTTATCATTTTTTCAAGGAAATAATTCGAGAATGATAATCATTTTCCTTTTTGTAAAATAAAGATACGCATGTTAAGTATTGACAAAAATATTTCAACACTATTGACTCTATTTATCAGTTTTTCTAAGGAACAATAGCCCATAATTCGAGTTTTTGCGTTAAATACATTTTTCTTTTCTAAATTATTGCAATCAAACTCGATAGATAAGATTGTTATAATAAATTTTGGCTAGAGATTACAACACCCTTCCAATAATTCTAATAAAATGGCTGTTCTTCTTGTGCTTTATATATTATAAATATTCAAAGCTTATATTCAATATGCTTCAGTGGCTTGAAAATCATTTAGAGAAGTTTGCCAACATGCAAACTTCAATAAGCCGTCGTCAGACAACCAGTTGAAGTGTAAATTACAAAATGCCAGGGCGGAAAATGGGTTAAGCCCGTCTGTCGGCAAATTACAGCAAAATAAATGGGAATTTATTTTAAGCACAACAACAAGAACAACTGCAACTAGAATAACAAAACAAGTTGCAATCGTAAATTGCAGAGTAGTCTTTTTCTTGCTGAATTGCACATTTGAAGTCAAACAAAATGGCGTCGGCTCATTTGAATTGTGATTCGTGTGGCGTGTTAGTTAGTTGTGTGGAACTCGCGTGCTGAGCTGATAATTTGAAGAGCCACAACAACACTAGCAAATTGCTACCTTTAGTCCATCGATGACTATCATCTATATATGTATATGTATACAGATCAGATTGGTATTCCCTGCATAAGGGAAACAACCCTCTTGTTGGTGTTATATATGTATGTGCTATGCGTTATGGAGCGCATCTTTTGTCAATATTTGTGCTGGCCATGTAAACAATTTAATAGGCTGTTAGTTGCTATTGCTGTGTACTTAACAGATATGGAAAAACCGCCGTTCAGCCACTTGACAGCTGTTGCAATTTACGCTTGATCTAAGCCATCCATATATATATATATATATGTATACGACTTTTGTATTTGAGTCTGAGCCTCGGGGGTTTGTTGTGCGCTCTGATTTTGTATCTTGTACATTATCAATTCAAGTTATTTGTGCCAAGCAAATAGTTTATTTTGCGCTTTGTAAGTACGGGGAAGAGCGAACACTTTGGGAATCTGTAACGTAATAATGTTGCTCATCGGGGTTTTAAATTGAAAATCACATCTTGAAATATGCACATTCTTGTTGTTTGGTGTTTGCTTAATCTAATGAGCTATGCACTTTTTGTTTGGTTTTGAAATGGATTGCTTAACTAGAGTAAATTACATGATTGTATAGTGTATGTAATTATAATGTGTATACCTTTGTGTTTTTTGGACTTATGAAATAAATTGTATGTATATAAATTGTAAGTTCGTCCTCATTTTTTACACACATGTTTTGAATTTTTGGTGAAACAGAAGTTTTTAAAAATGATGTGTGTACAATGCAACTACAGAACCACTAGTCTAAACACCTAAATGTAAGTCTTTTTTCAACAATAAAAAATTAAACGTTATTTTGCAAAAAAGAAAACTATTTGCGCACAAAACATTTTTCACCAACATATTTTGGGCTCAAGCTACGATTATTTTTAATTAAAAAAATATATAATAATAGTAAAAAAAAACTACCGATATCAGATATTAACTCCGGTCTACAAGGGTTTCAAATCTTTTCCGTGTCTAAGTTAACCGTTATTTCTTATTTTAATTGCTTTTCACTTTCATTTTTGAGCTTGTAATCAAGTAGCTTTTTAAAAATATTTCTAAAAAATACATTAGACTATTTCAACCCTTGCGGGGATCGAACCCGCGACCTTTGGATTAGAAGTCCAACGCGCTATCCGCTGCGCCAAAGGGTCTAATTTCCCGATAGTGTCTTAGCACCTATCCATTTGCTGCAACACCGGCATATTTATAGTAATTGTTCAATTGCAAATAGAAAAAATTTAACTATATTGTTGTCGACATTGGAGTAGCCGCCTCCAAAAGCAAGCCACGCACCGTTTCGCTTGTAAACAAAACCATTTCAAACACAAAACAGAGAAACAGCTATTTAAACATGCGTACAACAAGTTCTTTATTTATAGAATCGAAATTTCGCTGCGCCGTACAGATAGAACGATATATACAGATATATCTGCAAGACATAAATATATATGTATGCCACGCATTGAACTTGAACACTTTTCTGCTGCAGCTTGCTGCACCTAAAATCAACGCAATATGAGCATATAGTTTGGTTGCAAGTGGCTTTCATTAAAGGATATTTATTTGCGCCGACCCTTGGGTCTATCTGGAGTTCGTCGGGGCATTCAAGTGCTCAATTTGCCCGCTTCTAATTTTCATTTTCATTTTCATTTGCATTTCTTGCTCGGGGCTCCGTGTTGCTTTTATCGCCCACTGTGATCTTCATGCGCTTTTGGCTAATAAGTACCATAGAATTCACATACACACTGGCACTCACACATACACACTCACAGACCGGGGCAGACAGATACACATACACACATTTTAGCTGTGAGTTTGGAGAGCATTTAGGGTTGTTCACCGAAAAATATTTGCTGACGTGACTGGTTGCAATTACTCAAGGCTTGTGGTTGTGTTGTGGCTGTTGCTACTTTCAGTTTGTTAACAAATTAATCAAATCGAACACCAGACCCGAGTCTAATAGAGTAATCGTCGAAATGTGGCAATCCCCTCACCCCCTCTGGGTCAAAAGTCAAAGTTCTTATCTCATTGCCTGAATTTTTTTCTCTTTTTTAACAGTGTCCCCTTTTTGGGGAGTTTTCTCACATTGCGCAGCGTGATTTATCTGCTCCTTCCGACGTTTTTAGCATATTCGACTTTGGATTCCTTTCTCGCTGCTCCCCGAGTCTCCGGCCAGATTATGTAAACGTTTTTTTACGCAAATCGCACACTCGAAACGGATATTAAATTTTATTGCCCTTGTTGCCATGACTTTGACTTGGGTTGGGTGTTTCGGGCTTCGCTTGGCCCATTGTTGTGCTCATTGAGCATTGAAGTAGTCGCATTGTCAATTAGCTCGGACTAATCGGAATGCCAGGTATGTGCATTTGGCTTCTGCCAGTGGCAGTTGCTCTCAAATGGGGTTAAGGCAAGCTAGATTTATGTGGCAGGAGTGGGGGACGGCATATACAAGCTGGCATTAGCCGACTTTGCTCAGATTACTAGTGCTTTACTTTCAATTGCATCTAACAGCGTTTCAGAATTTCAAAAATCCGTATGCCACATATTCATTACGAGTTTTTTTATGTTAAACTGGTCCTTGAGTTCATATTTTTATTATGTACTCCTCAAACCAAATATCCTTGAAACGGTATATTATTAAATATGAATCGGACAACTGCAGCTGCCGTTGTTCTAAACAATCCAATAAGATGGGGTGACTGCAAATTCTTGGGCAAATGTTATGCAGCAGTCGCAACGCCCCGCAATGACGCCTATTCCTTAAGGAGCACACACCTCTCTCTTAATTTCAATCTCGGCACGCGCTTGACAAGGACATTTGGTGCTGAGATTTGCACATGTTCCATCATCAGAGATTTTAATTGCTACATATGCGACACACACGCTGCCTACGCCTCCAAAAAAAGAGCGTTTCTGAGGCACGAGATTTGGAGGTACCCTCGAACTTCTGCTCCTGCTTGTACATCTCCTGCTGCTGCTGTTGTTGATCCTTCCGGTGGCGGGGCACACAATACGACGGCTGAGCATCAAGACAGGAAGCAATGTGCGCGGATGAACAATTGTTGGCTGAGAATGTTGTTGGGCACTGGCGCAGCTGCCTTAAGTGGGCAAGGATAATCAAATGGTGGCCTACACAGAGTGTACTTGTTTACTCCTCTCTCTCCCTCTTAATGCTAGCCGATGATCATGATTTGATTGTTGAAAACCGGTTGCGTCTTTTGGGCGTTACCTAGACCTTGTGTCCTCGTCTGACATTTGATTTCGCTTGCCTTGCTTTGCTTTTCAATTTCGATTTCGCTTTCGGCAGCGGAAACGCTTTTTCTTTTTCTTGCTCGCGTTATTTCTACGGTTGTTGACACGCGATCCTTGCCAAAGATACTCCTCGCTTCAGTCTTTGACTGGATTCGGCGGTTGCGTCTGGCGCGTGTGCCTGCTTCCTGTTAATTATATTCACGTAAACTGTCAAAATGTGCAAAAGCGACCCCGCTCCCCCATCCCCCTACCTCTACCCCTACCCCAACCTATTCAGCGAGCGTCTCATGTAATTGAAAGCGAAATTTTATGCTTTCATTTGTTTGCCTCGTCGATCAACATTAAATTAAATGCATATGCTTTGCTTTTGGCTTTGGCATTGGCATTGGCTTTAACTTACTGCATTGTATTCTCCGGCATTCTCTTTTGTGCTGTCAGTTGCTCTTGTTGTTGCCCCACTGCTCCTTTGCTCTCTCTGGGTGTGCGTGTGTGTGTGTGTCTTTGTTTCGTGCTCTCACAAACTAAGCAACTGCTCATTACTTGTCGGCTCCTGTGTGTTTTGTCGTTTTGTCGCTGACATCGCCAACTTCAGATTACAATTTGGCTCGTGCTAGATTTGGCATCAGCATCAGCATCAGCATCAACTCCAGCTTCCGTTTCTAACCTGGAAAAACACTTCCATTGGATATGCAAAAGTAAGAGGTTCGAGTAGATTGCTTCGACACGAGTCACAAATAGACTTTTGGCATGTAACGTTTGCATTCCTTTGTGATGGAATGTACTCGATGTGTATTTAATATCTTATCGATGTTTATGTCGAAAGGGAATCGGAAAAATGTAATCTAAGAAAAATTAACTAGAAAATGTTCTTATTTTTAGATAAAACTTATAAATATAAAACAAGTTATATATATATACTATAAAAATAAACTTACTGAATAATAAGTAAAGTTACACTAGTGTAAATTTTCTAAAATTCATCGATTTCTTTTATGAGTATTCAAATTCGGTTGTTACGTTATTATATATATATTACATATATTCACAAAAATTATCTCATAGAATTACATGTAATTCAAAAGAGATTTTTGTAAATAAAATTAAAATACGCCGAGTACTTCTGGGAAACACCATACTCCGGAAGGATACGAGCAGCGGCTCGCCTATATTTAAGTAACCAGATTTCCCATACCCCTTTCAATCTAAATATATTTGTGTGTGCTATAGTTTGCTTTCTAATTGCTTACATATACACTCCTTTTTATATAGCCAAATTAGCTGGCGTCACGCTTCCCAGCATTATTTGCCCTCTTCCTAGTCCACAAATATTTAGCTACTTACCATGTTCAACGAATTTCTCTCTACTATTTTCTCGCACATTTGAAAAGAACTCACACACTTTCCATAAATGTTTGACGCCGGCCAGCTCAAAAACACGAAGCGGAAAAAATGTACTTCCTGTAATAAAAGGCAACAACAGCAAGAACAACACTAACACCAACACTTCCGCGTGACAAATGCCTCTTGCCACTTTCACAAGGGTGGAGAGTCCTTAACAACCTGCAAACAGGACAAGTCAAACGGTCCAAGCCCAAAGCGCGTGTCCGCATTTTGTCGGAGCCCGGGGACATTATTATCATGTTCATGTTTATGGTGCTCAGTTCCCAGCCCAAGTTGCAGTCGACCCCAGTAAAGAACTGTGGTTAAGCGCATTATGCAACATTATGACATTCACCTCCAACAAATATGCGACACGCGGCTGAGGCCTAAAAGCAGCCAATACAATTATAATTGCAACAAATTGAACGACGCTGCCGGCACGCGTCCTATTAGCTCATCTTCCGGTAGCCAGTCTCAGAGTCTCACTCCAAACCAAAGGGGGAGTGGTGTGATGAGTCGAGCAATGGGCGACGCCCCTGATGTGGTTTGGTTGAGAGTGCAAGGTCCGGCTCGGTAGTGTTTGCTGTTTGTTTGGTTTAGTCCTTGAAATATGTTTTTTTTTGCGTCTCTAGTTTGCATTCGCTGTGTGTTTTTTTCTATACCCTGTTTCCAAAATTCGAAGAAGGGTTTAATAGAGTTTATATATTCTTGATGGGTACAACATATTTTAACTATTTATTTTTATTTTCAATCTTCAAATAGTTTCGATTTCCGATTTGTAAACATACATTTTTTACAGAGTATTTTATAGTGCATACTTCACATCAAATATGCTTGCACAGTTTTTTTAAGATTTTATCATTTTGCCTTATTTTTTCTGCGGGTGATTTATTGGCTTTTACTTATTTCCGGTCTTTTATCTACGAGGGCATGGGAAGGACATCATTGACCGCAATGATGTCTAAGTAGTTATTATAAGCGTGTTTTGTTTATGACACATTTTGATGGCTTTTTGACATCCACTTCAATTTGGCCGTGAACAGTACATAATCGGGAAAGTTGCGAGTGTTTCTGATATGTTAATACCTCAATCCATTCTATAAGAGACACTTCATTACATGTTTTTTTTGTATTAACAATATCGTTTATTTTTTATACTTTGATACTGAAAGTATCATAGAATGTTGGTTTTGTGCAATGTCCGTCATGCTGTCTGTCTGTCCCCGCGTCAGACAAAGTGTACAAATTTGAAAGCTACGTCCATTTGCTGGCTAGGAAACCGACAAAACCGATATTCGCAAATCGATAAAGACACATATCTCCCACAATTTTCAGGCTAGAGTACCCAAATTTGGTAGGTGGCGATGTCCCTCAAATATGTCACGCCCACCTCCGCCGCCCCAGGCCCAGGACCATAACAATTATAAATGGCTATATATAGCCTTCAAATCTGGTAGGTATATTACTGGTAGCCGCATTTAAGAACCGATAATAAATTTTTAGGGCCACGCATACACCCGCAGCCCCACGAGTGTAGGCCCTAGAAATTTGCAATGCGGATTTCTTCTACAATTTGTAAGCTAAAGTCACACAAAAAAAAATTGGATTATCTCCCATAATTTAAGAGCTACAGTTACCAAACTTCGAAAGAAGGTAACTACAAGTAGTTTGCATCTACCGCAGTTTGAAAGACAAACTTGTTTTTTGCTACCTGTTATCAGCTGGCATTTCGTATGGCATCAAAGTATTTCGCATTCGGTTCCCGACTAAAATGTTCTCTCTTTTTTTTGATAATGTATCCCTGATTGAAATGTATTTTTATATTAGTTGGGTAATGTTGTTACAGAGATTTGCTGAAGCGCAAACCACAGCTGCTGGTGAAACAGAGCAATTAGCTGCAATTAGCAACTTATCATAAAATCAAATCGATTGGATTGCACAATGTGCAAATATTTGTAAATTGCAGGCAGATTTGTGAACCACAATTGCTTGGAGCAATTTTGAGCTGCCGACATGGTTTTTAATAATTTTTGATCCGCATTTGGCACAATGCCTTGAGAATTATTTCATGTCTGTCCAAATACTGTCGGCACATTTTCCTAGGCCAAGTGAAAGGTGTTTTTTCAGCTTTGAACCTGGCCGACATCTCGTCTGCTACCTAAATGTGGGTGCAGGACTATTGGGATGATGGTCTTAGTTCCTAAGTTGGCCATTGTGTTGGTTAGAAGGGTAATTATTGGCTTGGGTCTGCGTACACAAAAGCATTAGACATGTAGTTTGACATGATTAGTTGCTTAATTGAGCCTAAATGCATGCACGGCATATAAAATATTTGCCATAAATATTTTGGTTAAATTATGAAAGGGTACATGTTCAGCCCTCTAGCCGCGAGCAGAAAGAATGAGAGCTGGACAAAATGCGTGAATGCTGAACCCTACCACAAAATATGAAATAAGGAAGAAAGAGACTTATTCAAAAGAATGTTAAACATAAATATTAGAGCCTAAGAAGATGCCTGCAAGCAAAAATTGAAAACTAGAAAAGAGATCGATTATTGATTTTGATATTGGTTGGGGCAAAGATTGCCTTATTGACACAGATACATAATTTTACAAATCAAATATTTGCTCCGGCCTAAATCCCTTTTGCTTGGGGCTCAAGCTGAGAGCGTAGTTCGTTTAAGGTCGACAGTCATTAAGGGTGGCTCTAAAAGTAATCCATAATAATATATATATCTATGTTAAGTAAGCTGTTTAAATGAAACTGATTTGTGCTTAACGGAGATAATTGGCGATTCCGTCTAAGCTCCATAAGCTTCTTATGCATAGTACGACCCATGAGACCACTTAAGAGCCTCCATCCAATTTCGTTAATCAATAAGTTTGCAAACACAGCAGCAAAGCGATGTCAAACGATTAATTTTGCTCGCTAAACCACAATTTCCGGAAACACCTACCCAAAATGAAGAAGAAAAAAACAAATAAAAGAACCAGGAGAACGCCCCCAATGTGGGCTGCAGGACGACTGTCGCGACAGTCAACACATCAAATCTGGAGTTGCTGTCAAAACTTATGCACTGAAATATGACAGGAGGTGGGAAAATAAATGCCCAAATACGCATGGAAAGCCAATTAGGAAGAAATAAATCATGCGGCATGTGTGCGATTTCTTGTGGGGAACGCCTCGTCCATTGACTCGAGGACATCACAGAGAGTGTGGCAAACAAAGCAGCAACCACAGCCAGATCCAGATCCATATATATACTACTCCAGAATTAAAGACAACCCCGCATCACAGTTCACAGCCAGCGTGAAGAATCTGAACAAGTGCCAAAAGCTGATTTCACTGTAATTACAATTCACACTCTCCTCACCCAGCAGCAGCAGCAGCAGCAGCAGCAGCAGCAGCAACAGCAGCGGGGAAAAGTGAAGTTGAATATTCCCGTAAATGTGTTCTTTTTGTTTGGCAGCACTTAAGCAACGCCCCCTCATCTCAACCACCAACCAACCCCCTCCCCCCACATCCCAAAAAGGACAGACGAGAACAGCAGAAACTTTTTGTGTGCCAGGCAGTGAGGATTGTGATGGTGATGAGCAGGAAAACCCACAAACAGACACACCTACTAACCGACAATAAGCTGAAAACTCTTTCAGTATTTGGCTGGCTGGCTGGCTGACTGGGCTCTTTTGGGTGTGCGTGTGTGTATGTGTGTGTGTGTGTGTGTGTGTTGGGTGGGGTTGGGTTGGGCTGGGTTGAACGCGTTGAGCGCGTGTCAGGCCTACCACTAAGCAAACAAAGACCAAGCAAAAACCCCGTCACATGGCAGGGCAGCAATAGAAATGTCACAAACAAACCGATTAAACAAGTACTTTCAAACAAAACACCAGGCTTAAAAAAACGCCATCCACCCACTGCATCTAAAAAAGAAGTTGAGCTAAGAAATGACCGAGGGTTGACAGGGCAGGTTCTACACTTTGAGCAACCCTTTGGGCCGTGCTGAGATCAATAAATTGGGTGATTCAATTTGCCAAATGCGGTCGACTCTTCAGTGTGGGGATTTTAAAATTGTTGTGATATTTCCATAAGTTTCTGGTCACGCGACTCCTTTGTCCCAATGCCCAATTTCTCACAAATTATGTTAATGCGCATTAAGCCTATTAGTGTCAATTAAAAACATATTTCGCTTATCTATCTGGGTGTGAAGGTCTTATCTCTGGCCTGACGACGAGTCTACTGCCCATCTACTGTTTGCATCAACATTCTTTTTTCATTTTTCGCAAATGTCAAATGCATTGAGCTTTCGTCTGTAATGCGATTAGTTAGGGAACTGGTTGACATATATTTTTAGTCCAGTTGTCCATGACAATTCTTTAAGAGTCTTAATTAGAGACGATGCGAATCTGCTCCACGCAAATTGTGCTCGTGAATTCTCATGCGACAAAATATTAATACAAATTATTTACTGTTTGGTGACCTTTTCATATAATTTAAATATTATTTTTGTCTGGCTGAAGTATTTATTTATTTTTATTTCTTTATCTCAGAGTTTGCTCAAAATTCCACAACTGAGGGAACGAAAAAAAAACAATCTTGACCTGGACCCAGCGAAATACATATTTAAATTATAACAAATATTCTAATAGAGTCAAATCGAAAACATCAAACTGAAACAAAATATCTACACCATCTAAACAATATAATTTAATAGTAATAGTTTTGTCAAAAGTCTTTTTATTTGTACACAAAATTGAATATTTAATTATTTCAACTAATTAAAAGTTGCAGGCTCTAAACATTAGAAATAAATATTTTTCTTAATTATCGTTTGAATTAGATATTTTATTTTGAATGCTCTCTGAAATTAATATTCCTTGATTTAAAATCAAAGCAAAGTCACCGATTTTTCACGGCTCAACGTTCAGTATAATCACTAGCTTCTACCGCTCTACTAAACCACTCAAACAATTTATGATTCGCACCTTAGGCGAACGTGTCACCTGCTCCGGGCTATCAGAAATTAATCTCAAAATTGAAATCCAGTTCGGCATATTTGAAATTTCCAATGAAAAATCAGATCAAAGCGAAGCTAAACAACAATGCCAATTTACATGAACACAGTCGTCCAGTTACTTGCATAAGCTGCAGTAAGCCACAGCGATTACAAGGCATTGTGTAAGAGCAGGCCATGTATCCATGGTATACATTTGCGGCCATGTGTGACTGACCCATGTGAGCTACTGACCCAACAAACCAAACACACAATGCTTATAGGGTCCATGACCACAAAGGCGTCTCGAACTCTACTCGAGGGAATCTCAACAGCTGCTGTCCGGGACAGCTCGATGGGTGGACACAAATACATATATAAGTGGCGTGGGTGTATCTATATCTGTATCTGTGTCCGGGCAACAAATATCCGTTTTGCAAATGAAACAATTGCGGTGTTTGACCAATTTCACAATTGATGTAATCCTGCAAATCGCTATATTAGCGACGACGATGGGAAGGAGCAGGAGCTGCTGCTATTGTAAATACTGCTTGGCATTACGATTGTGATATTGAAATGTTTTGAGTTCATTCAAGAGTAAACAGCACATGAAATTACTGTGTGTGTGTGTGTGTGTGTAAGAGTGTAAGAGTGTGTTGTGTAGGTTGCGGGCCCGAAGAAGGTTTATAATAATATTTTGCTAACCTTCTTTTCGCTTGTAAAAGTTCAAAAAGATATCGCCCGCTCTTTGTAGGCATTTGGCGATTACCGACACAGATTAAGGGATGTTCGGCAGCATCAGCCGCCTCTCCTCTTAGTCCTGGCTGAGATTCCCCGGCTTGCGAGCATGCGCGGCAGGTTCTGTGTTGCCCTGTGGTCCTCACATTGCCAATTCATACGAGCGCAATTAGACGAGTTTACGCTTTTGTTTCCCATTGCCCGTAGACGAATTTCGTCCATTCGGTTCTTTGATCCTCTCTATCCTTAAATCTGTGCACTCGACCATGCTCGTCTCCTCTAGGCCCGATTCTCAACCGATTTGCCCATTGTGTCGCGAGTATTTGGCGCGTTTAAATAGATTAACCGCCTTGCAATTTGCTTGGATCTTATCTCAGATCGTAGCAACAGCTACCTACGACTCCGTATATCCTGTCCAGGCGTTGAGTCAGGTTTGCGTGCCCGTGGATTGGTCTACACGCTTACATACATTCAAATACGTACTGCTACTGTTTCTCGTCTTGCTTCGCTCTTTACTGCTTCTGCCTGATGTACAATTAGCTGTGGTCGCCTTTGTTTGCTGTCCTAATCTTTAGTAAATTAGTTCATTAAGAGGTTAATTCCTCACAACACCCACAAATTATTTCCTCATTGAATGGGCTCATGTGTACACGAGTGCTTCTCACTGTTAGTTTTGTAGATGCCAATACTATATGTTAATAGATTCGCCAAATTCCCTTGCATTGATTTCTATTAATCACAATAAAGGAAATCTGTCGAAAGTTTTAAACATAGTATTCGTTGCCTCCATTCCGTGGGTTGGATAAAGTTTAAATTTAACAAGACCAGGGAAAATGACTTATACCTCTCTTCGAATTAAAACAAGAACATTTTAATTTATAAACAATAGTTGTTTTTATATTAGGAAACTGAATTTATAAAATTATTTTCGTGTTTTGCTGTCTTGGAATTTATATTCATCTATGTCCCCAAGGGGGCTACATCAATAACAATCAATAACATCGATCATTTCAAATCAATAAGCCCATATGTATCCCACAAATTTAAAGCCAGTGCCAATGAATTCGGATGGTGTTATCAGTAACCTTCAAAAAAACATTAGCCACTTTTCCAAAGTCGGATACGACCGAGTGCAACCTTCTCACTTGTTTAACAATAAGAAAAACTTTTCTATATATTGAATATACAATCATTAATTTTGTAATCAAGGGTCAAATTTGTTGTTATATGTTATAATTGATCTTAATCTATAAATCAGAAGGATTTACACTTATGCAGACCGCTTCTTGACTATAAGCAAGTATATTTACTTGTAATTCATATTAATAAAGTATTATTGTCAAAGGCGAACCCAGCTTTTTTTGGTGAGGGGGTAAATTTTGTAAGGGGTTTCCGAAACATAATTTCTCACAAACTTTAATTTAAACCCCTTTGTGTCTGTGCAAAGTTGCCTTCTGTCTCTCCCTGCATACGCCCTTGGTTGCTTTACTAAGTACATGCAGCAACTCCTAAAAAAAACCAACTCGAATGCCGCACTATAAAATGACGAGTCAGTTTTTGGCAGCAACAACAACAACTGGACCTACACATAAAGCATCAGCAAACAGCCGAAACAGGCAGGACTGAAAAGCTGGCTGCTGACTTCTGGCTACTGACTGCTGTCTATTGCCTGCTGATTCCTCCAGGGCTTCGTCATCGTCCTGAGTCCTGGTCGTGCACCTAGTCTCTCTCAGTAATGGCCTGTGCCAGGTCACAAAAGCCGTGCAAACATGCCGAGCACACACACACACACTCATACACACAAAAAGCCAAATGGGCGGTTAGCCTTCGAGTATGAATGCAGAGCAGTCACAGGACAGGCTGCAGTTGCACATAAAGGATGAATTGGTGTAGTGAACGCAATGAGTAAATTGCAAACACAAATGCAAAACTTGAAAATTGCTGCAAAATGTGCAAAAATAAAATATAAAATGTGCAAATGTGTTAGGTAGCGAAAGAGAGACAGAGATGGACAGTAGGAAACTGGAGTCTTTTGTATAGCCTCCACCCAGAAAGTGGCCATTTTGACAGGATTATTTGCTTATCCTTTAGTATGGTCGATGTGTGGAGTTTCTTTTTGCTCCTAACTTCATTTAATTTAACTTCATGCTTTCATTGTGCTAAAAGCTAAGATACTCCAAATTATGGATCTATTTGTATATCCTTTCAAAGGGTATTATCATTTGGTGTATGTTTTTGAAACTATTAAAGGTGCCATACGAACCGTCAATCGGATTTATTTTTATGAATGGGGAACCACCACTACGACCTATAATGTCTATTGGGCCCGCTTCTGATCTCATAGCTCTTCCATCAACCCCAGCTCCTACACGAATGCTAGAATCTTTGTTGGGTTAAAGGCTTCTATGTCCTGAGATTTCACAACATGCATCTCTAGGATGCTGCATCTTTTCCTAGTTAGTAGTCTGCTAGGATGTGCATTGAGGATTCCTCCTTGCTTCCACAAAACGTCGGTCGGTTTTATAAATTACTAATGAAATTCAGACGTGACCACACCGGTATTCGGTTTGCACGGCTATTTGAACAACGTTCAACGTTTGAATTTTTTAATTTAAATAAATTTGGTATATTATAATCAAATCAAATATTTTATTTTTAAAATACTTTTTTTCCGAACAGAATGCGTTTATTTAACTGTGGTTTCAGTTCAATTTGCCTAATGTATCACCTGTAAGGGCCAACTTCAGTCGCTTCTTCTGTTTGCCAATGTACTTCGCCAACGTTTAAGTAATAATGCATCAAAATGGAGTTGGTAACACTGGCTGTCTATCAGCCATGTCCCGCCCATTCTGTCTATTTCCTGGCCTTTCTATGTCACCGTGAAGAGTTGTGCTTTTGAGTGTAGAACCAGCTGCTCAACTAACTGCAGCGGCATTACAGCCTTGACAGTGGAAGCAACGAAGGAATCGAGGAACCGCAACGCACTCCTTCGCTGCCTTTTCGACGTGGACGTAGACTGGAAACTCCAAGAGCAAACAAAATGAAGAAATTCACATTGCCGCTGTGCGATATCATCAAATGAATATAAGATTATATTTACCAAGGCGGGTAGAAAGTGAGCGAGCACATTTTTAATGTCGGTACAAAGCTGGTGCTGGAAAACTTGCATGGAGGAGGAGGTGTAGGTGGAGGTGGTGATGGTGGTGGAGGTGGTGGACGCGGACGCCATTGCCATTATACTCATAGGGCACCGGGTGTAGAGGTGAGTTGTGAGAGATGTGCAAACAAAGACACTGATAAAACGAAATGCCAAACGGCAATTGAAATGCATAACAAAGACATTGCACACTGGAGGATCGGATGGAGGAGGAGACGCAGAAGCAGACGTCGACGTCCACGAAGACGGGAATAGGCATGGGTATTGGCTCTGGCTCAGGCTCTAGCTCAGGCTGAGGCTTAGGGCACTGGCACGTTTGGGCAAGTGAAGGAGGCGACGTCAACTCTTTTGAGTGGGCGACCAGAGGCGCTGCCATTTCGGTGTCTGGCTGCGCATCTTGCTTGAATGCTTGGCTGAATGTGCTAGGGGGCGAAAGGGAGCTCAAATCAAGTGTGAACAGAATACGGCCAAGTTTTTTGGATGCCACTTTTGCGTGGGCACCTGCTTGACAAGGGCCACGACGCACCCCTGTCGCGGCGGATACGTTTCGTTTCCTCGGGCAACACTCGGTCACTCTCCGCCACTCGCCCGTAAGGAGACAGCCAGCCTCTTCTATTTAGCCATCTCTTTTTCGCTCTCGGTCTCGCTTTAGCTCTCCCTCTCTCTCGCACTCACTCACTCGCTTGCACTCCTGCGCATCGTGTATATAAATATTTTAGGGGCGGGCTCAACGCTGGCTGCTCTCAGTAGTAATTCTCGTATAATATTCCAATTCGACATTTTGTGTGTGAAATTCATAAAGCGGTTGACGTCGCTGCCGACGCCGACGCCGCTGCCGGCAACAGTAACGTCAAACGTTGTTGTGCCATCCAATCTGAACTTCATTATGAGGTTGCCGTAGTCCTTTTGCCTGCTATACGTCCTGGCCACATCATGCTATCTCTCTCGCATGCGCACACACCAAATGGCAGTCCACCAAATAGTATATGTGTATATTAGGGGTGGTTTTCCGCACCCCTTTGTGAAGTGACGACGAGTTTGCTCAGTTAACAGGCCCAGTCAGACTCGGAGTGGCACAGTGAGTCCTGCCACGACAACAGTCCTTTTCACAATTCTTAAGGCCACACTGCGTCGTGTTTGCTTTCATTCCGCTTCGGTCGCTGAGTCTGTGCGGAACGTCGTTGCCTCAAATAAACGGATATCTCTGCACCAAATACATGCGTACATCGTTATATATGTGAAATCACTCTCGGTACTAACAAAGTTCAATCAAGTTTTTAAGTGAACTGAGCAACTGAAAAACAGAACGAGATCTTCGGTATATTTGTGCACTTGTGTTGAGTTAAAAGTGAAGAATTATAACTTGTTCCGTTCGAAGCAGAGCAAACAAATTGGATACTTCTAGGCAGCGCCTAAATATGGTTTACTTTGTACGTATCTTAACAGTATTATCACTACTTAAATCGTGTGACAACTTTTACAAACATGCTTCGATTTCAATAGCATATATTTGTATGAATATTGTTTTCGCTTTTGCAATGCAATTATTCCTCAGATTAATTCATTTATATATATCTATTAAGTGCAGAGCTTGGCTTCTTGTATTTATTATTAAATTAATTAAAGTATCTTTCGATTATGTTATAATGTTATATATGAAGTTATAATGTTTAACTTGAAGTTTGCAATTTTGTATTTATTAACTGAATAGAATTAATCGACGGAATATTAAAAGCTAACATTAAGTAAGTTACTATTTTTTAACACCATGATTGTCCGTTGTAATATTCATTAATATCAATGCATAAGTTTGTTACTCATGTGGAAAGACCTTGTTGAAGTCACTTTCTGCTTGAACTTACAAGTGGCCAATGGAACACTTGTATTATTTGAATATACCCCAACTTAGCGTGCATATATGTTTAATATACCAAGTGTCAAGAACCAATTGAACGCAGATCAGGGTTAAAATTAGTCCGCCCTCATAAGGCGAAACTTAATAGAATTAAAAGTACTTGGAGTGAGGCAGGCCAGAAAACTATTCTCAGCTCCGTAGCCATTGAGCAGCTACTTACTGAGGCGTCAAATCAAGTTAATTAAAAACGGCAGCCGCATGCATCGTCGCCTGGTAAACAGTTGTTATAAACCCACAGTCAGTGGCAAAATTAAAGACCAACCTCAAGCGCAAACCAGCCGAAAACGGATGTCGTCCATTATTAACACTTGAGGAAGCAAGCATTGAGATGGAGATGGCAACCGGGTAGAGATGGAGTCGGAGTCGGAGATGGTAGACTTTACACTTGCAGCCAAGTGTAAACAATTCGATGAGGTGCAAATAAAAGCAATGCAAGACCCGCGCTAAAAATATGTTCGACCGTATAATGCTTGTCGTGTGTTATGATTGATTTAAACTGCAATGATTTTTGGCAATATGCTGTGAAAGAGTGAAAGAGTTGACATGGTGCCTGGTGACTTGCCCTGGTCCCCTGTCCATTGTTCGGGGTTAGTCGAGCGTGGGGCAAGCAACGCACGGGTTAAGAATCAAAACCGCAAACGCAATCAATAAGCGAATTTATACAAATACAAATTCAAATACTTTGGTTGTATTTTACATAATTTTTACATGAGCTTTGGTTTTGTTTTAATTGCAACCCGCTGACTGGGCAGCCACAAAGAGAGTCCAGAGTGCAGAGTGCAGTGTGTGGCGTGTAGTTGAGTGTGTCCTCCCGTTGAGCTTTGCCAAATATACCTATGAAAAAAGGATATATTTGAATTGGGAATGGGAATTTAAGTCATGGCACGCCCCTGCGACAATTGCTGCGTTTGTTTGTATACCATTCGATTAGTTCAACTTGAGTGGATCAGCTTAGAAGGCGGCTGCCAACAATGGGGCGTATGCTGAATATTAATTGATAACCCGTTGCTTATTTGCATACACACCAACGAGCTGCTGTGACTAACCGTATGCCTTTGTTTCCGTCTTTTATCCTTTTATTGCAGAGTCCGCGTGGCATGCAACCGTGTAGTCCATCGGGAGTTGTCGCTATGATGCCGCCGTCGAAGAGTCCCATCATGGAAACCGCCGCCAGTGATAGCAATCAAGCCAACAGCAATCAAACAAATACGCCAAGCAGCGATGCCAAGCGCTCCTGTCCCTTGAAGTTCTCCATTGCCAAGATCATGGAGCCGGACAATAAGCCACCAACTATATCCACCCAACAGCAGCAGCAACAGCATCAGCAGCAGCAGCAGCAGCAACAACTGCATGAGGAGGATCAACCCAATCCGGATATGTATGCCGATTCCGAGCGCTCCTGCAGTCCCATTGAGGTCACAGGCGATGACGACGAGGAACCAGCTGCAATGGCTGCCATCAACTACGATTCGGCTTTCAAGAAATACGTACCCGGCTCCAGCTGTAGCTCCACTTCAGCCACAATCTCAGCCTCAGCATCGGCTTCAGCTTCGGCGGTGCAACAGTTTGTCAGCACACGGCATCAGGAGTTGCTCTCGCAGTACCCGCTGCTCTACTACGCACCCAATCAGCTGATGTGTGCCGCTGCTGCTGCCCAATATGCTGCACTGACTGCCCAGCAGCAGACGTTGGCGAGTGCTGCGCATATTAGCAGCTTCACTGCCTCCCTCAATGCCAGCCTGCATCATTCACAGTCGCTGCGTCGCAATTTGGGACATCCGTTGGCCGCCGCAGCCGCTGCTGCTGCAGTTGCTCAATCGCAGTCGCATCAACAGCAACAGCCAGCAGCAGCACAACTGCCACAACAGAGTCTTGAGAAGTCGCCAATTCGTACGCCACATGCCCCGCAACATGCTAGCCTCAAGCGCAAGCGTTCGCCACAAGCCGATCTTACCACGCCGCCATTGAGCCTGCCGCTGTCTTTGCCATTGCCACCACCAGTTGCAATGCCACCGCGCTCGCGTTCACCATCGCCGCATGGCTCGCTGGAGGACAACAGCAGCCCGGGCTCGGCCAATGGCGGCAAGCCGAAGACCTTCTCGTGCCTGGAGTGCGGCAAGGTGTTCAATGCCCATTACAATTTAACACGCCACATGCCGGTGCATACGGGCGCCCGTCCGTTTGTGTGCAAGGTGTGCGGCAAGGGTTTCAGGCAGGCATCGACGTTGTGCCGCCACAAGATCATACACACCTCGGAGAAGCCGCACAAGTGCCAGACCTGTGGCAAGGCCTTCAATCGCAGCTCGACGCTCAACACCCACGCTCGCATCCATGCCGGCTACAAGCCATTCGTCTGCGAGTATTGTGGCAAGGGCTTCCACCAGAAGGGCAACTACAAGAACCACAAGCTGACGCATAGCGGTGAGAAGGCATACAAGTGCAGCATCTGCAACAAGGCCTTCCATCAGATCTACAATCTCACCTTCCACATGCACACGCACAACGATAAAAAGCCCTACACTTGCCGGGTGTGCGCCAAGGGCTTCTGTCGCAATTTCGACCTGAAGAAGCATATGAGGAAGCTGCACGAGATTGGCGGCGATTGCCTCGACGATGATTTGCCGCCGGCCTACGAGCGCCGACGGGCCTATACCCGACGGGAGCCACTCTCCAACTACAGTCAGACCAGCCAGTTGACGCCGGACTCCTCGTCGGGTAGTCTGTCGCCGCCGATTAATGTGACCACCCCACCACTGTCCAGCGGCGAGGCCAGCAATCCGGCTTGGACGCGTACACCCTACCAGGAGACAACTACAGTAGCACCGCCACCCACTAACTTTCATCATCATCTGCAACATTTGCATGCGCCGCCTGCCGGGTTGCATGCTGAATATGCGGCCAGTTCTCCGTTCCTTCAACTAGCGCATCCCGCACAACAGCAGCATCAACAACAACAGCAGCAGCAACAGCATCAGCATCAGCAACAACATCATCAGCAGCAGCAACGCTTGACAGCAGCTGCTCTGGAGAATGTGCCGTTCATAGCCAAGGTATTTTGACAGAGATACTATGCGGAAAATCTGGCCAGTTGTACGGCAACAGCAGCTTCTGCTGCTTCAGCGGCTGCCGCCGTCTCGAAAACATTGTCGACAAAGACCGCAACGAGTTTGAGTAGCGCTGATCTGTTGATTGATTGACTGCAGTTTGTTTCGACTGCTGCAACAATGCCACAGGAAGCTACAAACACTTCAGTCGCGCAAGAACATGAGGCTGCCTCAATGGAGCTCAGTTGCACTACCCTCGGTAGTGCTGTGCGTGCCCTGAATGGACTCTTCTAGAATGCAGCCGGAGTAGAGCTACTTACTTGTCTACTTGTCAACCAGCAACCCACCAAATGGTTTCAACAATAACCTGTGCAATATATATACATGAATATTCAGTACCAATCCACTTAGTAAGGATATCCCTGTTTCGAGAGATCTATGTTTGCAGCACCTAGGCTTCGAAAATATACTTAGTATGTGTGATTTTTTGAGCGAATTTATGTCAATTTTATTTATACAAGTGTAAATATTATCACATATATATACATATATATTTAATTGTTTGATGACTAAATGTTAGACCTTTAAGATGCACATTATATCAATCTATTAGGTGTATCTATATTACAGCTAGATAGTACCAAATGTGTAGCCCAGATTCGCACAGCACAGATTCGATAGGTGCGCATATAGCAAATTGAACCTGCATTGCGAATTGTGAATGTGTCAGTTGGATTTGTAGTATTGATAAATAAAATACCACAGATTCATATATATATATATATATATATACATATATCGGACAACATACTAAGTATATGTATTTTGATGTGTTTATGGATTGGTTAAAATGGCATCAGATTTTATCAAACTCATTAAAATTGTTTAGTACCTAAGTGATATTATTGATAATGTTTAAGCAATAAATCAATTCTTCAATATAACTAATTATTTATAAATTGTTTTGCTGAATTTTTTATGATGTTGAAGTTAATTATTCCCAACAGTCTCAAAATAAATACTGTGGTTCGCCGAAACATATTATTCAAGGTCAACAGTAATAAATTCCCGGAATTCGTTCACAGGTCTGCAATGAATGAAAAGATATACCTTATTCTCGAGCAATGGGATTCCACTAAATTATGAGGACATCTCTTATGGCAAAGAAGTCAAAATTTATGAAAGAAACGTATTTTTTAATAATTAAATGTACGATTGATTTAGGTGCAAAACTATGATCAAAAAGCCCTCGCTTTTTAAAATAAGTTCAGTTTTGACGAAGTTATGGCATTTTTAAGTTTCGACCTATGACCAAATGCGTATTTTTAGACCAGTATTTTTACTTGTCTTCCGACCTAAAATCACGTTTTCAACTTTAAATGTACGATTGATTTAGGTGCAAAACTATGATCAAAAAGCCCTCGCTTTTTAAAATAAGTTCAGTTTTGACGAAGTTATGGCCTTTTTAAGTTTCGACCTATGACCAAATGTGTATTTTCAGGTCAGAATTTTTACTTGTCTTTCGGCCTAAAATCACGTTTTCAACTTTAAATGTACGATTGATTTAGGTGCAAAACTATGATCAAAAAGCCCTCGCTTTTTAAAATAAGTTCAGTTTTGACGAAGTTATGGCATTTTTAAGTTTCGACCTATGACCAAATGCGTATTTTTAGACCAGTATTTTTACTTGTCTTCCGACCTAAAATCACGTTTTAAACTTTAAATGTACGATTGATTTAGGTGCAAAACTATGATCAAAAAGCCCTCGCTTTTTAAAATAAGTTCAGTTTTGACGAAGTTATGGCATTTTTAAGTTTCGACCTATGACGAAATGCGTATTTTTAGACCAGTATTTTTACTTGTCTTCCGACCTAAAATCACGTTTTCAACTTTAAATGTACGATTGATTTAGGTGCAAAACTATGATCAAAAAGCCCTCGCTTTTTAAAATAAGTTCAGTTTTGACGAAGTTATGGCATTTTTAAGTTTCGACCTATGACCAAATGCGTATTTTTAGACCAGTATTTTTACTTGTCTTCCGACCTAAAATCACGTTTTCAACTTTAAATGTACGATTGATTTAGGTGCAAAACTATGATCAAAAAGCCCTCGCTTTTTAAAATAAGTTCAGTTTTGACGAAGTTATGGCATTTTTAAGTTTCGACCTATGACGAAATGCGTATTTTTAGACCAGTATTTTTACTTGTCTTCCGACCTAAAATCACGTTTTCAACTTTAAATGTACGATTGATTTAGGTGCAAAACTATGATCAAAAAGCCCTCGCTTTTTAAAATAAGTTCAGTTTTGACGAAGTTATGGCATTTTTAAGTTTCGACCTATGACCAAATGCGTATTTTTAGACCAGTATTTTTACTTGTCTTCCGACCTAAAATCACGTTTTCAACTTTAAATGTATGATTGATTTAGGTGCAAAACTATGATCAAAAAGCCCCCGCTTTTTAAAATAAGTTCAGTTTTGACGAAGTTATGACATTTTTAAGTTTCGACCTATGACCAAATGCGTATTTTTAGACCAGTATTTTTACTTGTCTTCCGACCTAAAATCACGTTTTCAACTTTAAATGTACGATTGATTTAGGTGCAAAACTATGATCAAAAAGCCCTCGCTTTTTAAAATAAGTTCAGTTTTGACGAAGTTATGACATTTTTAAGTTTCGACCTATGACCAAATGCGTATTTTCGGGTCAGAATTTTTACTTGTCTTTCGGCCTAAAATCACGTTTTCAACTTTAAATGTACGATTGATTTAGGTGCAAAACTATGATCAAAAAGCCCTCGCTTTTTAAAATAAGATTATTTTTGACGAAGTTATGGCATTTTTAAGTTTCTACCTATGACCAAATGCGTATTTTCAGGCCAGAATTTTTACTTGTCTTCCGACCTAAAATCACGTTTTCAACTTTAAATGTACGATTGATTTAGGTGCAGAACTATGATCAAAAAGCCCTCGCTTTTTAAAATAAGTTCAGTTTTGACGAAGTTATAGCATTTTTAAGTTTCGACCTATGACCAAATGCGTATTTTCAGGCCAGAATTTTTACTTGTCTTCCGACCTAAAATCACGTTTTCAACTTTAAATGTACGATTGATTTAGGTGCAAAACTATGATCAAAAAGCCCTCGCTTTTTAAAATAAGTTCAGTTTTGACGAAGTTATGGCATTTTTAAGTTTCGACCTATGACGAAATGCGTATTTTTAGACCAGTATTTTTACTTGTCTTCCGACCTAAAATCACGTTTTCAACTTTAAATGTATGATTGATTTAGGTGCAAAACTATGATCAAAAAGCCCCCGCTTTTTAAAATAAGTTCAGTTTTGACGAAGTTATGACATTTTTAAGTTTCGACCTATGACCAAATGCGTATTTTTAGACCAGTATTTTTACTTGTCTTCCGACCTAAAATCACGTTTTCAACTTTAAATGTACGATTGATTTAGGTGTAAAACTATGACCAAAAAGCCCTCGCTTTTTAAAATCAGTTCCGTTTTGACGAAGTTATGGCATTTTTAAGTTTCGACCTATGACCAAATGCCTATTTTTAGACCAGTATTTTTACTTGTCTTCCGACCTAAAATCACGTTTTCAACTTTAAATGTACGATTGATTTAGGTGCAAAACTATGATCAAAAAGCCCCCGCTTTTTAAAATAAGTTCAGTTTTGACGAAGTTATGGCATTTTTAAGTTTCGACCTATGACCAAATGCCTATTTTTAGACCAGTATTTTTACTTGTCTTCCGACCTAAAATCACGTTTTCAACTTTAAATGTACGATTGATTTAGGTGCAGAACTATGATCAAAAAGCCCTCGCTTTTTAAAATAAGTTCAGTTTTGACGAAGTTATAGCATTTTTAAGTTTCGACCTATGACCAAATGCGTATTTTCAGGCCAGAATTTTTACTTGTCTTTCGGCCTAAAATCACGTTTTCAACTTTAAATGTACGATTGATTTAGGTGCAAAACTATGATCAAAAAGCGCTCGCTTTTTAAAATAAGTTCAGTTTTGACGAAGTTATAGCATTTTTAAGTTTCGACCTATGACCAAATGCGTATTTTCAGGCCAGAATTTTTACTTGTCTTTCGGCCTAAAATCACGTTTTCAACTTTAAATGTATGATTGATTTAGGTGCAAAACTATGATCAAAAAGCCCTCGCTTTTTAAAATAAGTTCAGTTTTGACGAAGTTATGACATTTTTAAGTTTCGACCTATGACCAAATGCGTATTTTTAGACCAGTATTTTTACTTGTCTTCCGACCTAAAATCACGTTTTCAACTTTAAATGTACGATTGATTTAGGTGCAAAACTATGATCAAAAAGCCCTCGCTTTTTAAAATAAGTTCAGTTTTGACGAAGTTATGACATTTTTAAGTTTCGACCTATGACCAAATGCGTATTTTCGGGTCAGAATTTTTACTTGTCTTTCGGCCTAAAATCACGTTTTCAACTTTAAATGTACGATTGATTTAGGTGCAAAACTATGATCAAAAAGCCCTCGCTTTTTAAAATAAGATCATTTTTGACGAAGTTATGGCATTTTTAAGTTTCGACCTATGACCAAATGCCTATTTTTAGACTAATATTTTTACTTGTCTTCCGACCTAAAATCACGTTTTAAACTTTAAATGTACGATTGATTTAGGTGCAAAACTATGATCAAAAAGCCCTCGCTTTTTAAAATAAGTTCAGTTTTGACGAAGTTATGGCATTTTTAAGTTTCGACCTATGACCAAATGCCTATTTTTAGACCAGTATTTTTACTTGTCTTCCGACCTAAAATCACGTTTCAACTTTAAATGTACGATTGATTTAGGTGTAAAACTATGATCAAAAAGCCCTCGCTTTTTAAAATAAGTTCAGTTTTGACGAAGTTATGGCATTTTTAAGTTTCGACCTATGACCAAATGCCTATTTTTAGACCAGTATTTTTACTTGTCTTCCGACCTAAAATCACGTTTTCAACTTTAAATGTACGATTGATTTAGGTGCAAAACTATGATCAAAAAGCCCTCGCTTTTTAAAATAAGTTCAGTTTTGACGAAGTTATGGCATTTTTAAGTTTCGACCTATGACCAAATGCGTATTTTCAGGCCAGAATTTTTACTTGTCTTTCGGCCTAAAATCACGTTTTCAACTTTAAATGTACGATTGATTTAGGTGCAAAACTATGACCAAAAAGCCCTCGCTTTTTAAAATAAGTTCAGTTTTGACGAAGTTATGGCATTTTTAAGTTTCGACCTATGACCAAATGCCTATTTTTAGACCAGTATTTTTACTTGTCTTCCGACCTAAAATCACGTTTTCAACTTTAAATGTACGATTGATTTAGGTGTAAAACTATGACCAAAAAGCCCTCGCTTTTTAAAATAAGTTCAGTTTTGACGAAGTTATGGCATTTTTAAGTTTCGACCTATGACCAAATGCCTATTTTTAGACCAGTATTTTTACTTGTCTTCCGACCTAAAATCACGTTTTCAACTTTAAATGTACGATTGATTTAGGTGCAAAACTATGATCAAAAAGCCCCCGCTTTTTAAAATAAGTTCAGTTTTGACGAAGTTATGGCATTTTTAAGTTTCGACCTATGACCAAATGCCTATTTTTAGACCAGTATTTTTACTTGTCTTCCGACCTAAAATCACGTTTTCAACTTTAAATGTACGATTGATTTAGGTGCAGAACTATGATCAAAAAGCCCTCGCTTTTTAAAATAAGTTCAGTTTTGACGAAGTTATGGCATTTTTAAGTTTCGACCTATGACCAAATGCGTATTTTCAGGCCAGAATTTTTACTTGTCTTTCGGCCTAAAATCACGTTTTCAACTTTAAATGTACGATTGATTTAGGTGCAAAACTATGATCAAAAAGCCCTCGCTTTTTAAAATAAGTTCAGTTTTGACGAAGTTATGGCATTTTTAAGTTTCGACCTATGACCAAATGCGTATTTTCAGGCCAGTATTTTTACTTGTCTTCCGGCCTAAAATCACGTTTTCAACTTTAAATGTACGATTGATTTAGGTGCAAAACTATGATCAAAAAGCCCCCGCTTTTTAAAATAAGTTCAGTTTTGACGAAGTTATGGCATTTTTAAGTTTCGACCTATGACCAAATGCGTATTTTTAGACCAGTATTTTTACTTGTCTTCCGACCTAAAATCACGTTTTCAACTTTAAATGTACGATTGATTTAGGTGCAAAACTATGATCAAAAAGCCCTCGCTTTTTAAAATAAGTTCAGTTTTGACGAAGTTATGGCATTTTTAAGTTTCGACCTATGACCAAATGCCTATTTTTAGACCAGTATTTTTACTTGTCTTCCGACCTAAAATCACGTTTTCAACTTTAAATGTACGATTGATTTAGGTGCAAAACTATGATCAAAAAGCCCTCGCTTTTTAAAATAAGTTCAGTTTTGACGAAGTTATGGCATTTTTAAGTTTCGACCTATGACCAAATGCCTATTTTTAGACCAGTATTTTTACTTGTCTTCCGACCTAAAATCACGTTTTCAACTTTAAATGTACGATTGATTTAGGTGCAAAACTATGATCAAAAAGCCCTCGCTTTTTAAAATAAGTTCAGTTTTGACGAAGTTATGGCATTTTTAAGTTTCGACCTATGACCAAATGCCTATTTTTAGACCAGTATTTTTACTTGTCTTCCGACCTAAAATCACGTTTTCAACTTTAAATGTACGATTGATTTAGGTGCAAAACTATGATCAAAAAGCCCTCGCTTTTTAAAATAAGTTCAGTTTTGACGAAGTTATGGCATTTTTAAGTTTCGACCTATGACCAAATGCCTATTTTTAGACCAGTATTTTTACTTGTCTTCCGACCTAAAATCACGTTTTCAACTTTAAATGTACGATTGATTTAGGTGCAAAACTATGATCAAAAAGCCCTCGCTTTTTAAAATAAGTTCAGTTTTGACGAAGTTATGGCATTTTTAAGTTTCGACCTATGACCAAATGCGTATTTTCAGGCCAGTATTTTTACTTGTCTTCCGACCTAAAATCACGTTTTCAACTTTAAATGTACGATTGATTTAGGTGCAAAACTATGATCAAAAAGCCCTCGCTTTTTAAAATAAGTTCAGTTTTGACGAAGTTATGGCATTTTTAAGTTTCGACCTATGACCAAATGCCTATTTTTAGACCAGTATTTTTACTTGTCTTCCGACCTAAAATCACGTTTTCAACTTTAAATGTACGATTGATTTAGGTGCAAAACTATGATCAAAAAGCCCTCGCTTTTTAAAATAAGTTCAGTTTTGACGAAGTTATGGCATTTTTAAGTTTCGACCTATGACCAAATGCGTATTTTTAGACCAGTATTTTTACTTGTCTTCCGACCTAAAATCACGTTTTCAACTTTAAATGTACGATTGATTTAGGTGCAAAACTATGATCAAAAAGCCCTCGCTTTTTAAAATAAGTTCAGTTTTGACGAAGTTATGGCCTTTTTAAGTTTCGACCTATGACCAAATGCGTATTTTCGGGCCAGTATTTTTACTTGTCTTTCGGCCTAAAATCACGTTTTCAACTTTAAATGTACGATTGATTTAGGTGCAAAACTATGATCAAAAAGCCCTCGCTTTTTAAAATAAGTTCAGTTTTGACGAAGTTATGGCATTTTTAAGTTTCGACCTATGACCAAATGCGTATTTTTAGACCAGTATTTTTACTTGTCTTCCGACCTAAAATCACGTTTTCAACTTTAAATGTACGATTGATTTAGGTGCAAAACTATGATCAAAAAGCCCCCGCTTTTTAAAATAAGTTCAGTTTTGACGAAGTTATGGCATTTTTAAGTTTCGACCTATGACCAAATGCCTATTTTTAGACCAGTATTTTTACTTGTCTTCCGACCTAAAATCACGTTTTCAACTTTAAATGTACGATTGATTTAGGTGCAAAACTATGATCAAAAAGCCCTCGCTTTTTAAAATAAGTTCAGTTTTGACGAAGTTATGGCATTTTTAAGTTTCGACCTATGACGAAATGCGTATTTTTAGACCAGTATTTTTACTTGTCTTCCGACCTAAAATCACGTTTTCAACTTTAAATGTACGATTGATTTAGGTGCAAAACTATGATCAAAAAGCCCTCGCTTTTTAAAATAAGTTCAGTTTTGACGAAGTTATGGCATTTTTAAGTTTCGACCTATGACCAAATGCGTATTTTTAGACCAGTATTTTTACTTGTCTTCCGACCTAAAATCACGTTTTCAACTTTAAATGTACGATTGATTTAGGTGCAAAACTATGACCAAAAAGCCCTCGCTTTTTAAAATAAGTTCAGTTTTGACGAAGTTATGGCATTTTTAAGTTTCGACCTATGACCAAATGCCTATTTTTAGACCAGTATTTTTACTTGTCTTCCGACCTAAAATCACGTTTTCAACTTTAAATGTACGATTGATTTAGGTGCAAAACTATGATCAAAAAGCCCTCGCTTTTTAAAATAAGTTCAGTTTTGACGAAGTTATGGCATTTTTAAGTTTCGACCTATGACCAAATGCGTATTTTTAGACCAGTATTTTTACTTGTCTTCCGACCTAAAATCACGTTTTCAACTTTAAATGTACGATTGATTTAGGTGCAAAACTATGATCAAAAAGCCCTCGCTTTTTAAAATAAGTTCAGTTTTGACGAAGTTATGGCATTTTTAAGTTTCGACCTATGACCAAATGCGTATTTTCAGGCCAGTATTTTTACTTGTCTTCCGACCTAAAATCACGTTTTCAACTTTAAATGTACGATTGATTTAGGTGCAAAACTATGATCAAAAAGCCCTCGCTTTTTAAAATAAGTTCAGTTTTGACGAAGTTATGGCATTTTTAAGTTTCGACCTATGACCAAATGCGTATTTTTAGACCAGTATTTTTACTTGTCTTCCGACCTAAAATCACGTTTTCAACTTTAAATGTACGATTGATTTAGGTGCAAAACTATGATCAAAAAGCCCCCGCTTTTTAAAATAAGTTCAGTTTTGACGAAGTTATGGCATTTTTAAGTTTCGACCTATGACCAAATGCCTATTTTTAGACCAGTATTTTTACTTGTCTTCCGACCTAAAATCACGTTTTCAACTTTAAATGTACGATTGATTTAGGTGCAAAACTATGATCAAAAAGCCCTCGCTTTTTAAAATAAGTTCAGTTTTGACGAAGTTATGGCATTTTTAAGTTTCGACCTATGACCAAATGCGTATTTTTAGACCAGTATTTTTACTTGTCTTCCGACCTAAAATCACGTTTTCAACTTTAAATGTACGATTGATTTAGGTGCAAAACTATGATCAAAAAGCCCTCGCTTTTTAAAATAAGTTCAGTTTTGACGAAGTTATGGCATTTTTAAGTTTCGACCTATGACCAAATGCGTATTTTTAGACCAGTATTTTTACTTGTCTTCCGACCTAAAATCACGTTTTCAACTTTAAATGTACGATTGATTTAGGTGCAAAACTATGATCAAAAAGCCCTCGCTTTTTAAAATAAGTTCAGTTTTGACGAAGTTATGGCATTTTTAAGTTTCGACCTATGACCAAATGCCTATTTTTAGACCAGTATTTTTACTTGTCTTCCGACCTAAAATCACGTTTTCAACTTTAAATGTACGATTGATTTAGGTGCAAAACTATGATCAAAAAGCCCTCGCTTTTTAAAATAAGTTCAGTTTTGACGAAGTTATGGCATTTTTAAGTTTCGACCTATGACCAAATGCGTATTTTTAGACCAGTATTTTTACTTGTCTTCCGACCTAAAATCACGTTTTCAACTTTAAATGTACGATTGATTTAGGTGCAAAACTATGATCAAAAAGCCCTCGCTTTTTAAAATAAGTTCAGTTTTGACGAAGTTATGGCATTTTTAAGTTTCGACCTATGACCAAATGCGTATTTTCAGGCCAGTATTTTTACTTGTCTTCCGACCTAAAATCACGTTTTCAACTTTAAATGTACGATTGATTTAGGTGCAAAACTATGATCAAAAAGCCCTCGCTTTTTAAAATAAGTTCAGTTTTGACGAAGTTATGGCATTTTTAAGTTTCGACCTATGACCAAATGCGTATTTTTAGACCAGTATTTTTACTTGTCTTCCGACCTAAAATCACGTTTTCAACTTTAAATGTACGATTGATTTAGGTGCAAAACTATGATCAAAAAGCCCTCGCTTTTTAAAATAAGTTCAGTTTTGACGAAGTTATGGCATTTTTAAGTTTCGACCTATGACCAAATGCGTATTTTTAGACCAGTATTTTTACTTGTCTTCCGACCTAAAATCACGTTTTCAACTTTAAATGTACGATTGATTTAGGTGCAAAACTATGATCAAAAAGCCCTCGCTTTTTAAAATAAGTTCAGTTTTGACGAAGTTATGGCATTTTTAAGTTTCGACCTATGACCAAATGCCTATTTTTAGACCAGTATTTTTACTTGTCTTCCGACCTAAAATCACGTTTTCAACTTTAAATGTACGATTGATTTAGGTGCAAAACTATGATCAAAAAGCCCTCGCTTTTTAAAATAAGTTCAGTTTTGACGAAGTTATGGCATTTTTAAGTTTCGACCTATGACCAAATGCCTATTTTTAGACCAGTATTTTTACTTGTCTTCCGACCTAAAATCACGTTTTCAACTTTAAATGTACGATTGATTTAGGTGCAAAACTATGATCAAAAAGCCCTCGCTTTTTAAAATAAGTTCAGTTTTGACGAAGTTATGGCATTTTTAAGTTTCGACCTATGACCAAATGCGTATTTTCAGGCCAGTATTTTTACTTGTCTTCCGACCTAAAATCACGTTTTCAACTTTAAATGTACGATTGATTTAGGTGCAAAACTATGATCAAAAAGCCCTCGCTTTTTAAAATAAGTTCAGTTTTGACGAAGTTATGGCATTTTTAAGTTTCGACCTATGACCAAATGCGTATTTTCAGGCCAGTATTTTTACTTGTCTTCCGACCTAAAATCACGTTTTCAACTTTAAATGTACGATTGATTTAGGTGCAAAACTATGATCAAAAAGCCCTCGCTTTTTAAAATAAGTTCAGTTTTGACGAAGTTATGGCATTTTTAAGTTTCGACTTATGACCAAATGCGCTATTTTCAGGCCAGTATTTTTACTTGTCTTCCGACCTAAAATCACGTTTTCAACTTTAAATGTACGATTGATTTAGGTGCAAAACTATGATCAAAAAGCCCTCGCTTTTTAAAATAAGTTCAGTTTTGACGAAGTTATGGCATTTTTAAGTTTCGACCTATGACCAAATGCGTATTTTTAGACCAGTATTTTTACTTGTCTTCCGACCTAAAATCACGTTTTCAACTTTAAATGTACGATTGATTTAGGTGCAAAACTATGATCAAAAAGCCCTCGCTTTTTAAAATAAGTTCAGTTTTGACGAAGTTATGGCATTTTTAAGTTTCGACCTATGACCAAATGCCTATTTTTAGACCAGTATTTTTACTTGTCTTCCGACCTAAAATCACGTTTTCAACTTTAAATGTACGATTGATTTAGGTGCAAAACTATGATCAAAAAGCCCTCGCTTTTTAAAATAAGTTCAGTTTTGACGAAGTTATGGCATTTTTAAGTTTCGACCTATGACCAAATGCGTATTTTTAGACCAGTATTTTTACTTGTCTTCCGACCTAAAATCACGTTTTCAACTTTAAATGTACGATTGATTTAGGTGCAAAACTATGATCAAAAAGCCCTCGCTTTTTAAAATAAGTTCAGTTTTGACGAAGTTATGGCATTTTTAAGTTTCGACCTATGACCAAATGCCTATTTTTAGACCAGTATTTTTACTTGTCTTCCGACCTAAAATCACGTTTTCAACTTTAAATGTACGATTGATTTAGGTGCAAAACTATGATCAAAAAGCCCTCGCTTTTTAAAATAAGTTCAGTTTTGACGAAGTTATGGCATTTTTAAGTTTCGACTTATGACCAAATGCCTATTTTTAGACCAGTATTTTTACTTGTCTTCCGACCTAAAATCACGTTTTCAACTTTAAATGTACGATTGATTTAGGTGCAAAACTATGATCAAAAAGCCCTCGCTTTTTAAAATAAGTTCAGTTTTGACGAAGTTATGGCATTTTTAAGTTTCGACCTATGACCAAATGCGTATTTTCAGGCCAGTATTTTTACTTGTCTTCCGACCTAAAATCACGTTTTC
Source organism: Drosophila cognata (assembly GCA_035041535.1). Lineage (NCBI taxonomy): Eukaryota > Metazoa > Arthropoda > Insecta > Diptera > Drosophilidae > Drosophila > Drosophila cognata. The sequence continues at coordinate 11,012,130 of JAWNLC010000234.1, read as the reverse complement.
AACTTTAAATGTACGATTGATTTAGGTGCAAAACTATGATCAAAAAGCCCTCGCTTTTTAAAATAAGTTCAGTTTTGACGAAGTTATGGCATTTTTAAGTTTCGACCTATGACCAAATGCGTATTTTCAGGCCAGTATTTTTACTTGTCTTCCGACCTAAAATCACGTTTTCAACTTTAAATGTACGATTGATTTAGGTGCAAAACTATGATCAAAAAGCCCTCGCTTTTTAAAATAAGTTCAGTTTTGACGAAGTTATGGCATTTTTAAGTTTCGACTTATGACCAAATGCGTATTTTCAGGCCAGTATTTTTACTTGTCTTCCGACCTAAAATCACGTTTTCAACTTTAAATGTACGATTGATTTAGGTGCAAAACTATGATCAAAAAGCCCCCGCTTTTTAAAATAAGTTCAGTTTTGACGAAGTTATGGCATTTTTAAGTTTCGACCTATGACCAAATGCGTATTTTTAGACCAGTATTTTTACTTGTCTTCCGACCTAAAATCACGTTTTCAACTTTAAATGTACGATTGATTTAGGTGCAAAACTATGATCAAAAAGCCCTCGCTTTTTAAAATAAGTTCAGTTTTGACGAAGTTATGGCATTTTTAAGTTTCGACCTATGACCAAATGCCTATTTTTAGACCAGTATTTTTACTTGTCTTCCGACCTAAAATCACGTTTTCAACTTTAAATGTACGATTGATTTAGGTGCAAAACTATGATCAAAAAGCCCTCGCTTTTTAAAATAAGTTCAGTTTTGACGAAGTTATGGCATTTTTAAGTTTCGACTTATGACCAAATGCGTATTTTCAGGCCAGTATTTTTACTTGTCTTCCGACCTAAAATCACGTTTTCAACTTTAAATGTACGATTGATTTAGGTGCAAAACTATGATCAAAAAGCCCTCGCTTTTTAAAATAAGTTCAGTTTTGACGAAGTTATGGCATTTTTAAGTTTCGACCTATGACCAAATGCGTATTTTCAGGCCAGTATTTTTACTTGTCTTCCGACCTAAAATCACGTTTTCAACTTTAAATGTACGATTGATTTAGGTGCAAAACTATGATCAAAAAGCCCTCGCTTTTTAAAATAAGTTCAGTTTTGACGAAGTTATGGCATTTTTAAGTTTCGACCTATGACCAAATGCGTATTTTCAGGCCAGTATTTTTACTTGTCTTCCGACCTAAAATCACGTTTTCAACTTTAAATGTACGATTGATTTAGGTGCAAAACTATGATCAAAAAGCCCTCGCTTTTTAAAATAAGTTCAGTTTTGACGAAGTTATGGCATTTTTAAGTTTCGACTTATGACCAAATGCGTATTTTCAGGCCAGTATTTTTACTTGTCTTCCGACCTAAAATCACGTTTTCAACTTTAAATGTACGATTGATTTAGGTGCAAAACTATGATCAAAAAGCCCCCGCTTTTTAAAATAAGTTCAGTTTTGACGAAGTTATGGCATTTTTAAGTTTCGACCTATGACCAAATGCGTATTTTTAGACCAGTATTTTTACTTGTCTTCCGACCTAAAATCACGTTTTCAACTTTAAATGTACGATTGATTTAGGTGCAAAACTATGATCAAAAAGCCCTCGCTTTTTAAAATAAGTTCAGTTTTGACGAAGTTATGGCATTTTTAAGTTTCGACCTATGACCAAATGCCTATTTTTAGACCAGTATTTTTACTTGTCTTCCGACCTAAAATCACGTTTTCAACTTTAAATGTACGATTGATTTAGGTGCAAAACTATGATCAAAAAGCCCCCGCTTTTTAAAATAAGTTCAGTTTTGACGAAGTTATGGCATTTTTAAGTTTCGACTTATGACCAAATGCGTATTTTCAGGCCAGTATTTTTACTTGTCTTCCGACCTAAAATCACGTTTTCAACTTTAAATGTACGATTGATTTAGGTGCAAAACTATGATCAAAAAGCCCTCGCTTTTTAAAATAAGTTCAGTTTTGACGAAGTTATGGCATTTTTAAGTTTCGACCTATGACCAAATGCGTATTTTCAGGCCAGTATTTTTACTTGTCTTCCGACCTAAAATCACGTTTTCAACTTTAAATGTACGATTGATTTAGGTGCAAAACTATGATCAAAAAGCCCTCGCTTTTTAAAATAAGTTCAGTTTTGACGAAGTTATGGCATTTTTAAGTTTCGACCTATGACCAAATGCGTATTTTTAGACCAGTATTTTTACTTGTCTTCCGACCTAAAATCACGTTTTCAACTTTAAATGTACGATTGATTTAGGTGCAAAACTATGATCAAAAAGCCCTCGCTTTTTAAAATAAGTTCAGTTTTGACGAAGTTATGGCATTTTTAAGTTTCGACTTATGACCAAATGCGTATTTTCAGGCCAGTATTTTTACTTGTCTTCCGACCTAAAATCACGTTTTCAACTTTAAATGTACGATTGATTTAGGTGCAAAACTATGATCAAAAAGCCCCCGCTTTTTAAAATAAGTTCAGTTTTGACGAAGTTATGGCATTTTTAAGTTTCGACCTATGACCAAATGCGTATTTTTAGACCAGTATTTTTACTTGTCTTCCGACCTAAAATCACGTTTTCAACTTTAAATGTACGATTGATTTAGGTGCAAAACTATGATCAAAAAGCCCTCGCTTTTTAAAATAAGTTCAGTTTTGACGAAGTTATGGCATTTTTAAGTTTCGACCTATGACCAAATGCGTATTTTTAGACCAGTATTTTTACTTGTCTTCCGACCTAAAATCACGTTTTCAACTTTAAATGTACGATTGATTTAGGTGCAAAACTATGATCAAAAAGCCCTCGCTTTTTAAAATAAGTTCAGTTTTGACGAAGTTATGGCATTTTTAAGTTTCGACCTATGACCAAATGCGTATTTTTAGACCAGTATTTTTACTTGTCTTCCGACCTAAAATCACGTTTTCAACTTTAAATGTACGATTGATTTAGGTGCAAAACTATGATCAAAAAGCCCTCGCTTTTTAAAATAAGTTCAGTTTTGACGAAGTTATGGCATTTTTAAGTTTCGACCTATGACCAAATGCCCATTTTTAGACCAGTATTTTTACTTGTCTTAGGACCTAAAATCACGTTTTCAACTTTAAATGTACGATTTATTTAGGTGCAAAACTATGATCAAAAAGCCCTCGCTTTTTAAAATAAGTTCAGTTTTGACGAAGTTATGGCATTTTTAAGTTTCGACCTATGACCAAATGCCTATTTTTAGACCAGTATTTTTACTTGACTTCCGACCTAAAATCACGTTTTCAACTTTAAATGTACGATTGATTTAGGTGCAAAACTATGATCAAAAAGCCCTCGCTTTTGAAAATAAGTTCAGTTTTGACGAAGTTATGGCATTTTTAAGTTTTGACCTATGACCAAATGCCTGTTTTTAGACCAGTATTTTTACTTGTCTTCCGACCTAAAATCACGTTTTCAACTTTAAATGTACGATTGATTTAGGTGCAAAACTATGATCAAAAAGCCCTCGCTTTTTAAAATAAGTTCAGTTTTGACGAAGTTATGGCATTTTTACGTTTCGACCTATGCCCAAATGCGTATTTTTAGGCCAGTATTTTTACTTTTCTCAGATCGTAACTCTAGCAACAGAATTTCAAATAAATGAAGCTTAATTAAAATAATTATAGAATGACAATTCCTAAATTGTATATTTATTGGCATTAACCGAAAATCTAAATATGCATCCGATTTAATATTTTATTTTATTTTTCTTTGAAAATCATATTACTTAAATGGAATATTTGTATCAGGTATTAGCAATATTGCCCGGACAAGAAGTAGAAGAAATTATTCGTGGCTCAAAAAGCTTTCTTTAACCTTTCAGACTTGCTCTTATTGTTAAAGCCACTGAGATTATGCCAGCCATGACGACGCGTTGTCTCCAATTTTAAAATGCAAATGAAATGCGTTGCTTTTTAATGAAAACAATTATTGTGGCATTTGCGTAAGAGGCGCTTTAATGGGCTCTAAACTGTCAGCTGCCACATCGGGAGACGCAAGCAGTGTACGCAGCGTATTCGCAACTTAATTATTGGCGAGCTGGTTGCTCACTCAATTGGTGCTCCAACGCAGCACACGCCCCGCCCATTTGCATTTTCCTTTGATCTGTGGGGCAAGAATGAAAATGGCGACGTTGTCTGAGACTAAGAGTTTCACTAAGACTCGAGCTCTTGAGGTTGCTCATAAAAATGCAGCAGAAGTGTGTACAGAGTGCGGCATCCACACCTGTTCTACTTTCACCCAAGGTGGATGAATGCCCGACATGGGATTCACCTACCGAAATCTGTAATAACCCCTAAAAACTCAGCTCAGATAGAAATAATTAGATAAGATAGTGTAAGTTTTAGTTGAAGTTTTAGAATTTATCTTAATTTTTGCAATATATATTAAATTGTGTATAAATAACATCTTTACTTTTTTCAAAAATAACAAAAATATTATTAAGTATTGGAGGACTGGTAAAATATGAATATGATTGCATTCATAGCTCTGCAGATTAAGTAAAATTATGTTTGATTAATTCGAGATGCTTGTTAAACTACATTTGTGCAGCCCTATTTAATAGGGTATAAATAGAGAAGTATGCGCATGTGTTGCCACTTCAGTTGACATATCACTTCACAAGCTGCCCCTGCATGCAACGGCTGCTGCATATGAATAATTCAAACGAAATCAAATCAAATGGGAGCGAAAAGCGAAATCAAAAGGCATTACTTTATGCAAATGCAAATATGGATGCGAATACGATTCCAAATACGATTCCAATTCTGATTCCGAAATGCGAGTGCGAGTGCGAGTGCGAATGCTCTCTGCCTGCGTGCATACGACTAAGTATACCGCCCACTGTCAGACTGTGCTCATCCCTCACTCCTCGCCAGCTCAGCTTGGCTAACAGTTTTGTATACAAATGAGATCAACCCACTGAATGGCACGCATGACAAATGGCGTAAAGCTTGTGCCAAAATAATAAAAAAGAATTGAGATGACTTCTGACACCGCCTCGCGGCATTCTTTTGAATCTAGTTGGTTGAGATGATTTGTATCACCGGCATCAGCATCAGGCTTGATGAGTCGAAGGCCAACCCCCAATTTTGACGTGAATGGTCCTTCACTTGTTGTCTTGTTGTCCGCGCACTGATTTGATTCCTTTTGATGTTTGCTTTATGCACGCCCAAACGACAATTTGAGTGGCCTTTCGCCACAGGTTCATTTCATCTACAGCAACCATCCGTTAGCCATTAGACATCCGCAATCACATTGACACAAAACCGCCTTATTTGGCTAATTGAAGTCTGTGCTTTTAGCTCGCTGGCTGCCCACCAGCCCATCTACCCCTAACTGTGCAGATCTTACGCAGATAATTCTCCACTTTCCGATGCGCTTAAGCATGACATCCTTGACACTTCCTTGGCTCAAATGAATTGTTATCCTGCCAGTCGTTGGCTTTCATTAGGCTAATTAATTGATATGTGGTAGCTGTCAAAATTCTGTTTTTATTCCAAACAAGGGAAATTGATTGTTTAAGTAGGTAATTTATATATTTTGTAAATGCTTTATTAGAAATGGTTAGGAGGGGTTATGTGAAGGCAGATCTGCGTTGGCTCTCAGAAGCGATCATAAAACCAATGCTGGTCTGCCTCCACAACTTCTGATCTCGGAGACCATGTAAGCAATAATAATTAAAAAAAATTAAATAAACAATATAGTTTTCTTTTATACTAGCTGCCAGTGTTTTACTTTCTCTTTCAGCTAATGGATCAGATATCTTGACTCAGGATTTAATCGCTTTGTATTGAAAACATTAAAATATTTATTATAATATACATTTTCAAGCAGAGTTAAAATATTTACGTCACTTATGTATCTATGCTACTCGATTATTTGTGATTCCAAAAATGTAATTATAATCACAATATAATCAAGTTGTTAGTATAATTATCAAGTTGGATGAGGTAATTATGCATCCATTGAAAATATAATTGCATCTCATACTTCATGTTTCGCACTTCATGTTTATTGTCATCGCAAGGCTTGTTTATGTCCCCCAAATTGTTTACACCGCATAAACAATTCCAAAGGCGCCATTGCTGTAAATTTGCTCCAAATGTCTAGCGTTTTTTGCATATTAATAATTTTTATCGGGGCACAATCTGCGCCACGCCTGCCATGATAAAAGCGAATAGAAATTGTATCAAAACAACTCGAACACGAAACAATGGAGACGACAACATGTCTCTCGTTCGGCGGCGGTTAAGCACTTTGCCATCGACAATAAAAAATATGAAATATATATATGTATAATCCAATTCCATTGTTTAACATGAACCGCAACGGGAAGAAGCAGAATGATGAAAAACTGCATAGCCCTGTTAATGTCGACTGCGCTTATCACCTACAACAATGAGAGCAGAGAGTCCTCCTGCAAGGACAATGAAGTGAGGTCGGGGGGCCCCAGGTCAACCCCTCAAAAGTGCGGCGCATTCGAGCATAAATTGCAGCATAATCTCTTCCGGATATGATTACGTTCTTAAGTGATCTGAGTCAGACAGCTGGACAGGACAGAAGGAGCATTGTTGCCTCACTGCTGTCACCTTTCTCTCTCTCTCTCTCTCTCTGTCTCTCTCTATCTCTCTCTCTCTCTGTGTGTGTCTGTCGCATCTTGGCTAAATGCTGTGACCTATCAGCTTTGTATCTTTATCGCTTCGGCGAGTGCACGAGTACATCATACTTGTATTGTGCAATATGTTGTGATTACAATTTTTTAAAAAGCTAAAGCTGCATTTTCCTTTGAATTACAAGGGCTGTTGCGTCTTGCAACTATAGGTACTGGTGCGGGGGGCGGGGGGCGAAGGGGAACTGGGGACGCAAAACTCACGCGCTATGATTATGGGCTTGGAAAAAGTAAGTGTATCATTTGCTGCGCCAACAATGTGCTGGCAAAAACACTTAACGCTGCACGGGCGTGGTTCAGCGTTGTCAACAACATGTTGGCATTGTTGGTAATTGTGCCGTTAATTGTCGAGGTGCCACTATCCCTCACCTATGACACAACATCCCCCTTACCTACTGAATGTGAGGGTGTGACAGCTCGACGATATAGAGCAGACAGAAAAGTATTCGGAACATATTACTTCCAGCTATAAATTATAAGTGACAAAGTCCTTTTTTGGTGGCGAGCAGGACTCAAAAGCGCCCCTTAATCCAACATGTCTATGGCAAATGGGGTTGAAGTTTGATTGTATCACTTCCAAATCACAAAAAAAATGTGTGAATTTATCAATATGCTTCAAATAACATGATACCTCCTAACACCTTACCATTGTAATGTTTTGCTTGACCACCTAACCATTATAATGTTATCCTTGATAGCAAATCTGTTGTTGTTTAGGTATCGAATGATTTATTTTTATTCCCTTAAAGTTATATGTTATGGAGCTTATCAACTCTTTAACTATTCCAGATCTAAAACATTGGGAAATTTATAACTCGGTTCCTTAAGGTTCTTATCTTAAACGACGTTCAATTACGATAGTTTTTAGTAAGAGGAATAATAATAATAATCACAAGGAATGTTTATAAAAAATCAAGCTTTTGATTATGATTTTGATGAAGAAATGTAATAATCCAAATAGGATCAGTGTGGAACTCAACTGCAAGAATATATAATTAAAAAAATATATATATTTATATATAATTGAAGTGCTCTCAAAGGTTGTCTTCACACTATTCCACATACTCCAATAGTTGCAAAACTTTATTATATGTGGAACTAAGTTATAGCACTTGTACAGCTTGAAGACAGCTTTCATTTGAATGCTCTACGTCGTGGATGTTTTTGTTTATTAACTAATTAATAAAATAATGAACCTGTGAAACGGCATCAGCATACATTTGCACTCAATGCGTCATGAATGTGATACTTCACCTAAAACTAGAGGTGGATACTTAAAGACCAGACCAGGCCATACTTGTATAATATGTACTTATCTAGAACATATTCATAACTCGTCAGGCAGCACAAATGGGCAGCAAGGCGACAGACTGACTGTTTGTATGACTGGGCGTGTCCTTTTATGAGTCCTAGGTGTGAAAAAGCGTATAAGAAGGTGACATAAAGCTGACTGACAACGACTGCGTTGGGCGACAATGGCGACGGTGCTGGATGGTATCCCGGATCGCTGGAAATCTGCATTGGAAGCTGCTGAACCGAACTAATTGAGCCGCGTTACATTAAGTTGAATGCATTTCAATGTGTTGCCAAGCATCAATGGAACATCATCACATTTGCGCACACACACGCACATATATATACATATATATACATGTTATATATATTTATTCATTGCCATAACTTGTGTCTTGTCTGGGAAATGGAACAACTGCCTCTGCCTCTGGCTCTTCATTCCCCAGCCACACTTGGTCGCTAGTTCAAGAATACTTACCAACTGCACACAAATACCAAGTGAGAATGCCTTGGACGACTAAAGTGAATGTGCAGTAACCAGCTCTAACTAACCCCAGTTGAGAAATACTACGTACATGCATACATGTGTTTCTATGAAAAACTTATATAAAATCTTTTTAATTAAAAGTTAATAGTTGAAGATACAAGTACACCCTCTGATATAAAAAGTTGAAGTGCTCTAGTGCAAATTCTTCTATCATGCTCGGAAATATATATTCTTGATCAAGTTCAGTATGTAACTATTTTTTCTCTGTTTTTACCACGCTATTTCAGGCATAATTATGAATAAACATTTATCAACTAGAATTGCTAAAATATTGGTTATATAAATTTACAGTTAATTTACAGACTTAAAAGTTTTTTAAACAAAAAAGAAGCTAAACTGGATCAATCAAAGTCTCCGAGAAAACCTGGATCTTACGATTTCGCTCTGCGAGTAAAATTGTTACCCCAAAAATTCTTTGAGAATGGATATGGCCGAGTTAGATTTAATTTTTAGCTCAGATAATTGTTAAGGATCTCAAAAGAATGTATTTTTTTAAGATCATGGGAAAACGACGATTCAAAGATATACATGATTCGTCAAAGAAACCTTACTAAAAATTACAAATGAGCAATTCGGTATTACTTAAACAAGTAAAGGTGCAGCCAAGGAAAGAAGTTGAGGTGCTACAGCTGAAAATGCTCTCATGTGATATATATATATATGTATATATTTTGTTCATGTCGATATAGCTACGAACATCTATTTGACTATATATTCCTATACAAGTAATTCATGCAAGATTCTAAGCGATAATTGTGTTTTGAAATTTAAATGCAGTATTATACAGCGGTCAAAACTAGATCAAAATAATAATAATAATGAGTTTCCACATTTAAATCCATTGTCAATGTTGATGCCAAACCATGATGATAATCGCAATGCTTTTAGTTTAGTTTATATAAAGTTCTGGCTGTGGAATGTCTTCCGACACACACTTGACTGCAAAATTAGAATACTATATTATGTTTAATAAAGACAAGGTGTGCACAACCTTCTCCGGTACGAACCCTCCACCAATTAAGAGCGAACAGGAGTTCAGGCTGTTGCTTAGTTCAATATTGACACAAGTTAATTAAACCCCAATGCGAATGGGAAA